>CM068300.1:49097668-50297668 GCA_034768395.1 Linum lewisii | reverse complement strand
CAAGATATTTAACTACTTAACTCGATTAGATAACTAGTTAACAACGTGATAACTAGTTAACTCGATTTGTTAACTAGTTAACTCGTTAACTAAATTTAACTAGTTAATTGGTTAACTAGTTAACTCGATTAGATAACTAGTTAAGCAACGTGCTAATTAGTTAACTTGATTGGTTAACTAGTTAACTCGTTAACTAAATTTAACTAGTTAATTGGTTAACTAGTTAACTCGATTAGATAACTAGTTAACAACGTGATAATTAGTTAACTAAATTTAACTAGTTAACTCGTTAACTAAATTTAACTAGAGCTAATCGAGTTAAATAGTTATCTAATCGAGTTAACTAGTTATCTAATCGAGTTAACTAGTTATCTTATCGAGTTAACTAGTTAATTCGAATTCAATCGACTCGACCCCATCATGCACTTTCTGGCAACACTGATTCATTAAAACCCTTATCAATGGTGCAAAACTGAAAGAGAGGCAAACTTCAACAAAGGAAATGTAGATTTCATGGTTCAGGAATTTGAATCCTTAATCGGAGTAGTAACTGATGAACAAGAACACACAAACAGATCATTATCTGAACAATCAGAGACCTACAAATCGCATCAATTTCCTATGAACGATCAGAAGACGGAAGAAAAAAGAAATCAGAGTTTCTGAGATTACAAGAAATCGATCAAAACAAAAATGAGTTGATCGTTTGCAGCCAACTTTGGTAGATGCACGATTATGCGTGCGGAGTTGAGGGCGGCTCTTCTTGGCATGGAATACGCTTGGGAGTTGGGGGCGAGGAAGGTTAACTTTCAGTTGGACTCTCTTGTCGCGATCTCTGCCATTCAGGGGGACCCTGATCTTGATGGTCGACACAGTCATATCCTTAATCAGATTCGGGACCTTCGCTAGCGGAATTGGGTGGTTGTTTTCACCCACACGTACAGGGAGGCCAACCAGGTTGCGGACCTTCTTGCCCATTTCGGTCACTCATTGGCCATTGGTAGTTATTCTATTGTTGATGGTAACTCGGATATCGACGTGCCTTTAGTTAGTGATTGTATTGGGGTTGCTTTCCCTAGATTTATTAATGTGAACACTTAGGTGCTTTGCACCTCTTTTTACCAAAAAAAAAAAGAGAACTAACATCGTCACCGGGAGGAGAAAGGGCGTCGATTCTCTATATCAGCGGCGGATCTCCGGCGTGTCGAGATCGGAGAATTGTTTGTGTTTTTGTCGGCACCGGCCCGGGAGTGAAGTTCTGGTAAAATACGATAGTTGTTTTGACATTTTTACCCTTTAAGTGATTGGGCCTGATCCGCGTCGTATGGGAATATTGGGTACAGTGGTCTGGGTTGGACCAGTCCAACCTCCAAAGGTGGACCTGTATCCGATGCCGTAAAATCTCGTTGAAGACTGTAGCAATATCTGTGAAGAAGTTCTCGGCAAGAACTTGCAACTTCTCGCTAAGAATGTATTGAAGAAGGCAAAGAGAAATCTCATTGAAAATCCACCTGGAGTTTACAAAGAAGTTCTCGGTGAGATTTTCAATGTTCTCGCCGAAAACCTATGAAGGATTAAGTGGAAAATTCTCGTTGAGGAATCAAAATCAGTTTACATTAAAGTTCTCGGTGAGAACTTCATTATTCTCACCGAGAACTTGAGGCTTTTACGACACTGAGTTGGAAACCTATTTAAGGGCAGCCGCATCAATTCATTTAAGGAACCTTTTACACATTTCATAATACATTTATTTTCGGAATTCAATTCCAGACTTCAGAGCTGATAGAGAGAGTTTAGAGAGTGTCGAAGAGTCCCAAAGAGATCTCGACACCGTCTTTCCACCTCGGAGTGCTCGGAGCTAGAAGTGAAGATTGCCAGAGTTCAGAGCTTCAATGGAGTCGTCAGAATTAGGTTTTACAGTTTCTATCTATTCTCCCTTTGTATGATGAACTCCTTTGTTGCTTTTTATTCTTCTGTTATCAACATGAGTAGCTAAACTCTTTTAAAGCTTAAATTAGATGAACCCTAAGTGACCCGGGCCTTTAAAGCGATCGCGGATCGGCGGTAATTAGATCTTAATTCAGACAATTTCTCTTGCATGTTTGATTTTTTCTCCGTTTCCTACATTTCTTATCTAGCTTGATCACCTAGATTACATTTGTGTTAAGCTAAGGATAGTAGCGAACATCCGCCTTACTTTAGAACATCAAATTAATCAATTAACCTATTCAATGGAGTTTGCCTTTCGTAGGAACCATTTAGGGTTGATCCGCTTCTAGAGTAACTCATTAATCTTAATCAATTGCACCAGTTAGTTCTCTGTTGCGGAAATGAAGCAAGGATGGCTAATTAATCTTGGTAGTTAGATCCGATAGAGCGAACGTTCGCGGAACTTAGACCTAAGGGTAAGGAGTTATGGTGGTTTCTGAGAACTGAATGAATTAGGATTGAAAGTCGCTGGTCTTGTGGTTGCTAGTGCTCTGGTGATCTTAGGGGGATTCGAGTCTAACCTTGTCTGTCATCTTGTTAGTCAATTCAATCAATCAATCTGAATTTTAATTCCATTTCAATTTCCTTGCCTATTAGTTTAGAAGTCGTGGAACTCACACCACGCACAGCGTGTTTAAACCTGAGTAATTTTCCAGCTTCTTTGAGTAGTCAATTTGAAGAAACCTCAAGAGATTCGATCTACCTTGCTTCTAGCTTGTAGTTATTTGAGAAGCACCGTCAAAACATGTTCATCAAATTGGCGCCGTTGCCGGGGATTCTTCTTAATTGTTTGAAAGAAGAGTTGACATTTTATTCTTCTACCTTCCATCTTTCATTTTTTTCATCGCAACTCAATTTTACACCAGTTGTATTTGTTTTTGTTGCTTGTAGGTTGTTTACAGGTATATGAACCGCCCGTTCACTCATTCTCTGCTCAAGACTAATAAGACTACAAGCTTAGACAAGTCAAGCAGTTCTGCACCTTCTAAACAACTGCGGGTATCAAAGCAAGTCATAATCGATCTGCCCTCATCCTCTACACCCCTTAATCAGTTGAAGGAGTTGAAGGAGAGCTCCTCATCTTCTTCCGCTTCATCCACTTCATCAGAGTCACCGCCACCCTCTCCTATAATGGGTACCGTCTTCCACCACCACCGCCTTCTGCTCAGAGCACGATAGCGGATTATAATAAACTGAGCGCAACTAGTGTTCGGTCTAGCATCGCTGTGCCACGCAACGATGATGATCTTGAATATGAGATCAAGATCCCCTTCCCGGGAATGATCTCTAGGGATGTTCAATTTGAAGGGAAGCCGCATGATAACCCCTGCAAACATCTGGCGGACTTCCTAGCTATGTGCAAGACTTTTAAGAGTGGGAACCTCGACAAGAACACCTTGTGCTTGCGATCTTTCCCATTTTCACTCCGAGGCGCCATGAAGAGATGGCTTAATAGCAAGCCACCTGACCACTACACCAACTGGGACAATCTAGCTCAAGCCTTCGTAGAGGAATACTTTCCTCCTTCAAGAACGACAACTTACAAGGACATCATTGCCAGGTTAGTTCAGAAGGAAAGAGTAAGCTTATATGATGCTTGGAATGAATTCCATGAACTCCTCTACAACTGCCCTCATCACGGCTTCGAGCAGAGGCAACTAGCTGAGATCTTTGCACAAGGTATGAATGAGGAATCTGCTAAATGGGTAAACTCTTTGGCTGAGGGAGATTGTACCGCTCTTACACCAGAAGCTGCTCTGCTTCACTTTGCTAGCTGTGCTTCCAAGTCAAGGAATTGGGAGAGATAATCAAAAGGAGTCAAGGGTAAGCTAGATATTGAAGAGCAGATCAAGGCAGAAGTCCAGAAACACTTGAAGAAGGCCGGCGCACCTATTAACCCTCGTTTACTTCTGTCTTTGTAGCTGACTGTGAATGGTGTGGAGCTTGTACTCATAACGGAGGATGTTGCCATAAGTTTGGGAAAGTAGATGCTTGGTCTGTAGATGAGGTGAACTTCATCAATCAAGGCTTCCCCAATAATCAACAAGGCTACATCTGTTACCGCAACTACCGACAACCTCAACAACTGGTAAGTTTCCTAGAGCGACCTCCTTACAACTCCGGAGCCAACCAGAATCAGAATAACCGACCATCTGGGTCATTTCAAGAGCAGAAGTCGAATAACCAACTCGGAGGGATCTATCAACCGCCTCATAGGAATCAATGCAATTATGGGACAACACCTGGCAATCACCATAATCAGTACCTGAATAATATCTATCAAGGCCCTCCTGGATTACCGGAGGACAACAGACCCAACGATCGATGTCACCAGACAACAAGGAGAGCGAGTTGGATAAGAAGCTCAATCAGATGATCTCTAGACTTGATGATCATGATAGTAAATTCAAAGCTCAAGCCATCTTGAACCAAGAGCAGATCGCGCAAGGACACAAAGTGGAGAGTCAAGTGAACCACATCGCTAGTATGCTTGCTAATGGCCGCCCCTTTGGTCAATTACCTAGCCAAACTGAGCCAAACCCGAAGAAGGAGCAGGTCAAGACCATCTCTACTCGAAGTTGCAAGAGTTCAGCTGTTCCTACAACTTCCAATCCGGTCATGACTCCTGATGCCGTAGCTATTGATATACTGGAGATCGAGGAAGAGGAGGAGAGGACTACCTCGCCACGTCCAAAACTAGCTCTTGAGCCACCTCTTTCTCTATATCAACCTAGGATCCCTTTCCCTAAGGCTTTGCTATCCAAGAGAAAAAATCACGACATCCCGAAGAAGAAGAAGGAAGCATCTCCCGCTCCTATCAATGAAGAATGCTCTACCGTCCGCACTCGATCATCACCTATACCTCCCCCAGCTAAGTGTTCCGACCCAGGTTCTTTCACTTTACCATGTATTATCAATGGAATTGAAATCGGTCGTAGCTTAGCTGATCTAGGTGCGTCTATAAATGTCATGCCTACTTGCCTGTATAAAAAATTGAATCTAGGTGAGTTAAAACCTATTAGCATGCAATTGGTATTCGCTGACAGATCCGTAAAAGCACCTAGGGGTATAATAGAAGATGTAACTGTCCATTGTGGTCCATTTACTATTCTTACTGATTTTGTTGTTATGGATACTCGAGAGGAAGATGTCACACTCCTCCTAGGCCGACCGTTTATGGCAACAGCTGGCATGAAAATTAATGTCCCGAATGGCTCATTGACATTAAGGGTCGGAAAGGACAATATGACATTCTGCCTCAAGGACAGTATGAAGTACATCCTAAAGGAATAAGCACATTGTTTGTCTGTTGAAACTGTGAAGTTGGCCTCGGTCAACTCCAATACTAATGCCATTCCTAGTGTTTCTCCCAAGATAGCTGTGATAGGTGTTGGACAGGTCATCAACCCGAAGTAGAAGCCAAAGAAGAAAGAGGAACCAAAGATATCCATCGCTGAATCACTGTAGTAACCAAATTTTGTCCGGCTTCTCGAATTTTTTCCACATTTTTAGGCCTATTTTTATCTATCGAAATTTGGCCATATTTACTCCTATTTAAGAAAAAATGACAAAAATAACCTCTTTTATGCTCCTTAAGTTTTCTCAAATTTTGAACTTTCTAGTCATAATAGTGAAAATATTTCTATAGCTATAACAAATCAAATAGAGCTATCTCGTTTAATATAATTATCGATGAGGATTT
The DNA here is from genome assembly GCA_034768395.1 of Linum lewisii. Taxonomy (NCBI): domain Eukaryota; kingdom Viridiplantae; phylum Streptophyta; class Magnoliopsida; order Malpighiales; family Linaceae; genus Linum; species Linum lewisii. The sequence goes on along the minus strand of CM068300.1, from coordinate 50,291,976 downwards.
CAAACTAGACGAATCTCTAAAATTGGGCTCGAGGCCAAGTTTAAATCGTTGGGCTTTAGGCCCATTTGATTTCTAATTGGGCTTTAGGCCCATTTCCTAAATGATTTTGTTTACTGATTTTTCCCTATTACAATAATGAAACAAAATAAAAAAATAGCAAAATTCTATCTTTTCCTCCCTATAAAACAAGCACCCAAGCAATGTGAGGGGGAAAAGAAAAAAGGACATGAACAAAAAATTTGGGTCTTCCTCTTCTTCTTCTAATCGGCAGAAACTGCCCTTCTTCCTCTTCTTCTCCTCCTCTCAACTACCCCAACCTATAGAAAAGCAAAACAAAGCCATGTGATAGAAGTAGTTAGTAAGGCAAAGGAGCAAGAAGTGGTATGGTTAGAAATTGATAGGTATATTTGAGTGTCGAATTCGGCTTTCGAAACTCAACGATATCTATCGGTATTCTATCCATACCAAAAGCCAATTTCAACAACTTAGTTTACTTAACCCTACTAACTACTATTTCTTCTTGTTGTTATGCTATTAACTGATACTACTGCTAACATTCTTTTCCAAGCTTCAGTTCTATTCTCTCATCTATTAAGCTTTATACTTAACTTATGATCATTCATCTTACTTTGCTAATGCTAACAAGCATCTTAAATCAACCAAAGCCAACCACAAAGTCAAGAGATGAATACAAAAGTTCAATTAAAATAAGCAATTAGTGCCCAAGCAAAGGTTTAGGAGGGGCTCACCGTGGCTTAATCCTGTGTTGGTTTGGTCGAGTGCTCGGTTTGATCTTGTAATCACCATCTCTAACTCCTCCTCTTTAGCTCGTTCCTGGGGTGCTCTTTGATCAGCAAAAATAATAATGTTATTGATAGTGAAAGTTGCATATTTACATTGAAACAGAAGAAAACAGAGATTTTCCTTTTCTTTTGCAGATCTCGGCGGCGGCGGCGGGCAGATCATCACGGAAGACGGCGTCGAACGTCGAGCGAAGCGATGGAAGATGGTGGCGAAGGGATCCCGGCGGGCGGCGGCGGTATCATCAGCAACAATGGGCGTCTTCGACGACGGCGGCGCAGACTTCGACCAGCGACGGCGGCGATGAACCAACCTCGGACAGACGACGGCTACGGCGAACGCACGGTGGTGGCGGCTCGGCGGCGGTAACACGGCGACGAGCAACTGGCGGCGGCGGCGACCATGGAGAGAACAACGACGGCGCAGTGGCGGAGGGAACGACGATGCGGCGACGACCGGCGGCAGGTGATGGTTTTGTTCTTGTTTTGTTGATTTAAGGTTTGGATGAGAGGAAGGAAGAAGAGAACGTGGGAGAGGAAGAAGTTGAGAGGAGAGGAAGAAGAGGGTTCCAGAGAAGTTGAGAGGAAAAGAGAAGAGAGAGAGAAGAGAGGGTAGCGGCTGGATGAATAGTGATTAGGGGGCTGATTTTTCAGCCCCTCTTATCCTTTTATATGGGCACATTAGGGTTTCCAAATTTACGAAACTGCCACCGCGGCCGAATTTACGAGATTGCCATTAAGTGGGCTGACCGAAATTTTGGTCTTCTGGGCCGAGAGTTTTGGGCCTAATTCGTTTTTGGGTTAATTAATTAAAACAAGCCCACCCAATTTCATGACCAATCAATTTTCTTTAGCCCAATTGATTTAAATGTGGTAAAAATTAAAAGTAGTGGTTAATTAACTTAAATAAAATGTGGTTTAGATTAATTAGATTAAAAGTTTTTTTGTGATTAATTGATAGGATTCAAATCTATTAACTTAAGGTCTCCTTAGGGGTTAGTAACGATATTTTTACACCCGCGAAATGTCGTGGAAATCCCGAGCCTAAAATTATCCAAATGTTTAAAATTAATACTAACCTTTGATTAGTAACGATTATTTCATACTCGAGAAATATCGTGGAAATCTCGAGCATAAAATACTCAAAACCATTACTAAACTTTGGGATTAGTAACGAAAGAAAACTCATGAAAAATCTCGATTGAGCAAGAATCCTATTAATCGCTCTTATCATGGAAAATAGTAACGTTAGCCTCGACACTAGTAGTGGCGCATGAAAACCCTTCACTCCAAAAATTATTGAACCAAAAATCAACTAAATCACAAATAATCAAAATCAAAATCAATCCGCGTTTTCTAAGGTCTGAACTACGCGGACTTTGATCCCAATACTAATTGGGTACGTAGGCAGTCGAAAGACACAAATCCACCTTTTTAAAATTAATAAATGAAAACTCTATTTATAAAAAGTAAAATAATTATGATTAGTAGTGTTAGTCTTTACAACTGTAAAGACGCACGAACCTATTTCTTCCTAAAAATCACATTTATATGGAATGTGAACTAAAATATAAAGTGAGATTAGTAACGTCACGTGAAACGCTCACAACCTAATAATCACAAAACAACCAAAACAATATGCGACCACTCGGTTGCAATCCAACTCAAATCAACTTTTCAAATCGAACTACGTGGACTTTGATTCCGGTTTCCGGATACGTAGGCAGTCACTAGACTCGAGTCCAACTTTAAAACAACTTTACTATTTTCCAACTTTAAAACTATTTTATTCCAAAATCATCGGGATTAGTAGTGTTTGTCCTGACACATGAACCTCCCATTTTACAAATTAAACACATCTTAACATAAAGCACATCAAATGACTTATCGATTTTGGTAGTACCGGTTTATCGGGCGTTGTGGGGGTGCTAATCCTTACCCACACGTAACCGTCCCCCTTACCCAGATCTCTGAATGCAGACCAGGCCCTGTTTAGGTTAAAATCATCTAAATCGGGCTCTAAGTGTCCAATCCACTTTAAGTGATTGGTGGCGACTCCAACCTTTTACCAAACCCAACGAAGAGACCGACACGAAGCCGGGGAATCGCGCGCCGCGAACGGAAACGTTCACGACAGATGGCAACTCCGATGGGGACTCGAGTTCTTCTCCGGGGCGAGCTACATAAACAACGTTGATAAGTCTTCCTTTCATTGATGTGCTATTTGTTTATTAAACACACAATTTAAATATTAGTATGCATACATCTGCATATAGCTCTATACCCGAGCTTACCCTTAAATAGAGAATATTGAGTAGTAGCGTTAGCTTTCACACTAGTGGAGGCGCGTGAATCTCTCCACCCAACAACTGTTTTTAGGATTAACGATATGCCGTCATATAGGTCATGTAATGTATACAAAACATAATTTTAATAAAAAAAAAAAATGTATACAAAGCATAATACTTCTTATTAATGTGAAAATTTGTGCTTTAATTTTCCTTTATGATGTGAGCATTTACTTTATTTGCAAATTTTGTACATGGTTAGCATAATTTCCTCGTCTTAAACTTTTTTTTAAATACTTTTTTCTCTTGATATTTGTAGGGATTAGCAATACACTATATTCTTTTCTTCTCCTTTCCAAATCAAAATAAAAATCATCATTAGTTTTAAAAGCATTAAAATTTGAAGAAATCATCAACATTCCATCATTTCCACCGCATAATTAAATGAAAAATCATAACATATCAATCATAAAAAAAAATCATTTTTTTGCATTACATGTCATGCATTCAAATCCATTGTGTATTCAATTATCTTATGTATTTCAATTGTCAAACATTAAAAAAACAAATAAGCATTTGACATGCGCATTATATATTTGAGTATCTATTACTAAAAAACTCATAATTTTTAAACATCATCATGATTTTCAAATAAATTGCCATCTATCTTATAAAAAAATATTATTTTTCAACAAGTGTCATAAACTCTTACATTAATCATTTTTTTTTATTTTGAACAAATGTTTCCTTTCTCTTTTTAATTATTAAAATCGAGTGGATTTTTTCAATTGCTTATCAACAAAGGATTTTGTGATTTTAAAATTGGACGAAATTAAAGGCTATTTCTCGTTAATGGACGACCAACAAGGACATACTCTATACCCACTTATTTGCCTAATAATGGGGCAATGAACAAAATAACATGAGTGAATACCAAATTCTTATGAGGAACCATCACACTTGTCTCCTGTTCACTAGGGTTAGAAGCATAAAGAGTCGTAAAGCCATTGTTTTTGTTCACCGATCAAATCAAGACCTGGTTCTGAGTAACTGGATGACTGCGAGTTTCTAGAAAAAAAAGGACGAAAAAAAAAGAAAGAAAAAAAGAGAAAAAATGAAAAAAATTCAAATTTCGACATACGAATAAGTGCATTTTTGTCATAAACTTTTCACCCACAATTTTTCTATTATTTTCGGCTTCCTTCTTGTGGACTGAGGGTTTTGCACTAGAGTTCAGTTGAAGGTTTTGAGATCTATGCCTTGCATCAAGGTTGAAGTCAGTAGCTTTCGGGGCAGATAAAATGTACATAGTAGTATAGTTAATTGTTGTAATTTTAGATGATAGAAGTTGTTTAGTGTGTACAAAACAACATCTTGTTAGCCATTTTTCAATGGTGGAATGAAATTGTCAATCCACCTACAAAGTTGAGATTATCTATGTAATTTCACAATTTAAAGGTATATTTGATTTTTCTTTTGATTCATTGAAAATTATTGCTTATTTAACAAGAAGGAATGATGCATATTATCGTGGAGTATGGCTAGCAACCCTATGTGAGTTTTGAGCCTTAAATGCGATATTTTTCATTCTGAGAAGTTTTTCTTGCGAAAACACTCCTAGAACTTGCATGATACCGGTTCAAGACCACATGATTTTGCAACGACATAAATGATAGAGGCATTAGGTTCATTCCACACAAAAGAAGCCTACCCTTTCATCACCACTTAGTTTAGCCCTATGAGCCAAAACCGTTTATCACACACAATATACAAGTTCATCACCTATCCTTCAATACCCTCTTAAACCTTGAGTTTGTGACAATTGTATGATACGTGTGAGAGTCAATATCAACTTCACATCATTAACTATGAAGCAAAAGCCAACAAATCGCTTAGACGGTAAAGACCATAAAAAGAAAGTCAACTCTTAGTAGATCAGATAAGAAAAAAAAGAAAGAAAAAGAAAGAAAAAATATGAAAGAAAACAGAAGAAAAAAAAAGAGAAAAAAAAGTATTTCACAAAGTTTGAAGTTTCTGCTTCCTAATGTTGGCTATAGAAGCTTCATATTTGCGCACAAGAAGATTGCAACAGGGGCTAACTAAAGTTGACGAGCCCTAAATGGGTCACAACAGATACACAGCCTAGTGAATACCAATCACGTTGGTCTAGGCTAGCACACTTTTGGGTAGTTGTCATGACTCAATACACCCCTCTCACACAAACAACAAATCTACAATCATCCCCACCTTTACCCAATCCCCACGATCATTGCAACCCTTTAAAGACCTCTTGATGTGTCGTTGCATTATACAAAGTGGTGGAGATTCGGTTGCATTACATGCATATGGTGACTGCATTCAGCAAGAAAAATGAATGAGATAAACACCGACCTAAAAAATGAGAGAAACACGTGAGAGTGAGTACGTTTCATACTTACACGTACATTTTCATCCTTGTGAGAAGTCTAGTAAACTCAATCGGTGATATGCTCATTCCTTCTAGTTAAACATGCAAATCAATCATTGTGATGAATTTTTTCATCGATTTTCATTAATCAAAACAGACATCAAGTGTCCTTTAAACTGTGAAAGTTTGTTCTTAACTAACTTGTCTTGTAGTGTAGTTACACCCAAAATGTCGTTGAGACACAATTTCAACCTTTCAAAAATTAGAAAAAATGAGATTTATTTCCATGAGAAATGCATTTGTTCGTTTATAAAAAAAATGAAAAAAATCAGAAAAGAAAGAAAAAATAAATAAAGCTCAAAAAACAGAATAGAGCTGTAAAAAATATATCGTCATAAATTCATTGGTCATCCAGTTACTAAGAATCATCGTCTTCTTTAAGGATCAGTCAAAGTTGTCCACCTTGCAAAGTTTGCGTAAGCATCAATAGAGAGCATCTAGGAAATCATCACCTCTTCAAGATTCTTTTCAAATGCTACCAATATGTAGCCAAGTCGAGAAACTATTAGGTCAAAGCACTCTTCAGAACCTAACTAAAGCCTCGAGCCAAACCAAGACGAGAGATAGCCTTTGCTCGAGCCCAAATTTAAATTGACAAAATCAATTGCTGATAAACAATTAAAGATAACCCTCAAAATGATTTTTTTCGGTGTATATATTTTCAAAACAAAATTAAAATTTCAGCATATTTTGTGCATTCATTAATCATAAAAATTTTATGTTGAGCAAACATATTTATTCATCTAACTACATTTGTGTCCATAAAAAGAAACCTGCTCATTTCTTAAAAAAAAATATTTTTCATAATATATTATATTTTCAAAAAGAAATCATGTCACACACTCATCTTGGAGAAGTTTCATCTCTTCAAAAAATCATTGAGCATGCATCCTACATCATACATCACACCATTTATGTGTTCATCTAGACTCATGGATCAATATCAGTGAGAGACTTTGGTTCACATAAACAGTAAAAAAATTCCAAAACAAATATCCATCCATCATAAACATTTCATGCATATGATTTCATTCGATTTCTAAAAATCTAGGATCATGCATTAAATCAATTTGAGACTTTCGTTCTCATCCAGCTCAGGATCGGAAGCCAAACAATCCGACGGGAGGTGTCTACCAGCCGCCGCACTGAAATCCGGGTAAGTATGGAACTGCTCCTGACAATCGCCAGAATCAATATATGAACAATACTTATACAGGACAGCAGCATCAGAAGAAGAACCACGTCAGTGAACTCGACAAGAAGCTCAATCAGATCATCACCAGACTTGACGATCATGATAGTCAGTTCAAAGCTCAAGCTCTGCTCAACCAAGAACAGATCGCTTCCGGTGAAAGAATAGAGCATGCAGTGAACCAGATCTAGCATCTGGTCGACCATATGGCCAGCTCCCTAGCCAAACCGAGCCGAATCTGAGAAAGGAGCAAGCTAAGATGGTATCTATTCAAAATCCGACAAACTCACCTACTAATACTTCTTCTAATTCATACAGGGCCATTAAAGTTCTGGAGAAGAAGGAAGCAAAGGAAGAGGCACCTAAGGAGTATGATCCTCCTCTTGCTCCATACTACGAGAAGCCTCTTTTTCCAAGGGCGTTGCTACCGAACGCTAGGATCGAGACTGGCATGTAGGGAAACAAAGAAGGATATCCTGCCATCCGTAGCAAGAAGCCTTCCTTGCCATATCCAGCTAAGTGTTCCGAGCCTGGTTCTTTCACGCTACCTCTAGTCATTAATGATATTAAGATAGAACGTAGTTTGGTTGATCTAGGTGTGTCTGTTAATGTCATGCCTATGAGTTTGTTTGAAAAATTGAATCTGGGAGAACTTGAACCGACTAGCATGCAACTTGTCTTTGCTGATAGATCATTGAAAACGCCTAGAGGAGAGATCAAAGATGTTGTTACTAAATGTGGTCCTTTCACTTTCTTAGCTGATTTTGTGATTATAGATACTAGCGAGGAAGATTCTACTATTCTTATAGGTCGACCCTTCATGGCAACAACTGGAATGCAAATCAATGTTCCGAGTGGTTCTTTGACCTTAAGGGTTGGTAAGGAAACGATAACATTCCACCTTAAAGACGGTATGAAATATACTCCTATGAATGAAGAACCTCACTGTCTTGCTGTTGAAACTGTGGAGTTGACTCCGGTCAACCCCGTTACTGATGTCTCTTCCAGTGTTTCTAGATCAACTGTTGTTGCAGGTGTCGAACAGATCATCAAGCAGAAACCAGGATCTTCGGCACAAAAGCCACCGAAGAAGAAGGAACTGAAAGCCTCTTCTTCACCGCAAAGCAAGGTACCTGGCAGGCTACGAAGGAAGAATCAAAAGGAGACTCAAATGGTATGGAGGCCAGTTACCCCGCCATCCCCTCCCGAGCCAGCTGCACCACCAATTCCTGCCAAGCCACCGGCGCAGGAGCAAGTGAAGAAGGAGAAGCCAAAAGCATTTCCCAAAGAAGGGCCAAAGATCACGGATCCCGATGAAATGAAGCCGGAGGTCAAAGAGAAGATAAAGCCGACTGTCCTCATTCCTTCCATTGTAACACTCATGAAGGATGATCTCTCAAGAGAACTGTTCGGACCGTTCAAGATCACTGACCATCTTCCCGATGGACGTACCAAGCTCACTCACGCTAACTGATGATACTCAATTTGACGTGATTATCAGCCTCATTTAAGCGACATTTCCTTGCTTAAGACATGTTTTTTAGGGTAGAATAGCTAATATTCAATCAATTGCTCTATCTCATGCCATTTGTGTTACTTTGGCCCGTTTCGGGTCTATTTGATGGTTTTCTAGTGTTTCTATGTTAGCACAGGTTTTTGCCGTCAAATAAGTAGCCAAGGACGTGTCTAAGGCGTTGGAACCTCGAGGAATCGCACCGGAATCGATCCAAGGAGTCAATCAAACCGAACCAATTCCTGCCCCGTTTTACACTGAAGATTTCGCCGAAAATAACTTCACATTTTCGGCGAAAATGCATGCACAAATCGACTGATGTCAGCCAAAGGAAGTTTTCGCAGAGAACCAATGGTCCGAAAACCACAGAAGACTCCAGCCGGCGGTCATCCCTTTTGCACTAGGATTTTTGGCGAAAATCCCTTAATATTTTCGGCGAAAATCTTAGTTAAAATCCGGCGGTATTAGGGTTAAGTATAAATACTTAAGCGGCGGCCCAAAACAGATATACTTTTACACACATCATAATTTTCAACTAATACCGATTACTTCAGAATTCTCTCATGTTCTGGAGCAGAGTTAGAGTTCGAAGAGCCAGAAAGAGATCGTGACGCCATCCCTTCCATCTCGAGGACTCAGAGCTAGGATTGCAGCTTACCGAAGATCAAAGTTCTGCCAGAGCCGTCTTAATTAGGTTTTTCAGATCCTTTTCTGTTCTTCCTCTGAAAGATGAACTCTATCTTTGTCTTTGATTCTTTTGTGATAAACATGAGTAGCTAAACTCTTAGAGCTTAGACTAGATGAACCCTAAGTGACCCAGGGCTTTAAATCGGTCACGGATCGGTGCTGATTAGATTCAAAGTTCAATCAGTTTCTCTTTCATAGGAACCAAATCGAACAATTAACCTAATCATTGGAGTGTGCCTTTCGTAGGAACCAATTAGGGTTAATCCACTGCAAGAGTAACTCATAAATCGTTAGTAATCGCACCAGTTAAGTTAAGCCGTTGCGAGAGGCGATCGTACCCGGGCGGCTAATTAATCTTGGTAGCTATATCGGATAGAGTGAACGTTCGCCAGTCTTAAACCTAAGGGTAAGGAGTTATGGTGGTGTCTTAGAAACCGATTGATCGAGAATTGAAATTCGCTGATCTGTTGATTGCCAATGCTCTGGTGAACGAAGGGGGATTCGAAGTCTAAGTTTGTCTGTTATCTGCGTTAATCAATCAATCTTTTGATCTGTTTTCAGTTTTAATTTTTAATTTCTCTGCATTTCTTAGAATTAGAAGTCGTGGAACTCACACCACGCACGAAGTGCTTAATCGGAGTAATTTGCCAGCTTATTTGAGTAGTCGATCATTAGAAGGCCCGTGGAATACGATCTACCCTAGCTTTCCTAGCTTAGTAGTATTTGATTGACCCCACACTACGACAGAGTCATCAAATTGGCGCCGTTGCCGGGGACATTCTTTTGATTGTTTGAAAGAAAAACTGGCAATTTATTCTTCTACTTTCCATCTTTCACTTTTCCACCCACTTCGATTTTACACTGGTTTTTTGTTTGTTTTCGTTATTTGTAGGTTGCTCACAGGTGTATGCATCGCCGCCCTTGGACTCGCTCTCAAACCGACAAGGCTAAGAGCATAGAGAGACCAGGCAGTTCTGCTCCACCTCGACAATAACAGATTCCAAGGAGAAACAGAACCAATCCACCTCCATCCGTCACTCCGATCAAGATCGAGGAACTGAAGGAGAGTTCCGTATCTTCATCTTCACCGTCATCTTCATCCGTTTCATACATCGAGTCACTTTCACCTCTTCCATCTCCTACCATGGATGATCAGTTACCACCACCACCACCAGGCGGAAATCCACCACCACCACCTGCACAGAAGAGTCTAGCTGACTACAACAAGCCGAGCGCGACTAGAGTTCGATCTGCCATTGCCGTGCCGCGCGTTGAAGGAGATCCTGACTATGAGATCAAGATTCCATTCTTGACTATGATCTCTAGGGATATACAGTTTGAAGGCAGGCCACTAGACAATCCGTGCACACATCTGGCGGATTTCCTTGATCTCTGCAGCACTTTCAAGAACGGAAACCTCGACAAGAACACTCTTTGCTTGAGAGCTTTCCCGTTCTCTCTGAAAGGCACAGCTAAGAGGTGGCTTACTGGAAAACCACCTGGATATTACACTGATTGGGATACTTTGGCTCAGGACTTCGTTGAAGAGTACTTCCCTCCTGCAAGAACAACAGCCATCAAGGACAACATCCCCAGATTCTCCTAGAAAGAAGGAGAAAGCTTATACGATACTTGGAATCGATTCCAAGAACTTCTGTACAACTGTCCTCATCACGGATTCGAGCAGAGGCAGTTAGCTGAAATCTTTGCTCGAGGTCTTCGAGAAGAATCTGCCAAGTGGGTCAATTCTCTAGCTGAAGGGGATTGCACTACACTCACACCTGAAGCTGCTCTTCTTCATTTTGCGAACTGTGCTTCCAAGTCAAGGAACTGGGAGCGAGAATCAGAAGGATCAAGGAGCAAGCTCGATCTCGAAGCTACTATCAAGGCAGAAGTAGAGAAGCATCTGAAAAATCTACCACACCAATCAAGCCGCCAACAGCTTCTGTCTATGTTGCTGATTGCGAATGGTGTGGAGCTTGTGCGCATAATGGAGGCCGTTGCCAGAATTTTGGTAAGACATAAGTCTGGTCTGCCGAAGAGGTAAATTTCGTTCAACAAGGCTTCGTTAACAATCAAAATGGTTATGCTGGCTACCGCAACTTCAGACATCAAGGGAACTATCAAGATAGACCTCCCTACAATGCTGGCGCCAACCATAACTAGAACCAGAATAACCGCCCAGCTGGTTCAACTCAGGATCAGAAGCCTAACCATCCGCCGGCAGGTGTCTACCAGCCGCCGCACCGTAATCTGGGTAACTATGGAACTGCTCCTGGCAATCGCCAGAATCAATATCTGAATAATACCTATCCAGGGCAGCAACATCAGAGAGAGAACAATGTCAGTGACCTCGACAAGAAGCTTAGTCAGATCATCACCAGACTCGATGATCATGACAGTCAGTTCAAAGCTCAAGCTCTTCTCAATCAAGAATAGATCGCATCCGGTCAAAGAATTGAGCAAGCTGTCAACCACATCTCGAGCATGCTAGCATCTGGACGACCATTTGGCCAACTCCCGAGCCAGACAGAGCCGAATCTGAGAAAGGAGCAAGCCAAGATGGTAACTGTTCAAAAGTTTACAAGCTTATCTGCTGATGCTTCTTCTGTTTTACGCAGGATCACTGAAACTCGGAGAAGAAGGAAGCACAGAAAGTGGCGCCTAAGGAGAATGATCCTCCTCTTGCACCGTACTATGTGAAGCCTCCTTTTCCAAGAGCATTGCTACCGAATGCAAGGATCGAGACTGGCATGATGGGGAATAAAGAAGGATACCCTGATGCTCGTAGCAAGAAACCTTCCTCTCCATATCCAGCAAAGTTTCTGATCCTAGTTCTTTCACTCTACCTCTAGTCATTAAAGATATTGAGATAGAATGTTGTTTAGTTGATCTAGGCGCGTCTGTTAATGTTATGCCTATGAGTTTATATGAGAAGCTAAATCTAGGAGAACTTGAACCGACTAGCATACAACTTGTCTTTGCTGATAGATCATTGAAAACCCCTAGGGGAGAAATAAATAACGTTGTTACTAAATGTGGTCCTTTCACTTTCCTAGCTGACTTCGTGATCATAGATACTAGTGAAGAGGATTCTACCAATTTTATAGGTCGACCTTTCATGGCAACATCTGGAATGCAAATTAACATTCCAAATGGTTTTTTTTAACTTTGAGGGTTGGTAAAGACACGATAACGTTCCGCCTTAAAGAGGGAATGAAATATAATCCTAAGAATGAAGAATTTCATTGTCTAGCTGTTGAAACTGTGGAGTTGACTCCGGTCAACTCCGTCACTGACGTCTCTTCTAGTGTTCCTAGCTCAACTGTTACTGCAGGTGCTGAACAGATTACCAAGCAGAAACCAAAATCTGTTCCTCAGAAGCCGTCAAAGAAGAAGGAACTGCAAGCCTCTTCTAAACCACCGAACACAAAACCTAGCAGACCCCGGGGAAAGAACAATAAAACGGAGACTCAAATGGTCTGGAGACCAGTTGTGCCCCACCTTCATCCGAGCCAGCTGCACCGACAATTCGTTCCGAGATACCGGCGCCGGAACAAGTATTGAAGGAGAAGCCGAAAGCCAAAGGATAAAGAGAAGATGAAGTCAATCATTCTCATCACTTCCACCGTCTTCCTCGTAGAAGAGATCCCTTGACAGAACTCTTTGGTCCGTTCAAGATCACTGAGCACCTTCCCGACGGACGTACCAAGCTCATACACGCTAACGGGAAGAAATTTATGCTTCACGGAGATACCCCAAAGCTCTACTTCATGAACTCCGATGCTAGCATTAAGGAGAACCTGAGTTGGGATGTCTCCTAATACCGTCCAGGTATCGTCCAGCTCAAGGACATTAATAAAAGAGCGCTTCGTGGGAGGCAACCCACGGCTAGAGTCAGTTTTTCATTTGTGTCAACCTTAGTGTTTTAGAGTCGGTTCGGGGGAGCCAAACGTGTCAGTTTGTTTGATTTCTTATTTTTCGTGTGTAGTCTATGTGTCATATAGTGTCAATCGCAACTTGTTTGAGGTTGTTCCGATTTTTGTGGATTTAACTGTGATTTTCTGAAGTTTGCCGGGATTGCAAAAATATTTTCAATCGTACAGGTCAAAATTTTCGGCGAAAATGTACCCTGTTTTCGGCGAAAACTTCCTTTGAAATCCCACTGTGTTTTCCAGACATTTTCAACACAACTTTTCAGCGAAAATTTAATACACTTTTCGGCGAAAATCCTTTTGAAAATCGGCATTGCATTTTAACTAATGTTTTCGGCGAAAAATTGCACTAGTTTTCGCCGAAAACTCAAGGCAAGTTTTCAGACCTATTCCCTTTTAATTCCCGGTCGTGTCTTCTCTCTCTCCTCACTTCTTCATTTCAAAAATTTTCAAAAAAAAAACCTCCCCCTCTGTTTTTCGAAAACCCACCGCCGCCGCCACATTTTTCGCCGCCCTGCCGCACGTCTCCCCTTCCATTTTTGATCAACTCGAGCCCTAGAACAGTCGAATCGGAGCTCTAGAGCTCCCGTTCAGCCAAAACCTAAAATTTTCGGTTTTTCTTCCGATTTCTCTTTCTCCGTTCGTTTTCAGCACCCATGGCTTCAAGGTAAGTTGTAGAACTTTTCATTACGAATCTTTTGACATGTTGAATGCTGAATTTTGTCGGGGTTGACTTTCGGTTGACTTTTCGGTTTACCTCGATTTGCGTGCCGACTGATTTCGTGTGAACTAGGTTAGCTGAACTCTTTGGACTGATCTAGCATGATTAGGGAGTATTGTGCTTAATTTTAATATCGTTTGATCATGTGTTGCTATAAATAAGATCGATTCTTTGTGGTGTTGACTTTTGAGAAATGTCGGTTTGACCATGAACTGTTTATGATCATTTGGCTGCTTTATGTGCTCATTTACGTTCATATTATTGTGATTGCTATCTGAGATCCTATTATGCCGTCATTTCCCGCTTTGTGATAGTCTTGCCATGATTAGGGTTCAATGTTCTATTATGTTGACTTTTTGAATGTCGGTTTGACTTCTGAACTCTGATTGTGATAATTCCATTCTGGCTATTCCTAAGCATGTATTTTAATTGTTTGTGATTACCGGTTAATCTGTTCTACTTACCCCCACTCCGTTTTCCTCATTTCTTTGTGAAATTGAGTTTTTCTACTAAGTGTGGGGTAGGGTTTTAGTTTGACTAATCTGGTTTGTTTTCTTGCTTAGGAACGTAACTCATGAGCGCAGGACCAAGCAGAGACTTGACACCTCCTCCAGCTCCCGAGTTCCCGCTCCAGTCACACCTGCCATCCAGGGCCCTCCCCCAGCTTTCCTGTACCACCACACCATTGCTCGCCTACCCCCGTACTACTTCGAGTGCTACCAGCGGCTCGAGAATATCCCTGGAGCTGGTGTTCACCCCCTTTCCATGGAGTCACTCTTCGATCACGATGAGGACTGGCACCGGAACGTGCTTGATGCACTGACGCGTGCTGGCTTGCTGGAGCTGACCACATTACTCGCCGACTTCCCAGACGTCGCCCTTCAGGAGTTTTGGGCGACGTTCGATCTGGACGAGCACAAGAGGATGTAGCAAAGGAGGTCGTCACCTTCTATCTGGGCGGGGTGCACAGGAAACTCACATATGATGAGTTTGCAGCTCGTCTCGGGATTCCCCACGAGCACTACGAGGGTCATCACCTTGGCTGGGAGAACGACGATGACGACGGAGAGGAGTACCATGCACTCTAGAGCCACATGACTGGAGTGCCCGACGATCGTCTCACGAAGCATAATTCAGTTAAGTCTCTCTCTCACCCTCTCTATAAATTCATTCACATGGTTTGGCGTCGTTCTCTTTTGTATGTTCCAGAGAAGGACCGCCACCATATCAGCAAGGAGGAGCTTCTTCTTCATCGCGCCATCTAGGCGAGTTACCCTCTTCATCCCGGATGGGTGCTTGCTCGTTTATTCCGCCAGAAGACTCAGAGGTCGAGGCCACCTCGCTCACTCCTGGGAGGCAACTTTGTAGGCCGACTCATCATCTCCTTCGGGCTCAGCCAAGAATATGGCCCGAACATCCCACGCGTAGAGTACGCACCGTCGGAGGTGATTTGGCGGTCGAGTACGACCTCGAGCTGGACCTCGGTCCCCAGGTAGCAGCAGATCCTCCCCTCTAGCATATGGACGAGTCAGAGGAAGAAGATGATTCTGAGCAGCCGCACCCCAGCCGCAGCCAGAGTTTCATGATCATATACCCTCGCCACATCATCAGGCAGGGTATGCACACCAGTCGTCTCCGCCCATTCCAGAGAAATACCAGGCGCCTCACCAGCAGCACCGACCGCACCCCGCGGATGTTGGAGAGTTGTACGAGGGACTGCAGGAGTGGCGCATCACCGACAACGCTACTCAAGAGGCGAGGTGGACTATTATGCAGCAACATATGCACCGCTCCAACGAGCGGTATGAGGCATAGCTGGCGTGGCAACGTCAGCTCGGCGACTTCCTCCACTTCCCACCTCCCGGTCCACCTGACCAGCAGTGATCGGGTTGTATTCCTTTTCTGGTCCTTTCTTTTTATTTCTTCTTTTCAGATTTCGATCCAACTTTTTTCTGTGTGGATCCGGAACACTTGTCCCGGTTTCCTTTTTAAGTTTCATTTGTTTTTGTTTTGTAGGCAGTTGGGAGATTCCCTTTGCTTCGCTTGGGTAGATTCCCTCCGCTCTGAGGATCCGTGCTCATCCCCTACGCCAACCATCTCGGTCCAGGTTCTTCTTAATTACCGGAGAGTGAAGCTTTGCCAGAGTCGTCTTAATTAGGTTTTACAATTTCTATCTGTTCTTCCTTTTCATGATGAACTCTGTTTCTGTCTTTGATTCTGTCGTTATAAACATGAGTAGCTAAACTCGTAGAGCTTAGACTAGATGAACCTAAGTGACCCAGGGCTTTAAAGCGGTCATGGATCGGCGGTGATTAGATTTAAAGTTCAATCAGTTTCTCTTTCATGTTTGGTTTGTTCTTCGTTGTTTATGTTTCTTGTCTGGATTGATCACCTAGATTAGATTCTTGTTAAGCTAAGGATAGAAGCGAACACTCGCCTTACTTTAAAACACCAAATCAATAATTAACCTATTCATTGGAGTGTGCCTTTCGTAGGAACCAGTTAGGGTTAATCCACTGCAAGAGTAACTCATAAATCAGTAATTCCACCAGTTAGTTTAGTCGTCACAAGAAGTGATCGTACTCGGGCGGCTAATTAATCTTGGTAGCTAGATCGGATAGAGCGAACGTTCGCTAGTCTTAAACCTAAGGGTCAGGAGTTATGGTGGTGTCTTAGAACTGATTGAATGAGAATTGAAATCCGCTGATATGTTGATTGCTAATGCTTTGGTGAACTAAGGGGGATTCGAAGTTTAAGCTTGTCTGTCGTCTTTGTTAAGTCAACCAATCTTTAAATCTGTCTATCAGTTTAGTTTTTAATTTCCTTGCATTTTCTAGAACAGAAGTCGTGGAACTCACAACACGCACAACGTGTTAAACCTGAATAATCTGCCTTTACATTTGAGTAAACAATTATTAGAAGGTCCGTTGATTATGATCTACTTAGCTTCCATCTCTGTAGTTATTTGATAACTCGTATCACCAACCTTTTTTATGTGTGGATCCGGGACACTTGTCCCAGCTTCCTTTTGATCTTTTGGTTGTTTTTGTTTTGGTAGCTGCTCTGCTCCGCTCCAAGTCACGCTCTCCGTACCCATCTGCTACACCTACCACCTTTCTCTAGGTTCCCCGTAACTCTCACTCTCATTATTGTCTTGTGAGGACACAGAACGATCTAAGTGTGGGGTAGGGTGTTAGAGAACCTTGCATGAACTTGATTGCCCTTATTTGTTTACTTTGATGCTAAATTGCCTGGCCAGAATAGATTTTTAACATCACACTTGTAGTTTGTTGCTTTGATTGCATGAAAATGATCGAATCCGACTAGCAAACCAACTGTGAGCTTTTGATCTATTGCACATAACTTGCAATTTCAAATCTTTTTTTTGGAGTGGTTTTCTGTCTTCTTGAATGAGTTAGAATTTGCTTGAGACCTATTCGAGACCACACGATGACACGAGTTCTAGAATGATAGGGGCACCTAGATTCAGCTACTAAGCCAGATTGCCTACCCAATATTGAATCCATTAGGTTTAAACCCTTGAGCTTGGCCTGTTCTTTCGGTTCGATATACATTACAACCAATCCCCATTCTTTCATTCCCCGTTGATCCCCTATGGTTGTAGTTCTAGATTAGCCTACCGGAAGTCGTTTGTGGTAACCTGCCTATAGCCAGTGAATAGGTGGTCTTAGCTATTATGTCCAGACGTGTAAACCCCTCTAGCAACGAAAAAAAGCAGAAAAGAAAAGAAAATTCGAAAAAATAGAAAAGTTCAAAGTTTCAAGTTTATAGTTTAGTTCAATAACGTTCTTCTCCCCACATATGGAAGAACGAAGTCAAAAGAAAATGTAAGAGAAAAAAATATAAGGAAAAGAAAAGAGATTATGCCAAATAAAGTGCTAGGTTGCTTGAGGGTATCATAGCACGAGCGTACACTATTCCACCCGAGTTTGGTTAAACGGTAGGAAGCCATAGGCTAGATTCGAGGGAAGTTAGTCGAAAGCTACACCGCACCAAAGCCATCATCATACATTCCCATCATCCATTTCATTATAAACCCTTGTAGTGTAGAATTCGGTACAGTCCTAAGCAGGGAAGTCCTTCTTGACTAGTTCCTCATGTTGTCACAGTGGTGGAGATGTGGTCGAATTGCAAACCTATGATAGAATTGAGTAATAGAAAATGAGTGAGAGCAGAAACACGTCCCTAAACACAGACAATGAGAGTTTCCCTTGTACCAAATATAATCTGTGTGAGGAGTCTAGTCGGTCAGGTTAAATTCGTGCATGATTGGTAACTACTTCTTGTCATGTGCAGTTTTTAGTGAGACCAGGTTGTTTGGCTGATCGGTATCCATGTTAGGTTTTTTGTTCTAGAAGTAGCTATCTAATAATTCATTGTGTATGCTTGAACTTCAATTTTACCGATCTTATCACTTGTGAACTTGAGCGTTTTTCTATTCAGTTTGCTTGAGGAGAAGCAAAAGCTTAAGACATGGTTTTAAGGCAGAATAGCGAATATTCACTCAACTGCTCTATCTCGTTCCATTAAGGTTACTTTGGACCATTTTGGGTCTATTTGATGGTTTTCTAGTGTTTTTGTGATGCACAGGTTTTCGGGTCAAATAAAGTAACCAAGGACGTGTCTAAGGCATTGGAACCTCGAGGAATCGTACCAGAATTGATCCAAGTAGTCAATCAAATCAACACAAATCCTACCGAGTTTTGCAAAGAAGATTTCGGCGAAAAGACCTGAAGTTTTTGCCAAAAATCTAAGAAGAAATCGTCAGAGCATAGAAGAAGGAGTTTTCAGCGAGAAGTCAAAGTCTTCGCCGAAAACTCTGGAGAAAAAGTGGACAGGAGAATTCAAAGAAATCTTACCTTGAGTTATCGCCGAAAACTCTCTAAGTTTTCGGCGAAAACTATTTCGCTCTCCCAGCCGGTTACAGACTACTATAAAAGAAGAAAATGTCAACTTCATAAAACTGCCTTACTTTTTGGACAAAAATTCCAAGACTTAGAATAGAGAGAAAAAGGGGAGAGAGTTAGAGGAGCTAGGTGAGGATCGTGACGCCATCCTTCCATCTCGGAGAGCTCAGTGCTAGGAGTTGAAGATCCAGAAGATCGAAGCTTCACGGATTCATCGAGATTTGGTTTTACAGTTCTTCTCTGTCTTTCCTACCTGAGATGTATTCCTTGTCCGTCTTTGATTCTCCTGTATTGAATATGAGTAGCTAAACTCGTAGAGCTTAGATTAGATGAACCCTAAGTGACCCAGGGCTTTAAAGCGGTCACGGATCGGTGGTGATTAGATTCGAAGTTCATTTAGTTTCTCTTTCATGTGTGATTTGTTCTTTGTTCTTCGTGTTTCTTGTCTGGTTTGGCCACCTAGATTAGATTCTTGTTAAGTTGAGGATAGTAGCGAACGTTCGCTCACTTTAGAACATCAATTCAACCAATTAACCTATTCATTGGAGTGTGCCTTTCGTAGGAACCAGTTAGGGTTAATCCGCTTCAAGAGTAACTCATGAATCACTAGTAATTGCACCAGTTAGTTTTGTCGTTGCAAGAAGCGATCGTACTCGGGTGACTAATCAATCTTGGCAGTTAGATCGGATAGAATGAACGTTCGCCATTCTTAAACCTAAGGGTAAGGAGTTATGGTGGTGTCTGTGAACTGAATGAATTAGAATTGAAAACCGCTGGTCTGTTGATTGCCAATGCTCTGGTGATCTAAGGGGGATTCAAAATCTAAGCTTGTCTGTCGTCTGTCTAAGTCAAACAACCAACCATTCTGCATTTCAAGTTCATTTCAGTTTTCTTGCATTCTAGTATAGAAGTCATGGAACCCACACCACGCGCAAATTGTTTAATCCTGAATAAAATTGCCAACACATTTGAGTAAGCAAGTAGAAGAGGCCCGTGGAATACGATTTGCTTAGCTTCCAGCTCAGTAGTTATTTGACTACACCGTTACAACGTTCATCAAGTTCGTCGTCGCCTCCCGCTGTCGACCATAGGGAACTGTCCTCAAGGCTGGCATGGGATCTGGACAGAGTCATTCAGCAACGGGCTCCGCTTGCCGTCTTCTCCCTTCGTCTACTCTCTGCTGGAGTGCCTAAGAGCCTCCTTAGGTGCTTTCAACGCGGTGTCCTAGTCCATGGTCGCCTCTTTTGAATGACCCTGTTCCTGTATGATGGGTACGCCTACTTTACGGTTGTTTCATCTTTTGTACAATGCGAAGACAACGCCCAATGGTTGAAGCTTTTCCCGACGAAAGGATCACATAAAGGAGGGAATTCGTCATTCTACCAAGCCTCACCCAACTTGGTACCATTATTTTTTCTATTTCAAACCCAACGATTCAGATCGCCCTTGGACCGAATTGCTACCAGCCTCCTAGTCCTCTGGCGATGTGGATCGCTTCAATATTGACATTACCCCATCCGAACAAGAAATCACCGAATGAAAACAAATCCTTCTTGACTACCACAACCTGGCCACTCGTTCTGGTTTTAACGTTTCTAAGGAGGGAATCCATGGAGGTATTACTACAACCCAGGTGGCATATATATTTTTTACTTGTTCATTAATCGCTTACTAATCTTTTTATTACTTCTGATTTCTTGTAGGTGTTATGACCTTGTCACGCTTCCTGATAAATACCGCCACTCACGGTTCTATTGTTGAACACTCGCCCTCAACCCGATGACACACCCCCCATCGCTCAAGAAAAGAAGTTCTCCAAGCAATAATCCGACAAGTTGAATAAGCATCCTTCGACTTCTGCCGACAAGACCCATCGGAAGCCAAAACTACTGACGGGAAGGACGTCCCTAAATCAACAAAGAAAATAAAACTACGGGCGTCTTCTGATAAGAAATCACAGAAGGAACCTTCTGGCGCTCCTGAGGCTCCACACCGTGATTCTCCCATTCATGTCCCGAATCGCCTTAGCCTCGTCCACAAATGGAGGAAAATGAGGATGACATGTCAGTGCAGGCGCTGCTTGACCAAGCCACTAGGCGAATGCTAACTCCTCTCTCGCTTCTCCAGCACCACGTCCTCCTTCACCACAAAAGACCCTAAAAACTCTGAGCGTGACACGGGGGGTGAGGGCCGTCCAGTAGACCTCTCCTAGGATTTACCTAGGCCTCCCTCGCCTTCTTCTCATAGTAGTCGCTGTGGACGGTATTCCGAGCATACTAACAACGTCTTCTTGATGGATCCTCCTGAAGGGCGCTAGAATGAGGGTCCTTTCCTTCTGCGCTATTTTGCCCCAGCTCACCTTGCTTCTGCATGCATATCACCAGGGATGGCCAGTGGTATAGTGGAAGAATATGCCACTGGGGTCTTCCATGATCGCACGGCCCCAACGGAGAGTTCTCAGCTCATGGAGCTTCATAGGTCTAATACCTTTCGTCTTCTTCGGGTATGCGCCCGTGAAGTCGCCTAGTCTCAACCTTATGACCCTTTGCCCCCTTTTTCTCTATTTTTAAATTTTATGTATATATTTATTTATGTTTTTTTTTGCTTGCAGTCATTAGTCTTTTATACTATGTAGGTTGCCGCTGAGATGGGCGACCTAGCCACTGCTTGTAAGAAAATCAACCACGAGAACGAGGACCTCAAGAAGGAGGTGGTCGTCTGCAAGACCAGTGCTGCCATCTTACCAGTTTGTTCAACGAGGAGCAGGTATATGTTCGTTTTACGTCCCTGCTTTTCCCGTCAATGCCTCGCAGTTGTGTTGTGTTGAGTTCATCTTTCTTTTTGTTTTCAGCGCCTCTTGAATTCATTTGAGGTGAATGCTGAGGCCTACATGAGATCTGCTGAGGAGGCCACAACCAGCGTTACCGAGCTGGAGGCGACCGAATCCACCCTTAAGGGTGAGAAAGATGTGTTGAAGGCAGAGTTGGAGTCAGCTAAGGGCGGCGTCAAAAATCTTGAGGCCGACCTCATCCTTGCGCAAAATAAGATTGCTTAGGGGAAGAAGCCGATTAGTGAGAAGGTTCAGCTGAAGAAACTGCTGGAGGACTCCCTTGCTGCGCAAGAAGCTGCTGATCGCTTGCTGAGAAGCAATCGCTAAATGATCAGACGGTTGACTACTGCATTCGTACCTTGTGAGAGAGCATGCATAGTTGCCGCAATGAGATAACATCATACCACCCAACTCTACACTAGCCCGCCCGTCCGCCTGGTCTTCAAGGCCGTGCTCCGTGACCTCCATCGATTTAATTCTGAGGTTTCAAACCTAGAAGATAAAGATGTGGCTGATGCCTTTCGGCATACTTCTCGCCTGATGCGGGAGGTGATAGCTGAGGAAGAAGCAGTCGTTCTTGCTGAGCGCCGAAGGCGTGGGTTGCCCGATCTTAAGCCAAATGCTCTCAGTCTCGGGATCATTCGTCCTTCTGACCAGCCTCCAAGCTCAACCACTGCTCAGCCAGGCGAAGCTTCCTCATCTCAGTCCGCCCCACCTAAGTCTGGCCCTCAACTGAGGTATGTGGTCGTGACTCCTACCCGGCCAAAGGCTGAATTTGGCGATAAGGCAAAAGGGCTTGCAAACTAGTGAATGTTGCTGCCTTTGTTGTTGTTGGCTTCTTTTTTTTTTTTTCTTTTTTTTATCTTTCGGACGATCTGCTGTATGACCGTTGTTTTTGTACTTTGATATTAATACGTCAAATCGTCTGTACCCTTTTTCCTCTTTTGTTATTTATTATGCTAAACTTTGTTGTGTGACCAATCGTCCGCAGGATTTTGAAATGGTTTTTCACCCATAGGTTGTATTTTCGAAACTTGACGCCCTTAGGTCCGGATCACCCATCTTGTGCGCGTAGGTCTTATTTAGCTGTATGTACTCATTGGTTTTGACGTAGCGACTTAAATCCCGTAGGTCTTACTAAGCGATTTTAATGCTCGCAGGTCTTACTTAGCGAGTTTAATGCACATAAGCTTTTACTTAGCGATTTTAATGCTCGTAGGTCTTACTTAGCAATTTTAATGCCTGTATGTCTTACATAGCGAATTTAATGCCCATATGTCTTACTTAGTGAATTTAATGCCCATAGGTCTTACTTAACGATTTTAATGCCCATAGGTCTTACTTAGCGATTTTAATGCCCGTAGGTCTTATTTAGCAAAAATCATGCATCTGCTAAAAATTATGTCCAACGATAATTGTTATTGAACATTTTTAACTCAAAATAAAAACTCACAATTACACACTTGCATTAATTTACTCAGCATAATAGCGTCGTAGGTGCATGGAATTCCAGGTCTTGGTTATCTTCGTCCCATCTACTTAAGCCAATTTGAACGTATTAGCACCAACTACTCAAAGTTACAAATATGACTTAATTACTTAATTATTTATTATATTGTATATCAATTTCAAATATAAATGATTTAAAGTTAATTGATTGAAGACACACCAATTAATATTAGATGAAATTTTTTCATTATGATTGCATTAAAAATTATAAACAAGGTGGCGAGTATAACTTGTATATGTGTGTTTTCTGAACAATTCTATTTGCAAGTTAAAATTGAAAAAAAAAACATAAATAATATATACGTATTTTAGTTTTATTCATAAAATAATTGATTAAGTACATAAAATGATAAAAATGAATCGGTGAATCTCGAAAGAATATGGTTAAAATGAGAAATTCAAATGAAAGATATCAAACAAAAATAGATAAAATTTATACATGTTTTTGTTCTAAATATGTTGTAGGTTCCTCGATAACCCGTTTGGCATTTGTAGTAGAATAACTTTAGCAGGTGAGTCGATAGTTGGGGACGGCTATGAGACGGGTGGCACGAGGAGCAGTGAGTCCAAAGGCATCGCTCATATCAACTTGGTTAGGTTTCATCCCATTGGGTAATTCCCAATCGAAAGAATGGAGGAGGTGAGCGATTCCAAGTTCGATTGCATATACGCCGAGTTGCATCCCGGGACAAGATCGACGACCCGACCCAAAAGGGAGGAACTCAAAGTTACTCCCTTGAAGTCAGGCATGCCTTCCTTCAAGAACCTAGCCGGGTTGAATTGGTTAGGATTGACCCAGGAGTTGGGGTCTCGGGCGATAGCATAAGCATTAACCATGACTCGAGATCTCTTGGGGACGAAATAACCAGACACCTCAGTATCCTCGGCAGTCTCGTGGAGAAGTAGCGGAATTGGGGGATGGAGGCGAAGAGTCTCCTTCAAGATGCACTTGAGGAAAGTTAGCTTGTCCAAGTCCCTTTCTTCGACGTGGCGGTTGAGGCCAACCACGTTAGAGAGCTCTTGTTGGACGCGTTTTAAATCATCAGGGCTCTTCAAGAGCTCAGCCATGGCCCACTCGATTACGGAAGCGAAGTCTCGGTTCCTCCAAACATAACATCCTGCATATTATAATAAAAAATTAGAATAAGTTAAAAGAAGCATCCATATATTGTGTTTAGTTAGTAGTATATATAATATGAGTAAGAAAAGAATATAAAATAGTGGTAATTAATTAAATCTGTATCAATGGAGGTAATATAATATGATGTTAGTAAAAATGAAAATAATGATGTAGATATATGATGTGAGAGCAGAGAGTAGTCGTCCGTACCATGATGATGGCTTTGATGTTGTCTTTGGTGAGTTTAGTAGAAGAAGTAGTAGTACTTGTGGTGGAGTCGGAAATGGGTTTTGTTGTTGGTTGATCAACGTTGTCATTTTGATAGAAAGCAAGCAACTCGTCAACCATGTCGGGGTTAGGAACAAGATCCTCTTGAGTACTAGTATTCTTCTTCTTCTTAAGAAGATGATCATCCATGATTTGGTCAATGAACTTATCGAGGGAGGACCTTGCGTTGACCATTCTAGGAAAAAGGCCTTGTGGGTCCATCCAACCAAGAAAAGGGATGAAGTCAGCAATGTTGAAAGCTCCAAAGAGTCTGGAGAACTCTTGGAGTATCTTAATGAACTCCTCCATCTGTCCCTTGTTGTTGTTGGAGGTACCAAAGGCGGCCCTATACGTAAGATTCATGGTGAAGGTAAATATAAGCTCCCCAACGTTGATGGGGTTTCCGGTTGGGTTGGCAGCAACGGTTTGAACCATGGAATCAATCTCGTCCCTAACCGACTCCCAAGACTCGGCCCTCCTCCTGCTGAAGAGCTTCATGACACTGATCTTCCTCATCTGCCGCCAAAAGGGTCCGTAGTTAGCAAAGGCCATATCTGAACGGTCGTAGGTGAGGTAGTTGATGGCGATGTTTGTTGGTCGGTTAGAGAAGATGTTGTCCTGAGACTTGAGAACTTGCTTTGCGATTTCTGGGGAGGAGACAGTGACCATATTGATGTTCCCCATCCGAAGATGGAATAACCCGCCGTATTGCTTGGCAAGTTTGGCTAAGCCATGGTGTGTGAGTTGGTCCATGATTAACATGTTTCCAATGATTGGGAGTCCCTTGGGGCCCGGCGGGAGAGGTAGGTTGCGGCTGCTCCGGCTGCGGCCATGGAGGAGGAAGACTACTACGAGGAGTAGCGAGGGAAGAATTATTATAAGGAGGAGTAACAAGTCGGCCATGTGTATGTATGTGTTTGGAGAATAATGGTATGTATGTAATTTATGTTTGCAAGTGCTGGATAATAATGGGTGGTGTTAGTGTATTTTGTTAACGGATTGGATGGGGGAGGGGGTATTTATATGTTGTTCCAAGAGGCAAGCAAGGGAATTGGTCAAGTACCAGGTAGTACTACTACTGCATGCGACGTGTTTAATTAATAAGCGTCTCCAACTTTGAATTTCAATTATTCCTCCCCTACATAGGTATACTAGTCTACTAATCATCGTTTATATATATAAAAAAAAAGTCTACTAATCATTCATTCATCATTTCCCCTCCTATTTTAATGTATAGTTGCATCTAACATTAATTTAATTATCACTTGTTTTAATTTCATGAACGGGAATGCAAGCGGGATTATTTATATATATATATATATTATATATTTATTATTCATTACCATTCAAGACCATAATGCTAACCCTTGACTTTCATTTTCTTTTTCACCAAAAAAAAAGACTTTCATTTTCTTCAAACTTTCCCAATAATTCTGGACCAGCCTCAAATTCCATGCAAGACTCCATACACTTTGTCATTTCTCAAACACCTCATTCCGATATTTCTACGCGCGCGGTGGCCAATCCAATCATATATATACGATAATGGCTAATTATCGTTCGTGTTTTACTAACATACTCCGTAATGGCTAATTATTGCTCAAATTTTTTTTTTTGAAAAAAGTTATTTCAATTTCAGCTCAGTGCATCAATGAATTCTGGTTCAGCCCCTGCAATTCGCCTGACCCAATAAATGTTTTGAAGCCCAGTCACCTGGCTTTCGGTGATGCGGGGTACCTCGTATGTAAAGGGGGAATAGTAGTAAGTTTAGGGAGTAAACTAGGTGATTGTAAGGATTTAGGTAGGTGAACGGGAATAACGTACCACGAAATCTGGTTTGCTGTGTAAAAGAGTATCCCCTGCTATAGAGGGGCAGAGCTATATTTGTAGTCTGACTACTATCCTGCTCCCCAAGGATTCATCACAGCGGTCCGTTGTATCCATTAAGATGATGACGCGTGTCCCTGTTCCTCAGAAACCCTAGGGTCGCAAGGTCGGCCAGGATTGGGCCTTATCCTTTTCTATTGGGCCGCTTGTCTTGATCGCCTGTAATCCTAAGCTTGGTCAACGGATCGCCTGGATCGTTGACTGTGTTCTTCTAGGCTCCTTTGTGGGCTCTATTGGAAGCCCAAAATTGCCGGAGGCTAGGGCCTATCATTTTCCCACAAGTCCTTTTCTAAGTTCTTTCTTAGCAAAGGGCTGATGATCGCCTAAGCCTGACCCTATCAATTGCCCCCAAGACCTTTGCTAAGTTCTCTCTTAGGAAGGGGCTAATGATCGCCAAGCTTAGGTCTCGTCCTTCATAGTTCCCAACTCTTCGAATTAACTGTCTGCCCAAGAAAAGATTAATGATCGCCAGGAAAAGGTCTTGCAATCCCTCTTGGGCGATTGTTACTTAGATTTTCTTCTTACCGGACAACCACGTGCCGCTTTTTGTCGCACGCGTGTCCCTCCATCTTCCAGGGAATTTTTGTAACTTCCCTTCAAAGCTTGCTGAGGAAGCTGGGGTAAGTTCCTGAGGCCACTTTATAGGAAGCCATGATTCTCCTAGGACGCGTAGCTCTTCTCCTCCGCCGTGCGTTGGCCCAATCAACTTCCAACGACGGTTGGTTGTCCCTTCTTCCAGATCCTTCTTCTGCCTCTATATTATCTCTTCTCCACCCTTTCTTTCCTTTTTTTATGAATCATGCCTTGCCTTCGCCTCCATTGTTTTTCACAAAAACACAGTTTTTACCGTTTCAATCCCTAAATCACTCTACCTCTCGCCGGCATCACCTCTTTCGATCCTTTCTTCTTCACATCCCAGAATGGCTAGAGCTCCTCGCCGTCCTCCTGGTATGTGATTTCTAATCTCCCTCTTAATTCTCCATCTTTTTCATCCCAACTTCTCCCCTTGTAAACTAGCCACTCCTTCCTTCTTACATCATGAGTTGCTCCACCGATGACAATGAATTCAATTTCAGCTCAGTGCATCAATGAATTCTGGTTTAGCCCCTGTGATGAGACTCGATTTGACGTGATTATCAGCCTCATTTAAGCGACATTTCCTTGCTTAAGACATGGTTTTTAGGGTAGAATAACGAATATTCAATCGATTGCCTTATCTCGTGCCATTTGTGTTACCTTGGCCCGTTTCGGGTCTATTTGATGGTTTTCTAGTGTTTTTATGCTTTTGATTCTTTTGTGATAAACATGAGTAGCTAAACTCTTAGAGCTTAGACTAGATGAACCCTAAGTGACCCAGGGCTTTAAAGCGGTCACGGATCGGCGGTGATTAGATTCAAAGTTCAATCAGTTTCTCTTTCATGTTTGATTTGTTCTTCATTGTTCATGTTTCTTGTCTGGATTGATCACCTAGATTAGATTCTGGTTAAGCTAAGGATAGAAGCGAACGCTCGCCTTACTTTAAAACATCGAATTGAACAATTAACTTTATAATTGGAGCGTGCCTTTCATAGGAACCAGTTAGGGTTAATCCACTGCAAGAGTAACTCATAAATCGTTAGTAATTTCACCAATTAAGTTAAGTCGTTGCGAGAGGCGATTGTACCCGGGCGACTAATTAATCTTGGTAGCTAGAACGGATAGAGCGAACGTTCGCCGGTCTTAAACCTAAGGGTAAGGAGTTATGGTGGTGTCTTAGAATTGATTGAATGAGAATCAAAATCCGCTGATCTGTTGATTGCCAATGCTCTGGGGAACGAAGGGGGATTCGAAGTCTAAGTTCGTCTGTCGTCTTTGTTTTCAACCCTAATTTCCAATCTGCTTTAGTTTAATTTTTAAATTTCTCTGCATTTCTTAGAATTAGAAGCCATGGAACTCACACCACGCACAACTTGTTTACAATCGAGTAATTTGCCAGCTTTTGGAGTAGTCAATCTTAGAAGACCCCTGGAATACGATCTACCCTAGCTTCACAGCTTGGTAGTTATTTGATTACCGCTATTTTGCAGCGCATCAAATTGGCGCCGTTGCCGGGGACTTCTTTTTGATTGTTTGAATGAAGAACTGGCAATTTATTCTTCTACTTTCCATCTTTCACCTTTCCATCCACATCAATTTTACACTGGTTTTTGTTTGTTTTTGTTATTTGTAGGTTTACAGGTGTATGCATCACCGACCTTGGACTCGCTCTCAAACCGACAAGGCTAAGAGTATATAGAGACCAGGCAGTTCTGTTCCACCTCGACAATCACAGATTCCAAGGAGAGGCAGAACCAATCCACCTCCATCCAACACTCCGATTAAGATCGAGGAACTGAAGGATAGTTCCTCCTCTCCATCTTCACCGTCATCTTCATCCGTTTCATACACCAAGTCACTTTCACCACCTCCATCTCCTACCATGAATGATCAATTACCACCACCACTACCACCTGCACAGAAAAGTCTAGCTGACTACAACAAGCCGAGCGCGACTAGCGTTCGATCTCCCATTGCCGTACCGCGCATTGAAGGAGATCCTGACTATGAGATCAAGATTCCATTCTTGACTATGATCTCTAGGGATCTATAGTTTGAAGGGCGGCCCCTAGACAATCCATGCACTCATCTTGCAGACTTCCTTGATCTCTGCAGTACTTTCAAGAGCGGAAACCTCGACAAAAACACTCTTTGTCTGAGAGCTTTCCCGTTCTCTCTAAAAGGTGCTGCTAAGAGGTGGCTTACTGGCAAACCACCTAGATATTACACTGATTGGGATACTCTGGCTCAGGACTTCGTTGAAGAATACTTCCCTCCAGCCAGAACAACAGCCATCAAGGACAGCATTGCCAGATTCTCCCAGAAAGAAGGAGAAAGCTTATATGATACTTGGAATCGATTCCAAGAACTTCTCTACAACTGTCCTCATCATGGATTCGAGCAGAGGCAGTTAGCTGAAATCTTTGCTCGAGGACTTCGAGAAGAATCTGCCAAGTGGGTCAATTCTCTAGCTGAAGGAGATTGCACTACACTTACACCTGAAGCTGCTCTTCTTCACTTCGCAAACTGTGCTTCCAAGTCAAGGAATTGGGAACGACAATCTGAAGGATCAAGGAGCAAGCTAGATCTTGAAGCAGCTATCAAGGCAGAAGTAGAGAAGCATTTGAAGAAGTCTACCACACCGATCAAGCCGTCAGCAGCCTCTGTCTACGTTGCTGATTGCGAATGGTGTGGAGCTTGCGCACATAATGGAGGCCGTTGCCAGAATTTTGGTAAGACAGAAGTCTGGTCCGCCGAAGAGGTAAATTTCGTTCAACAAGGCTTCGCTAACAATCAGAATGGTTATGCTGGCTACCGCAACTTCAGGCAGCAAGGGAACTATCAAGACGACCTCCCTACATTAATGGCGCCAACCATAACCAGAACCAGAATAACCGCCCAGCTGGTCCAGTTCAGGATCAGAAGCCTAACCATCCGCCGGCAGGTGTCTACCAGCCGCCGCATCGCAATCCGGGTAACTATGGAACTGCTCATGGCAATCGCCAGAATCAATATTTGAACAATACCTATCCAGGGCAGTAGTACCAGAAGGAAAACAACGTCAGTGACCTGGACAAGAAGCTTAGTCAGATCATCACCAGACTCGATGATCATGACAGTCAGCTCAAAGCTCAAACTCTGCTCAATCAAGAACAGATAGCTGCCGGTCAAAGAATTGAGCAAGCCGTGAACAACATCTCGAGCATGCTAGCATCTGGTCGACCATTTGGCCAACTTCCGAGCCAGACAGAGCCGAATCCGAGAAAGGAGCAAGCCAAGATGGTACCGCTCGAAAATTTACAAGTTTATCTGCTGATGCTTGTTTTGTTTTGCGCAGGATCGCTGAATCTCAAGAGGAAGAGGAAGAACAGAAATCGGCGCCTAAGGAGGATGACCCTCCTCTTGCACTGTACGTCGTGAAGCCTCCTTTTCCAAGAGCATTGCTGCCAAATGCAAGGATCGAGACTGGCATAAAGGGAAATAAAGAAGGATATCCTGACATTCGTAGCAAGAAATCTTCCTCTCCATATCCAGCTAAGTGTTTTGACCCTGGTTCTTTCACTCTACCTCTTGTCATTAATGATGATGAGATTGAACGTTGTTTGGTTGATCTTGGCGCGTCTGTTAATGTTATGCCTATGCGCTTATTTGAAAAATTGAACTTAGGGGAACTTGAACCGCCTAGTATGCAACTTATCTTTGCTGATAGATCACTTAAAACCCCTAGAGGAGAAATAAAAGACGTTGTTACTAAATGTGGTCCGTTCACGTTCTTAGCTTACTTTGTTATCATTGACACTAGTGAGGATGATTCTACCATTCTCATAGGACGACCTTTCATGGCTACTACTGGAATAAATATTAACGTCCGAAATGGTTCTTTAACTTTGAGGGTCGGTAAAGAAACGATAACATTCCGCCTTAAAGATGGAATGAAATATAAACCTAAGAGTGAAGAATTTCATTGTTTAGCTGTTGAAACCGTGGAGTTGTCTCCGGTCAACTCCGTTACTGATGTCTCTTCTAGTGTGCATAGATCAATTGCTGTTGCAGGTGCTGAACAGGTTACTAAGAAGAAACCAGATCCTCCTGTTCTTAAGAAACCGTCAAAGAAGAAGGAACTGCAAGCCTCTTCTAAAGCGTCAAGCAAGGAGTCTGGCAAGTCAAGGAGGCAGAATCACAAGAAGACAAAGACTCAGTTGTGCGGCCACCGTCTGGAGACCAGTTGTGCCGCCACCGTCTACCGAGCCAGCTGCACCACCTATTCGTTCCAAGCTACCGGCGCCGGAACAAGTATGGAGGGAGAAGCCAAAAGCATCTCCTAGGGAAATACTGACGATCACCGATCCTGGTGATATCAAGCCGGAGATTGAAGAAAAGAAGGAGCTGATCGTTCTCATTCCATCCATTGTCTTCCTTGTGGAAGATGATCCCTTGACAGAACTGTTCGGACCATTCAAGATCACTGATCATCTTCCCAACGGACGTACCAAACTCTTACACGCGAACGGGAAGAAATTCATGCTCACCGGAGAAGCCCCGAAGCTCTACTTTATGAACTCCGATGCTAGCATTAAGGAGAATCTGAGTTGGGATGTCTCCTAATACCGTCTAGGTATCGTCCAGCACAAAGACGTTAATAAAAGAGTGCTTCGTGGGAGGCAACACACGGTTGGAGTCCGTTTTTGATTTGTGTCAACCTTAGTGTTTTAGAGTCAGTTCGGGGGAGCCAAATGTGTCATTTTGTTTGTTTTCTTATTTTTGGTATGTAGTCTGTGTGTCGTAGTTTCGTTTGCAAGTCATTTGAGGTATTTCCGATTTTTGTGGATTTAACTGTGATTTTCTAAAGTTTGCTGGGATTGCGAAAATATGTTCAATCATAGAGTTTAATATTTTTGGCGAAAATAACCCATATTTTTGGCAAAAATTCTCTTTGAAATCCCACAGAGTTTTCCAAACGTTCCTGTTTCACATTTTTTGCGAAAATGTACTAATATTTTCGGCGAAAACTTCTTTTGAAAACCGGCAGTACTTTTAACACAAATTTTCGGCGAAAATTCCTCAATATTTTCTCCAAAAATATCTTTGAAAATCAACCAACTATTCACTTTAAAATCCGGATTTCAGCCTCTCTTTCCTCACTTTCTATTTTCGAACCAAGCCCGAAAAAACCCATCCCCTGTTTTATTTCAAACCCAACAGCTGCCGCCCCTTATCTCGCCACCGCCGATCGTTGCCGCCGTCGCCGACCGCGCCGCTCCCTTCCCCTCCTATTTCCGATCGTTTTAAGCCCTAGAACAGCCGAATTGGAGCTCTACAGCTCTAGTTCACCCAAACCCTAAAAATCTTCATTTTCACCGATTTCTCCCAAACCGTTCGTTTTTAGCATCCATGGCTTAAAGGTAAGTTGTAGAACTTTTCATTACGAATCTTTTGACATATTGATTGCTGAATTTCATCGGGGTTGACTTTCAGTTGACTTTTTGGTTTGCCTCGATTTGCGTGCCGACTGATTTCGTGTGAACTAGGTTAGCTGAACTTGTTGAACTGTTCTAGCATGCTTAGGGAGTATCGTGCTTAATTTTCATATAATTTGATCATGTGTTGCTATGCATAAGATTGATTCTTTGTGATGTTGGCTTGTGAGAAATGTCGGTTTGACCATGAACTGTTTTTGATCATTTGGCTGCCTTATGTGTTCATTCTCGTTCAGATTATTGTGTTTGCTATCTGAGATCATATTATACCGTCATTCTCTGCTTTCTGATAGTCTTGCCATGATTAGGGTTCAATATGCTATGATGTTGACTTTCTGAATGTAGGTTTGACTTCTGAACTCTGATTGTGCTAATCCAATTTGGCTGTTCCTAAGCATGTATTTTATTGTCTGTGATTACCGGTTACTCTGCTTTGCTTACCCCCACTCGGTTTTCCTCATTTCTTTGTGAAATTGAGTTTTTCTACTAAGTGTGGGGTAGGTTTTAGTTTGACTAATCTGGTTTCATTCTGGTTTTAGGAACACCACTTATGAGCGCAGGACCAAGGCACGACTTGATGGTGCCTCGAGCTCCGGAGTCGCCGCTCCCGTCACACCCGCCGTTCAGGGCCCTCAACCTGCTTTCCCTGACCGTGCGGGGTACCACCGCACCGTTGCTCGCCTACCCCAGCACTAATTTGCACGCTACCAGCGGTTCGAGAACACCCGTGGAGCTAATGTTCGTCCTCTTTCCATGCAGTCGCTCTCGGAGCACGATGATGACTAGTACCGGAACGTGCTCGATGCACTGACCCACTCACCTCGGTATCCCCCATGAGCACTACCACCGCCATCACTTCGGCTGGGAGGACGACAATGACGACGCCGAGGAGTACCATGCACTCTGGAGCCACATGACTGGAGTGCCCGGCGATCGCCTCAGGGACCATAACACAGTTAAGTCGCTCTCTCACCCTTTCTTTAAATATATTCATATGGTTTGGCGTAGATCGCTTTTATATGCTCCAGACAAGGACCGCCACCATATTAGCAAGGACGAGCTACTTCTTCTTCGCGCCATCTGGGAGAGATATCCTCTTCACCCCGGTTGGGTGCTTGCACGCCTACTCCGCAAGAAGACTCAGAGATCCGGTCGTCCCCGCGCACTCCTGGGAGGTAACTTTATTGGCCGGCTCATCATTTCCTTCGGCCTCAACAATGAATATGGCCCGAACATCCCACGCCGCAGATTACGGATCGTTGGGAGGAGATTTGGCGGTTGAGTACAACATTGATCTGGACGTCAGCCCCCTGGTAGCGGTGGATCCTCCTCTCGAAGACGAGGACGAGTCGGGAGAAGAAGATGATACTGAGCAGCAGCAGCCCCAGCCGCAGCCAAAGTTTCATGACCATATACCCTCGCCGCATCATCAGGCAGGGTATGCACACCAGTCGCCGCCACACATTCCAGATCCATACCAGGCGCCTCACCCTCAGCACCGACCGCATCCCGCGGACATTGGTGAGCTGTATGAGCGACTGCAGGAGTGGCGCATCACCGACAACGCCACTCAAGAGGCGAGATGGACTATTATGCAGCAGCATAAGCGCCGCTCCGACAGGCGGCACGAGGTACAGCTGGCGTGGCAACGTCAGCTTGGCGATTTCCTCCACTTTCCACCTCCCGACGCGCCTAATGAGCAGTGATCAGGTGGTGTCCTTTTCCTTGTCCTTTCTTTTTATTTCTTCTTTTCGGATTTCGATCCAACTTTTTTTTGTGTGGATCCGGGACACTTGTCCCGGTTTCCTTTTTATGTTTCATTTGTTTTTGTTTTGTAGGCAATCGGGAGATTCCCTTTGCTCTGCTTTGGTAGATTGCCGCCGCTCCAAGGACCCGCGCTCATCCCCTACACCAACCATCTCGGTCCAGGTTCTTCTACTTCACTCTGAACTCTAGAATTTAGTCCTATGAGGACACAGTCCGATTTAAGTGTGGGGTAGGATGCTAGAGAACCTTGCATGAACTTGATTGCCCTTGATTGTGTTTTTGTGTGCCTCGTGATTCCATTCCAGTCTCTCTAGCATTAGAATGGCTCAGTTCTTGATTTTTTATGTTAAGTTGTTGTTCAAACCTTCATAATGATGCTTAGACTGCTTAACCTAGAACTTGAGAACCAACTTGTATACTTTGATGCTAAATTGCCTGGTCAGAACAGAATTTTTAAAATCATACTTGTAGTTTGTAGCCTTGATTGCATGAAAATGACCGAAACCGACTAGCAAACCAAATGTGAGCTTTTGATCCATTGAACGTAACTTGCAATTTTAATTCTTTCTGAGTGGTTTTCTGTTTGCTTGAATGAGTTAGAATTTGCATGAGACCTACTCGAGACCACACGATGACACGAGTTCTAGAAGGATAGGGGCACCTAGATTCAGCTACTAAGCCAGATAGCCTACCAAACGATAAATCCATTAGGTTTAAACCCTTGAGTTTGGCCTGTTCTTTCGGTTCGATAATACATTACAACCATTTCCCATTCTTTCATTCCCCATTGATCCCCTGTGGTTCTAGTTCTAGATTGACCTACCGGAAGTCGGTTTGTGGTAACCTGCCTATAGCCATTAAACAGGTGGTCTTAGCTGTTATGTCCAGACGTGTAAACCCCTCTAGCAACTAAAAGAAAAATCGGCACAAAAGAAAAGAAGAAGAAACTTTGAAAAAAAAAAGAAAAAATGAGAAGTAAAAGAAAAGCAGAAAAAAATCAGAAAAGTTTCAAAGTATAGCTCAAATAAACGTTCTTCTCCCTACAAATGGAAGAACGAAGTAAAAAAGAAAAGTTGAAAAGAAAAATCGTGTAAAAAAAATAATAAGTGCTAGGTTGCTTGAGGGTATCATAAGACGA
The DNA here is from genome assembly GCA_034768395.1 of Linum lewisii. Lineage (NCBI taxonomy): Eukaryota > Viridiplantae > Streptophyta > Magnoliopsida > Malpighiales > Linaceae > Linum > Linum lewisii. The sequence continues at coordinate 50,256,874 of CM068300.1, read as the reverse complement.
GCGTTCATTATTCCACCCGTGTCTGGTTAGACAGTAGGAAGCCATAGGCTAGATTCAAGGGAAGTTAGTCGAAAGCTACACCGCACAAAGCCATCATCATACATTTCCATCATCCATCGCATCATAAACCCAAGTAGTGTAGAATTCATTACGGTCCTAGCAGGGAAGTCCTTCTTGACTAGATACTCGTGTTGTCACAGTGGTGGAGATGTGGTCGAATTGCAAACCTATGACAGAATTCAGTAACAGAAAATGATCGAAAGCAGAAACACGTCCTTAAACACAGAGAGTGAGAGTTCCTATTGTACTAAATAATTCCTGTGTGAGGAGTCTGGTCGGTCAGGTCAAATTCGTGCATAATTGGTTACGTTTACTTGTTGTGTGCAGTTTACTAGTGAGACCAGGTTGTTTGGCTGATATGTATGCATGTCAGGTTTCTTGTTCTAGGATCTATCTGTCTAATAATTCATTGTGTTTGATTGAGCTCCAATTCAATCGATCTTATCATTTATGAACATGAGCGTTTCTATTCAGTTTGCTTGAGGACAAGCAAAAGCTTAAGTGTGGGGTATTTTGATGACACTCGATTTGACGTGATTATTAGTCTCATTTAAGCGACATTTCCTTGCTTAAGACATGGTTTTTAGGGTAGAATAACGAATATTCAATCGATTGCCTTATCTCGTGCCATTTGTGTTACTTTGGCCCGTTTCAGGTCTATTTGATGGTTTATGTTAGCACAGGTTTTTGCCATCAAATAAAGTAGCCAAGGACGTGTCTAAGGCATTGGAACCTCGAGGAATTGCACCGGATCGATCAAAGGAGCCAACCAAGTCAAACAAATTCCTGCCCGGTTTACAAAGGAATTTTCACCAAAAATACACTAGGATTTTCGACGAAAATATGTTCACAAATCACTGATGCCGACTGAAGGAAATTTTCAGCGAAAACCCTTAGTTTTCGACCGAAAACTATTGGGCCAAAAATTACAGGAGAAAGCAGCCGGCGGACCATCCATTTACAAAGGAATTTTCGCCGAAAATTCCTAAATATTTTCTGCGAAAATATCAGAAGAAATCCGGCTGAATTAGGGTTAAGTATAAATACTTAACCGGCGGCCCAAATCAAAAAAGGGGGGGGGGGAGGAATATACTTTTCATTATCACAATTCCAAGGATTCTCAAGAGTTCTGGAGTGAAGAGTTAGAGTTCGAAGAGCCGGAAAGAGATCGTGACGCCATCCCTTCCATCTCGAAGACTCGGAGCTAGGATTGCGGTTTACCGAAGATCGAAGTCTGTCAGAGTCGTCTCAATTAGGTTTTCAGATTCTTTTCTGTTCTTCCTCTGGATGATGAACTCTTTCTTTGCTTTTGATTCTTTTGTGATAAACATGAGTAGCTAAATTCTTAGAGCTTAGACTAGATGAACCCTAAGTGACCTAGCGCTTTAAAGCGGTCACGGACCGGCGGTACCGGTGACTAGATTCAAAGTTCAATCAGTTTCTCTTTCATGTTTGATTTGTTCTTCAATGTTCATGTTTCTTGTCTGGATTGATCACCTAGATTAGAATCTGGTTAAGCTAAGGATAGAAGCGAACGCTCGCCTTACTTTAAAACATCGAATTGAACAAATAACCTTATAATTGGAGCGTGCCTTTCGTAGGAACCAGTTAGGGTTAATCCACTGCAAGAGTAACTCATAAATCGTTAGTAATTTCACCAATTAAGTTAAGTCATTGCGAGAGGCGACCGTACCCGGGCGACTAATTAATCTTGGTAGCTAGAACGGATAGAGCGAACGTTCGCCGGTCTTAAACCTAAGGGTAAGGAGTTATAATGGTGTTTTAGAATTGATTGAATGAGAATCGAAATCCGCTGATCTGTTGATTGCCAATGCTCTAGGGAACGAAGGGGGATTCGAAGTCTAAGTTCGTCTGTCGTCTTTGTTTTCAACCCTAATTTCCAATCTGCTTTAGTTTAATTTTTAAATTTCTCTGCATTTCTTAGAATTAGAAGCCGTGGAACTCACACCACGCACAACTTGTTTACAATCGAGTAATTTGCCAGCTTTTGGAGTAGTCAATCTTAGAAGACCCCTGGAATACGATCTACCCTAGCTTCACAGCTTGGTAGTTATTTGATTACCGCTATTTTGCAGCGCATCACCCTACAAGTCGCCTGACCCAATAAATGTTTTGAAGCCCAGTCACCTAGCTTTCAGTGATGCGGGGTACCTCGTATGTAAAGGGGGAATAGTAGTAAGTTTAGGGAGTAAACTAGGTCATTGTAAGGATTTAGGTAGGTTAACGGGAATAACGTACCACGAAATCTGGTTTGCTGTGTAAAAGAGTATCCCCTGCTATAGAGGGGCAGAGCTATATTTATAGTCTGACTCCTATCCTGCTCCCTAAGGATTCATCACAGCGGTCCGTTGTATCCATTAAGATGATGACGCGTGTCCCTGTTCCTCAGAAACCTTAGGGTCGCAAGGTCGGCCAGGATTGGGCCTTATCCTTTTCTATTGGGCCGCTTGTCTTGATCGCCTGTAATCCTAAGCTTGGTCAACGGATCACCTGGATCGTTGACTGTGTTCTTCTAGGCTCCTTTGTGGGCTCTATTTGAAGCTCAAAATCGCCGGAGGCTAGGGCCTATCATTTTCCCACAAGTCCTTTGCTAAGTTCTTTCTTAGGAAAGGGCTGATGATCGCCTAAGCCTGGCCCTATCAATTGCCCCCAAGACCTTTGCTAAGTTCTCTCTTAGGAAGGGGCTAATGATCGCCAAGCTTAGGTGTCGTCCTTCATAGTTCCCAACTCTTCGACTTAACTGTCTACCCAAGAAAAGATTAATGATCGCCATGAAAAGGTCTCGCAATCCCTCTTGGGCGATTGTGACTTAGATTTTCGTCTTACCGGACAACCACGTGCCGCTTTTTGTCGCACGAGTGTCCTTCCATCTTCCAGGGAATTTTTGTAACTTCCCTTCAAAGCTTGCTGAAGAAGCTGGGGTAAGTTCCCGAGGCCACTTTATAGGAAGCCATGATTCGCCTACGACGCGTAGCTCTTCTCCTCCGCCGTGCGTTGGCCCAATCAACTTCCAACGACGGTTGGTTATCCCTTCTTCCAAATCCTTCTTCTGCCTCTATATTATCTCTTCTCCACCCTTTCTTTACTTTTTTTATGAGTCATGCCTTGCATTCGCCTCCATTGTTTTTCACGAAAACACAACTTTTGCCATTTCAATCCCTGAATCACTCTACCTTTCGCCGGCATCACCTCTTTCCATCCTTTCTTCTTCACATCCCATAATGGCTAGTGCTCCTCGCCGTCCTCCTGGTATGTGATTTCTAATCTCCGTCTTAATTCTCCGTCTTTTTCATCCCAACTTCTCCCCTTGTAAACTAGCCACTCCTTCCTTCTTACATCATGAGTTGCTCCGTCGATAGCCAAAACCAACGTTATCCTTACGTTTTAGGTTCTGATCCTTCATATTCCTCTACCTCTTCCACAATCTCGAGTGAGATGGTAATCCGTCCTCTCAGAATCCAGATCGACTGTCAGCCTTCTCCGCCTCCGTAGGATGAAGACGACAACCAAGAAGAGTCCTCTGCTGCTAAGCCCACTTTACCCTTTTGGGGATCTCACCAAGTGGGCTTTTCCAAAACTATCCACCGCTTTGAGATACATCATGATGCATTTTCCATGAACGACAGCTACACCGCCCATAACTGGAGGTATATGTGGTAAGGGGCAACCTATGACGAACGCTGGGTCATCAGACCTGGCTATTTCCTTTCCGGCACTGCAGCCAAGATCGTTAAAATCTTGACCAAGGCTCAACTTCCTTCTGATTGGGAGTTCTGATGACACTTGATTTGACGTGATTATCAACCCCATTTAAGCAACATTTCTTGGCTTAAGTCATGGTTTTTAAGGCAGAATAGCGAATATTCACTCAATTGCTCTATCTCGTGCATTATGGTTACTTTGGCCCATTTCGGGTCTATTTGATGGTTTTCTAGTGTTTTTGTGATGGCACAGATTTTTGCCGTCAAATAAATTAACCAAGGACGTGTCTAAGGTATTGGAACCTTGAGGAATCGTACCAGAATAGATCCAAGTAGTCAATCAAATCAACACAAATCATGCCCAATTTTGCAAACAAGATTTCAGCGAAAAGACCTGAAGTTTTCAATGAAAGTCTAAGAAGAAATCGTCAGAGCATAGAAGAAGGAGTTTTTGGCGAGAAGTCAAAGTCTTCGCCGAAAAATCTGGAGCAAAAGTGGACAGGAGAATTCAAAAAAATCTTACCTTGAGTTTTCGCCGAAAACTCTCTAAGTTTTCTGCGAAAACTATTTCGCTCCCCCAGCTAGTTACAGACTATTATAAAAGAAGAAATCGTTGACTTCATGAAACTGCCTTATTTGTTGGACAAAAATTCCAAGACTTAGAATAGAGAGGAAAAGGGGAGAGAGTTTGAGGAGCCAGGAGAGGGTCGTGACGCCATCCTTTCCATCTCGAAGAGCTCAGTGGTAGGAGTTGAAGATCCAGAAGATCGAAGCTTCACGAATTCGTCGAAATTAGGTTTTACAATTCTTCTCTGTCTTTCCTACCTGAGATGTATTCCTTGTCCGTCTTTGATTCTCCTGTATTGAATATGAGTAGCTAAACTCGTAGAGCTTAGATTAGATGAACCCTAAGTGACCTAGGGCTTTAAAGCGGTCACGGATCGGCGGTGATTAAATTTGAAGTTCATTCAGTTTCTCTTTCATGTTTGATTTGTTCTTTGTTCTTCGTGTTTCGTGTCTGGTTTGGCCACCTAGATTAGATTCTTGTTAAGTTGAGGATAGTAGCGAATGTTCGCCTCACTTTAGAACATCAATTCAACCAATTAACCTATTCATTGGAGTGTGCCTTTCGTAGGAACCAGTTAGGGTTAATTCGCTTAAAGAGTAACTCATGAATCACTAGTAATTGCACCAGTTAGTTTTGTCGTCGGAAGAAACGACCGTACTCGGGCGACTAATTAATCTTGGCAGTTAGATCGGATAGAGCGAACATTCGCCAGTCTTAAACCTAAGGGTATGGAGTTATGGTGGTGTCTGTGAACTAAATGAATTAGAATTGAAAACCGCTGGTCTGTGCCAATGTGATGACGTAAGATTTACCGCGTTTATCTCGCCACATTTGAATGACATTCCTCTTGTTTGACTCTGAATTGTGATGAACTTGAATGATTTTTATGTAAAATATGTTTTATCCCCCGTTGGCCATCTTTTGGGCAATTTGATGTTGCTTCGAGTTTTTTTGTTGAGATTTCAGGTTACCACATTGTGGAGGACCTTTCTACGAGATCGACGCTTCAAACGGGATCAATTCGGAGCACAAATGAGGTGGAAATTACCGAAAGAAGTACAGAGCTGGATTCAGCTCCAAAAGTGCGCCTTTTGAAGGGGAAAGTGCGCGGCACACTTTTCGACCCTCTTCCCGCACTTTTTGCTTTAATTCCGGATTTTGACGAAAATTGGGTTTTTAACCCAATTTTGAGGAGGGAGGAAACATACTTTATTTTCTGCAATTCTCCACTTTTTCTCTGACGAACCAGACACTCTCGGAGGTGAAGACAGAGTTTTGGAGAGGCAATTGAGCGAGGATTAACTCAGGAGTTCCAAGGATTCAACAAGATTAGGTTTCTCGGAATAAGGTGTCTTCTTATCCGGTTTTCTTCTTCTTTGTTTCTGCGATTCCTTCTGTAACGATGTCGAGCTAAACTTCTAGGGTTGTTTAGATTAGATGAAGCGCTAGATAGGATTTTGTATGGATGATTTCGGGTTTCTAACCCGTTTATGTTAATCGATGATCTTTCAGACTTCGATGCGATTTCTCCTAAACCCTAATTTAAGCTTTTTGATTCTGGCAACTTGATCAATTGTTAGTTTCTGAGTTAATCTTTGAATTGCGAGTCTGACCATGAACGCATTTCATTCTAGAGTTTAGGAGGTCGTTAGGTTCTCCAATAGCTTGACCATAGGATTGTCAGAACCTAATCTCTTTGCATGATTTTGTGTCATTTCAATGTTCTGATTCGTTCTTGATTTCTTGCAAGTTAGCTTGACCATAGGAGCTTGTAGGTTTGATAGAATAGAATCTCTACGGCCTGGCCATGGAGTAGAGATTACAAAAGGAATTGCCGAGTCGTCTAGTCTGTTGAATTTCTTCGATTGCATAGTTTCATCCATCTAAACCGAACTAGCGTGGATTCGAGTCTGAACAAATGCCTTAGTCTATCTTTGAATCCCCAACTTGTTAATTGCTTTATTTGATTTCATTTGCATTATTAGTTACTTAGTTCATAAAACCATTTCAAACCAACGACAAAAACCTCGATAGCTTTAATTCACATTTCCGAGTAATAGAGAAAGGAAGACCCTAGGGGAAAACGATCTCTTTGGAGCGATCCATTGAGTAAAACTTTGTGTGCAGTAATTTGCGCATCATGTTTTTGGCGCCGTCGCTGGGGACTTTTCTTTTTCTAGGAAAGGCATTGTGCGTTTTAAGCTTTTCATTCACTCTATTATCATCTCTTACCTCCCACATTTTTATACTACTTGGTATTTCTTGTTTTTGGTGTTTCAGGCAAGATTACAGGTACGAAAGAAAGAAGATAGAGTAAGCGCATAGATGACAAGGGCAGAATTTTCTACACTCAGTTCGGCACTACTCTTGTACCTCCTCCTGCAAAGACACCTAAGCCAAGGAAGACCCTTTTTGCATCCTCATCTACATTTTCACCTTCACCATCCACCATTGCTACCGCAGACCCTCCCACAGATCCTCATGTCCCTCCTGAGATAGAAATTATGGTGGAGAGGACGTTGAAGGATTACGATCGACCGACTATAGATGGGACAGCTTCGTGCATTCAGATTCCCAACACTGGAACTCAGAATCTGCACATCCTATCTCACTTGATCAACATGATTCAAGCAAACGGGAGTACTTTCTCTGGAGGTGTTAATGAGGACCCAATTGCTCATGTGAGAAACTTCTTAAGACTAGCTCATACAGTCTCAAACAATGAAGCAGATCATAGTGCAGTCAAGCTTCAGCTTTTTCCTTTTACTCTGAAGGGTCAAGCAGAACTATGGCTGTATGATCACCCGGCTAATCACTTCACTACTTGGGATGGTCTGGCTAAAGCATTCCTAGAAGAGTTCTTATCCCCTTCTGGACAGATGCACTCAGAGCACAGATAGCAGGTTTCGAGAGTGGTTCGGAGGAGAACTTCTATGAGGCTTGGCAGAGATTTCAAAGGCTTCTCCGGGCTTGTCCTCACCATGGATGGGATGACTACAACAAGGTCTCTACATTCCTCCGAGGCCTGGACTATGAGAAGAGAAAGGATTTCTCTTTGCAGCTGAGTATGGACTTAAATGACATGACCACGACCGCGGCCTTGGATGCTTGCAAGAGTTTTGCCATGAAAATCAAATCTCTCATGCAAGCTAACCCATTGAAGATGAACAACAGACATTAAGAGATTAAGAGGTTGTCTATTGATTCATCATACCCTGTTCCCACAGTTCCTGCACCAGTGGATACTGTTGGAAGTCAGTTGGAGTTGGATAACTTGAACTTGGAGATGGAAGTGCAGAGATTAAAGCATGAGTTGGAAAGGGCTAAGATAGCTCCTTCACTGGGTGTTCCTACAGCTCCACCGCCAAGGTTCAAGGTGCTTACTTGAACAGAGAATGTATCAGTTGTATCTACTCCCTGTTCAAATTGTGGTGGTGCAGGTCAGCAGAGGGTTGTACTTGGAAGTTTGAGAGTAACCAAGACCAGCAACAAGAGGAGATTGCTTATGTTGCTGGCCCAAACCAAGGGAATAACCAGAACTAGGGAGGATATCAAAATCAGAACTCCCAATGGTAGAACAGAGGGAACTGGAACAATAACCAGAACCAAGGGGGTTATTAGAGGAATAATGGGAATCAGAATCAGAATTCCTAATGGCAGAACAGAGGAGGCTGGAATAACAATCAGAACCAGAACCAAAATCAGAACAACAACGGTGGTTCGAGCTCTTCTGCGCCTAAGTCATATTCTGATATCATGTTGGAAAAGATTCTTACTGAAACTCAATCCAATAAGAAGGACATCTCACTCACCGAGACCTCTATCAAGAAGCTAGACGATCGGGTGACGACAATAACCAACTTTCAGAAGGAGAAGGGAGTTGGTCTTCTACCTAGCACAACTCCCTCCTCTTCATCCAGCAATGCCGGAGGAAGGAAAAATAAGGAAGAATTCTGTGGAGCAGTTTCTCTTCAGGATGGCACGGAGGAATTGGAGAAGCCAATGGAGCAGTTGTGTCAGAAGGAGCAACAAAGAAAAGAAGCTACTCCACCAGTGGCTCCTTACCGACCAAAAGCACCTTATACTGCAGCCTTGAACAGACCTGTGCTAAACAATGAGAATTTGGGGAAGACTCTGGTGACAATTAATAACCAGAATATGGGAGTTGCATTATTGGAAGAACTTCTTGCAAACCCGAATTATGCGAGGCATATGAAAGAAATTCTCTCCAAGAAGAAGAAGCTGAAAATGCAGAAGTTGCTGCTGTGGTGGAGGAGCTGAGAAGCGTGATTCCTGACAAGAAGAAAGACAAGGCTGTTAATCCTCTTCCAAAGAACTACTCTCAAAAGACGAGAGCAGACGAGATAGAGGAGATAGCCTCAGTTACCCTCCATGAAGCTGGCGAGTCTGCTCTGAAGCAGAGCCACGTGGTGCCAAAGCGACCTGATCCAGGGAGTTTTTCTTTCCCTTGTTATATTGGCACTTATTTGATTGATAGAGCTCTTGCAGATTTAGGGGCTAGCATCAGTGTTATGCCTTACTCGTTGTTTGAGCGTCTAGGACTGCCTAAGTTAACCCCTACTACCATGAATATCAACCTAGCTGATCAAACTATTAGACATCCTAAGGGTATTGCTGAAAATGTTGTAGTTAAGGTGCATGATAACTACTTCATGACTGATTTTGTGGTTATTGATTGCATGGAGAGTGTTAACATTCCCCATATCTTGGGACGACCCTTCCTAGCCACTTCTGGTGCACTCATAGATGCAAAGGCTGGGAGGTTGACCTTTCAGGATAAGGAAAAAGTTATTACATTTGAAATCCCTCCACCTGATCCTAATGTGCACTCTTCCGCTAATAAACCCATGTCGTTAGTGTTTGAAAATGCTTCAGTTTATACTGTATTTAGCGATATGGATACTCCTCATTCATCTTCATCTTTGCAGAATCAGGTGGCGGCGCTGGTATCTACCAAAGATACAGGTGGAGTTAACAAGAAGAACAAGCCTCCTAAGAAAGATAAGGCGCCGCCCCGTGAAAGTACTCCTACCAAACCCCCAGATGTGGTCCTGGATAAAGTGGAGCTATTTGGACCCTTTGAGGTAGCTGGATTGTGTGGCGACGGTTCATTGGAGCTTTACCATGCTAGCGGGAAGAAATTTGTGCTTCAGAGTGGAGCGATGAAGGTATTCTTTCAGGACACGGATGCCAGTCTGAAAGAAGTTCTGAGCTGGGATGCCGCACGTTAGACCAGGTATCGTCTAGCTCAAAGACGTAAAATAAAGAGCGCTTCTCGGGAGGCAACCCGAGTCTAGAGTCTTTTAAATTATTGAGTCGAGTCCGTAGTAGAGTCGTGGTGTCAATTTTGTGTGTGTGTCTGTCCATGAGAGTCAATTTCATGGTCGTTGGTCATTTTCAAGCTTCGGATTTAAAGCTTATTTTTCATGAATTAATTGAAATTCGAAGTAGCAGGTCAAAAAGTGCTGTTTTTGGAGGTGAAAGTGCGCCAGCGCACTTTTCGAAGTGCCAGGCGCACTTTGCAATTAAATTTCCAAACTCTCGGCGAAAAAATCAAAATGTGCTGTTTTTGGGGGTAAAAGTGCGCAGGCGCACTTTTCGAAGGCTCCGGGCGCACTTTTGAGACCTAAAGAAAAAAGAAATTTAAAAAAATTAAAAGAAAAAAAATTCTGAAAATTTGGAAATTTTAAAAGTGCACTCTTGGTTGATCGCACACACTTTTATTTTATTTTATTGAGTCAGTCTATCTTGTTCTTGAGTTAGTGGTCTATTCTGTACTTTTAATGCTCTAATCGTGTTGTGAGGTTCTCTCCAGTTTTAGGCTATCCTCAGCTCCCGCCATGACTGTCCGTCGGTACTTCACTGATGCCTTCTCTGGCAACCATATGATCTATTTCCTGGTACCCCTAAGCACTTTCTTTTTCATGCTAATTGTTTGGTGTGGAACATTGAGGACAATGTCCAACATTAAGTGTGGGGTGGGATGTTTATTTTTTTTAGGGTTGCTTTGTTGCGATTTCGGTATGTTCTCCATGATTGAATCTTGTTCTGTTCTTGACTTGCTATGCTTAACTGATTTAAAATCTTTCGCAATGACGCTTAGACTGTCTTATCTAGAACCTATAACCAGCATGTTTAAATTGATATTAAATGAATCGGTCAAAACAGATTTTAGAATCACTCTTGTATCTTCACTTTGAAATGCATGAAAATGATTCGAACCCGACTAGCAGCCAATTGGTGAGCTTTTATCCGTTGCGCGTAAACTTGCAACTTGTTTCTTTTTTAGTGGCTTTCTTGTACTTGAATGCGTTAGAATTTGCATGAGACCTATTTGAAACCACGCGATAACACGAGCACTAGAATGATAGGGGCACCTAGAATTGCTACCTAAGCCAGAAGTTGTCCCGGTATTAATTCCCCTAGGTGTAAACCTTTGAGCTTGGCCTGTTCTTTCGGTTCGATACTACGTTACAGCTTATTCCCATGTTTTTGTTCACCCCGTTGATCCCTTGTGGTAGTGGCCTGAGATTAGCTAACCGGAAGTCGGTCTGTGGTGACTTGCCTCTAGCCAGTAAACCAGTGGTCTTAGCTAGTATGTTAAGACGTGTAAACCCCTCTAGCAACTAAAAAATTTAGCACTAAAAATTAGAAAAGAAGAAATAATAAAGTTCAAGTCAAAGTAGTAGTTCGATAGTTATAAACGTTCTTCTCCCTACATATGGAAGAACGAAAGCAAATACATGAAAAAAAAACATTAAAAAACATTAAAAAAAACAAATAAAGTGCTAAGTTGCTTGAGGGTATCATAGGACGAGCATACATTATTCCACCCGTATCTGGTTAGACGATAGGAATCCTTAGATTTTGATTAGAGGGAGGTTAGTCGATTGCTACACCGCACCTTACCTTACATCATCATACATCCCTTCATCCATTCATCATAAGCCCTTGTAGTATAGAGTCATTACAGTCCCTAGCAGGGAAGACCTTCTTGACTAGTCGCTCATGTTGTCAAAGAGGTTGAAATGGTTGTCGAAATGCAAACCTATTACATAATTCAGTCAAGAAAGTGATTGAGAGCTTAAACACGTCCCTAAACACAGAGTGTGAGAGTTCCCTATTGCTATATTATCTGTGTAAGGAAGTCTGGTCGGGTAGGTCGGATTCGTGCTTGATTGGTGCTAGTTACTTGATGTGTGCAGATGATAGTGAGACTTGGATTTGTTTGGTAGATTTTCTTTCATGCGTGGGTTGCATTTTCTGAATGATACAGTTTAGGTTAAATTGTTAGAGATTGAACTTCGGTGTAGTTGATCTTGTCATTTGTGAATTTGGGCGAGATTCAAAATTCTATTTGTTTGAGGACAAATAAAAGTTTAAGTGTGGGGTGATTTGATGACGTAAGATTTACCGCGTTTATCTCACCACATTTGAACGACATTCCTCTTGTTTGCCTCTGAATTGTGATGAACTTGAACGATTTTTATGTAAAATATGTTTTATCCCCCGTTGGCCCTCTTTTGGGTAATTTGATGTTGCTTCGAGTTGTTTTTGTTGAGATTTCAGGTTACCACATTGTGGAGGACCTTTCTACGAGCTCGACGCTTCAAACGGGGATCAATTCGGAGTACAAATGAGGTGGAAATTACCGAAAGAAGTACGGAACTGGATTCAGCTCCAAAAGTGCGCCTTTCGAAGGGGAAAGTGCGCCGGCGCACTTTTTGACCCCCTTCCTGCACTTTTTGCTTTAATTCCAGATTTTGACGAAAATTCACATTTCTGAGTAATAGAGGAAGGAAGACCCTAGGGAAAAACGATCTCTTTGGAGAGATCCATTGAGTAAAACTTTGTGTGCAGTAATTTGCGCATCACAATGCTCTGGTGATCTAAGGGGTTTCGAAATCTAAGCCTGTCTGTCGTCTGTCTAAGTCAAACAACCAACCATTCTGCATTTCAAGTTCATTTCAGTTTTCTTGCATTCTAGTATTGAAGTCGTGGAACCCACACCACGCGCAAATTGTTTAATCCTGAATAAAGTTGCCAACACATTTGAGAAAGCAAGTAGAAGAGGCCCGTGGAATACGATCTTCTTAGCTTCCAGCTCAGTAGTTATTTGACTGCACGCATTACAACGTTCATCAAATTGGCGCCATTGTCAGGTAATCTGTTCTACTCCGTTGAAAGAAAAGTTGGCATTTTTATTCTTCTACCTTTCCATCTTTCATTTCCCATCACACTTCGATTTTACACCGGTTGTGTTTGTTTTTGTCCCTTGCAGATTATAGTAGGTATAGAATCAAGTCACTTCTGTTTCATCCTTCACTACCACAATGGCTGCTCCCAAGAGTCTTGCGGACTACAGTAAGCCGAGCGCAACTAACATTTGGTCTTCCATCACCGTGCCTTATAATGACGAAGATCCTGAGTATGAGATCAAGATCCCCTTCTTGGACGTGCAATTTGAAGGAAAGCCAGATGATAATCCTTGCACGCATTTATCTTACTTTCTGGCTATCTGTGAAACTTTCAAGAGTGGGAACCTCAACAAGAACACTCTATGCCTTTGAGCTTTTCCATTCTCTCTTAGAGGTGCAGCTAAGAGATGGCTTAGCGGTAAGCCACCCGGTCATTATACAGATTGGGAGACTCTAGCTCAAGATTTCATTGAGGAATATTTCCCTCCATCAAGGACAACTGCCTACAAGGATAACATCTCTAGGTTTGCTCAGAAAGAAGACGCAAGCTTATACGACACTTGGAATGAATTCCAAGAACTTCTCTTCAACTGTCCTCACCATGGTTATGAACAAAGGCAGCTAGCTGAATTCTTTGCTCGCGGTTTGCGTGAGGAATCTGCAAAGTGGCTCAACTCCCTAGCTGGGGAAGATTGCACCGCTCTTACACCTCAAGATGCTCTTCTTCATTTTTCTAGCTGTGCTTCAAAGTAAAGAAATTGGGAAAGACAAAGAGAAAGTACCAAGAGTCAGATGAGTATTGCAGATCAAGCCAAAGCAGAAGTTCAAAAACATCTAAAGATGATTGGCGTATCCCTCGATCCCCTGTCAGCTACCATCTTTACGGCTGACTGTGGATGGTGCGGAACCTGTGCTCATAACAGAGGAAGCTGCCTTAACTTTGGTAAAGCAGATGTTTGGTCTACAAAAGAGCTGAACTTCATTAGTCAAGGCTTCACCAACAACTAGAGAGGCTACTCCAATTACAGGAACTACTAACCGCAGGGCCAGAACCACAACAACCGATCCTCAGAATCATACCAAGGACCTCCTGGATTCATTGGAGGACAGCAACAATCTCGATCAAAGCCGTATTACAATGGAGACGAGGCATTCGAGAAGAAGTTTGACCGAATCATGAGCAGACTTGACGAACATGACAATCAATTCAAAGCTCAAGCTGCACTCAATCAAGGACAAATGGCTCAGAGTCAAAGAGTGGAATATGTAGTGAACAATATGACTAGGTTATTGGCTAGCAACCCTTTCCTCAATCAAGCAGCATTTCAAGGCGACCCCAGTGTTAGAAGCAAACAAGCTCAAGCCATCACCACCAGGAGTGGTAATAGACAGCTGATCCGAAGGCTCCAGAACCGGACATGATACCAGATGCTACTACCATAGATATGCCAGAGATTGAAGATATCACAGAAGAGGAAGAAGTAGCACCGACTCCTCCTCCCAAGACATCTCCTGAACCTGTCATAGCACCATATATACCTCGGATCCCTTTTCCAAAACCTGCACTGAGCAAGGCCGAGGATCACGACACCCAGTATAAGAAGTGGTATAACGTTCTAAAGAATGCAGAGATCAAAATACCAGTAACTGAAGCTGTAGAGATCATACCACCACTTGGAAAATTCTTCAAAGATCTCGTGTAGAAGGTGAAGAACGGAGAGGCATTCTCTATCACCCTCATCAACTCAGCTTTATCTACCGAACAGAAAATGCAACTGATCATATTACTAAAGAAGCACATCCGAGCTATAGCCTGGCAATTAGCCGACATCAGAGGCATCTCCGAAACCTTCTACAAGCATCGGATAGTCGTAGATGAAGAATTTAAGCCAGTCAGACAACCACAATGTTGATTAAACCCTCTAATGCAAGAGGTTGTGCAGAAGGAAGTCCTTAAGCTTCTGGATGGCGAAATCATATACCCTATTGCCGACAGTCCTTGGGTTAGTCCAACTCAGGTTGTTCTAAAGAAAGGAGGGATTACAGTCATCCCTAATCAGAAAGGAGAGCTCATTCCCACTCGCCGGTTACCGGGTGGAGAGTCTGCATCACTACAAACGCCTTAATGATGCTACCGATGACACTCGATTTGACGTGATTATCAGCCTCATTTAAGCAACATTTCCTTGCTCAAGATACAGTTTTTAGGGTATAATAGTGAATATTCACTCAACCGTTCTATTTCGTGACTTTTGTATTACCTTGGCCCATTCCGGGTCTATTTGATGGTTTTCTAGTGTTTCCATGTTAGCACAGGTTTTTGCCATCAATTACGGTAGCCAAGGACGGGTCTTAGACGTTGGAACCCCGAAGAATTACACCCGAATCAACTAGAAAAGTCATTCAACTCAAAGAGATTCCTACTTCATTTTACACACAGATTTTCGGCGAAAAATACCTTTGGATTTTCGCTGAAAATATAAGAAGGAATCCACTGTCCCGATCAAGAGGAAGTTTTCGGCGAAAACCTTGGGATATTTTCGCCGAAAACCCTAAGCCAAATCAACCAGGAGAAACAGACGGATGAAGCCACATTTGCACAGATATTTTCGCCGAAAATTTACTTGGATTTTCAGCGAAAATCTCAGTGGAAAAGCAGAAATCGCCGGTTAGGTATAAATACTGAAACAAGCGGCTAAATCAAAGGAGGACTTACACATTAAAATTAAGACGAAGACAAGAGAGAGAAAAGAGTTTGAGGAGCCAGGAACGGATCGTGACGCTATCCATCCATCTCGGAGAGCCAGTGCTAGGAGTTGAAGATCCAGCAGATTGAAGCTGCAAGGAGTCATCGAAATTAGGTTTTACAGTTCTTCTCTGTTTTCCCTACCTGAGATGTATTCTTTGTTCTTCTTTGATTCTTCTATATTGAATATGAGTAGCTAAACTCGTTTAGCTTAGATTAGATGAACCCTAAGTGACACAGGGCTTTTAAGCGGTCACGGATCGGCGGTGATTAGATTCGAAATTCATTCAGTTTCTCCTTCATGTTTGATTTGTTCTTTGTTCTCTGTGTTTCTTGTCTTGTTTGGCCACCTAGATTAGATTCTTGTTAAGCTAAGGATAGAAGCGAACGCTCGCCTTACTTTAGAACATCAAGTTAACAATTAACCTTATAATTGGAGTGTGCCTTTCGTAGGAACCGATTAGGGTTAATCCACTGCAAGAGTAACTCATAAATCATTAGAATTTGCACCAGTTAAGTTAAGTCGTTGCGAAAGGCGACCGTACCCGGGCGACTAATTAATCATGGTAGCTAGATCGGATAGAGCGGATGTTCGCCAGTCTTAAACCTAAGGGTTAGGAGTTATGGTGGTGTCTGAGAACTGAATGAACTAGAATCGAAAATTGCTGGTCTGTTGACTGTTGTTGCTCTGGTAATCTAAGGGGGATTCGAAGTCTAAGCTTATCTGTCATCGGTGTTTTCTACCAATTTCCAATTTATTTTTAGTTTCAATTTTTAATTTCTCTGCATTTCTTAGTATAGAAGTCGTGGAACTCACACCACGCACAACGTGTTTAACCTTGAATTAAATTGCCAACATCTTTGAGTAAGGAGGTAGAGGAAACCCCTGGAATACGATCTACCCTAGCTTCAAAGCTTGGTAGTTATTTGATTGACCGCTATTCTGCAGCTCATCAAATTGGCGCCGTTGCCGGGGACTCTTCTATTTCCTTGGAAGAAGAGTTGGCATTTTTATTCTTCTACCATTCCATCTTTCATTTCCCATCACACTTCGATTTTAAATCGGTTGTGTTTGTTTTTATCTCTTACAGATCATAGCAGGTACAGAAACGGATCACTTCCGTTCCATCTTCCCTTACCGCAATGGCTGCTCTTAAGAGTGTTGCGGACTACAGTAAGCCGCGTGCATCCAACTTTCGATCCCCCATCACCGTGCTTTCTAATGATGATGATCCTGACTATGAGATTAAGATTCCTCTCCTAGAACTAATCTCTAGGGACGTACAATTCAAAGGGAGGCCAGATGATAACCCCTGCACACATATAGATGACTTTCTGGCTGTCTGTGAAACCTTCAAGTCTGGGAACCTCAACAAGAACGCTTTATGTCTCCGAGCTTTTCCGTTCTCCCTCAGAGGTGCAGCTAAGCAGTGGCTTGGAAGCAAACCGCCAGGTCATTACACTAACTGGGAGGCATTAGCTCAAGATTTTGTTGAGGAATACTTTCCTCCCACAAGAACAACTGCTTGTAAAGACCGCATCTCCAGGTTCACTCAGTGAGAAGATGCAAGCCTGTATGACACTTGGAATGAATTCCAATCTCTTCTCTTCAACTGTCCTCACCATGGATATGAACAAAGACAGTTGGCTGAATTCTTTGCTCGTGGTATGCGCGAAGAATCTGCAAATTGGGTCAACTCCCTAGCTGGCGGAGATTGCACTGCCCTTACTCCTCAGGATGCTCTTCTGCATTTTGCCAGCTGTGCTTCAAAATCTAGAAACTGGGAGAGGCAAAGAGAAGGAACCAAGAGTCAGAGTCAGATGAGTGTTGCAGAGCAGATCAAGGCAGAGGTTCAGAAGCATCTACAAGTAGCTGGTATCCCTCTCGATCTCCCGTCAGCTACCATCTTTTCGGTTGACTGTGGGTGGTGTGGATCCTGTGCTCATAACGGTGGAAGCTGCCTAAACTTCGGTACAATAGAAGTCTGGTCTACAGAAGAGACAAACTTCATTAATCAAGGCTTCGCCAACAATCAGAAAGGCTATGCCGGTTACAGAAAATACGTGCCATGGAATCAGAGCAACCGGTTAGTAGATCCCTATCAGAGACCTCCGGGATGCATTGGAGGACAACACCAGTTTTAAGCAAAGCCATACTACAATAGAGATATAGACTATGAAAAGAAGTTTGATCAGATTATGAGCTGACTTGACGACCACGACATTCAGTTAAAAGCTCAAGCTGCACTCAATCAAGGACAGAGAGCTCAAAGTCAAAGAATAGAGGATGCAATAAGCAATATGACTAAACTCTTTACTAGCAATCCTCTCCTCAACCCAGCAGCATTTCAAGCAGACTCCGGTACAAAGAGCGAACACGCTCAAGCTATTACCACCAGGAGCGGCAAGTAAACAACTGACCCAAAGGCTCCGGAACCTGACGTGATACCAGATACCAGTGCTGCCATGGATATGCCAGAAATTGAAGATATCACAGAAGAGGAAGAAGAAGCATCTGCTCCCCCTCCTCCTCCTCCCAGGACAGCCCTTGAGCCTGTCATGGCGCCATATAGGCCTCGGATTCCATTCCCAAAAGCTGTAATGAGCAAAGCCAAGGATCATGACACTCAGTATAAGAAGTGGTACAATGTTCTTAAGACTGCAGAGATCAAGATACCAGTGACAGAAGCTGTAGAGATTATACCACCACTTGGGAAGTTCTTTAAAGACCTAGTGAAGAAAGTGAAGAACGGAGAGGCGTACTCTGTCACGCTTACTAATGAATGCGCATCTATTCTCGGTGCGCCATCTCCCATACGACAGTCGCCACCACCCCCAGCTAAGTGTTCTGATCCCGGTCCTTTTACATTATCGTGCATTATTAATGGCATTAAAATTGATCGCAGTATGGTTGATTCTGGTGCATCTATTAATGTTATGCCTGTTTATCTATATGAAAAACTGAACCTAGGGCAATTAAAACCGATTACTCTGCATCTCGTGTTAGCCGATAGGTCTGTCAAACTACCTAGAGGTATAATAGAAGATGTAGCTGTTTGCTGTGGTCCGTTTACTATAATTAAAGATTTCGTTGTTTTAGATACTCGTGAGTTAGACGGAACACTTATCCTAGGTCGACCTTTCTTAGCAACTGCTGGCACAAATATTAACTGCAAACAAGGCCTGTTAACCTTAAGTGTAGGACAAGAGAGTGTTGCATTCCGCATTAAAGATAGCATGAGATATTCTGTTGCTCAAGATGATAAATGTTATAATGTTGATCCCCTAGAGTTGGCCTCGGCCAACTTCTTTACTAATGCTTTATCTAGTGATCCGCTAGAGTTGTGTTTGATTTCAGGGATTGACAATGCGTTAGAAGATCCAGAGCAGCGCCTATGGCAAGATGAGTTAGACGATCAGAAGGCGACATTCACACCCATCACTGCGCCTACACATATCGAGCCAGCATCAAGTCGGATTACTACCTCATACGAGAATCCGCCAGAACTTACTTTGAAGGAGCTGCCTGACCACCTAGAATACGCATTTCTGGGGAAGAACTGCCAGTTACCAGTCATCATCAGTTCGAACCTATCTCCTGAGCAGAAAGAGCAATTGATTAGGCTACTATGAAACCTTCTGACAGTTGGCAGACATCAGAGGCATCTCTGAAACCTTCTGCAAACATCGAATAGTCGTTGATGAAGAATTCAAACCAGTCAGACAACCGCAATGCCGACTTAACCCTTTGATGCAGGAAGTTGTAAAGAAAAAAGTACTCAAGCTTCTAGATGTCGGTATCATCTATCCTACTGCCGACAGTCCTTGGGTCAGTCCGACTCAAGTCGTTCCGAAGAAAGGAGGAATCACCGTCATCCCTAATCCGAAGGGTGAACTCATTCCTACTCGCACAGTTACCGGATGGAGAGTCTGTATCGATTACCGACGACTCAATGATGCCACCAAGAAGGATCACTTTCCACTGCCGTTCATTGATCAGATGCTTGAACGATTGGCTGGTCATGAATACTACTGCTTCTTAGATGGGATGTCCGGTTACTTCCAGATCCCCATCGAGCTTGATGATCAAGAGAAGATGACCTTCACCTGCCCGTTTGGTACGTTTGCTTATCGTCGTATTCCTTTTGGTTTATGTAATGCTCTCGCTACCTTTCAGAGATGCATGCTTGCTATATTTGGAGATCTGGTAGAGAATGTGGTGGAGGTATTCATGGATGACTTTTCCGTCTATGGAGATTCATTTTCAAAGTGTCTGGCTAATCTGGACAAGGTGCTAGCTCGTTGTGAGGAAACCAACCTAGCTCTTAGTTGGGAGAAGTGTCACTTCATGGTTACAGAAGGCATTGTTCTTGGACATAGGATCTCTAAGACCGGTATAGAAGTTGATCGTGCCAAGCTTGAAACCATCGCCAGCTTACCACCGCCGACCTCAGTTAAGACAGTTCGAAGTTTCCTTGGTCATGCTGGATTCTACCAAAGATTCATCAAAGATTTCTCCAAGATCACTCTTCCAATGACGAAGCTTCTTGAGAAAGATGTTCCTTTCGTTTTTGATAAAGCCTGTCTTGAAGCCTTTGAAACTTTGAAGGCTCAACTCACCACCGCACCGATCCTTACAGCGCCAGATTGGAATCTTCCATTCGAGATTATGTGCGATGCTAGCGACTTCGCCGTTGGCACGGTTCATGGTCAGAGGAAGGAGAAGAGATTTCATCCTATCTACTTTGCTAGCAAGACACTCAATGATGCTCAGAGAAACTACACTACTACGGAGAAAGAGCTTCTGGCCATCGTCTTCTCCTTTGATAAGTTTAGACAGTATCTGGTTCTTTCACATACCATTGTCTACACAGAGCATGGTGCCCTGCGCCATTTATTAGCCTAGCATGACTCGAAGCCAAGTCTCATCCGATGGATCCTTCTCCTCCAAGAATTTGACATAGAAATTAAAAACAAGAAAGGAGCGGAGAATCTAGCAGCGGATCATCTTTCCCGACTGGAGGAATCACAAACAGGTAAATCTACTACCCCTATCAATGATTCTTTCCCTGACGAGCTGTTGCGTGTTGAAACATATGAACAGGTTAACAGCATAGCTATCGAGCCCTGGGCAATCCCTCACGCTCAAGATCTGAGTAATGTAGCCAACTCGGAAGAACCATGGTATGCAACCCTGGCTAATTACCTCTCTCACGGCATTGTTCCTCCTGGGCTAGATTTCAACGCACGCAAGAAGCTCTTTAAAGAAGCCAAGTCATACTTCTGGGATGAGCCCTTCTTATACCGCATCAGTATTGACGGAATGATCCGGAGATGTGTTTCTTACATCGAAGCAGCTGACATCATGCGTAAAGGCCATGAAGGACAGTTCGGAGGACAATTCGGAGGCAACCGCACGACACGAAAGGTGCTAGAAATAGGTTTTTACTGGCCTTCGATCTTTAGTGATTGCGATGTTTTTGCTCGACGTTGTGATGCGTTCCAGCGATCAGGTAACATCTCTAACCGTAATGAGATGCCCCAAATTGTTTCTTTAACTGTTCAAATTTTTTATGTTTGGGGAATTGATTTTATGGGTCCGTTCACACCCTCCAACGGAAACAAGTACATTCTTGTAGCCGTTGATTATGTTTCTAAGTGGGCTGAGGCTGAAGCTTTACCCACTAATGATTCAAGAGTGGTGGGTCGGTTCCTTACCCATTTTTTCATGCGTTTTGGTTCATCGTTCTTCATCATAAGCGATAGGGGTACCCACTTCCATGGACAATTCGACCGGGTGTGCAAACGCTTTGGCGTCACCCACCGTATGTCCACAACTTACCATCCTTAAGCGAATGGTCAAGCGGAGGCGACGAACCGTGAGCTCAAGCGGATTCTTGATAGGACAGTTGGCCGGTCTCGCAAGGACTGGTCATCTAAGCTCGATGATGCCTTATGGGCTTATCGAACTGCCTACAAGACTCCCATCGGTACCTCACCGTATCAGCTGGTCAATGGCAAGGCATGTCATTTGCCAGTTGAGCTTGAGCACAAGGCATTCTGGGCTAACAAAGAGTTGAACAAGAGCTATGCAGTAGCAGGTAATATGCGTCACGACCAGATCGCTGAGTGATGTGACTTTATTTAGTGCATTTTGAGCCTATGATTGACCTATGAAATACTCGTGTTTGATCGTGAGATGCCATGCTCTATATGCTTTTATTGATATTTTGCACAGAGTATCCATTTGTTGTCTGGTTGCCACTTTGGAGCCAAATTCGTGGTCTATTGGAGTTATCTCTGTGCATTTTCAGGTTATGGCATCAAAGTAGAGATGACAAGGAGTCCATAGGACCAAACGGAAGCCAAATCGGAGCTCGGGTGAGGGAGAAACGAACGAAGCAAAATTGCGGTCTGTGCAGATTTTAGGGTACACGACGTGTAGTTCTACACGACGTGTATGCCCAACAGATTTCTATTTAAAGATGATTTTTGGGGATCTTTCAGATACTCTTTCATCTCTCTTGAACCCCAAACACATACCCACGAACCTTCAAACCCTAGAACACATTTTTGGAGCAATTTGAAGCCATTGGAGCTAGGATTGAAGCCAACAAACCTTGGGAGAAGTGCTTACAAGTGGAGAAGTGAAGATCATCTCAAGGATTCATCCATGGTGTTCTTGGTGACCATTCTTCCTTCTTTTCTCTTTACTCCCTTGGCCATGTGTGGCTGAGTTTCTAGGGTTCATCTTGGATGGGTAGATTAGTTGTGCTATGATAGAGGGATGATTGTATAGAACTTGCCATGATTGATCTTGGTTGTATGAGGATGATTCTTAGACTTGTTCTTAATGCCATTTTATGCCATGTTTTCTTGATTTGGTCCATTCATTGTGATTTGATGCATGAGAGTGCTTGGATTGCATAGATTGTAGGTCTAGGGATTAAAGTGAGTGTGTTCTAAGAGATTAGATCATCTTATTTCAACCATTTTCACTTGATTTCTCTCTTGGGCATTTTATCGAACACTTGGTGTGCATGTGGATTTTCATTCAATTGAGTTTGAAAAGGCTTTTTGGTGAATCTCTTAGTGTTAGGGCATTGATATGAGAGTGTTGTGCCTAGCCTTGTGGTCATAGAGTCTTAAGAGAGGGTCTTGAGTCTTGGCATTTCATCAAACACTTAGAATGCATCCTTTTTCACTTAGCTTGAGAGCGAGAGCCTAAGTTGAGTGGTATTAGGATAGGGATTTGGTGCTACGAGAGTGCATTGAGTCTATAGAAGTGAAATGCATGGTCATCCAAATGCAAACTCGATCTTGAATGGCTTGTTTGTTCAATTAGTCCTCTTGAGCATGATGACACTACCCACCAAGAGAACCCCCTTTGTCTTTGATTTGAGCCACCTTTCTCTCTTGTTTAATCTTTGTTAGTATTGCGAATCCTTGCTTTTGTTTTGAATTTCTTATCAAACCAAACCATTTTCAAAGGTATAGACCGTCTATGAGAAGTGTGAGTATTGGTTTATGAGAGGACCCCGTGGAATACGACCTTGGTAAAATCCTTTTATCAAGTTTTTGGCGCCGTTGCCGGGGATTCTCTCATTCCTTTGAAAGCACTTAGTAGTGGACCGATCTATTCACTTCCTTCCGTTTTACTTTTGCTTCCTTGTTACGTGTTGTTTGACTTGTTATCACACATTGTCGTATTACGTTGGTATTTGTTGTTTGATTTGTGTGTAGGAACCGTGCACTAGTGCATGAGGCGGATCACCCGTCTTCAAGCACGACTCCAAGGCATCAAGGTGGTGATTGAACCACCAACTCGTTCTCTTCCTCACCTAGTTCATAGCACCACACGCAACAACATGTCTCACCATGAAGACGAAGATAACCACTCGGTGCATTCACATCACACTAATGAAGACGATCAATCGCAAAGAGGTGCGAGGCGCACACTAGCTGATTATGCTCGCCCAACCCTCGAAGGGGAAGCCTCGAGCATCGTGCGAAGACCAGTGAATGCAAGAAATTTCAAGCTAAAGCCTAATATGATTCAGATGGTACAGAACGGAGTGGTGTTCAACGGTATAGACGGAGAGTGCCCATCTAGACATTTGAAGGACTTCCTAGAGATATACGATACGGTGAAGAACGATCAAGTTCACCCGGATTGTGTGCGACTCCGACTCTTCCCCTTCTCCCTCAAAGGTAGAGCCAAGTCTTGGTTGGAGAACCAACCTAGTAGAACATTCACTACATGGGAGGGACTAGCCGAAGCCTTCCTCGAGGAGTTCTTTCCCCCTTATATGACGGATGCAATCCGAGATCGTATCAACCACTTCACACAACACAAGGGAGAGCTCTTCCATGAGACTTGGAATAGGTTCCAAGCCCTTCTTCGGTCTTGTCCTCATCACAACTTCGCCGAATGGAGTTTGGCGGATATCTTTGCTAGGTCCCTTGGTTTTGAGAATACAAGGATGATCAACCAAGCCGCCGGAGGTGATATAAGGATGCTCACTCCCGAAGATGCTCTAGAACTCTTTGCGGAGATGGCCAACAAGACAAGGAGTTGGTCTCGACAACAACCTCCAAGGTCCAAGTATGGGAGCGACACTCACTACGACTCTAGAGCTATAAGTGTTGATGCACCAAAGGATTCGTCTAGCTATGGGAAGAAGCCTAAGTTACCGGGGCACCGAGATGAAGATGACCCTATGTTTGCGCTCCTCATGTCGAAGATTGATGCTATGGCATCTCGGGTAAGTAACCTGAGTATGCCTAAGCATCCCTCTAAGGTTCCATCATCTCATGTGGGTAATCCCCCAGTGGCTTCAATATATTGTTGTGAATGTTGTGGGGGTCAGGGCCACGATCTCAGTGCTTGCCCTTCCGCCACTCCTGAGCTTGGCCAAGGCGACCACAATGAGGAGGTAAGCTTCGCACAAGGTCAAGGATTCCATGGTAATTTCAGCCCCCAATGTAACTATCAAGGTACCTATAACCAACCTTGGAACCAAGGTGGTGGGTACAACAAGTCTAACCAAGGGTACCAAGGCCTAGGGAGTCAAGGTAGTGGTTATAACAAGGGTTACAACCAAGGAAATCAAGGAGGATTCCAAGGTTATAGAGGGTATCAAGGCAACCAATGGACTCAAGGAAGTAACCAGAACCAAGGTAGTCAATGGACTCAAGGAGGTCACCATGGTCAAGGGAACCAAGGGGGAAATCAATGGAATCAAAGTGGACATCCAAATCAAGGTCCCCAAGGTCCTACCCCGCCGGGAATGTACAATCATAGAGGTGATGGACCACCCGGATTCAACAAACCACCTCACAACAAAGAGGGCAGTTCTTCAATATCTCAAGAGGATACCAACGCGGCAATGATTCAACTTATAAAAAATCAACAAGCTTCAATTGCAAATTTGGAGAATCAAATGGGTCATATTGCTAAAACACTCTCGGAGCGACTCTCGGGCACTCTACCTTCCAACACCGAGGTCAACCCCAAGGTTCCCGAGGAGCTTATGATGGTAACATTGAGGAGTGGTAAGCAAATCCAAGATGCCACACCTAAGGTGGTAAGTGCTCAAGATGATGATTTTGTTTTGGTGGAAGATGTTGACTCCGATGATGATACGGATAAGATTGAAGTTAATGATAAAGGAGCCAAGGCTAATGAAGTTCCTAAGACTACCAATAAGGTTGGTACTCAAGAGGCTACGACGTGTGCTACTCCGGTCTCTCCTTCTGAACCGGTTGTGCCTCCGTACAAGCCTAAGCCACCTTACCCTTCTCGCTTGAAGCCGGATTCCATGGAGAAGGATTTCAAAAGGTTTGTTGAGCTTCTTGACAAGGTGCAATTTACAATGCCTTTTGGGGAAGCAATTACAAAGATGCCTCAATATGCAAAGTTCATGAAAGAGATCTTCACCAACAAACGCAAGCTTACGGATGTGACTTCGGCAAAGCTCAACGAACAATGCTCCGCCATTCTCTCTAAGAGGCCACCGGAAAAGCTTAAGGATCCAGGTAGCTTTACTATTCCTTGCACTATTGGTGAACATGCAATAAGTAGAGGCTTAGCCGATTTGGGTGATAGTATCAATGTTATGCCGTATTGCATGTTTAAGAAGTTAGGCCTAGGGAAACTAAAACCAACTCAAATGAATGTTCAATTAGCGGATAAATCTATGACATCCCCTCGTGGTATTGTCGAAGATGTGTTGGTTAAGGTTGGTGCTTTTGAATTCCTTGTGGATTTTGTTATTCTAGATGCTATGGGTGGTACCGATGTGCCTTTCATTCTAGGACGACCCTTCTTAGCGACCTCTCGTGCTTTGATTGATGTCTATGGTGGTAGACTTACACTTAGAGTCGATAATGAATGCATGATCTTTAACCGTTCCGATGGCATGGAGTTCACTTTGTCTTATGCTAGGCACCATGATCATAGGAGTCCAAATGATCTTGCTTCGGCTACTAATAGCACTAACCTTGTCCGTCATAGTCTTGCGGAGTTGTTTGCTCTTAGTGATGTGCAGGAGAAAAAAGATGAAGTAAAGGAGGCTCCACCTTTTGTGCTTCCAAAGACTCCACCTAAGGCTAAGAAGAAAGGTGTGGAGAAGCCATCCGAGAAGGGCAAGGAAGCCGCACCGATGGGTGAGACTAGCAAGACTAAGAAACCACCCGATGAGAGAATTCACTCCAAGTGGTTTGGCCCCTTCTCCATTGCTCACACTTCATCATCTGGGAAATCCGAGCTCACACCTCCCGAAGTCGGTAAGGTTCAATTCAAGTTCCGTGTGCCATGCGAAGGTAATGACTTCGACTTCAAAGAGGTAATGAGTTGGGATGGTTTTACTTAGCTGGCCTGTGTACTTCGTCGAGCTTAAGACGTTAACCAAGCGCTTCTCGGGAGGCAACCTGAGTGTTTTCTCATTGTTTTTGCTTTGTTTTTGTGTGTGTTTGTGTGTGTTCTTGTTTACTTTGGAGTCCTTGAGGTTTAGAGGTGGTTCTTGGTCTATGTTGTTGTGGGAAGTTGAGTTTGTTTGGGTCTAAGCCCTTTTGGATGTTTGGAGTTGTTTGAGAAGTTTGGGGAAAAAGTGCATTTTTGTGAAGGGGACTACACGTCGTGTACTTATACACGTCGTGTAGTCATCACGTCGTGTACTACGTGTGTACATACACGTCGTGTATAGTACACGTGTGTACTTTCTCAACCCCCTCCTTCTGCCCTCAAATTTTGTTTTTTTTCCCATGTCGTGTGGAATAACACGTCGTGTAGTGATACACGTCGTGTACATATACACGTCGTGTATCCCCGGTTAAGTCAATTTTCGGTTTGAGCCGTGGTTGGTCTTTGGTTTTTCCTTGTTTCAGTTTGATTTGGTTTTCACCCGACCCACTCATCTGACCAAACCAACTCTTACCCGATCCGACCAGTCACCCCACCCACTCGACCCGACCAGCCCACCCACTCAGCCACCCAACCCAAGCCAACCAACCAACCCACCCAGCCACTCACCCAACCAACCTCCTAACCGAAACCACCCAACCCACCCTCCTTACCTCTCCCTTCGATTCCCCTGCCTCACCAACTCCAACCCGCCGACCCAACCCTCGCCGACTGCCGCCTCCGGACAGCCGCCTTCCGCCGACTTCCAGCCGCCATTCTGACCCAACACCCGCCGCCACTCCCTCTCTCTTCCAACTCCCGGCCGCCGCACCTTCCCGTCATATCTCCCCGCCGCCGACCGTCTACCCCGCCTCCACATCCCCCAACCCAGCACCCCCACCCATATCTCTATCACCTCCCGCCGACCATCCCAACCGCCACCCGTTGCCGAATCTCTGTCGACTGCCGACCCAACAACCCGCCACCATCTTCTTTTCCTCTAATCGCCGACCTGCCGCCAACCGACTATCCAATCCCCAGCCCCCCAAATCCAACCCGCCAACCAGTATCCACCACCTCCAGCCTTCGCCGCCTCCTCCTCTCTCAATCTCCCGCCGCCAACCGCCGATTCCGCCGCCCCGCACCCGTCGCCTCTCCCCACCGACGTCTCCTCTCTTTTCTTCACCAACTCCAGCCGCCGCCCCAACCCAGCCGGCGACTTCCGACTCACTGCCACCACTCCCTCTCTCTGACCGCCGCCACTCCAACTGCCGCTGATTTCCAGCCGCCGCACCAAGCTATTGCCCAGCCTAGTGTCGTTTTTTCCCTCCTCTCATTTGATTGTTCTGCTTCTTCTTCTATTTGGGATTGGTAGCGGTTTGGGGGTGGGTTGATTGTTTTCATCGATGGGCAGATTTTGGCTTAGTCGGGTTGATTGAAGTGATTACAGTGTTTAGGATGAGCTTTTAGGTTGCTTTCTTTCTCTAATGGTGTTTAATTGGAGTTAGTGGCTTAGTTTTGTGATTAGCAGCTTGTTGAGTTTAGCTTCGTGGCTTGGCAGTTAGTGATATGTTGGTAGGCTTGGCATGTGACTTGATGAGCAGTTGGTGTTGTTGTTTTGTTTGGTGGGAGTGTGTGTTAAGGTGTTGGAGTGTTGGCGTGTTTGAGCTATGGAGTTCTGTGGGGTTGATAATGTTGGCTTTTGTCTATGCCTTTTGTCTTGCTCTGTTTCAGTGTGGTCTATGGTTTGATTTGCAAGTTCTGAATTCAGGGACTGAATTCCATTCTTGTGTGGGGGGGGGGGGTGTGGTTGGTCACCACTCGTTGGTTTATTTATGTACATTCCCCTTGCATTGTGTGGTTTTGTGCTCATATGTTGCTACTAGTAATATTGATCCATGATGCATGCCTTTTGCTTAGTGTGGTTCTTAATGAAATGATCTTTGCTAGCATAGGTTATTGCTCTTGATCGTGATGATTGTGATTCGTGCTAAGGGATATTGCCATTATAATGTGATCGTTGAGCTGTGGATGTTAAATTATTTGATCTTTGCTCCGATCTTTCTTGTTTTGGTTTTTGGAATTGAGGGATGCTTGATTACCCCTCCCTGTGAGCTTTTCAGGGCCACACCTTTATCAAGAGACTCTTGCTTTCTTTTTATTTGATTGTGATTGTGTGTAGATCAATTAGGGCTTTCTTACTTTTTGCTTTTATTTGCTCCGTGTGTTTTTGTGCTGTTTTAACTTGTTGAATAAGGTTTGGCAAGCACTCGGGATTCACTCTTCACCAATGATCGTCATGAGACTCTTTCACCACTATTACCTCCTATGCTCCTCTTCACCGCACGGTATATTCGTTCCACCTTACCCTCTCTTTTTTGACCATTGAGGACAATGCTCATGCTAGTCGACTTCGTAGGGGGAATTTGAGGTTTGGTGTGATTGTTTGTCGGTAGAAGTAGAATGCTATGTTTTGAGTGTGTGCATGATCTTGATTGAATGTCAAATTCCTCTATTGTAGAATCGTTCGGTTCTTGACTTTTGGTGTTTAATTGACTTCAAGCTTTCACAATGACGTTTAGACTGTTCCACTTAGAACCTATAACCAACATGTTAGCGCTATTATCAAATGAGTCTAGGCCAGGACATAGATTTTATCACTCTTGTATGTTGGTTGATTGGTTTGATACGTGTTTTTGTACCGCTCGATAACACCGGTCTAAGATGAGGAAGGCAATCAGAATTTTCACCCTTTTCCATGTTTTTCTTCAACTTTTTGATCCCTCGTGATTGTGGCTTGAGATTAGACGGAAATCCAATTCGAAATCTTGTGTGGAAGTTTTAAGGGGCTAAGGATCAAGTGGCTAGTTTGTGAAGAGAATATTCAAAAGAAAATGCTCAAAAGAGAAGAAAAGCTAGGCAAGCCCGACACCTAAGTGAAGTGTTCGGGTTGAGCACTAGCAAAGGCAAATACTTGAGCTAGGCACAATGTAGTCAAAATCGAGATTCTACGTGGAATCGAAAACATGGGTGAAATCGGGATCGTAGTTTTTAATCGTAAAATCGTAAGATTTATGAACTACTATCAAAACATTTAAGTCAACAACATATCAAGAATAAGAAGACCATTACCCAACTTTGAAAAGTCTATATAAGAAAAAAAAGAGAATGTCGGCTCTTAAACGGTCATTCAAGGAAGTAATAATTAGATTTTAGACACTTTTTAGTAATAACTTCTAACTTAATTAATCAAAATCTAAAAAAAACAATTTAATTTAATTGTCTGTGTTCTAACTCATATGTAGTTGTACAAACTGGTAATTTCCCCTAGAAAGTGAAATCGTAAAATTCAAGAAAAATCGTTGATTTTATAAGATTCTAAGATTTGATCGAGATTTTAGTAGATTTTACGACCCATAGATTTTGCGTGGAATCAAGATCGCTAGAGACTAGTGAAATCGTAAAACCGTAAGATTTTAAAATTAAAATCAGGATTTTGACTACATTGGCTAGGCAGGTCCAACACCTAAGTCAAGTGTTTGGTATCGAGCACTAGTATGCAGTAATTCCATTGAAAAAAAGAGAAAGAAAGAGAGATGTGCGTGAAATGAATTATTGTTAAAAGCGATCCTAGCTAGAACATTTAACGTACAGATCTAGAAACGGATGAGGTCGAGTTGATAGCCACGTCACTTTTCCTACCTCTGCACTCACATCATGGTTAGAGGTTAAAGTCTATTGGACTAGAATTGGTGTTATCGAAGTCGGTTAGCTATGATTAATTGTCTTGCTTAAACCACTACTTGAAGTGTGCAAAAATTAGTAAGATCATGATCTTTTTTGGTTGATGTTCTGGCATGTGTAGGTCACTCTTTCTACGTGAAACGGTCTAAGCCAAATAGTCAGAATTGAATCTCAGGTTAATCTCGTGTCATTTGTGAATTTGAGTGTGTTCTAGTTCAGATTGCTTGAGGACAAGCAAATGCTTAAGTGTGGGGTATTTTGATGACACTCGATTTGACGTGATTATCATCCTCATTTAAGCAACATTTCCTTGCTCAAGATACAGTTTTTAGGGTATAATAGCGAATATTCACTCAACCATTCTATTTCGTTACTTTTGTATTACCTTGGCCCATTCCGGGTCTATTTAATGGTTTTCTAGTGTTTCCATGTTAGCACAGGTTTTTGCCATCAAATACGGTAGCCAAGGACGGATCTTAGACGTTGGAACCCCAAAGAATTACACCCGAATCAACCAGAAAAGTCATTCAACTCAAAGAGATTCCTGCTTCATTTTACACACAGATTTTCACTGTCCCGATCAAGAGGAAGTTTTCGGCGAAAACCTTGGGATATTTTTGCCGAAAACCATAAGCCAAATCAACCAGGAGAAATAGACGGATGAAGCCGCATTTAAACAGATATTTTCGCCGAAAACTTACTTGGATTTTCGGCGAAAATCCCAGTGGAAAAGCAGAAATCGCCGGTTAGGTATAAATACTGAAACAAGCGGCTAAATCAAAGGAGGACTTACACACTAAGAATTAAGACGAAGACAAGAGAGAGAAAAGAGTTCAAGGAGCCAGGAATGGATCGTGACGCCATCCATCCATCTCGGAGAGCTAGTGCTGGGAGTTGAAGATCCAGCAGATTGAAGCTGCAAGGAGTCATCGAAATTAGGTTTTACAGTTCTTCTCTGTTTTCCCTACCTGAGATGTATTCTTTGTTCTTCTTCGATTCTTCTGTATTGAATATGAGTAGCTAAACTCGTTTAGCTTAGATTAGATGAACCCTAAGTGACACAGGGCTTTTAAGCGGTCACGGATCGGCGGTGATTAGATTCGAAATTCATTCAGTTTCTCCTTCATGTTTGATTTGTTCTTTGTTCTCTGTGTTTCTTGTCTGGTTTGGCCACCTAGATTAGATTCTTGTTAAGCTAAGGATAGAAGCGAACGCTCGCCTTACTTTAGAACATCAAGTTGAACAATTAACCTTATAATTGGAGTGTGCCTTTCGTAGGAACCGATTATGGTTAATCCACTGCAAGAGTAACTCATAAATCGTTAGAATTTGCACCAGTTAAGTTAAGTCATTGCGAGAGGCGACCGTACCCGGGCGACTAATTAATCGTGGTAGCTAGATCGGATAGAGCGGACGTTCGCCAGTCTTAAACCTAAGGGTCAGGAGTTATGGTGGTGTCTGAGAACTGAATGAACTAGAATCGAAAATCGCTGGTCTGTTGACTGTTGTTGCTCTGGTAATCTAAGGGAGATTCGTAGTCTAAGCTTATCTATCATCGCTGTTTTCTACCAATTTCCTATTTGTTTTTAGTTTCAATTTTTAATTTCTCTGCATTTCTTAGTATAGAAGTCGTGGAACTCACACCACGCACAACGTGTTTATCCTTGAATTAAATTGCCAACATCTTTGAGTAAGGAGGTTGAGGAAACCCCTGGAATACGATCTACCCTAGCTTCACAGCTTGGTAGTTATTTGATTGACCGCTATTCTGCAGCTCATCAGCTACAAAGAAAGATCACTTTCCACTACCGTTCATTGATCAGATGCTAGAAAGGTTAGCTGGCCATGAGTACTACTGTTTCTTAGATGGAATGTCTGGTTACTTTCAGATTCCCATCGAGCTCGACGACCAAGAAAAGACGACCTTCACCTGCCCGTTTGGTACGTTTGCTTATCGTCTTATCCCCTTTGGTTTGTGCAATGCTCCCGCTACTTTTCAAAGATGCATGCTTGCTATATTTAGGGATCTAGTAGAGAACGTGGTAGAAGTATTCATGGATGACTTCTCTGTCTATGGAGACTCATTTTCTAATTGCCTAGCTAACTTGGATAAGGTACTAACCCGCTGTGAGGAAACCAACTTAGCTCTTAGTTGGGAGAAATGTCACTTTATGGTTACCGAAGGCATTGTTCTTGGCCATAGGATCTCCAACCTCGGAATAGAAGTCGATCGTGCCAAGCTTGAAACCATCGCCAGTCTCCCACCCCCAACTTCGGTCAAGACAGTTCGAAGCTTCCTTGGCCATGCTGGATTCTACTGGAGATTCATCAAAGATTTCTCCAAGATCACTCTTCCGATGACCAAGCTTCTAGAGAAAGACACCCCTTTTGTTTTTGACAAGGCATGTCTTGAAGCATTTGAGATTATGAAAACCATGCTCACCACCGCACCAATCCTCACAGCACCATATTGGAATCTTCCATTTGAGATAATGTGTGATGCTAGCGACTTTGCCGTTTGTGCTGTCCTGGGACAAAGAAAAGAGAAGAGATTCCATCCCATTTACTTTGCTAGCAAGACGCTTAACGATGCTAAGAGGAACTACACTACTACAGAAAAGGAGCTCCTAGCTATTGTCTTCTCTTTCGATAAGTTCAGGCATTACCTGGTCCTCTCTCATACCATTGTCTACACCGACCATGCTACTCTGCGCCATCTCCTAGTAAAGCAGGACTCGAAGCCAAGACTTATCCGATGGGTTCTCCTTCTCCAAGAGTTCGACATAGAGATCAAGGACAAGAAGGGATCTGAGAACCTAGCAATCGATCACCTCTCCCAACTCGAGGAGTCACAAACAGGTTAGTCTACTACTACTCCTATTAATGATTCTTTCCCTGACGAGTTGTTGGGCCTTGAAATCTATGAACAGGTCAACAGCATAGCCATCGAGCCTTGGACGATTGCTCACGCTCAGGAGCTTAGTAATGCAACAACACCGGATGAGCCCTAGTATACCACTGTAGCTAACTATCTTTCTCGCGACATAATACCTCCCGGATTGGATTATAATGCACGGAAAAAGCTCATTAAAGAAGCCAAGTCTTACTTCTGGGACGAGCCATTCTTGTACCGCATTGGAATTGACGAGATGATCCGGAGGTGTGTCTCTTACGTCGAGGCAGCTGACATCATGCGTAAGTGCAATGAAGGTCAGTTTGGAGGACACTTCAGCGGAAACCGCACTGCAAGAAACGTACTCGAAACTGGATTTTACTGGCCTTCAATCTTTAGTGATTGCGACACTTTTGCTCGTCATTGTGATGCATGGCAATGATCAGGTAACATCTCTAACCGTAATGAGATGCCTCAAATTGTTTCTTTAACTGTTGAAATTTTTGATGTTTGGGACCATTCACACCCTCCAACGGAAACAAGTACATTCTTGTGGCCGTTCATTACGTTTCTAAGTGGGCTGAAGCTTAAGATTTACCCACAACGATTCAAGAGTGGTGGGACGGTTCCTTACACGTCTCTTCACGCGTTTTGGTTCACCACGCTTCATCATAAGCGATAGGGGTACCCACTTCCACGGACACTTCGACCGGGTGTGCAAACGCTTTGGCGTCACCCACCGAATGTCCACAGCTTATCACCCTCAAGCTAACGGTCAAGCAGAAGTGAGAAACTGTGAGCTCAAGAGGAATCTTGATAGGACAGTTGGCCGGTCTCGTAAGGACTGGTCATCTAAGCTCAATGATGCCTTATGGGCATATCGAACTGCCTACAAGACTCCCATCGGTACCTCACCGTCTCAACTAGTTTATGGCAAGGCATGCCATTTACCGATTGAGCTTGAGCACAAGGCGTTCTGGGCTACTAAAGAGTTAAACATGAAATATGCAGTAGCAGGGAATATGCACCATGATCAGATTGCTGAGCTTGAGGAGCATCGTCTCCACGCGTACGAGAGCATGAAACTCTATAAAAAACGCACCAAGAGAATCCATGACGCTCAGTTGAAGGGGGTCAAGCAATTCTACCCCTGAGATGAAGTCCTTTTATACAATTCTCGCCTCAAGCTCTTCCCGGGTAAGCTGAAATCCCGATGGTCCGACCCCTACACCGTGGTTCGGCAGACGTCCCTTGGAAGCATCCTAATTAAAGGCCACGGTCAAGAACCATTTATGGTCAATGGCCATAGGCTCAAAAAGTACCTAAAGATTAGCTGTCTCCCTCATTGACATACATTACATCTCGTCGAGCCCATAG
Source organism: Linum lewisii (assembly GCA_034768395.1). Lineage (NCBI taxonomy): Eukaryota > Viridiplantae > Streptophyta > Magnoliopsida > Malpighiales > Linaceae > Linum > Linum lewisii. The sequence continues at coordinate 50,222,642 of CM068300.1, read as the reverse complement.
CTCCGATCCAGGTATCGTCCAGCTCACGGACGTTAAGCAAGAGCGCTTCGTGGGAGGCAACCCACGGCTGGAGTCAGTCTTTGTTTATTTTGAGTCTTTTTTTCTTTTAAACTTTTTCTTTCAAAAACTGTGCAAACCCGTTTTCAAACGAGTTTTAGGCGAAAACTCATTTAGTTTTCGCCAAAAACTTTGGTTTTAAACCCCCCAGATTCTCTGTGTTTCTTTAACGAAATGTTCTCACCGAAAACCTTACTTCGCGGCGAGAACTAACTCTTCCAAACCGGTGTGGTTTTGTTTTCAAGTGGAGTTTTTGCCGAAAATTCCTTAGATTTTCACCGATAAAGTTGAGCTTGCCCTTCTAATTTAAAAGCCCCTCTCACTCTTTATTTTTCGTGCAAGCTGCCAAAAACCCACAACAAAACCCGCCGAAAAGCCCCCCCCCCCGTTTTCGCCTCCGCCACCGCCTTTCGTTCACCGCGCCACCGCTGCCCTTCGCCGCCAGTCCCTTCTGCCACCGCGCTCAAGCTTTCCCTCCTAAGTTGTTTGCAACCTAGATCTCCCGAATCGGAGCCCTATAGCTCCGGTTCCACCCGAAACAAGTTTTCAAGCTTTTGGTCGATTTCTCCGATTTCCAATCGTTTTCTCGAGTCATGTCTTCTCGGTTAGTTGTTCAGCCCTCAATTTTGAATCTTTTGGCTTGTTGAATTTCAGATTTTGACAAGTTTGACTTCAGTTGACTTTTTGGTTTTCCTCGAATTGTGTGTCTGCTGTTTTGGTGTATTCCTGCTCAACTCTTGGAATCCCTTTGATCTATTTTTCCCTCGTGGATGATTTTCAATAAACTTGTGCTAATAACCTGTCTTCTGCTTTGTCGTCCGTCGAACTGCATCGATTTCACTTACTTGGTGTTGAATGACGTATTTTCCCCTGCATGCTGACCGTTTTTCTGCTACGTTTTTCCATTTAATCTTTTGACGTATTTGCTACCCCCACTTGTCCCCTTCGTTCTTCTTGGAATCGAGGTTTCGAATGAAGTGTGGGGTAGGGTTCCTGTCATCTAGTTCTAGTCTGCTCTGAGTTTCGTATTGCAGGAATCCAAAGCGTTTCAAGACAACCAGTGCAGATAAAGAGAAACGATCCAAGGCTCGACAGGACAAGGCTCAATCTTCCCATCCACCCACGCCTTCTGCCCAGTACCAGTGACTCCGACCTTCACTCCACAAGACGCACCGGCCCTAGTGATCCCTCTCTTGAGTGCTCCAGCCACCACCACCGGGGCCTTGCACCCATTTATCGCTGCCCTTCCTCCGCACCAACTGGAGGTCTACATGAAGATCAAGGACATCCCTCCGGCGAAGGTGGCAGTTCTATCCTTAGAAAGTCTCAAGAACCACAATCCGGATTGGCACTCCAACGTCGACCACGTACTTGAGCAAACCGGCTTGGGATCTTTGACCACCTTCGGCTCCCCCTATCCTCTGGTCGCCCTTCAAGAGTTCTAAAGCTCATTTGAGCACCTCACCCCAAAACCCAGCAGCAGCCAAAAATTTGTATCCATCCGCCTTGGTGGTGTTCGACATGAGAAGACCATCCACGAGTTCGCCCACCTACTCCACCCCCTTGCCATCGTCCAGGACGCAACCATTGGGTTCACGGACGTCTACTCCATCACACATGAACCCTACTCCGACATATGGAGGTTCATCTCTAGTCAGCCCGAGGTCAAGCCTATCATCAACCCCACGGTAGGTGACATTGCTCACCCTCTCTTTAAATTCCTTTATTATGTTTGAACGCAATCTTTGTGTTATTGCAGCAAGGCGGGTCGTCACCATGTCTCCTTAGAGGAGCTCGTACTGTTCCGTGCCATCAAAGAGGAGGTTCGCTTTCATCCCGGTTGGTGGCTTGCAAGATTCTTCCACAAGCGCATGACCACCAAGAAACTTCCCTCTGAACTTCTTAACGGTCCCTTCATTTCCTGTCTGGTCGCCAACCTCCAGATCGGCGACAAATGGGGCCCTGCCATTCCTCTCATCTAGATTGAGCACATAGGTGATGAGCTAGCCATACCACGGGGCCTCGACGATTACAGACTAGTACCCCGCCATCCAAAGAAGGTGCCTTCACCACCAGAGGCAGCTTCAGAACCCACGTCCCTGTGCTGGAATTACCCCCTCCGCCTCAGCCACAGATGCCCATCGAGATTAGCGAGAGGCTGGCCCGCATTGAGCAATGGCAGTTAGAGTACTCCGCCGGTTCACTTCGATGGCAGAAGGACCAAATAGAGCACGAGCGGACACATAATGCGCGTTGAGACACTATACATCAGTTCATGGCCGACCAGAACGCTAGATACCAGAATGAGCTCGTATGGCGACGCTAGATCGAGCAGCAACTCGGCGTACCCACTAACCCGACTCCACCTCCACCCCCACCTGAGGGACAGTGATTAGGTCCTTTTCATCCTTTTCCTTTCTTTTATTTCTTCTTTTCAGATTTCGGTCCAACTGATGACACTCGATTTGACGTGATTATCAGCCTCATTTAAGTGACATTTCCTTGCTTAAGACATGGTTTTTAGGGTAGAATAACGAATATTCACTCAACTGCTCTATCTCGTGCATTTGTGTTACTTTGGCCGGTTTCGGGTCTATTTGATGGTTTTCTAGTGTTTTCATGATAGCACAGGTTTTTGCCGTCAAATAAAATAGCCAAGGACGTGTCTAAGGCATTGGAACCTCGAGAAACCGCACCGGAACCAATCCAAGAAGTCAATCAAGTGAACAGAAATCCTGCCCGGTTTTACACTACAGTTTTCGGTGAAAACTCTTCAGGTTTTCGGCAAAAAGTACAGATGAAATCGGCAGAGCTTGCAAGAGGAAGTTTTTGGCGAGAAGTCAAAGTTCTCGCCAAAAACTCTAAGTCCAAAAATCACAGGAGAAGCAGTTGGAAAACCAGCCATTTTACAATGAAGTTTTCGGCGAAAACTCATCAAGTTTTCGGAGAAAACTCATCAAGTTTTCGGAGAAAACTCATCAAGTTTTTGCCGAAAAATCCAGGCAAAATCTAGCGACTTAGGGTTAAGTATAAATACTTAAACCGGTGGCCCAGATCGATATAGCTCATAATATACTTCTGATAATAGAATTCTCACGAGTTCTAGACTGAAAGAGTTCGAGAGAGCAGAGTTTTAGAGTTCGAAGAGCCAGGAAGAGATCGTCACGCCATCCCTTCACCTCAGAGACTCAGAGCTAGGATTGAAGTCTACTAGAGAGCGAAGCTTTGCCAAAGTCGTCTTAATTAGGTTTTACAGTTTCTATCTGTTCTTCCTTTTCATGATGAACTCTATTTCTGTCTTTGATTCTGTCATTATGAACATGAGTAGCTGAACTCGTTGAGCATAGAGTAGATGAACCCTAAGTGACCCAGGGCTTTAAAGCGGTGACGGATCGACGGTGATTAGATTCAAAGTTCAATCAGTTTCTCTTTCATGTTTGGTTTGTTCTTCGTTGTTTATGTTTCTTGTCTGGATTGATCACCTAGATTAGGTTCTTGTTAAGCTAAGGATAGAAGCGAACGCTCGCCTTACTTTAAAACACCAAATCAACAATTAACCTATTCAATGGAGTGTGCCTTTCATAGGAACCAGTTAGGGTTAATCCACTGCAAGAGTAACTCATAAATCGTTAGTAATTCCACCAGTTAGTTTAGTCATCGCAAGAAGCGACCGTACTCGGGCGGCTAATTAATCTTGGTAGCTAGATCGGATAGAGCGAACGTTCGCCAGTCTTAACCCTAAGGGTCAGGAGTTATGGTGGTGTCTTAGAATTGATTGAATGAGAATTGAAATCCTCTGATCTGTTGATTGCTAATGCTTTGGTGAACTAAGGGGGATTCAAAGTCTAAGCTTGTCTGTCGTTTTTGTTAAGTCAACCAATCTTTAAATCTGTCTTTCAGTTTAGTTTTTAATTTCCTTGCATTTTCTAGAATAGAAGTCGTGGAACTCACACCACGCACAACGTGTTAAACCTGAGTAGCCTTTACATTTGAGTAAACAATTATTAGAAGGTCCGTGGAATACGATCTACTTAGCTTCCAGCTCCGTAGTTATTTGATAACCCGTCCTACGATCGTTCATCAAATTGGCGTTCTTGTCGGGGACATTCTTTTGATTGTTTGAAAGAAGAACTAGCAATTTATTCTTCTACTTTCCATCTTTCACTTTTCCACCCACTTTGATTTTACACTGGTTTGTTGTTTGTTTTTGTTATTTGCAGGTTGCTCATAGGTGTATGCATCGCCGCCCTTGGACTCGCTCTCAAACCGACAAGGCTAAGAGCATAGAGAGACCAGGCAGTTCTGCTCCACCTCGACAATCACAGATTCTAAGGAGAAACAGAACCAATCCACCTCCATCCGTCACTCCGATCAAGATCAAGGAACTGAAGGAGACTTCCTCATCTTCATCTTCACCGTCATCTTCATCAGTTTCATACACCGAGTCACTTTCACCTCTTCCATCTCCTACCATGGATGATCAGTTACCACCACCACCACCACCAGGCGGAAATCCACCACCACCACCTGCACAGAAGAGTCTAGCTGACTAAAATAAGCCGAGCGCGACTAGCGTTCGATCTGCCATTGCTGTGCCGCGAGTTGAAGGAGATCCTGACTATGAGATCAAGATTCCATTCTTGACTATGATCTCTAGGGATCTACAGTTTGAAGGCAAGCCACTAGACAATCCGTGCACACATCTGGCGGATTTCCTTGATCTCTGCAGCACTTTCAAGAACGGAAACCTCAACAAGAACACTCTTTGCTTGAGAGCTTTCCCGTTCTCTCTGAAAGGCTCAGCTAAGAGGTGGCTTACTCACAAACCACCTGGATATTACACTGATTGGGATACTCTGGCTCAAGACTTTGTTGAAGAGTACTTCCCTCCTGCAAGAACAACAACCATCAAGGACAGCATCGCCAGATTCTCCCAGAAAGAAGGAGAAAGCTTATACAATACTTGGAATCGATTCCAAGAACTTATCTACAACTGTCCTCATCACGGATTCGAGCAGAGGCATTTAGCTGAAATATTTGCTTGAGGTCTTCGAGAAGAATCTGCAAAGTGGGTCAATTCTCTAGTTGAAGGGGATTGCACTACACTCACACCTGAAGCTGCTCTTCGTCATTTTGCGAACTGTGCTTCCAAGTCAAGGAACTGGGAGCGACAATCAGAAGGATCAAGGAGCAAGCTCGATCTCGAAGCTACTATCAAGGCAGAAGTAGAGAAGCATCTAAGAAGTCTACCACACCAATCAAGCTGCCAACAGCTTCTGTCTATGTTACTGATTGTGAATGGTGTGGAGCTTGTGCGCATAATGGAGGTCGTTGCCAGAATTTTGGTAAGACAGAAGTCTGGTCCACCAAAGAGGTAAATTTCGTTCAACAAGGCTTCGTTAACAATCAAAATGGTTATGCTGGCTACTGCAACTTCAGGAATCAAGGGAACTATCAAGACAGACCTCCCTACAATGCTGGCGCCAACCATAACCAGAACCAGAATAACCGCCCAGCTGGTCCAGCTCAGGATCAGAAGCCTAACCATCCACCGGCAGATGTCTACCAGCCGCCGCACCGTAATCCGGGTAACTATGGAACTGCTCCTGGCAATCGCCAGAATCAATATCTGAATAATACTTATCCAGGGCAGCAACTTCAGAGAGAGAACAATGTCAGTGACCTCGACAAGAAGCTTAGTCAGATCATCACCAGACTCGATGATCATGACAGTCAGTTCAAAGCTCAAGCTTTTCTCAATCAAGAACAGATCGCATCCGGTCAAAGAATTGAGCAAGCTGTCAACCACATCTCGAGCATGCTAGCATTTGGATGACCATTTGGCCAACTCCCGAGCCAGACAGAGCCGAATCCGAGAAAGGAGCACGCCAAGATGGTAACTGTTCAAAAGTTTACAAGCTTATCTGCTGATGCTTCTTCTGTTTTACGCAAGATCACTGAAACTGCGGAGAAGAAGGAAGTACAGAAAGTGGCGCCTAAGGAGAATGATCCTCCTCTTGCACCGTATTATGTGAAGCCTCCTTTTCCAAGAGCATTGCTGCTGAATGCAAGGATCGAGACTGGCATGAAGGGGAATAAAGAAGGATATCCTGATGCTCGTAGCAAGAAACCTTCCTCTCCATATCCAGCTAAGTGTTCTGATCCTGGTTCTTTCACTCTACCTCTAGTCATTAAAGATATTGAGATAGAACATTGTTTAGTTGATCTAGGCGCGTCTGTTAATGTTATGCCTATGAGTTTATATGAGAAGCTAAATCTAGGAGAACTTGAACCGACTAGCATACAACTTGTCTTTACTGATAGATCATTGAAAACCCCTAGGGGAGAAATAAAAGACGTTGTTACTAAATGTGGTCCTTTCACTTTCCTAGCTGACTTCGTGATCATAGATACTAGTGAAGAGGATTCTACCATTCTTATAGTCGACCTTTCATGGCAACATTCGGAATGCAAATTAACGTTCCAAATGGTTCTTTAACTTTGAGGGTTGGTAAAGACACGATAACGTTCCGCCTTAAAGACGGAATGAAATATAATCCTATGAATGAAGAATTTCATTGTCTAGCTGTTGAAACTGTGGAGTTGACTCCGGTCAACTCCGTCACTGACGTCTCTTCTAGTGTTCCTAGCTCAACTGTTACTGTAGGTGCTGAACAGATTACCAAGCAGAAACCAAAATCTGTTCCTCAGAAGCCGTCAAAGAAGAAGGAACTGCAAGCCTCTTCTAAACCACCGAGCACAAAACCTAGCAGACCTCGGGGAAAGAACAATAAAACGAAGACTCAAATGGTCTGGAGACCAGTTGTGCCACCACCTTCATCCGAGCCGGCTGCACCGCCAATTTGTTCCGAGATACTGGCGCCGGAACAAGTATTGAAGGAGAAGTCGAAAGCATCTCCTAAGGAAATACCTACGATCATCGATCCTGGTGATACAAAGCCGAAGGATAAAGAGAAGACGAAGTCAATCATTCTCATCCCTTCCACCGTCTTCCTCGTAGAAGATGATCCCTTTACAGAACTCTTTGGTCCGTTCAAGATCACTGAGCACCTTCCCGACGGACGTACCAAGCTCATACACGCTAACGGGAAGAAATTTATGCTTCACGGAGATACCCCAAAGCTCTACTTCATGAACTCTGATGCTAGCATTGAGGAGAACCTGTGTTGGGATGTCTCCTAATACCGTCCAGGTATCGTCCAGCTCAAGGACGTTAATAAAAGAGCGCTTCGTGGGAGGCAACCCACGGCTAGAGTCAGTTTTTCATTTGTGTCAACCTTAGTGTTTTAGAGTCGATTCGGGACAGCCAAAAGTGTCAGTTTGTTTGATTTCTTATTTTTCGTGTGTAGTTTGTGTGTCCTAGTGTCAATCGCAGCTTGTTTGAGGTTGTTCCGATTTTTGTGGATTTAACTGTGATTTTCTGAAGTTTGCCGGGATTGCAAAAATATTTTCAATCGTACAGGTCAAAATTTTCGGCGAAAATGTACCCTGTTTTCGGCGAAAACTTCCTTTGAAATCCCACTGTGTTTCCAGACGTTTTCAACACAACTTTTTGGCAAAAATTTAATACACTTTTTGGCGAAAATCCTTTTGAAAATCGGCAGTGCATTTTAACTAATGTTTTCGGCGAAAAATTGCACTAGTTTTAGCCAAAAACTCAAGGCAAGTTTTCGGACCTATTCCCTTTTAATTCCCGGTCGTGTCTTCTCTCTCTCCTCACTTCTTCATTTCAAAAATTTTCAAAAAAAAAACCACCCCTCTGTTTTTCAAAAACTCGCCACCCGCCGCCACATTTTCGCCGCCGCCGGACGTCTCCCCTTCCATTTTCGATCAACTCGAGCCCTAGAACAGTCGAATCGGAGCTCTAGAGCTCCCGTTTAGCCAAAACCTAAAATTTTTCGGTTTTTCTCCGATTTCTCTTTCTCCGTTCGTTTTCAGCACCCATGGCTGCAAGGTAAGTTGTATAACTTTTCATTATGAATCTTTTGACATGTTGAATGCTGAATTTCGTCAGGGTTGACTTTCGGTTGACTTTTCGGTTTACCTTGATTTGCGTGCCGACTGATTTCGTGTGAACTATGTTAGCTGAACTCTTCGGACTGATCTAGTATGATTAGGGAGTATTGTGCTTAATTTTAATATCGTTTGATCATGTGTTGCTATAAATAAGATCGATTCTTTGTGGTGTTGACTTTTGAGAAATGTCGGTTTGACCATGAACTGTTTAAGATCATTTGGTTGCCTTATGTGCTCATTTACGTTCGTATTATTGTGCTTGCCATCTGAAATCATATTATGTCGTCATTTCCCGCTTTGTGATAGTCTTGCCATGATTAGGGTTCAATGTTCTATTATGTTGACTTTTTGAATGTCGGTTTGACTTCTGAACTCTGATTATGATAATTCCATTCTGGCTGTTCCTAAGCATGTATTTTAATTGTTTGTGATTACCGGTTAATCTGCTCTGCTTACCCCCACTCGTTTTCCTCATTTCTTTGTGAAATTGAGTTTTTCTACTAAGTGTGGGGTAGGGTTTTAGTTTGACTAATCTAGTTTGTTTTCTTGCTTAGGAACGTAACTCATGAGCGCAGGACCAAGCAGAGACTTGACACCGCCTCCAGCTCCCGAGTTCCCGCTCCAGTCACACCTGCCGTTCAGGGCTCTCCCTGGCCGTGTTGGGTACCACCACACCGTTGCTCGCCTACCCCCGCACTACTTCGAGTGCTACCAGCGGCTCGAGAATATCCCTAGAGTTGGTGTTCGCCCCCTTTCCATGGAGTCACTCTTCGATCACGATGAGGACTAGCACCGGAACGTGCTTGATGCACTGACGCGTGCTGGCTTGCTGGAGCGGACCACGCTAGTCGCTGACTTCCCAGACGTCGCCCTTCAGGAGTTTTGGGCGACGTTCGATCTGGACGAGCACAAGAGGAGGCAGCACAAGGAGGTCGTCACCTTCGATCTGGGCGGGGTGCACAGGAAACTCACATATGATGAGTTTGCAGCTCGTCTCAGGATTCCCCACGAGCACTACGAGGGTCATCACCTCGGCTGGGAGAACGACGATGACGACGGAGAGGAGTACCATGCACTCTGGAGCCACATGACTGGAGTGCCCGGCGATCGTCTCACGAAGCATAATTCAGTTAAGTCTCTCTCTCACCCTCTCTATAAATTCATTCACATGGTTTGGCGTCGTTCTCTTTTGTATGTTCCAAAGAAGGACCGCCACCATATCAGCAAGGAGGAGTTTCTTCTTCATCGCGCCATTTGGGCAAGTTACCCTCTTCATCCCGGATGGGTGCTTGCTCATTTATTTCGCCAGAAGACTCAGAGGCCACCTCGCTCACTCCCGGGAGGCAACTATGTAGGCCGACTCATCATCTCCTTCGGGCTCAGCCAAGAATATGGCTCAGACATCCCACGCCGCAGAGTACGCACCATCGGAGGTGATTTGGAGGTCGAGTACGACCTCGAGCTGGACCTCGGTCCCCAGGTAGCAGCAGATCCTCCCCTCCAGCATATGGACGAGTCGAAGGAAGAAGATGATTCTGAGCAGCCGCAGCCCCAGCCGCAGCCAGAGTTTCATGATCATATACCCTCGCCACATAATCAGGTAGGGTATGCACACCAGTCATCGCCGCCCATTCCAGAGCCATACCAGGCGCCTCACCAGCAGCACCGACCGCACCCCGCGGATGTTGGAGAGCTATACGAGCGACTGCAGGAGTGGCGCATCACCGACAACGCTACTCAAGATGCGAGATGGACTATTATGCAGCAACATATGCACCGCTCCAACGAGCGGTATGAGGCACAGCTGGCGTGGCAACGTCAGCTCGGTGACTTCCTCCACTTCCCACCTCCCGGTCCACCTGACCAGCAGTGATCGGGTTGTATTCCTTTTCTGGTCCTTTCTTTTTATTTCTTCTTTAAGGATTTCGATCCAACTTTTTTCTGTGTGGATCCGGGACACTTGTCCCGGTTTCCTTTTTATGTTTCATTTGTTTTTGTTTTGTAGGCAGTTGGGAGATTCCCTTTGCTTCGCTTGGGTAGATTCCCTCCGCTCCGAGGATCTGTGCTCATCCCCTACGCCAACCATCTCGGTCCAGGTTCTTCTACTTCACTCTGAACTCTAGATATAGTCCTGTGAGGACACAGTCCGATTTAAGTGTGAGGTAGGATGCTAGAGAACCTTGCATGAACTTGATTGTCTTGATTGTGTTTTTTTTTGTGTTCCTCGTGATTCCTGTCTAGTCTCTTTAGCATTAGAATGGCTTAGTTCTTGATTTTTGATGTTAAGTTGTTGTTCAATCCTTCATAATGATGCTTAGACTGCTTAACCTAGAACTTGAGAACCAACGTGTTTACTTTGATGCTAAATTGCCTGGTCAGAACAGAATTTTTAAGATCACACTTGTAGTTTGTAGCCTTGATTGCATAAAAATGACCGAATCCGACTAGCAAACCAACTGTGAGTTTTTTATCCATTGCACGTAACTTGCAATTTCAATTCTTTTTGAGTGGTTTTCTGTTTGCTTGAATGAGTTAGAATTTGCATGAGACCTACTCGAGACCACACGATGACACGAGTTCTAGAATGATAGGGGCACCTAGATTCAGGTACTAAGCCAGATAGCCTACCAAACGTTAAATCCATTAGGTTTAAACCCTTGAGCCTGGCTTGTTCTTTCTATTCGATAATACATAACAACCATTTCCCATTCTTTCATTTCCCCGTTGATCCCTGTGGTTGTAGTTCTAGATTGACCTACCGGAAGTCGGTTTGTGGTAACCTGCCTATAGACATTAAACAGGTGGTCTTAGCTATTATGTCCGAACGTGTAAACCCCTCTAGCAACTAAAGGAAAGAATCGGCACAAAGAAAAAAATAAAAGAAAAGAAGAAAAATAAGAAAAATTTGAAAAAGCAGAAATTCAGAAAAGTTTCAAGTTTTTTTTAGTTCAATAAAACGTTCTTCTCCCTACAAATGGAAGAACGAAATCAAAAGAGAAGTCAAAAGAAAAAAAAAATTGTGTAAGAAAAATAATAAAGTGCTAGGTTGCTTGAGGGTATCATAGGACGAGCGTTCATTATTCCACCCGTGTCTGGTTAGACGGTTGGAAGCCATAGGCTAGATTCGAGGGAAGTTAGTCTAAAGCTACACCGCACCAAAGCCATCATCATACGTTCCCATCAACCATCTCATCATAAACCCTTGTAGTGTAGAATTCGTTACAGTACTAGCAGGGAAGTCCTTCTTGACTAGTTACTCGTGTCGTCACAGTGGTGGAGATGTGGTCGAATTGCAAACTTATGACTGAATTCAGTAACAGAGAATGATTGAGAGCAGAAACACGTCCTTAAACACAGAGAGTGTGAGTTCCCAGTTTACTAAATAATTCCTGTGTGAGGAGTCTGGTCGGTCAGGTCAAATTCGTGCATAATTGGTTGCTATTACTTGTCGTGTGCAGTTTTTAGTGAGACCAGGTTGTTTGGCTAATCTGTATGCATGTTAGGTTTCTTGTTCTAGGAATTATCTGTCTAATAATTCATTGTGTTTGTTTGAGCTTCAATTTAATCGATCTTATCAATTGTGAACATGAGCGTTTCTATTCAGTTTGCTTGAGGACAAGCAAAAGCTTAAGTGTGGGGTATTTTGATGACACTCGATTTGACGTGATTACCAGCCTCATTTAAGCGACATTTCCTTGCTTAAGACATGTTTTTAGGGTAGAATAGCTAATATTCAATTAATTGCTCTATCCCGTGCCATTTGTGTTACTTTGGCCCGTTTCGGGTCTATTTGATGGTTTTCTAGTGTTTCTATGTTAGCACAGGTTTTTGCCGTCAAATAAGTAGCCAAGGACGTGTTTAAGGCGTTGGAACCTCGAGGAATCGCACCGAAATCGATCCAAGGAGTCAATCAAACCGAACCAATTCCTGCCCCGTTTTACACTGAAGATTTCCCCGAAAATACCTTCACATTTTTGGCGAAAATGCATGCACAAATGGAAGTTTTTGGCGAAAACACTAAGTTTTCGCCGAGAACCAATGGTCCGAAAACCACAGAAGACTCCAGTCGGCGGTCATCCCTTTTGCACTAGGATTTTCGGCGAAAATCCCTTAATATTTTCGGTGAAAATCTTAGTTAAAATTCGGCGGTATTAGGGTTAAGTATAAATACTTAACCGGCGGCCCAAAACATATATACTTTTACACACATCATAATTTTCAACTAATACTGATTACTTGAGAATTCTCTCATGTTCTGGAGCAGAGTTAGAGTTCGAAGAGCCGGAAAGAGATCGTGATGCCATCCCTTCCATCTCGAGGACTCGGAGCTAGGATTGCAGCTTACCGAAGATCGAAGTTCTGCCAGAGCCGTCTTAATTAGGTTTTTCAGATCCTTTTCTGTTCTTCCTCTGAAAGATGAACTCTATCTTTGTCTTTGATTCTTTTGTGATAAACATGAGTAGCTAAACTCTTAGAGCTTAGACTAGATGAACCCTAAGTGACCCAGGGCTTTGAAGCGGTCACGGATCGGCGGTGATTAGATTCAAAGTTCAATCAGTTTCTCTTTCATGTTTGATTTGTTCTTCATTGTTCATGTTTCTTGTCTGGATTGATCACCTAGATTAGATTCTTGTTAAGCTAAGGATTGAAGCGAACGCTCGCCTTACTTTAAAACATCAAATCGAACAATTAACCTAATCAATGGAGTGTGCCTTTCGTAGGAACCAATTAGGGTTAATCCACTACAAGAGTAACTCATAAATCGTTAGTAATCGCACAAGTTAAGTTAAGTCGTTGAGAGAGGCGACCGTACCCGGGCGGCTAATTAATCTTGGTAGCTAGATCGGATAGATCAAACGTTCGCCAGTCTTAAACCTAAGGGTAAGGAGTTTTGGTGGTGTCTTAGAAACCGATTGAACGAGAATTGAAATCTGCTGATCTGTTGATTGCCAATGCTCTGGTGAACGAAGGGGGATTCAAAGTCTAAGTTTGTCTGTCATCTGCGTTAATCAATCAATCTTTTCATCTGTTTTCAGTTTTAATTTTTAATTTCTCTGCATTTCTTAGAATTAGAAGTCGTGGAACTCACACCACGCACGAAGTGCTTAATCGGAGTAATTTGCTAGCTTATTTGAGTAGTCGATCATTAGAAGGCCTGTGGAATACGATCTACCCTAGCTTTCCTAGCTTAGTAGTATTTGATTGACCCCATACAATGACAGGGTCATCACTAACGGGAAGAAATTCACGCTCGACGGAGATACCCCGAAGCTCTACTTCATGAATTCTGACGCTAGCGTTAAGGAGATTCTGAGTTGGGATGTCTCCTAATACCGTCCAGGTATCGTCCAGCTCAAGGACGTTAATCAGGAGCGCTTCGTGGGAGGCAACCCACGGCTGGAGTCAGTTTTTAATTTGTGTCGAACTCAGTGTTTTAGAGTCGGTTCGGGGGAGCCAAAAGTGTCAGTTTGCATGATTTCTTATTTTTCGTATGTAGTTTCTGTGTCATCGTTTCAATCCCAAGTTGTTTGAGGTTGTTCCAATTTTTGTCAAATTAATTCTGATTTTCTGAAGTTTGCTGGGATTTCGAAAATATTTTCAGTCATGCAGGTCAAAGTTTTCGGCGAAAAGCACTCTACTTTTCGGCAAACACTCCTCTTTAAATCCCACTGTGTTTTCTGACCGATTTTTGATAAACTTTTTGGCGAAAAGTACCCTACTTTTCGGCGAAAACTGGCTTTGAAAACCCGTAGACGTTTTGAACTGGACTTTTCGGCGAAAACTTGCACTTCTTTTCGCCGAAAAATCTGAGAAAATCCAAAAATCTTTCCCCTATTTCTTTTCTTTTTATCGGTTCTCTCTCTCTCCCCCTCACTCATTTTCGAACGACGAAACTCCCCACCCTTATTTTAAAATTGACGCCGACCTATTTCCGTCGCCGCACCATTCCTCTCTCGCTCCCGATCATTTCAAGCCGTAGATCGTCCGAATCGGAGCTCTAGAGCTCCAGTTCCACCGAAACCTAGTTTTTCGAGTTTTTTTCCGATTTCTCACTTTCCGTTCGTTTTCAGCATTCATGGCTTCAAGGTAAATGGTAGAACTTTTTATTTCGAGTCTTTAGACATGTTGAATGCTGAATTTGGTCAGGGTTGACTTTGGTTGACTTTTTCGGTCTATCTCGATATGCGTGCCGACTGTTTCGTGAGAATTATGGTGAACTGATTGCTTCGGACTGTTCTAACATGCTTAGGGAGAACTATGCTGAATTTTAATACCAATTGATCTTATGTTGCTATGCTTAAAAAAAGGATTCTTTGTGGTGTTGACCTTTTTTATGAAATGTCGGTTTGACCATGCATTGTTTTTGCTCTGTTGGCTGCCATGTTTGTTCATTCACGTTCGTATCACTATGTTGGTTAACAGAGTTGATGTTATGCCGTCATTTCTCAATTTGTGCTAGTGATTGCCATGATTAGGGTTCAATATGTTCCAATGTTGACTTTTTTAGATGTCGTTTTGACTTCTGAGCTCTAATTGTGATGTGAACATTCCGGCTAGACATATGCATGTTTTGTGATTCATTATGTTTACCGATTACTCGCTTTGCTTACCCCCACTCTGTTTTCCTCATTTCATTGTGAAATTGAGTTTTTCTACTAAGTGTGGGGTGGGTTCTTCGTTTGACTATTCCGGTTTCATTTCTTGCTATAGGAATGTCACTCATGAGCGCAGGACTAAGGCTAGACTCGACACAGCCTCTAGCTCCCGAGCTCTGGCACCCGTCACGCCTGCCATCTCTGGTCCTCCACCTGCATATCCAGGCCGAGTCGGGTACCACCCCACTGTTGCACGCTTGCCCGTGCACTATTTCGAGTGCTACTAGTGGTTCTAGCATGTTCCCGGAGCCGACGTGCGACCATTGTCCATGGACTCCCTCCTCGAGCACGATGAGGATTGGCACCAGAATGTGCTCACCTCATTGGCACCTTTAGGACTTTTGGAGCTGACCACCCTGGCTGCTGACTTTCCAGACATCGCCCTCCAAGAGTTTTGGGCTACATTCGAGCTGGATGAGCACAAGAAGAGGCAACACAAGAAGGTCATCTCCTTCTACCTCGGCGTGGTGTACAAGGACTTCACCTATGATGAGTTTGCAGCTCATCTCGGCATCCCCCAGGAGCACTACGAGGGTCACGACCTCGGCTGGCAGAACAACACGGGCAAGGGAGATGAGTATGACGCGCTCTGGAGCCACATCACCGGATAGCCGGACGCTCAGACCACATCTCATAACTCCGTTAAGTCACTCTCTCACCCTCTCTTTCATTTTATTCATATGGTTTGGCGTAGGTCATTGCTGTTTGCTCCAGAGACTTAGGGTTAAGTATAAATACTTAAACCGGCGGCCCAAATCGATATAGCTCATAATATACTTCTAATAATAGAATTCTCACGAGTTTTAGACTGAAAGAGTTCGAGAGAGCAGAGTTTTAGAGTTCGAAGAGCCAGGAAGAGATCGTGACACCTTCCCTTCACCTAGGATTGAAGACTTGGTGGACGCCCCCCGGTCGTTGTTCGGACGTTCAGCCAAATAAAAACTACTAATGCTAAGAAAAAGCGTATAGCGGATCGTATTCCACGGGCCTTCGAATGATTGGCTACTTTAGAACTAACAAATTATTCAAAGAAAAACACTTAGTGCGTGGTGCGAGTTCCACGACTTCTACTTCTAAGAAATGCAGAAAAATTAAAAAGATTAAACTAAAGTAGATTGAGAATTAGGGTTTGGAAACAAGAATGATAGACGAACTTAGACTTTGAATCCCCCTTCGTTCCCCAGAGCATTGGCAATCAACAGATCAGCGGATTTCGATTCTCATTCAATCAATTACTAAGACAACACCATAACTCCTTACCCTTAGGTTTAAGACCGGGGAACGTTCGCTCTATCCGTTCTAACTACCAAGATTAACTAGCCGCCCGGGTACGGTCGCCTCTCGCAACGACTTAATTAATTGGTGTGATTATTAGTGATTAATGAGTTACTCTTGCAGTGAATTAACCCTAACCGGTTCCTACGAAAGGCACACTCCAATTATAAGGTTAATTGTTTAATTCGATGTTCTAAAGTAAGGCGAGCGTTCGCTTCTATCCTTAGCTTAACAAGAATCTAATCTAGGTAATCAATCCAGACAAGAAACATGAATAATGAAGAACAAATCAAACATGAAAAAGAACTGATTGAATTTCGAATCTAATCACCGCCGATCCGTGACCGCTTTAAAGCCCTGGGTCACTTAGGGTTCATCTAGTCTAAGCTCTAAAGGGTTTAGCTACTCATGATTATTACAAAAGAAACAAAGACAAGGAAAGAGTTCATCATTCAAAGGAAGAACAGAAAAGGATCTGAAAAACCTAATTCAGACGACTCTGACAGACTCCGATCTTCGGTAAGTTGCACTCCTAGCTCCGGTTCTCCGAGGTGGAAGGGATGGCGTCACGATCTCTATCCGGCTCTTCGAACTCCAACTCTTCGCTCCAGAACTTCAGAGAATTCTGATTCGAAAAGTTGTGTGTTTGTAAATTATGATCGTCGTCTTTCTTTCCTCGGGCCGCCGGATTAAGTATAAATACTTAACCCTAGTTGGGCCGGGCTGAGCTGATGTTTTCGTCGAAACCATAGGGATAGTTTCGACGAAACTGGCTTTGAGTTCAATGCTCCGCCGGCTGTTCAATGTCTTCGGTCCGAGCAGTTGATTGGTTTCGCCGAAACCATCCTTCTCTTGGCATCAGTTGATTTGAACTGCTGGTTTCGCCGAATATGGAGGCCTGGTTTCGCCGAAACTGTAAGTGTGAATGGCAGATTTTAGGTTTGACTTGATTGGCTCCTTGGATCGATTCCGGTTTGATTCCTCGAGGTTCCTACGCCTTAGACACGTCCATGGCTACTTTATTTGACGGCAAAAACCTGTGCTAACGTAAAAACACTAGAAAACCATCAAATAGACCCGGAACGGGCCAAGGTAACACAAATGGCACGAGATAGGGCAATCGATTGAATATTCGTTATTCTACCCTAAAAACAATGTCTTAAGCAAAGAAATGTCGCTTAAATGAGGCTGATAATCACGTCAAATCGAGTGTCATCAAATACCCCACACTTAAGCTTTTGCTTGTCCTCAAGCAAACTGAATAGAAACGCTCATGTTCGTAAATGATAAGATCGATTAAATTGGAGCTAAATCAAGCACAATGAATTATTAGACAGATCGATCCTAGAACAAGAAACCTAACATGCATACAGATCAGCCAAACTACCTGGTCTCACTAATAATTGCACACGACAAGTAATTAGCAAACAATCATGCATGAATTTGACCTGACCGACCAGACTCCTCACACAGGGTAAATTTAGTATAATGGGAACTCTCACTCTCTGTGTTTAGGGACGTGTTTCTGCTCTCGATCATTTTCTGTTACCGGATTCTGTCATAGGTTTGCATTTCGACCACATCTCCACCACTGTGGCAACACGAGTATCTAGTCAAGAACGACTTCCCTGCTAGGACCGTAATGAAATCTACACTACTCGGGTTTATAATGAGATGGATGATGGGAATGAATGATGATGGCTTGGTGCGGTGTAGCTTTCGACTAACTTCCCTCGAATCTAATCTATGGCTTCCTACCGTCTAACCAAACACTGGTGGAATGATGAACGCTCGTCCTATGATACCCTCAAGCAACCTAGCACTTATTCTTTTCCTTTTGCATACACATTTTTTTCTTTTCTTTTCAACTTTTCTTTTTACTTCGTTCTTCCATTTATAGGGAGAAGAACATTTTATTTGAACTACACTTTGAACTTTTTCTGATTTTCTTCTTTCTTCATTTTTTTCGAAATTTTTCTCTTTTCTCTTTCTTTTTGTAAATTTTTCTTTGTGCCGCTTTTTCTTTTAGTTGCTAGAGGGGTTTACACGTCTGGACATAATAGCTAAGACCACCTGTTTAATGGCTATAGGCAGGTTACCACAAACCGACTTCCGGTAGGTCAATCTAGAACTACAACCACATGGGATCAACAGGGAATGAAAGAAATGGGAAATGGCTGTAATGTATTATCGAACCGAAAGAACAGGCCAAGCTCAAGGGTCTAAACCTAGTAGATTTTTATCGTTTGGTAGGCTATCTAGCTTAGTAGCTGAATCTAGGTGCCCCTATCCTTCTAGAACTCGTGTCATCGTGTGGTCTCGAGTAGGTCTCATGCAAATTCTAACTCATTCAAGTAAACAGAAAACCACTTAGAAAGAATTTAAATTGCAAGTTACGTGCAATGGATCAAAAGCTCACAGTTGGTTTGCTAGTCGGATTCGGTCATTTTCATGCAATCAATGCTACAAACTACAAGTGTGATTTTAAAATTCTGTTCTGACCAGGCAATTTAGCATCAAAGCATACAAGTTGGTTCTCAAGTTCTAGGTTAAGCAGTCTAAGCATCATTATGAAAGTTTGAACAACAACTTAACATCAAAAATCAAGAACTGAGCCATTCTAATGCTAGAGAGACTGGAATGGAATCACGAGGCACACAAAACACAATCAAGGGCAATCAAGTTCATGCAAGGTTCAGGTTCTCTAGCATCCTACCCCACACTTAAATCGGACTGTGTCCTCACAGGACTAATTCTAGAGTTTAGAGTGGAATGGAAGAACCAGGATGAGGACGGTTGATTTCAGAGGGTCAGCACGGAGTCTCGGAGCAGAGGGAAGTGTAGTCTAACCCGAAGCAAACGGAATCGCCCAATTGCCTACAAAACAAAAACAAATGAAACATAAAAAGGAAACCGGGATAAGTGCCCCGGATCCACACAGAAAAAAGTTGGACCGAAGTCCGAAAAGAATAAATAAAAAGAAAGGACAAGGAAAAGGACACCACCTGATCATCACTGGTCAGAGGTGTCGGGGTGGGGGAAGTGGAAGTAATCGCCGAGTTGTCGCTGCCACTCCAGCTGTCGCTCATATCGCCTCTCGGCGCGGCGCATGTGTTGTTGCATAATAGTCCACCTAGCCTCCTGAATGGCGGTGTCGGTGATGCGCCACTCCTGCAGTCGCTCGTATAACTCTCCCACATCCGCGGGGTGATGTCGCGGCTGGTGAGTATGCGCCGAAAATGGATCTGGAATGCGCGGCGGCTGCGGCGGCTGCTCCTCAACATCATCTTCGTCCCCCGACTCGACCGCAGGTTGGAGTGGAGGATCTGCTGCTACGTGGGGACTGAGGTCGAGTTCTAAGTCGTACTCGACCGCCAAGTCTCCTCCAACGGTCATAATTGGGTGTCGTGGAATGTTAGGGCCATATTCATGGCTGATGCCGAAGGAGAGGATGAGCTGACCTATGAAGTTGCCTCCCAAGAGTTTGCGCGGTAGCTTCCTCCGCTTGGTCCGCTGGCTGAAGATGTGAGCTAGCACCCAGCCGGGGTGGAGAGGGTAGCTCTCTCGGATGGCTCGGTGAAGCACGAGCTCCTCCTTAAGGATATGGTGGCGATCCTTGTCTCTGACATATAAAAGTGACCTCCGCCAAACCATATGAATAAACTTATAGAGCGGGTGAGAGAGAGACTTAACTGAGTTGCTCTTCCCGAGGCGATCGCCAGGCACGCCTGTCATGTGGCTCCAGAGGGCGTGCAACTCCTCGTCGTCATCATCATCGCCCCAGCCGAGGTGGTGATCGTGATAGTGCTCGTAGGGGTGCCCAGATGAGCGGCAAACTCATCGTAGGTGAGCTGCCTGTACACCCCACCAAGAAAGAAGGTGATCACCTTCTGGCCCCGTCTCCTCTTATGCTCGTCCAAGTCAAATGACGCCCAGAACTCCTGGAGAGCAATGTCTGGGAACTCGGCGGCTATGGTAGTCAGCTCTAGGAGACCGGCCGGTGCTAGGGCGTCATGCACGTTCCGATAGGAATCCTCGTCATGCTCCTGGAGTGACTCCATGGATAAAGGACACACGTCAGCTCCACGGATGTGCTCGATCTTCTGGAAGCTCTCAAAGTAGAAGTCCGGTAGACGGGCGATGGTGGGATGGTATCCAGCATGGCGAGGGAGTGCAGGTGGAGGACCCAGAATGGCGGGTGTGACGGGAGCGGCAGCTCCTGAGCTCGAGGCGCCATCGAGTCGCGCCTTAGTCCTGCGCTCAAAGGTGTTCCTAAAACAGAATGAAACCAAATTAGGCGACCAAAACCTTACCCCACACTTAGTAGAAAAACTCAATTTCACAAAGAAACGAGGGAAACTAAGTGGGGTAAGTAAAGCGGAGTAACCGGTAATCATAGACATTGAAATACATACTTCGGAACAGCCAGAATTGGATAATTACAATCAGAGTTCAAAAAGTCAAACCGACATTTAGGAAGTCAACATTGAAGCATATTGAACCCTAATCATGGCAAGACTATCAAAACTTGGAGAATGACGGTAAAATATGATTTCGAATGGCAGCACGATAATAAGATCAAGAATGAACACTTATGACAGCCAAACGATCAACAACAGTTCAAAGTCAAACCGACATTTCTCACAAAAGTCAACAGTACAAAGAATTAATATCATGCATAGCAACACATGACCAAAGGATATGGAAATTAAGCACGGAACTCCCTAAGCATCCTCGAACAGTTCTATAAGTTCAGTCAATCCTAGTTCACACGAAACAGTCGGCACGCAAAACGAGGCAAACCGAAAAGTCAACCGAAAGTCAACCTCGACGAAATTCAGCAATCTATATGTCAAAAGATTCGTATCGAAAAGTTATACAACTAACCTTGAAGTCATGATTGCTAAAAATGAACGAGTTGAGAGGAATCGGTGAAAAACTTGAAAACTGGGGTTTCGGAGAACTAGAGCTGCAAAGCTCCGATTCGAACGTTCTAGGGCTTGTTGGGATCGGAATGAGGAGGGGAGAGTGCGGCGGCAGTCGGCGACGGCGGCGGCGGCGGGAAATGGCGGTGATGATGAGTTTTGAAAGTGGGGCGTTCGGCGATTTTAAAGAGATAGGGGGAAAAGTGTTTTCGGGTGGCTGAGCGAAAATGAATGAAGGAACGAAAACCGGATTTTAAAGTGGAGGATTTCTGATTTTCAAAATTATTTTCGGCGAAATTAAAAGGATGTTCTCGCCGAAAACTTTAGTTAAAATGGACAGCCGATTTGTGAAGGTGGTTTCGCCGAAAATGACAGCACGGTTTCGCCGAAAATTTTAGTTGGGATGGTTTCGCCGAAATCAGAAAATTTTTTGAACCGAAAATGAGGAACAGGAGAAACAGGTTCGAAATTTGAAAATCGGTTTCGCCGAAAACAAGGGTGGTTTCGCCGAAAATTTTGAACTGTTCGGGTTTAAAATATTTTCGCAAATCCGACCAACTTCAGAAAATCACAGTTAAATCCAAAAAAATCAGAACGACCTCAATCAACTTGCAACTGACTCTATGACACGCAGACTCTACACGAAAAATAATAAATCAAACAAACTGACACTTTTGGCTCTCCCGAACCGACTCTAAAATACCAAGGTTGAAACAAAACAAACTGACTCCAGCCATGGGTTGCCTCCCACGAAGCGCTCTTTTATTAACGTCCTTGAGCTGGACGATACCTGGACGGTATTAGGAGATATCCCAACTTAGATTCTCCTTCACGCTCGCGTCGGAGTTCATGAAGTACAGCTTCGGGACTTCTCCGGTAAACGTGAATTTCTTCCCGTTCGCATGCAAAAGATTGGTACGTCCGTCGGGAAGATGATCAACGAACTTGAACGGTCCGAACAGTTCTCTGGAGAGATCATCCTTCTTGAGTGTGACGATGGAAGGTATGAGGACTGTCGGCTTCTTCTTATCTTCAATCTTTGGCTTGTTATCACCAGGATCGGTGATCGTTAGTACTTCCTTAGGAGACGCTTTCGGCTTCTCCTTCCATACTTGTTCCGGCGCCGGTTTCTCGGAACGAATTGGTGGTGCAGCTGGCTCGGTGGAAGATGGTGGAATTTTTGGTCTCTAGACCATTTGGGTCATCGTCTTCTTGTTCTTTCCTCGAGGTCTGCTCGGTGATTTAGAAGAGGCTTACGGTTCCTTCTTCTTCTTCTTAAGCGGCTTCTGAACCGAAATTTCTGGTTTTTTCGTAGTGACCTGTTAATACTTGTAGCAACAACTGATCTAGAGACACTGGAAGAAGCATTAGTAACGGAGTTGACCGGAGTCAACCCCACCGTTTCAACAGCTAGGCAGTAAGATTCTTCATTCCTAGAGTCATATTTCATGCCATCTTTAAGACGGAACGTTTTTGTTTCTTTACCGACTCTAAGAGTTAATGATCCGTTGGAACGTTAATATTCATTCCAGTAGTAGCCATGAAAGGTCGACCTATGAGAATGGTAGCATCATCTGTACTAGTATCCATAATCACATAATCAACTAAGAACGTGAACGGACCACATTTAGTAACAACGTCTTTAACCTCTCCCTTAGGGGTTTTAAGCGATCTATCAGCAAAGACGAGTTGCATACTAGGCGGTTCCAGTTCCCCTAGGTTTAAATTTTCATATAGACTCACAGGCATGACATTAACAGATGCTCCTAGATCAACTAAGCAACGTTCAATTTCAACATCATTGATGACCAAAGGCAAAGTAAAAGAACCAGGATCAGATAACTTAGCTGGATATGGAGAGACAGGTTTCTTAACACGAATGTCAGGATATCCTTCCTTGTTCCCCTTCATGTCAGTCTCGATCCTTACGTTTGGCAGCAGTGCTCTAGGAAAAGGAGGCTTCACGACGTATGGTGCAAGAGGAGGATCATCCTTAGGCGCTGGTTTCTGTTCCTCTTCTTCCTCTTCTTCCGGAGTTTCAGCGATCCTGCGTAAAACAGAAAAAGCATCAGCAATTAAGTTCGGAAGTTTTCGAGCAGTTACCATTTTAGCTTGTTCTTTTCTCGGGTTTGGCTCTGTCAGGCTTGGAAGCTGGCCAAATGGTCGACCAGATGCTAGCATGCTCGAGATGTTGTTCACGACTTGCTCAATCCGTTGTCCAGATGCTATTTGTTCTTGATTGAGAAGAGCTTGAGCCTTGAACTGACTGTCATGGTCATCGAGTCTTGTGATGATCTGGCTGAGCTTCTTATCCAGGTCACTGACATTATTATCTCTTTGATGCTGCTGTCCTGGATAGGTATTGTTAAGATATTGATTCTGCCGATTGCCAGGAGCAGTTCCATAATTACCCGGATTGCGATGCGGCGGCTGGTAGACACCTGCCGGCGGATGGTTAGGCTTCTGATCCTGAGCTTAACCAGCTGGGTGGTTATTCTGGTTCTGGTTATGATTGGTGCCAGCATTGTAGGGAGGTCTGTCTTGGTAGTTCCCTTGCTGTCTGAAGTTACGATAACCGGCATAACCGTTCTGATTATTAACGAAGCCTTGTTGGATGAAATTTACCTCTTCGGCAGACCAGACTTCTGCTTTACCAAAATTCTGACAACGGCCTCCGTTATGTGCGCAAGCTCCACACCACTCGCAATCGGCAACATAGACAGAAGCTGTCGGTGGCTTGATTGGTGTGGTAGACTTCTTCAAATGCTTCTCTACCTCTGCCTTGATAGCTGCTTCGGAATCTAGCTTGCTCCTCGATCCTTCATATTGTCGCTCCCAGTTCCTTGACTTGGAGGCACAGTTTGCGAAGTGCAGAAGAGCAGCTTCAGGAGTGAGTGTAGTGCAATCCCCTTCAGCTAGAGAATTGACCCACTTGGCAGATTCTTCTCGAAGTCCTCGAGAGAAGATTTCAGCTAATTACCTCTGCTCGAATCCATGATGAGGGCAGGTGTAGAGAAGTTCTTGGAATCGATTCCAAGTATCATACAAGCTTTCTCCTTCTTTCTGGGAGAATCTGGCGATGCTGTCCTTAATGGCGGTTGTCCTGGCCGAAGGGAAGTATTCTTCAACAAAGTCCTGAGCCAGAGTATCCCAGTTAGTGTAGTAGCCAGGTGGTTTGCCAGTAAGCCACCTCTTAGCAGCGCCTTTCAAAGAGAACGAGAAAGCTCTCAGACAAAGAGTGTTTTTGTCGAGGTTTCCGTTTTTAAAAGTACTGCATAGATCAAGGAAGTCTGCAAGATGAGTGCACGGATTGTCTAGGGGCCTGCCTTCAAACTGTAAATCCCTAGAGATCATGGTCAAGAATGGAATCTTGATCTCATAGTCAGGATCTCCTTCAATGCGCGGAACGGCAATGGCAGATCGAACGCTAGTCGCGCTCGGCTTGTTATAGTCTGCTAGACTCTTCTGTGCAGGTGGGGTGGCGGTGGTTGATCGCCGTTTGGTGGTAATCTATCGGTCATGGTGGGAGATGGAGGTGGTGAAAGTGATGCGGTGTATGAAGCGGATGAAGAGTGCGGTGAAGACGGAGATGAGGAACTCTCATTCGGTTCCTCGATCTTGATCGGAGTGATGAATGGATTGGATCTGCCTTCCTTCAGAATCTGTGATCGTAGAGGTGTAGCAGAACTGCCTGGATTCCCTGCAATCTTAGCCTGTTCGGTCTGAGAGCGAGTCCAAGGACGGTGAGGCATACACCTGTAAACCTACAGATAACAAAGACAAACAAAACCAGTGTAAAATCGAAGTGGATGGAAAAATGAAAGATGGAAAATAGAAGAATAAATTTCCAGATCTTCTTTCAACAATCAAAAGAAGTCCCCGGCAACGGCGCCAATTTGGTGGACGCCCCCCGGTCGTTGTTCGGACGTTCAGCCAAATAAAAACTACTAATGCTAAGAAAAAGCGTATAGCAGATCGTATTCCACGAGCCTTCGAATGATTGGCTACTTCAGAACTAACAAATTATTCAAAGAAAAACACTTAGTGTGTGGTGCGAGTTCCACGACTTCTACTTCTATGAAATGCAGAAAAATTAAAAAGATTAAATTAAAGCAGATTGAGAATTAGGGTTTGGAAACAAGAATGACAGACGAACTTAGACTTTGAATCCCCCTTCGTTCCCCAGAGCATTGGCAATCAACAGATCAGCGGATTTCGATTCTCATTCAATCAATTACTAAGACACCACCATAACTCCTTACCCTCAGGTTTAAGACCGGCGAATGTTCACTCTATCCGTTCTAACTACCAAGATTAACTAGCCGCCCGGGTACGGTCGCCTCTCGCAATGACTTAATTAATTGGTGTGATTA
Source organism: Linum lewisii (assembly GCA_034768395.1). Taxonomy (NCBI): domain Eukaryota; kingdom Viridiplantae; phylum Streptophyta; class Magnoliopsida; order Malpighiales; family Linaceae; genus Linum; species Linum lewisii. The sequence continues at coordinate 50,197,319 of CM068300.1, read as the reverse complement.
TTAGTGATTAATGAGTTACTCTTGCAGTGAATTAACCCTAACCGGTTCCTACGAAAGGCACACTCCAATTATAAGGTTAATTGTTTAATTCGATGTTCTAAAGTAAGGTGAGCGTTCACTTCTATCCTTAGCTTAACAAGAATCTAATCTAGGTGATCAATCCAGACAAGAAACATGAATAATGAAGAACAAATCAAACATGAAAAAGAACTGATTGAATTTCGAATCTGATCACCGCTGATCCGTGACCGCTTTAAAGCCCTGGGTCACTTAGGGTTCATCTAGTCTAAGCTCTAAAGGGTTTAGCTACTCATGATTATTACAAAAGAAACAAAGACAAGGAAAGAGTTCATCATTCAAAGGAAGAACAGAAAAGGATCTGAAAAACCTAATTCAGACGACTCTGACAGACTCCAATCTTCGATAAGTTGCACTCCTAGCTCCGGTTCTCCGAGGTGGAAGGGATGGCGTCACGATCTCTATCCGGCTCTTCGAACTCCAACTCTTCGCTCCAGAACTTCAGAGAATTCTGATTCGAAAAGTTGTGTGTTTGTAAATTATGATCGTCGTCTTTCTTTCCTCGGGCCGCCGGATTAAGTATAAATACTTAACCCTAGTTGGGCCGGGCTGAGCTGATGTTTTCGCCGAAACCATAGGGATAGTTTCGGCGAAACTGGCTTTGAGTTCAATGCTCCGCCGGCTGTTCAATATCATCGGTCCGAGCAGTTGATTGGTTTCTCCAAAACCATCCTTCTCTTGGCATCAGTTGATTTGAACTGCTGGTTTCGCCAAATATGGAGGCCTGGTTTCGCCGAAACTGTAAGTGTGAATGGCATATTTTCGGTATGACTTGATTGGCTCCTTGGATCGATTCCGGTTTGATTCCTCGAGGTTCCTATGCCTTAGACACGTCCATGGCTACTTTATTTGACGGCAAAAACCTGTGCTAACGTAAAAACACTAGAAAACCATCAAATCGACCCGGAACGGGCCAAGGTAACACAAATGGCACGAGATAGGGCAATCGATTGAATATTCGTTATTCTACCCTAAAAACAATGTCTTAAGCAAAGAAATGTCGCTTAAATGAGGCTGATAATCACGTCAAATCGAGTGTCATCAAGACTACCGGAGAGCGAAGCTTTGCCAGAGTCCTCTTAATTAGGTTTTACAGTTTCTATCTGTTCTTCCTTTTCATGATGAACTCTGTTTCTGTCTTTGATTCTGTCGTTATAAACATGAGTAGCTAAACTCGTAGAGCTTAGACTAGATGAACCCTAAGTGACCCAGGGCTTTAAAGCGGTCATAGATCGGCGGTGATTAGATTCAAAGTTCAATCAGTTTCTCTTTCATGTTTGGTTTGTTCTTCATTATTTATGTTTCTTGTCTGGATTGATCACCTAGATTAGATTCATGTTAAGCTAAGGATAGAAGCGAACGCTCGCCTTACTTTAAAACACCAAATCAACAATTAACCTATTCATTGGAGTGTGCCTTTCGTAGGAACCAGTTAGGGTTAATCCACTGCAAGAGTAACTCATAAATCGTTAGTAATTCCACCAGTTAGTTTAGTCATCGCAAGAAGCGATCGTACTCGGGCGGCTAATTAATCTTGGTAGCTAGATCGGATAGAGCGAACGTTTGCCAGTCTTAAACCTAAGGGTCAAGAGTTATGGTGGTGTCTTAGAACTGATTGAATGAGAATTGAAATCCGCTGATATGTTGATTGCTAATGCTTCGGTGAACTAAGGGGGATTTGAAGTATAAGCTTGTCTGTCGTCTTTGTTAAGTCAACCAATCTTTAAATCTGTCTATCAATTTAGTTTTTAATTTCCTTGCATTTTCTAGAATAGAAGTTGTGGAACTCACAACATGCACAACGTGTTAAACCTGAGTAATTTGCCTTTACATTTGAGTAAACAATTATTAGAAGGTCTGTGGAATATGATCTACTTAGCTTCCATATCTGTAGTTATTTGATAACTCGTATCACCAACCTTTTTTATGTGTGGGTCCGGGACACTTGTCCCAGCTTCCTTTTGATCTTTTGGTTGTTTTTGTTATGGTAGCTGCTCTGCTCCGCTCCAAGTCACGCTCTCCGTACCCATCCGCTACACCAACCACCTTTCTCCAGGTTCCCCGTAACTCTCACTCTCATTATTGTCTTGTGAGGACATAGAACGGTCTAAGTGTGGGGTAGGGTGTTAGAGAACCTTGCATGAACTTGATTTCCCTAATTTGTTTACTTTGATGCTAAATTGCCTGGTCAGAATAGATTTTTAACATCACACTTGTAGTTTGTTGCTTTGATTGCATGAAAATGATCGAATCCGACTAGCAAACCAACTGTGAGCTTTTGATCTATTGCACATAACTTGCAATTTCAAATCTTTTTTTTTGGAGTGGTTTTCTATCTTCTTGAATGAGTTAGAATTTGCTTGAGACCTATTCGAGACCACACGATGACGCGAGTTCTAGAATGATAGGGGCACCTAGATTCAGCTACTAAGCCAGATTGCCTACCTAATATTGAATCCATTAGGTTTAAACCCTTGAGCTTGGCCTGTTCTTTCAGTTCGATATACATTACAACCAATCCCCATTATTTCATTCCCCGTTGATCCCCTGTGGCTGTAGTTCTAGATTAGCCTACCGGAAGTCGGTTTGTGGTAACCTGCCTATAGCCAGTGAATAGGTGGTCTTAGCTATTATGTCCAGACGTGTAAACCCCTCTAGCAACTAAAAAAAAGCAGAAAAGAAAAGAAAATTTGAAAAAATAGAAAAGTTCAAAGTTTCAAGTTTATAGTTTAGTTCAATAACGTTCTTCTCCCCACATATGGAAGAACGAAGTCAAAAGAAAATGTAAGAGAAAAAAATATAAGAAAAAGTAAAGAGATTATGCCAAATAAAGTGCTAGGTTGCTTGAGGGTATCATAGGACGAGCGTACACTATTCCACCCGAGTTTGGTTAAACGGTAGGAAGCCATAGGCTAGATTCGAGGGAAGTTAGTCGAAAGCTACACCGCACCAAAGCCATCATCATACATTCCCATCATCCGTTTCATTATAAACCCTTGTAGTGTAGAATTCGGTACAGTCCTAAGCAGGGAAGTTCTTCTTGACTAGTTCCTCATGTTGTCACAGTGGTGGAGATGTGGTCGAATTGCAAACCTATGACAGAATTCAGTAATAGAAAATGAGTGAGAGCAGAAACACGTCCCTAAACACAGACAATGAGAGTTTCCCTTGTACCAAATAGAATCTGTGTGAGGAGTCTAGTCGGTCAGGTTAAATTCGTGCATTATTGGTAACTACTTCTTGTCATGTGCAGTTTTTAGTGAGACCAGGTTGTTTGGCTGATCGGTATCCATGTTAGGTTTTTTGTTCTAGAAGTAGCTATCTAATAATTCATTGTGTATGCTTGAACTTTAATTTTACCGATCTTATCACTTGTGAACATGAGCGTTTTTCTATTCAGTTTGCTTGAGGAGAAGCAAAAGCTTAAGACATGGTTTTTAAGGCAGAATAGCGAATATTCACTCAACTGCTCGATCTCGTTCCATTAGGGTTACTTTGGCCCATTTTGGGTCTATTTGATGGTTTTCTAGTGTTTTTTGTGATGCACAGGTTTTCGGGTCAAATAAAGTAACCAAGGACGTGTCTAAGGCATTGGAACCTCGAGGAATCGTAACAGAATTGATCCAAGTAGTCAATCAAATCAACAAAAATCCTGCCGAGTTTTGCAAAGAAGATTTCGGCGAAAAGACCTGAAGTTTTTGCCTAAAATCTAATAAGAAATCGTCAGAGCATAGAAGAAGGAGTTTTCAGCGAGAAGTCAAAGTCTTCGCCGAAAACTCTGGAGAAAAAGTGGATAGGAGAATTCAAAGAAATCTTACCTTGAGTTATCACCGAAAACTCTCTAAGTTTTTGGCGAAAACTATTTCGCTCTCCCAGCCGGTTACAGACTACTATAAAAGAAGAAAACGTCGACTTCATAAAACTGCCTTACTTTTTGGACAAAAATTCCAAGACTTAGAATAGAGAGAAAAAGGGGAGAGAGTTAGAGGAGCTAGGAGAGGATCGTGATGCCATCCTTCCATCTCGGAGAGCTCAGTACTAGGAGTTGAAGATCCAGAAGATCGAAGCTTCACGAATTCATCAAGATTCGGTTTTACAGTTCTTCTTTGTCTTTCCTACCTGAGATGTATTCCTTGTCCGTCTTTGATTCTCCTGTATTGAATATGAGTAGCTAAACTCGTAGAGCTTAGATTAGATGAACCCTAAGTGACCCAGGGCTTTAAAGCGGTCACGGATCGGTGGTGATTAGATTCGAAGTTCATTTAGTTTCTCTTTCATGTTTCATTTGTTCTTTGTTCTTCGTGTTTCTTGTCTGGTTTGGCCACCTAGATTAGATTCTTGTTAAGTTGAGGATAGTAGCGAATGTTCGCCTCACTTTAGAACATCAATTCAACCAATTAACCTATTCATTGGAGTGTGCCTTTCGTAGGAACCAGTTAGGGTTAATCCGCTTCAAGAGTAACTCATGAATCACTAGTAATTGCACCAGTTAGTATTGTCGTTGCAAGAAGCGACCGTACTTGGGTGACTAATTAATCTTGGCAGTTAGATCGGATAGAACGAACGTTCGCCATTCTTAAACCTAAGGGTAAGGAGTTATGGTGGTGTCTGTGAACTGAATGAATTAGAATTGAAAACCGCTGGTCTGTTGATTGCCAATGCTCTGGTGATCTAAGGGGGATTCAAAATCTAAGCTTGTCTGTCGTCTGTCTAAGTCAAACAACCAACCATTCTGCATTTCAAGTTCATTTCAGTTTTCTTGCATTCTAGTATAGAAGTCATGGAACCCACACCACGCGCAAATTGTTTAATCCTGAATAAAATTGCCAACACATTTGAGTAAGCAAGTAGAAGAGGTCTGTGGAATACGATTTGCTTAGCTTCCAACTCAGTAGTTATTTGACTACACGCGTTACAACGTTCATCAAGTTCGCCGTCGCTTCCCGGCTGTCGACCATAGGGAACTGTCCTCAAGGCTGGCATGGGATTTGGACAGAGTCATTCAGCAACGGGCTCCGCTTGCCGTCTTCTCCCTTCGTCTACTCTCTGCTAGAGTGCCTAAGAGCCTCCTTAGGTGCTTTCAACGCGGTGTCCTAGTCCATGGTCGCCTTTGGACTTCGTCATTATGCCAAGCCTCACCCAACTTAGTACCATTATTTTTTCTATTTCAAACCCAACGATTCAGATCGCCTTTGGACCGAATTGCTACCAGCCTCCTAGTCCTCTGGCGATGTGGATCGCTTCAATATTGACATTACCCCATCCGAACAAGAAATCACTGAATGAAAACAAATCCTTCTTGACTTCCACAACCTGGCCACTCGTTCTGGTTTTAACGCTTCTCAGGAGGGAATCCATGGAGGTATTACTACAACCCAGGTGGCATATATTTTTTTAACTTGTTCATCAATCGCTTACTAATCTTTTTATTACTTCTGATTTCTTGCAGGTGTTATGACCTTGTCCCGCTTCCTGATAAATACCGCCACTCGCGGTTCTATTGTTGACACTCGCCCTCAACTTGATGACACACCCCCCGTCGCCCCCCCAGTCGCTCAAGAAAAGAAGTTCTCCAAGCAATAATCCGACAAGTTGAATAAGCATCCTTCAACTTCTGCCGACAAGACCCATCAGAAGCCAAAACTACTGACGGGAAGGACGTCCCTGAATCAACAAATAAAATAAAACTATGGGCGTCTTCTGATAAGAAATCGCAGAAGGAACCTTCTGGTGCTCCTGAGGCGCCACACCGCGATTCTCCCATTCATGTCTCCGAATCGCCTTAGCCTGGTCCACAAACGGAGGAAAATGAGGATGACATGTCAGTGCAGGCGCTACTTGACCAAGCCACTAGGCGAATGCTAACTCCTCTCTCGCTTCTCCAGCACCACGTCCTCCTTCACCACAAACAGGCCCTAAAAACTCTGAGCGTGACACGGGGGGTGAGGGCCGTCCACAAATAGACCTCTCTGGGATTTACCTAGGCCTCCCTCGCCTTCTTCTGATAGTAGTCGCTGTGCCCGGTATTCCAAGCATGCTAACAATGTCTTCTTGATGGATCCTCCTGAAGGGCGCTAGAATGACGGTCCTTTCCTTCTGCGTTATTTTGCCCCGGCTCACCTTGCTTCTGCACGCATATCACCAAGGATGGCCAGTGGTATAGTGGAAGAATATGCCACTGGGGTCTTCCATGATCGCACGGCCCCAACGGAGAGTTCTCAGCTCATGGAGCTTCATGGGTCTAATACCTTCCGTCTTCTTTGGGTATGCGCCCGTGAAGTCGCCTAGTCTCAACCTTATGACCCTTTGACCCCCTTTTCTCTATTTTTAAATTTTATGTATATATTTTTTTATGTTTTGTTTTGTTTTGCTTGCAGTCATTAGTATCTTATACTATGTAGGTTGCCGCTGAGATGGGCGACCTAGCCACTGCTTGTAAGAAAATCAACCACGAGAACGAGGACCTCAAGAAGGAGGTGGTCGTCTGCATGACCAGCGCTGCCATCTTACCAGTTTGTTCAACGAGGAGCAGGTATATGTTCGTTTTACGTCCCTGCTTTTCCCGTCAATGCCTCGCAGTTGTGTTGTGTTGAGTTCATCTTTCTTTTTGTTTTCAGCGCCTCTTGAATTCATTTGAGGTGATTGCTGAGGCCTACATGAGATCTGCTGAGGAGGCCACAACCAGCGTTACCGAGCTGGAGGCGACCGAATCCACCCTTAAGGGTGAGAAAGATGTGTTGAAGGCAGAGTTGGAGTCAGCTAAGGGCGGCGTCAAAAATCTTGAGGCCGACCTCATCCTTGCGCAAAATAAGATTGCTTAGGGGAAGAAGCCGATTAGTGAGAAGGTTCAGCTGAAGAAACTGCTGGAGGACTCCCTTGCTGCACAAGAAGCTGCTGATCGCTTGCTGAGAAGCAATCGCTAAATGATCATACGGTTGACTACTGCATTCGTACCTTGTGAGAGAGCATGCATAGTTGCCGCAATGAGATAACATCATACCACCCAACTCTACACTAGCCCGCCCGTCCGCCTGGTCTTCAAGGCCGTGCTCCGTGACCTCCATCGATTTAATTCTGAGGTTCCAAACCTAGAAGATAAAGATGAGGCTGATGCCTTTCGGCATGCTTCTCGCCTGATGCGGGAGGTGATAGCTGAGGAAGAAGCAGTCGTTCTTGCTGAGCGCCGAAGGCGTGGGTTGCCCGATCTTAAGCCAAATGCTCTCAGTCTCGGGATCATTCGTCCTTCTGACCAGCCTTCAAGCTTAACCACTGCTCAGCCAGGCGAAGCTTCCTCATCTCAGTCCGCCCCACCTAAGTCTGGCCCTCAACTGAGGTATGTGGTCGTGACTCCTACCCGGCCAAAGGCTGAATTTGGCGATAAGGCAAAAGGGCTTGCAAACTAGTGAATGTTGCTGCCTTTGTTGTTGTTGGCTTCTTTTTCTTTTTTTCTTTTTTTTATCTTTCGGACGATCTGCTGTATGACCGTTGTTTTTGTACTTTGATATTAATAAGTCAAATCGTCAGTACCCTTTTCCTCTTTTGCTATTTATTATGCTAAACTTTGTTGTGTGACCAATCGTCCGCAGGATTTTGAAATGGTTTTTCACCCATAGGTTGTATTTTCGAAACTTGACGCCCTTAGGTCTGGATCACCCATCTTGTGCGCGTAGGTCTTATTTAGCTGTATGTACTCATTGGTTTTGACATAGCGACTTAAATCCCGTAGGTCTTACTAAGCGATTTTAATGCTCGCAGGTCTTACTTAGCGAGTTTAATGCACATAAGCTTTTACTTAGCGATTTTAATGCTCGTAGGTCTTACTTAGCAATTTTAATGCCTGTATGTCTTACATAGCGAATTTAATGCCCATATGTCTTACTTAGTGAATTTAATGCCCATAGATCTTACTTAACGATTTTAATGCCCATAGGTCTTACTTAGCGATTTTAATGCCCGTAGGTCTTATTTAGCAAAAATCATGCATCTGCTAAAAATTATGTCCAACGATAATTGTTATTGAACATTTTTAACTCAAAATAAAAACTCACAATTACACACTTGCATTAATTTACTCAGCATAATAGCGTCGTAGGTGCATGGAATTCCAGGTCTTGGGGTTTTCTTCGTCCCATCTACTTAAGCCAATTTGAACGTATTAGCACCAACTACTCAAAGTTACAAATATGACTTAATTACTTAATTATTTATTATATTGTATATCAATTTCAAATATAAATGATTTAAAGTTAATTGATTGAAGACACACCAATTAACTATTAGATGAAATTTTTTTCATTATGATTGCATTAAAAATTATAAACAAGGTGGCGAGTATAACTTGTATATGTGTTTTTCTGAACAATTCTATTTGCAAGTTAAAATTGAAAAAAAAAACATCAATAATATATACGTATTTTAGTTTTATTCATAAAATAATTGATTAAGTACATAAAATGATAAAAATGAATCGGTCAATCTCGAAAGAATATGGTTAAAATGAGAAATTCAAATGAAAGATATCAAACAAAAATAGATAAAATTTATACATGTTTTTGTTCTAAATATGTTGTAGGTTCCTCGATAACCCGTTTGGCATTTGTAGTAGAATAACTTTAGCAGGTGAGTCGATAGTTGGGGACGGCTATGAGACGGGTGGCACGAGGAGCAGTGAGTCCAAAGGCATCGCTCATATAAACTTGGTTAGGTTTCATCCCATTGGGTAATTCCCAATCGAAAGAATGGAGGAGGTGAGCGATTCCAAGTTCGATTGCATATAGGCCGAGTTGCATCCCGGGACAAGATCGACGACCCGACCCAAAAGGGAGGAACTCAAAGTTACTCCCCTTGAAGTCAGGCATGCCTTCCTTCAAGAACCTAGCCGGGTTGAATTGGTTAGGATTGACCCAGGAGTTGGGGTCTCGGGCGATAGCATAAGCATTAACCATGACTCGAGATCTCTTGGGGATGAAATAACCAGACACCTTAGTATCCTCGGCAGTCTCGTGGAGAAGTAGCGGAATTGGGGGATGGAGGCGAAGAGTCTCCTTCAAGATGCACTTGAGGAAAGTTAGCTTGTCCAAGTCCCTTTCTTCGACGTGGCGGTTGAGGCCAACCACGTTAGAGAGCTCTTGTTGGACGTGTTTTAAATCATCAGGGCTCTTCAAGAGCTCAGCCATGGCCCACTCGATTACGGAAGCGACAGTCTCGGTTCCTCCAAACATAACATCCTGCATATTATAATAAAAAATTAGAATAAGTTAAAAGAAGCATCCATATATTGTGTATATGAGTAAGAAAAGAATATAAAATAGTGGTAATTAATTAAATCTGTATCAATGGAGGTAATATAATATGATGTTAGTAAAAATGAAAATAATGATGTAGATATATGATGTGAGAGCAGAGAGTAGTCGTCCGTACCATGATGATGGCTTTGATGTTGTCTTTGGTGAGTTTAGTAGAAGAAGTAGTAGTACTTGTGGTGGAGTCGGAAATGGGTTTTGTTGTTGGTTGATCAACGTTGTCATTTTGATAGAAAGCAAGCAACTCGTCAACCATGTCGGGGTTAGGAACAAGATCCTCTTGAGTACTAGTATTCTTCTTCTTCTTAAGAAGATGATCATCCATGATTTGGTCAATGAACTTATCGAGGGAGGACCTTGCGTTGACCATTCTAGGAAAAAGGCCTTGTGGGTCCATCCAACCAAGAAAAGGGATGAAGTCAGCAATGTTGAAAGCTCCAAAGAGTCTGGAGAACTCTTGGAGTATCTTAATGAACTCCTCCATCTGTCCCTTGTTGTTGTTGGAGGTACCAAAGGCGGCCCTATACGTAAGATTCATGGTGAAGGTAAATATAAGCTCCCCAACGTTGATGGGGTTTCCGGTTGGGTTGGCAGCAACGGTTTGAACCATGGAATCAATCTCGTCCCTAACCGACTCCCAAGACTCGGCCCTCCTCCTGCTGAAGAGCTTCATGACACTGATCTTCCTCATCTGCCGCCAAAAGGGTCCGTAGTTAGCAAAGGCCATATCTGAACGGTCGTAGGTGAGGTAGTTGATGGCGATGTTTGTTGGTCGGTTAGAGAAGATGTTGTCCTGAGACTTGAGAACTTGCTTTGCGATTTCTGGGGAGGAGACAGTGACCATATTGATGTTCCCCATCCGAAGATGGAATAACCCGCCGTATTGCTTGGCAAGTTTGGCTAAGCCATGGTGTGTGAGTTGGTCCATGATTAACATGTTTCCAATGATTGGGAGTCCCTTGGGGCCCGGCGGGAGAGGTAGGTTGCGGCTGCTCCGGCTGCGGCCATGGAGGAGGAAGACTACTACGAGGAGTAGCGAGGGAAGAATTATTATAAGGAGGAGTAACAAGTCGGCCATGTGTATGTATGTGTTTGGAGAATAATGGTATGTATGTAATTTATGTTTGCAAGTGCTGGATAATAATGGGTGGTGTTAGTGTATTTTGTTAACGGATTGGATGGGGGAGGGGGTATTTATATGTTGTTCCAAGAGGCAAGCAAGGGAATTGGTCAAGTACCAGGTAGTACTACTACTGCATGCGACGTGTTTAATTAATAAGCGTCTCCAACTTTGAATTTCAATTATTCCTCCCCTACATAGGTATACTAGTCTACTAATCATCGTTTATATATATAAAAAAAAAAGTCTACTAATCATTCATTCATCATTTCCCCTCCTATTTTAATGTATAGTTGCATCTAACATTAATTTAATTATCACTTGTTTTAATTTCATGAACGGGAATGCAAGCGGGATTATTTATATATATATATATATATATTTATTTATTCATTACCATTCAAGACCATAATGCTAACCCTTGACTTTCATTTTCTTTTTCACCAAAAAAAAAGACTTTCATTTTCTTCAAACTTTCCCAATAATTCTGGACCAGCCTCAAATTCCATGCAAGACTCCATACACTTTGTCATTTCTCAAACACCTCATTCCGATATTTCTACGCGCGCGGTGGCCAATCCAATCATATATATACGATAATGGCTAATTATCGTTCGTGTTTTACTAACATACTCCGTAATGGCTAATTATTGCTCAAATTTTTTTTTTTTGAAAAAAAGTTATTTCAATTTCAGCTCAGTGCATCAATGAATTCTGGTTCAGCCCCTGCAATTCGCCTGACCCAATAAATGTTTTGAAGCCCAGTCACCTGGCTTTCGGTGATGCGGGGTACCTCGTATGTAAAGGGGGAATAGTAGTAAGTTTAGGGAGTAAACTAGGTGATTGTAAGGATTTAGGTAGGTGAACGGGAATAACGTACCACGAAATCTGGTTTGCTGTGTAAAAGAGTATCCCCTGCTATAGAGGGGCAGAGCTATATTTGTAGTCTGACTACTATCCTGCTCCCCAAGGATTCATCACAGCGGTCCGTTGTATCCATTAAGATGATGACGCGTGTCCCTGTTCCTCAGAAACCCTAGGGTCGCAAGGTCGGCCAGGATTGGGCCTTATCCTTTTCTATTGGGCCGCTTGTCTTGATCGCCTGTAATCCTAAGCTTGGTCAACGGATCGCCTGGATCGTTGACTGTGTTCTTCTAGGCTCCTTTGTGGGCTCTATTGGAAGCCCAAAATCGTCGGAGGCTAGGGCCTATCATTTTCTCACAAGTCCTTTGCTAAGTTCTTTCTTAGGAAAGGGCTGATGATCGCCTAAGCCTGACCCTATTAATTGCCCCCAAGACCTTTGCTAAGTTCTCTCTTAGGAAGGGGCTAATGATCGCCAAGCTTAGGTCTCGTCCTTCATAGTTCCCAACTCTTCGAATTAACTGTCTGCCCAAGAAAAGATTAATGATCGCCAGGAAAAGGTCTTGCAATCCCTCTTGGGCGATTGTTACTTAAATTTTCTTCTTACCGGACAACCACGTGCCGCTTTTTGTCGCACGCGTGTCCCTCCATCTTCCAGGGAATTTTTGTAACTTCCCTTCAAAGCTTGCTGAGGAAGCTGGGGTAAGTTCCCGAGGCCACTTTATAGGAAGCCATGATTCACCTAGGACGCGTAGCTCTTCTCCTCCGCCGTGCGTTGGCCCAATCAACTTCCAACGACGGTTGGTTGTCCCTTCTTCCAGATCCTTCTTCTGCCTCTATATTATCTCTTCTCCCCTCCTTTCTTTCCTTTTTTGACGCGTCATGCCTTGCCTTCGCCTCCATTGTTTTTCACGAAAACACAGCTTTTACCGTTTCAATCCCTGAATCACTCTACCTTTCGCCGGCATCACCTCTTTCCATCCTTTCTTCTTCACTTCCCAGAATGGCTAGAGCTCCGCGCCGTCCTCCTGGTATGTGATTTCTAATCTCCCTCTTAATTCTCCATCTTTTTCATCCCAACTTCTCCCTTTGTAAACTAGCCACTCCTTCCTTCTTACATCATGAGTTGCTCCGCTGATAGCCAAAACCAAAGCTATCCTTACGTCTTAGGTTCTTATCCTTCGTATTCCTCTACCTCTTCCACAATCTCGAGTGAGATGGTAATCCGTCCTCTCAGAATCTAGACCGACTCTCAGCCTTCTCCGCCTCCGTATGATGAAGACGACAACCAATAAGAGTCCTCTAATGCTAAGCCTACTTTACCCTTTTGGAAATCTCACCAAGTGGGCTTTTCCAAAGCTTTCCACCGCTTTGAGATACATCATGATGCATTTTCCATGAACGACAACTACACCGCCCATAACTGGAGGTATATGTGGCAAGGGGCTCCCTATGACGAACGCTAGGTCATCAGACCTGGCTATTTCCCTTTCGGCACTACAACCAAGATCGCTAAAATCTTGCCAAAGGCTTAACTTCCTTCTGACTGGGAGTTCGCCGTCACCTCCCGGCTGTTGACCATAGGGAACTGTCCTCAAGGCTGGCATGGGATCTGAACAGGTCATTCAGCAACGGGCTCTACTTGCCGCCTTCTCCCTTCGTCTACTCTCTGCTGGAGTGCCTAGGAGCCTCCTTAGGTGCTTTCAACGTGGTGTCCTTGTCCATGGTCGCCGCTTATGAATGAACCTGTGCATGTATGATGGATACGCCTACTTTACGGTTGTTTCGTCTTTTGTACAATGCGAACACAACCTCATTCCGATATTTCTACGCTCGCGGTGACCAATCCAACATATATATACAAAAATGGCTAATTATCATTCATATTTTACTAACACACTTCATATTTTAACATAAATTAACTATTAGCCTATTGTGGTCTGTATTTACTAACACAATTTAATTTATACTAACACAGTTTATTTTTACTATTAATTTCAATTTTTACTATTTTTAGAAAATTACACATAGGGTTATAATAATTAAAATAAATTTGAATAAAATTAACCATACCATTCTCTAATACTAATATTTCGTCAACATGTGTAGATGGTTGATAATACCAATATTGTAAAGGGGTCAGAGCTGTATTTATAGTTTGACTCCTGTCGTGTTCACCAAGGATTCATCCCAGCCGTTTGTTGTATCCTTTGTGATGATGACACATGTCCCTATTCCTCAGAAACCCTAGGGTCGCTAGGTCAGCAGGAGTGGGCCTTATCCTTTTTCTATTGGGCCGCTTGTCTTGATCGCCCGCAATCCTGAGCTAGGTTAACGGATTGCCTGGATGGCTCAACTATGACTTCTCTCGACTCTCTTGTGCAAGAGGCATTGAACCGGGTGCTTCCTTCAGCTATTCACGCGGCCTTCTCGGTGGTTGGCTTATCAGGTAGTTCTCACTTATGGCATCTTGACTCAGCTTCTTTTAATCACATGACGGGTAATCCTACCCGATTTCGTACATTTCAACTAGTTCGAGATATGTTTATCGAAGTGGCTAGTGGGAAGAAATTGAAAGTTGCTCCAATTGGGCATGTTTGTACTCCTAATGTCGAACTACCCAACAGCTTATATGTTCCCTCGTTAGTACCAAACTTGATATCTGTGGGACAACTTGTTGATAATGGATGTCATGTAATGTTCGCTCCTTCCGGCTGTACCATGCAGGATCTGAGGACACAACAGCGGATAGGAACTAGCAGAAAAGAAGGACGAAACTTTTTCTCAAAGACTTGAAGTTGGACGTGGGTAGTTCGGCATTAGATAGTAGATCTATTGACAAGAAATTTAATTCTTCAAATTTATGTAGCCCAATTCTTGGGAAGCAGCTTGTTTTGGATTTGGATGTTTGTTTTTCGACCTTGAATATTGGTACTAAGACTCATAGTCCTTCGGTTGAATGTAATACTCAATTATGCAATTTATGGCATTCTCGTTTGGGTCATCCACATGCTGCTCGGTTACGAACTATGTTTAGTCGATCTTTGTTACCTACTTCGATTACTCTTCGACATCTTCCACCTGATCTTATCTATGAGTATTGTATTGGTGCTAAAACCACCAAACAATCCTTCTCTTCCAGCAGTACGATTATCAGTGAGCCCTTTCACTTGGTACACACAGACTTGTGGGGTCTAGCTCCTGTCAATTCTCGTCTTTGATTTCGATACATTACGTTGTTCATAGACCATGCTACACGTTATATCTGGGTATATTTCCTTCATCATAATTCGGATTTACTTCTTATAGCGTAAGAGTTTGTGAAGATGATTCAAACCCAATTCGGAAAGACCGTTCAAGGTATTCATTCTTATCTGGGAGGGGAATTCTCCTCCAATGATTTGAAATCCTTCTACAAAGCTAACAGTATGCTTTTTCAACAATCTTGTCCGGGTGTTTCGAAACAAAATGGCTTGGTCGAGCAGAAACATAGACATGTGTTGGATTTGGCTCGAGCTCTTCTTTTTTAGTCCAATGTTCCATCCTTCTTTTAGGTTGAGGTCATACACACTTTAGTTTTTTTTTATTAATCACCAAGTGTCGACCATTCTCCAAAATCATACCCCATATGAGCTTCTCATGGGTCGGCAACCACACTATTCCATGTTGCGAGTCTTTGGATTCTTATGTTTTGTTCTCTTGCCACGGAATGAACGAACCAAACTTATGGCGAGAACGGCTCGCTGCGTTTTCCTCGATTATAGTGACATTCACAAAGGCTACATGTGTTATGATCCACATTCTAATCGGATGCGAATTGCTTCTCACGCCATCTTCATTGAGCATCTCTATTATTACAAATTGCCTTCTCAGTCTTTGGTTTCTTCTACTCCAATGAACTTCAGCTTATTAAACTTTTATGGGTATGAATCTATTAATGAGGAACCTGCTTCTTCTTCTGTTACAACAGACCTCACTTTGCAACTTGTGGATGAAGCTAATCCATCGTCACCTCAACATGACATTTCTAGTCCTTCATCAGGACAAATTGTTTCTCCTGCTCAACCTCGTCCTTAGGTATGTCGATCCTCTCGTACTACTATTGGTACCCTCTCATGTCATTATTCAGATTTTATTACCTATGCTACCGACGTGTACACTATTCCCACTACTTATAAAAATGCTGTCGTCGATCGATGTTGGGTGGACGCTATGAAACCTGAGTTAGATGCTCTCATAGCCTCCAACACTTGGTCCCTCGTTCCACAACCAATCGATGCTCCGGTCATTGATTGTCGATGGGTGTATATAGTCAAGGTACATCCTGATGGTTCTTTGGATAGCTACAATGCTCGTTTTGTTGCCCAAGGATTCAAACAAGAATATGGTATTGATTACGAGGAAACTTTTGCTCCGGTAGCGAAGATGCAGACCGTACGGAATATATTGGCTTTAGCCTCTTAACGAGATTGGCCGCTATTTCAGCTCGATGTCAAAAATGCCTTCTTACATGGTGATCTAAAGGAAATTGTCTATATGGAGTGTCCTTCGGCCTATTTTTCCTCTGCTATGAATATGGTTTGTCGTCTCCACTGCTCTCTATATGGGCTTAAACAAGCGCCCTGTGCATGGTTTGAAAAGTTCCATAATACTATTCTTGCACATGGATTCCATCAATGTTTATGATTATTGGATGACATTGTTTGGGTGATGCATTATGGGAGTAGAGGTAGAGGGAATTGACTGATCACTTAGAACTACTGTACTAGGATGTTAAAATGGAACAGATGTAAGTATGGGTCCCACTATTATTTGTTAGTGCTGGAGTCTGGGATGCTCCTTTGGTAGTTCGATGCATAGTTAAACCCAGTGGGTTCACTCAATTTCATTAGGAATCTGATCCCCCCGGCCTCGCTTTTTAGTTAGAAGTAGTTGGTGAGCCGAGCTTGGAGCAACAGTTGATTGTAGTAGAATTGAGCTAGAAGACTGAAGGTTGTGACTGAGGATCGGAGACCGCTTTACTGTATTCATGTACAATTGACTTTTGGGATTGGGTAATCATTTATGAAGATGTTGTTTGGGTTGTATTTGTGAGTATATGTTGGTTTTGATTTTATTAATGGGAGCTTCCTTCACTCGAATTATGTTATTTACTACGATTTAAGTTGTATTTTAATTCTTTATTATGTTTTGAGTCAAACCATAGCACCGGTTTCCTGTCTTACCATGGTTTCACCCATGGCAGTTCGGAGCGGGTGTTATAAGTATGTCATGGTAATCCTGACCAAAGAAACATAAATTAGAAGAAAAAGAAACATAAATTAGGGGTGGAAACGCTGGCCGACAGCGATTATGACGGGCAGATTGCTAAGTTGCTTATGTTTTATGCCCACCCAAAAAAAAAAAGTTAGAAAGAGCCGATTTCCATATCTGAGTTTGAAACAGCCATAGGGACATCGAGCTCTAGTACCTAGGGAGATCGAGCTCGTCAGCGACAGAGAGCGAGACAAAGTAGAAGGAATCGTAAACCAAGGCGTGATGGTGTGGTATTGGGTAATTATCCAGAGGAGTATGCAGTGGAGGTGAGGTAGGATGAGCCGTAGGGTTTTGGTCATGAGGATTTCGTGGTGGTTGGAGTTTATAGTGGTGGAGGTTGGAGGGAGGTGGTGGAAGGTGATTGAAGGTGTTGTGGAGGAGACGAAGGAGATGTAAGACGCGGTGGTAGAGGATTGGTAAGGTGTGGAGGAGAGAATAATGTGTAGATAGCTATGGATTTTGTGTTTGATTTTCAATTAGTTGGGTGATTTATGTAGCTTTAATTTGGTTGGTTGATGAGAATTGACACGGATCGCTGATTTGAGAGATCTGAACCGTCGATCTTAAAATTATGTTGTAGGAGTTAAATTTCATTATTACGGTTACCACTACAGCGGGTATGCATAACCTTACAACGGATTTCATTGTAGACGTTATTTATAACCGTTACAACAGGCCCATTTCTAAAATCCATTCTAGTGGGTTGGTGAACACCTATAGTGGAACCCCTACAATGAACCTTGTTTCTTGTAGTGTGAAGTAGGGTTTTCTCGATGATAAAAAATTGTCCACGGAGAGGTCTTTCCTTGGAGCTCTCATTGTGATGTAGGTTTCCCTGGTAGTGTATGCTCTAACATGGAGGATTCCCATTGATGATATGATGGTGACTTTACGATGATACCTTCAGTAGGTTTTGATATGATCACCTCTCCCCTTAGGTTTTCGTCATGACAATGAAGTCGTCATGATGACACCTTAAGTCTTCCCTCATGATGAGGAGGTCGACATGATGACACCTTCCTGATGGATTTGACCTTAGGGCTTCCATCTTCATGAGGAGGTCAACATATGATGACATCATCTTGATGGAGTCGACCTTAGAGTTCCCCTCTTGATGAGGAGGATGACAAGATGATAATGTTAGGCCAAAATAGTAAATTCAATTCATGGTCACGTTTAATACTTTTCAATTACCAAGATGACTAATGTTTAATAAAGCAATACAAATCTCAATAGTATGCAATGTGGTATTTTAGCCGTCATCTTGAAGAGGTCATATCTCACTGTTCTAATCAAACTATGTTGTCCATTACATATGGATGGAAAGACAACGAAAGTATCTTTCCATCTCCGTGGACCTTGCATCAGTCGGAGTCTGGATGAGGGATTTATGTCTAAAATACTACACTAGAGAGAAATAGCATGAAAATGAGTTTCTCTGCGAGAAGGATGCAGGGCGAAGGAGGAAAGGAAAATGACGAGGTGCGAGGGACAGAGGGCGGAGGAGCAAAGAACAAGGGGTGAAGGGCGAGGAGAGAGGGGCAAAGGATGAGTACGAGGAGCGAGGCGTGAAGGACGAAGGGCGAATGGTGAGGGAAAAGGACGAAGGGTGAGGGAAAAGGACGAAGGGTGAAGAGCGGGAGTGAATAGCAAGGGGCGAAGGAAAATGGGTGAAGAGGGAGGGACGAAGAGCGAGAGGTAAAGGGTGATTGGGCGATTATTTTGTCAATGTGGTATTCTGGTCGTCATCTTATATTGGTTATATATCATTGGTCCCTTTGAACTTGGATTTCCATGACATATGGACGGGTAGATAATGTCGTTATCTTTCCACTGCATCAATCGGAAATCTGTGGAATCAGTGATGGAAAAATACTAAAATTGGCAGCATTTAATGAAATCTATGAATACAAATTTAGGTGTAACCAATTACCAACATTAAAATTTAAATTTATATTTTAAAAAAAATTTTGTTTCAACACATGGCTTATTATGTGATTGCGATTCACAAAGGTCAACGAGTCCATGTGCAAGATGTACATTTGTTCTAGAGAAAAGTACGTTACAACCAAGCAAGTTGATGTCAGAATTATATCATGATCATCTAGATAGTCTCTTTGAAGGAGTCCGCGCATTTGATCCATCATTGAGAACAAGCATAGCTAAAATCATATATAGACAATTGCATCCCGAAGATAAAGAACTTGATGAGTTACTGGAAAAAAAACTCGCAAAGGCCGACCAAAGAAGTCTACAAGTTGGAACCGTTCTAGAGCGGAATATGCAAGAAAAAAGTATCCTACAACAAAGAATTTCACCAATTTCAAACAATCTAACACAACTTCATCACAAAGTAGATTGAAGTTCACACAACATGGGTCTACATCTTCTTCCTTCAATCTTCAATAAGGTTAACTTTGTATACATATAAAATTGTTAATTAAATATATATATATTATATATATTATATATATATATTATATATATAATATATATATATGCGTGTATGACAACTTACTAATATTTACTTCATATTAGAACATATTGTGCCTCTAGAGTTGAACTATGTAGGCTATGCAAGTGATTTCAGCTACAATTGTGCTCTTCCCAAGGCTGTTCTAGATTACTTTAACGATTGGTATAACCCAATTATTGATCGTCATTTTGGTTTTAGAGTTATTTGCATGCCCTTCACGAAGATGAAAATCATAATACATTGATGAGGAAAATCTTGTCTACGTAATTAAGATCACATCCGTGTTGTCAAAATATCTACGATGACGTCGATCATAACATTAGAATAATAATTTCAAAACACAAACATCATGCAGCCCATATCATTGGATGGATACACTTTACTTGCTTGGGTTCGCTACTATGTATAATTGGGTCATATGTTATGTTAGTACACGTGAAAAATAGGGGAAATAAAGTGGGATGCTTCACGCACAAACCTTCCACTACATGTTGCTCCTGATTGTCTTGCGCCTTATGGTATTCTATGGATTTTGCATAAGGAAACCACTTCATGTGAATACATGTTCTTGACGGTTATTCTATGCCTCCCATCAATATTTTGTGAAAGTACAACAGGGACGTAACAGTGACTCAATACGAATTTATTTATACAAAGAAAACTGAATTGTGGAAAAATTATTTTGGGGTAGCATCTATTTATAGTTTTTATTTTTTTTTTTCATATACATTCGATTATGTGTATAACTTATAAGTTTTTGAATTTTTTTTTTCGTGTTCGACAGTGGCCTTGCTTTCCTGCTTAGTCTCTTTTAGTTAATAAAAGTCGACGCTAATTATCAGAATTTTTTTTGTCAAGCTTCCCCTATCTAATGCGCCAATTATTCCGTCCCACAAAATCTAGATTAGTTCAATAAGTTGGTTCGAGTGAAAGATAGTCGAGGTGGGTCGTCTAAGTTCTTACATCGGGACGTATCTAGTAGTAATCAATCAAACATGTAGTAATAAGGTGATTGAATTAGGGTAAGCTTGTATGAAAGGTGGCGTGGGAAGCATAGAAGTACTGGGGGTTGCCCGTAGGCGTATGTGAGTCTCTAGTGTACTAGCTAGAGCATACAACTAGAGGAGTTGGTGTAGGAGGGGATTTTTCTAGGGTGACATAAGGATTTCTTACGTTTCCTAGACATAACCAATAAGAATCCAACAAATCATCATATTTTGTTTTTTATGAGTATTTATTATGTAGTTATTAATAATTATTATACATCTTTAATAACTATTCTTCATATTTTAATTACCTTATTTTACATTAATTCAAATATCTTGTTATTAAATGCTTTAGTATGCAAAGTTTTTCCTTATTTAAAATTTTTAATCCTACTACTTCCTTACTGTACCCATGCCGGCCAAAATCATTCTTTCAAAATCAATCATTCTCATTTGAAAGAAAACTGTCGCCGACCATTGATCTTCTTCTTGATTTTTTCATTTCTTTTCATAACATGGATTTTCCCAAAGCAAGCAACCAAACAGTCGATCCGTCCTCGACTTGTTTTTTATTTGAATGCTATGCCCGATGACCCAATCAATTAAGGTCATTCGACACCTGATTCAGTTATTGCCCGCTCTTAAGCTACTTTGGATATTACGGATGGACTAGGTAACCATGGATATTGATTTTAGATACTAGTATTCTCACTCCCAATTGGTTAAATTATTCACTCCGCAATCAACAAGGTGATCTAATACTAGTATCTAACCTACCAGAAATACTAGTATTACAATATCGCAATCAACACATAATTCCAGAAACATTCAGCAAGCATGTCTAATTCCAGAATCAATAAAAAACCATGTCTAATACTAGTATATTGCTAGCCCAATCAACCTCCAATTATTAACAATTCCAATCACCAAATAGTATCAACATTGATCATACTTATGATGATCAGTCCCTTCTCCATTAAGATACCCTATTTATGATTCAAAATCTGGTTTGCATATTCCCAAACTCACCAAAAAAATTTTGTTTCAAACCACTGATGAAGATCGATTATGAACACTAGTGTTATAAATCAAAATCAAAAAGCAAACCAAAATCACAAGCGATACTAGTATAAACCGATTCCCCCTTTTTTCGACCAACAATCTAATAACATAGAAACCTAATATCATAAACCTTTAATTTGATTTCTGAACTAATATACAATACTAGTATAAATTAAAATAATAAATCAAACCAAAAACACAAACGATACTAGTATAAACAAATTCCCCTTTTTAGCTAAATCAAACTCTTATGTACTAAATCCCTAGATCTATATCTATGATAAAAACAACAATACTAGTATTATTGATCATGATCGAAATCAAACCACACAACTTAAAAACCGGCAACAACCATGGGGTAGGGTGTGGTTCCGAACCACGGTCCGCCTTCGTCACCGACAAGGTAAGTTGTGGTTTCCTAAAAGTGACTGACAGTAGTTGGGTAGGGGTGGGTTTGTGGCTGCATATGAAAGATAAAAGGGGGTAAATTTTAGGGCAATAAAATTGGGTAAGTAATTAATGGGAGTGTGTAGCTTGACATAAGGAGGGGTTATGTCACCTATGACATAACCCTTTAGAGCCAAATTACTAAAATAATATTTTACCTCCAATTACTACCCCTAATTAATAGATTAGCTAATATATTTACCCACAATTACAACTCCTAATTAATAGATTAGTTACCATATTAGTAAGGGGTAGTACTTCATGAACCCTAAACCTCTGATTTGCTTTTTTTGTCAAGGACCTCCGATTTGCTAACCATACCTCCGATCTGTCGTTCCTCCCTTTTTCTTGTTCTTCTTCCTCCTCCTTCTCCTCCTCGCCAATTGGTGGGTCGATATCTCAAAAATGAATATTCTAATTAATTATCCATTCTGATTGATGAGTAGAGTCGATCTTGGCTTCAACCTCTCTATATGGAGGCTAGGGCGTCCAGGTGGTGAAACCACAATCCTTGGTGGGCCTTGGCTTCCAGCGAGCCCGTTCTTATTTGGGCTTGGGCCTAACCCAAAGAAGTTTGGGCCCATCAGGTTTAATCACGATTCTATCAAGTTATACACTTTCACAGGAGTTTCGTCCGACTAGTAATACAAAACCTCACCATTTTGCCTTATTTTTATTCAAATCAAACCCATATAAAGATAAATTTCTAATTGTCTTGGTCTTTTCAACTTCTAAATCATATCCAATTCTATTCAACTTTGTTTTAGTTGTTATAAATTAATAATTGGGTGGGTTAGGGTCGAGTTTAGGGTCGACTCGTTGACCGGAAAGATCTTACTAGTACTTATAAATATTATTATTTTTAGTGTCACTTATGTATTTTTTTAATATTTAGTCTTACTTATGATTTGTATTTTTTATTTTATTTTAGAACATTTCTTATTTTGTTTCATTTATTATATAAGAAATAATTCATAAATAACGGATATTACAAATATTATACTCAACATATGTCATGTCTAATGTGACTAGAAATCCTTAATGTCGTTACTAACAACATCATTGTTTGTAATTTTTTCACAAAATCATAATGGTTCATATTTGGGTATGAAATTATGTTTTATAACTACTTTTGACATTCTCGTATATGATCTACATCATCATTTCAAGTTCGTTTATAGTTACATTATTAATATGTGTTTTATACGTGTTTTAGGCTATAAATCGTTATTTTATACACATTTCTACCTCTTACATTCTTTATTTATTAGCGTAACTTAGCTTAGTCTAATTTCAGTATACTAGGTTTAATAAATTTGTGATAATGATGCTTATATTTTTTTATGACTCAAAGAGCTTGTAACCCGAAATCACCCACAATTCGACCTAAAAATTTAGGGTTAAGGTCAATTATAAAATACAATAACTCGTGATCCAAATTACCCAATCCGAAATAACTCGCAACCTGTACTGACCTACCCAAATCAATGTGCCCCCCACCCCCCTCAATCTGACCCAAATCAATTTAACCCACGTCATGTGGAGGTGATGATGGATTAGCTTCATCCGCAAGTTCTAAATTGAGTTCTGTTGTAACAGAAGAAGAAGCAGGTTCCTCATTAATAGATTCATCATCAAAAAAGTTTGATAAGCTGAAGTTCATTAGAGTAGAAGAAACCGAAGACTGGGAAGGCAATTTGTAATAATATAGATGCTCAATGAAGATGACGTGATAAGCAATTCGCATCCGATTAGAATGTGGATCATAACACTTGTAACCTTTGTGACTGTCACAATAACTGAGGAAAACGCAGCGAGCCGTTCCTGCCATAAGTTTGGTTCGTTCACTCTGTGGCAAGAGAACAAAACATAAGCATCGAAGACTCGCAACATGGAATAGTGTGGTTGACGACCCATGAGAACCTCATATGGGGTACGATTTTGGAGAATGGTCGACACTTGGTGATTAATAAAAAAACTACAGTGTGTATGACCTCAACCCAAAAGGAGGATGGAACGGTGGACTCAAAAAGAAGAGCTCGAGCCAAATCCAACACATATTTATGCTTCTGCTCGACCAAGCCATTTTGTTTCGAAACACCGGACAAGATTGTTGAAAAAGCATACCATTAGTTTTCTAGAAGGATTTCAAATCATTGGAGGAGAATTCCCCTCCCGGATCAGAACGAATAACTTGAACGGTCTTTCCGAATTGGGTTTGAATCATCTTCACAAACTCTTGCGCTATAGAAAGTAAATCCGACTTATGACGAATGAAATATACCCAGATATAACGTGTAGCATGGTCTATGAACAACACAAAGTATCGAAATCCAAGATGAGAATTGACGAGAGCTGGACCCCACAAATCTGTGTGTACCAAGGGAAAGGGCTCACTGATAATCGTACTGTTGGAAGAGAAGGATTGTTTGGTGGTTTTAGCACCAATACAATACTCACAAATAAGATCAAGTGGAAGATTTCGAAGAGTAAGCAAAGCATGTAACAAAGATTGAGTAAACATAGTTCATAACCGAGCAGCATGAGGATGATCCAAACGAGAATCCCAAAAATTCCATAATTGAGTATTACGTTGAACCAAAGAACTATGAGTCTTAGTACTAATATTCAAGGCCGAAAAACCAACATCCAAATCCAAAACGAACTACTTCCCAAGAGTCAGGCTACATAAATTTGAAGAAGTTAATTTCTTGTCAATAGATCTACTCTCTAATGCCGAACTACCACGTCCAACTTCAAGTCTTTGAGAAAAAATTTCATCCTTCTTTACTCCCGCTTCCTATCCGTTGTTGTCTCCTCAGATCCTGCACGATACTGCCGGAAGGAGTGAATGTTACTTGACATTCATTATCAACAAGTTGTCCCACATATATCACACTTGGTACTAACGAGGGAACATATAAGGTATTTGGTAGTTCGACATTAGGAGTACAGACATGCCCAATTCCAGCAACTTTCAATTTCTGCCCACTAGCCACTTCGACAAACATTCTTGAACTAGTTGAAACGTACGAAATAGGGTAGGATTACCCGTCATGTGATTAAAAGAGCTGAGGCAAAATGCTACAAGTGAGAAGTACCTGATAAACCAACCACCGAGAAGTCCGTGTGAATAGCCGAAGGAAGCACCCGGTTCAATGTCTCTTGCACAAGGGAGTCGAGAGAAGTCGTAGAAGGTGTTGTCAGTGAAGGAGTTTCATATTCAATTCCACTCATCGAGTTAGCACCAGTCACTGAATACGTGTTAGTTCCTCCTGGACGAGAGTTCCCCACCGTCCGATATTAAAGCGTGCGACACTCTGAGATAATGTGGCTAGTACACTTGCAATAGTTACATATATTTTTTTCTTGTAATGAGATTGAGCATGTCCAACTTCCTCGCAATGATGACAAGTTATATCGCTGGAACCTTGGGTTGTAGAACGACCAAAGTTTGAAGATCGGCCAACATTGAATTGAGGACGAGAACGTCCTGCGGTGAATACGCTTCCGAACTCAAGAGTTCCAATGGGGAAAACATTATCCATTTTAGCTTGAGTGTTCAGACGAGTTTCAGCCTGAATTAGATCACCAGGAGCTTCATCAATATCAGTCACATTTCTACCAATCTTTTGTGCTCTAACAGATTCAAATTCTGGTCTTAACTTCATAAGGTAAGAGAGAACCTGTGTACGTTTTCTTTCCTGGAGTACTTCAGCACTAGCAGCAGCGGAGAGTATTGATGTGGACAATAAATCATGTTCAGTCCACAGATCTAGGGAATCCACATAGAAGCTTTAGATGTTTCGATCCCTTTGAGTTAGTTTAGCAATATCATATTTAATATCAAAAATCCAAGAGGAACTAACCTTCTAGTATGTTTTCTCGAGATGGGCCCAAATCTCTGCAGCCGTAGTGAAGGTCCTGAGCGTAGGAGCGATACGAGAATCCATAGAATTTATTAGGCACGAGAAAACCTTGGCATTGTTTGTCTTCCACGTTACGAGCGACTTAGTTGCTTCAACTTGAGTCGGGCCGCTGCCTCAGTAGGCTTATCAATGGCTGCAGCATCTCCTCCACTCGATAGCGACAGTGGCGGCACAACTGGTTCAGGAGTGCTCCCATCCAGGTAGGAAAGTAAACTATTTCCTTGTACAAAATATCAGAATTGAAATTCCCATGTAGCATAGATCTTTCCGTTGAAGCGTAACGATTCTCCTCTCTCGAGATCCATACTCCGAAGCTCTGATACCATGATAACAAACCTAACGAAGTATAAACTTGAACACAAGAATTAACGTGGTTCCCCAACGGTGTGTTGAGTACGTATCAAAGGCCTAAGTATATAACTATCATATGCTCCAAAACCCTCTCTATAGGATGTACCAACCAAAGGCCCAATGGCCAATTGATAGGCCCCAGCCTCCAGTGATTTTGGGCTACCAAGAGAGCCCACAAACGAGCCCACAACAAGACAATCAATGATCTAGGTGATCCGTTGACCCAGCTCAGGATTGCGGGTGATCAGGATAAGAGGCCCAATAGAAAAGGATAAGGCCCACTCATGGCTGACCTAGCAACCCTAGGGTTTCTAAGGAACATGGACACGTGCCATCATCTCAAAAGATACAATGAACGGCTGAGATGAATCCTTTGCGAACACGATAAGAGTCAGACTATAAATACAGCTCTGACCCCTCTATAGCAGGGGGCACTCTTTTACACAGTGGACCAAACTTCCTGATACATTATTCCCGTTCACCTACCTAAATCCTTACAATCTCCTAGTTTACTCCATGGACTTACTACTATTCCCCTTTACATACAAGGTACCCCGCAACACCGAAGGCTAGGAGACTGCACTTCCAGACCTCTATTGGGCTAGGCGACTTGTCTGGAACAATTGGCGCGCCAGATAGGGGGAGAAGAGGGGATCCTTACTTTGGAAAAAGGTTAATGGATCCGGGAGAAGCATCCATGCACCCCAGGGTAGAGGATGACGGAATAACACCTCTCAAGCATGTGAATCCACCATCCAGGCGATCCCTAGGGTCACAAGGAATCTAGGAAACGAACTAGAGGACGTGTCTGTACACTCCGCGCACACCGACTCAGAGTCTCAAACTTGGGATCAAAGGGAAGGGCGTCGGAGCATGAGGACGCGACAATAGAGGCATACCACATACTCGAGCATCGATTTCAAGTCCTAGAGCAGCAAAACTTGGAATTAACTCAGTTGTTGAGAACAGTAATCGCCCAACAAGCAAAGGTTCCTCCTCCGATACCAGAAAGCAGACCTCAAATTCAGGTGACCACCAATGAGGTTCTCCAACAGTTTCATCCTGCACTACAAGTTGGGACCACCAAGTTACTCATTTGACAGCCACTCGCAAGAGCAATTTTCGCTGAACAGCTACCAGTAGGGCTGGTTCCCCCAAACATGGACAAGTACCAAGGGACAACTGATCCCGATGATCACCTTCAAACATTCCAGATTGCCATGCAGATGTAGCAAGCTAACGACGCAGCATACAGTAGAGCTTTTCTAGCAACGCTAAGGGGAAGAGCGAGGGAATGGTACATGAACCTTCCTCAGGGAATCATTACTTCATGGGATGGATTCATTAGGATTTTCTCTCAGAAGTATGAAACTAAGAGGAGAAGGACAGTTCCATTGCAAGTCCTGGTAAACTTAAGGTAGGGGGCAGACGAGTCGCTGAAGGAATTCTTTGACAAATGGATAGGAGTTATACAATCTATCAGGAATGTGGATCACGAAATCGCCGCAGCGAGTCTATTCCAAGCAACTCATAATAGAAGATTCAGAGAATTACTCGTGAATGCATCACTAACCTCACTCTCAGATCACAAAGCAAGGGTACACAAAATCATATTAATCGAGGAGTAGTTAGCAGATCCCGTGGTCGAGAAAACGGTAAAAGTGGAAAAACAGGAAAACAAAATAGGCAATAGACAGTCCCAATGGAGAAGATCGCCAGAAAGATGAAGGAGAGTATTTAGGGAGGAAAGGCCAGATTACACCCCCTCAATGAGTCTAGAAGGAAGATATTTATGTATATGTAGATAAGGGTCATCACATACAATGGCCCGAGCCCTTGAAGACCCCACTAGAGCAAATGAGTCGTTGTAAATTCTGTGATTTTCATGACTCACATGGGCATACAACCGAGGAGTGTAGGGAGCTTAAAAATGAGATCGAGCGGTGGATTAATGAAGGGCGGTTGAGGGATTTAATCCTTAGCGCCAACCAAAGGGATAAAAGTCCAGAGAGAGAACAATTTAGAAAGGTAGAGCCTCATGAGAAGAAGGGAGGAGTGTTCGCCTAATTGCAAGAATCACAGGGTGATGAGGAAGCAAAGAAAAAAGCGTGGCCAAAGTTTAACAAGGTGTATCAAACCATCTTTGGAGGCGAAAGCTGTCCAACAAAGAAAGTTAAGAAGGAGGAAGTCTTAGAGGTTATGATTATTGACTAGGTAAGCCTCCCAATCATCGGCTTTAGCGAAGAAGACATGGCTCAAGTTGGAGAGCCCAGCCTAGAGGCTATGGTGAATCAAGTTTTTACCCATCATAGTCGCTTGGAGCGAGTGATGATTGATGAGGGTAGTTCAGCAGACATTATGATGTGAATCGCTGCAAACGTGGGCAAACGAGCCTTAAACATCACAAGATGATCTCCTAGCACTCGTGAAGAACCTATGGAACTGGTGCGGATTAGGACTTTGACCCACTGCTATAAAGAGCTAGGAACCAGAAGAATCAAGCCGAGGGAGCCACGCCAAGAGATGTATGCTCTTGATGATAAGCCAACCTTAAGCAATGCAACAACGAGCAAAGGCTTGAAGGGAAAAGAACATATGTTCTGAAAAAAGGGGTTTATTAATCAAAGGGTGAGTTACAAGGGTGGTCGGTGGCCTCTATTTATAGGAGGGGTTAGGGAAAACACAAAACAATTCAAAGAAGACTTGGGGCTGAAGAAAATAGCATATTTAGGAAAAAATTGGCAAAACCGAAAAACCCTAATCCGGCGCCCGAGCGTGTTCCTCCGCCGGCCCGGATTAGGTGATCTTCTTCCTAATCATGTGGCACTTTCGTGACAGCTTCCTCAATTTTTCCAGGGACGGTTGGCCATGCTTCCTAGGCCTCTAGGGCTTCTAGGGCCGGTGGAAATTCGCCAAAGGCCCGAGACAATTGTTGGCTCAGCCCTGGTCGATCCGGTGTAGCACTCTGGGTTCGGTTTGGCGCTGGATGAGGGCATGGCTTCAGACCTTTGGGAGTTCTTCCCAGGCTTCTTATCTTCTGTCTCAGGACATCTTTAAGACTTGCCTTGGGGTTGTTTTTCGACCAAATTCTACGCCTGGTGCTCATCAGAATTCATTTGGGGCTCGAGGTGAGTGCTTTGCTTGACCCGGGGCTGGCGGCGGTGCCTGGTCTTAGCATTAGTGCCTAGCGGGGCTTTATTCCCTGTTCCAATTCTGGCTTCGGATTTGGGGAGGTGTCTTTGACTTCCAGGAGGGTGTAGCCTCCCTTGGCAAACCTATCTGCATCCTCCTCATGTCCTTCCTTGCTCCCTGCCTTCATGTAGGTGTTGAGCCGTTCCTTGAAGGCCTTGGTTTGGCTTCGGGTTGGGGGTGGCTCAGGTCTGGTCCAGGGCATAGGGGGCTCATGATCCCCCTCTTCTTGGGGAGGATTCATCCTCGAATCCTGATCTGCATAGGTATCATCATAGTAGGGTAAGTCAGCCACATTAAATGTAGCACTTACCCAGTAGGAATTGGGTAGATCAAGGACATATGCATTGTTGTTAACTCTATGAAGAACTGTGTATGGTCCATCCCCTCTAGGTAACAGTTTGGACTTTCTCTGCTCGAGGAACCTATCCTTCCTGAAGTGGATCCACACTTGATCTACTACTTCAAAGATTTTCTCCTTTCTCCCTAGGTTGGCGTTGCGGGTGTATTCGGCAGTCCTTCTTTCAATGTTGACCTTAGTCTTCTCATGTAGCTTATTGACGTAGGCTCCCTTCTCTTGACCACCTACATCTAAGAACTCATGGATAGGTAGAGGTGATAAATCCAAGGGGGTTAAAACCATAAACAAGTTCAAAAGGTGAGTATTGGGTGGCGGAGTGCACAACCCTATTATAAGCAAACTCCACATGTGGTAAGCATTCTTCCCAAGTTTTAATGTTGCTTTTCGTGATGGCCCTCAGCATTTGGGACGAGGATCGATTCACAACTTCGGTTTGGCCATCAGTTTGAGGGTGGCAAGTGGTGGAGAACATCAATCGTGTTCCAAGATTAGCCCACAAGGTCTTCCAAAAGTAGCTCCAGAATTTGGAGTCCCTATCCGAGACTATGGTCTTAGGAACTAATGTGAACCGCTGCAACCGTGGGCAGACGACCCTCACCACCGCAAGTTGAGACCATGCAACGAGGTAGAAACGTCGGGAACCGGGGTGGAAAAGTACTTTGACCCGTCGGCTATATAACAGCCGGGAACCAGAAGTGTCCAGTCGAAGACGCCACGCCAAGAGATGGATGCTCTTGATGATAAGTCGATCCTTCAGTATCGCAACATGCAGATACAACAAGGGTTTCAGAACAAAGTTCTATCAAAGGGGGTTTATTTCATAAAAGTTGTAAGTTACAAGGGAGGCGGCGGCCTCTATTTATAGGGAGGGAACAAGCTCTCCTCCCTAAAGTCTAACTCCTAAATAATAATAAAATAAAGAGTCCTATTCCTAAATAGTCTCATAAATCCCCTAAATAATCATTCTAAAAAGGAATAAACATAAAATAATAGTTGTAGTCTTTAAAGCAGAATAAAAGACCTAAATTAGGTCAAAACCCCTAATTCGGCCGCGTACGGCTGCTCGGGCCGGTTGGGCGCGTGTGGCGGCCTGGTGGGCTTGACCGGCCGAACGCCGGGCTTGACTCGGGTGGCGGGCGCGGGCTTCGGCTTCGGGCGGGCTCAGTGTCCGGACTTCTTGTCCAAAAGATATGTTCTTCATGTCCGGCTCCGTAAAACTCTCTTGATCGGCCCGGCTGCTGGTTTAGGGCGTGTGGTTGCTCTCTCCTTGGGCCTTCTTCCTTTCTACTTGGGCCTTCTTCTTTAAGCTTCAGGTAGGCCTCCAAGTAGCTTCGGACGTAACCCTCCGAGGTTAGCCCAAGTGTCATGCTTCGGGGCCACGGATTCCACTTCTTTCTAGGGCTCGGCTCAGGGTCAATCTTTGACAACTCTCCTCTTCGGGCCAAGGGTTCTTGGGCTCTCTTCCTTCTGTACTCCAGGAATGCTTCTAGAGGGTCACTTAAAGAATCGGCTTCTTCCTCAGGGCTCCTAGAGGTCAGGCTAGGGGCAGGCTGAAGCTTCTCTTCGGTGCTTGGGCTCATACCCTCGGCCAACAGCATGGCTTGGGACAGCATTCCATTCCTTGGAGTCTTTCTACCTGCAAGTGAAGGATTTAGTCGATATTTCTTGTCATACCTTGGTTTTAGGGCTCGTGGACGGCCTTCCTTGGATTCATTCGCTTCTTAAGAGGCCATAGGGTCTTGTCTCGGCCAGGTGACCCTAGTGGTGTGTAGGAGTACCGATTGGCTTCGGGGCAGCATTGTTGGATCATGTCATCCCCCTCTTCTTGCCTTGGATTTGTCCCCAAATCCATCTCGGGTCCTTTCCTAACACTCATCATCCTCTTCCAATCTTTGGCACCATCATCCTTAGACCGAGGAGTCTCGCTTGAGCCAGTAACGGACCAAGGCTCGGGTCCTTCAGTGCTCTCTTCTTCAGTCTCCATAGCTTCTTCCCCTGAAAAACTATCAATAATAATGTTGAGGCTCCGGGAGGTAACGGGTGAGAGCTCCTTACTCATCTCCACATCCTAATCAGCATCCGGATCGTCCTCGCTCGGGGCAGCTCTTGAAACTCGTCGGGAGGGATTCTCCCATGGAACTGGTGGTGAAGCGTCGAGCCGGAGCACGGGGGTGTCGGGGGTGCTGGAGGTAAGCCAGGGCACGTGGGCCAGGTGACGGAACCGGCTAGTGGGGACGCGACGGCGGGCAGTGTTGAGCCGGCGGCGGGCAGTGGGGAGCCGGCGGCGGCGGCGGGAAGGAAGTAGGCGGTGGCGGGAAGTGATGCGGCGGGGCAGGCGGTGATGCGGTGACGGGCGGTGGAGGGCCGGCGGCGGGTAGTAGAAATCTGATGGCGGCGAGCAGTGGGGTGCCGGCGGCGGTGGGCAGTGGAGGATCGGGCGCTGGAGCGCTGGGACTGGTCAGGGTAGCGCCTGGGCTGGGGCCGAGTGCTGGGGCACTGGGGCCTGGGGCAGCGCCGGGGCTGGGGCTGAGCACTAGGGTGCTGGGTGGGCGCCGCTGGGTGCTGGGGCAGGCCGGGGGGGCTGGGGGCCGAGTGCTGGGGCACTGGGCCTGGGGCAGCGCCGGGGCTGGGTGGCACTGGGGTGCTGGGGCCTGGTGGGGCAGTACCGGGGCTGGGACCGAGTGCTGGGGCACTGGGGCCTGGGGCAGCGCCGGGGCTGGGACTGAGCACTGGGGCACTGGGGCCTGGGGCAGCGCCGGGGCTGGGGCTGAGCACTAGGGTGCTGGGGCCTGTCGGGCAGCGCCGGGGGCTGGGGCCGAGCGCTGGGCGCTGAGGGCTTGGGGCAGTGCCGAGCTAGGGCCGAGTGCTGGTGCCAGGCGGGGTCAGGGCTAGTGCCATGGGCTAAGGCGGGGCAGGGCAGGGGGCAAGGCCGGGGCTGAGGCAGGGGCGTGCCGGGCTGAGGCTGGGGCTGAGCCGGAGCATGAGGCGGGGCTGAGGCCGAGGCATGGGTCGGGGCTGAGGCCGGGTGGCGCGGGAGCGGGGGGTGCTAGGGTTTTAAAAGTGAACCCTGCAAACTTTTCAAGCCCTTCGGGCTGAACTTCTTCTCCTTCTTCTGACTCCTCTTCTTCTTCCTTCTTCTCCTCCACTTTATCGTCCGTCTCGATTCCTCCTTCTCTTACTACCATCGTCCGTTGGTTAGGGCAGTCCCTTGAGATGTGTCCTCTACCTTGACACTTAAAACATACAATTCCACTAGGACGTGGGTTAGAATTCTGAACCGTAGAAGTAGGTTGGACAGATGTTACCGGAGGTGCCGAACCCCTAGGGTTAGGGTTTGGCCGTGAACTAGAGCCTCGGGGCTGTTCGGTCTTCCATGAGGCTTGGCTGGTAGTCGAGCCTCCTTTCCACGGGGCACTGGCGGATCTTGTCGTGTAACCCCTCTTCAATTCTCTCTCCACGCGGTTAGCTAGGGCTTTGAGCTCCTCGTAGTCAGCATAGTTGAGTATGTTGACTTGATACATGAGCTCGGGGCGTAGCCCACCTACAAACTGGGCTATCTTCGCTTCGGGTTCTTCTCGGAGGTCAAGTCGGGCTACCAACATCTCGATCTCCTTGGTATATTGCTCCACGGACATGGTGCCTTGTTTTAAGTTCCGGAGGGATGTGTGTAGGTCTCGAGTATAAGTACTCGGAACAAACTTCTTCCTCATGATCCGCTTGAGGTCCCTCCACGACTCGACGGGATCTTCTTCATCCCTTTGAATCCTGCCCTTGTATTGGCTCCACCAAAGAGCAGCATAGTCAGTGAATTCAAGGGTGGCGAGAATTACCTTCTTACGTTCGGAGTAGTGGTGGCACTCGAGGAAATCCTCCAGACTTCTCTCCCAATCTAGGTACTCGTCGGCATTGTATTTGCCAGCAAACTTTGGCACTGTGAGCTTGAGGTTGCTCAAGTCATCGTCAATCTCCTGAGCTAGTCGTCGGGCTCTTCTATTCGGGTCTTCAGGGATGTCCTCGCGGAGCCTATCTCGTCCTCTCTCGGCTTGAAGCTGAGCTAGGATGGCAGCCATGGTAGCTCCAAGGTCCCGAACGTTGCCTTCTAAATTGGCTAGTCTCTCGTCTGCCATGGTTAGTACTATCGAACGGAAGCAATTTCTATCCCCTCTTCTTAGAAATAAACTTACAACGAAAGGAAATAACGTGGCAAGGTGGCCTTGCTTTCTTTTCTTTTTCTTTTCTTATAACTCGAAACTAAAATTGAAATAGAAGGGAGATTTTCGAATCAATTTTCTAAGGAAAGCAATAAAAGGATATGAATCCAGGAGAACCTGGAGACTGGGATAGATGTGGTCCTTGTGTTTGAACCGTGCTCTGATACCAACTGATGTGAACCGCTGCAACCGTGGGCAGACGACCCTAACCACCGCAAGTTGAGACCGTGCAACGAGGTAGAAACGTCGGGAACCGGGGCGGAAAAGTACTTTGACCCGTCGGCTATATAACAGCCGGGAACCAGAAGTGTCCATTCGAAGACGCCACGCCAAGAGATGGATGCTCTTGATGATAAGTCGATCCTTCAGTATCGCAACATGCAGATACAACAAGGGTTTCAGAACAAAGTTCTATCAAAGGGGGTTTATTTCATAAAAGTTGTAAGTTACAAGGGAGGCCGGCGGCCTCTATTTATAGGGAGGGAACAAGCTCTCCTCCCTAAATTCTAACTCCTAAATAATAATAAAATAAAGAGTCCTATTCCTAAATAGTCTCATAAATCCCCTAAATAATCATTCTAAAAAGGAATAAACATAAAATAATAGTTGTAGTCTTTAAAGCAGAATAAAAGACCTAAATTAGGTCAAAACCCCTAATTCGGCCGCGTACGGCTGCTCGGGCCGGTTGGGCGCGTGTGGCGGCCTGGTGGGCTTGACCGGCGAACGCCGGGCTTGACTCGGGTGGCGGGCGCGGGCTTCGGCTTCGGGCGGGCTCAGTGTCCGGACTTCTTGTCCAAAAGATATGTTCTTCATGTCCGGCTCCGTAAAACTCTCTTGATCGGCCCGGCTGCTGGTTTAGGCGGTGTGGTTGCTCTCTCCTTGGGCCTTCTTCCTTTCTACTTGGGCCTTCTTCTTTAAGCTTCAGGTAGGCCTCCAAGTAGCTTCGGACGTAACCCTCCGAGGTTAGCCCAAGTGTCATGCTTCGGGGCCACGGACTCCACTTCTTCTCAGGGCTCGGCTCAGGGTCAATCTTTGACAACTCTCCTCTTCGGGCCAAGGGTTCTTGGGCTCTCTTCCTTCTGTACTCCAGGAATGCTTCTAGAGGGTCACTCAAAGAATCGGCTTTTTCCTCAGGGCTCCTAGAGGTCAGGCTAGGGGCAGGCTGAAGCTTCTCTTCGGTGCTAGGGCTCATACCCTCGGCCAACAGCATGGCTTGGGACAGCATTCCATTCCTTGGAGTCTTTCTACCTGCAAGTGAAGGATTTAGTTGATATTTCTTGTCATACCTTGGTTTTAGGGCTCGTGGACGGCCTTCCCTTGGATTCATTCGCTTCTTAAGAGGCCATAGGGTCTTGTCTCGGCCAGGTGACCCTGGTGGTGTGTAGGAGTACCGATTGGCTTCGGGGCAGCATTGTTGGATCATGTCAGGAACCCCATGCAACCTGACTACCTCTTTAAAGAACAAATCAGCAATGTTAGAGGCATCATCAGTTTTGTGGCAAGAAATAAAATGGGCCATCTTAGAGAACCTATCAAGGACTACAAAGATGGAATCTTTTCCCTTTCTAGTCCTCGGCAGCCCTAATATAAAATCCATAGACAAGTCAACCCATGAGTGTTGAATGATGAGTAAACGGGTGTGTAAACCCTGGGGCTTGATTTTTAGCTTAGCTCGTTGGCACTTGGAGCATTGAGCTATGAGTTTCTCCACATCATGGAGCATCTTGGGCCAATAGAAGTGCTCTTTGAGGGTGGCCAATGTTTTGGCTACTCCAAAGTGTCCCATGAGACCTCCTCCATGAGCCGCTAGGGTTAGGACAGTTCTGCATGTATGGTTAGGTAAACATAGTTGGGTCCTGTAAACAGATATCCATCCTGCTTGTAGAATTTCCCAAATCCTCCCTATTGACAAGCCTGAAAGATACTGTTAAACTTGGGGTCAGTGGCATAAAGGTCTCTAATATGTTCAAAGCTAATAAATTTAGTGGAAAGGACTGAGATTAAGGTGTACACTTCGAGAGAGGGCATTAGCCACGACATTTTCCCTACCTTGTTTATATTGAATGATGTATGGGAAGGACTCGATGAACTCTACCCACCTGGCATGTCTTTTGTTGAGCTTGTGTTGAGCCTTGAGGTACTTGAGTGATTCATGATCCGTGTTGATGATGAATTCCTTGGGCCACAAGTAGTGTTGCCAAGTCTTCAAAGCTCTCACTAAAGCATAAAGTTCTTTGTCATAGGTGGGGTAGTCGAGGGTGGCACCGCTTAGCTTCTCACTGAAGTAAGCAATGGGCCTCTTTTCTTGCATTAGAACAGCCTCAATCCCTACTCCTAAAGGACTCCAATTCCGACGACAAAGGTTGGATTTTGTTGCATCCAATGCAACAATCAATCTCATCTCTTGGATCTTAGTTGTTTCCCTATGGTCTTAATTCTTTGTTTATAATTTCAAGTTATTTTAGTTTGTTGAAGTTTCCTTTCATTTTCTATCACAAAAATGTTTAACGACGGATTTCTCGATAACACAAGTCTCCGTTGTCGAAAATTTCTGTACCCACGTGATCACCGTAATTAGATTTATGTTTCTGGAAAAAAAATATTTTTCTGAAAAAAAATATTTTTTATGATAATTTTTACGACGGCTAGTCGTACAGTTTGTATGCGGCTTATACAATTTGTATTCATGTGTTGTACAAGCTGTATATAAACAATATACACTTTGTATTTATTTTTGTATAGTTTGTACTGGAGCGTATACAAACTGTACACACTTCACACGATATTTGTATACTTTGTATTTAATTTTGTACAATCAATACGAGAGTTGTATACACTTTGTAAGGGAGTTGTACACTCTATATTTATTTTTGTGCAGTATCGTAGGATTGTAAACAATTCATACAAAATGTATATATTAATCTATATGAAATTCGTATACTATGTATGAGAATCGTATAACTTGTATATAACGTACACTCTGTATGGAGTTCGTACAAACTGTATTGACGAAATAATTAAATGTGTCATCATCGGCGGAGCAGCTATGTAAAAACGACGCCCCAAAATTTTAAATATTTCTCCGACCAACTTTTTATTTGATTGAAAAATTAATTGGTCAAAAAAAGACCACATTCATACGAGTTGGAGAAGAAGAAAAGAACAAGTGAGAAATAAGGACCGTATATTAAATAGACGGATAGAATTAATGCTGGTTTGAAGACAGCATGTGTAGCGTTGTCTCCAGAACCGCGGTCACTCGTGAAGCATCACACTCGATCTCAACGGGCTTAGTGAAATATGGCAGCATGAGCAATGAGGCTTCTATGAGTTTTTTTAGGGCTTCAAAGGCTTCTTGTTGTGAGGTACCCCATGGAAGGGCACATCCTTCTTGAGCACGGCTGTAAGTGGGGCAGCAATGGTGCTGAAATCCCTCATAAACCTTCGGTAGAAGCTAGCCAATCCATGAAAGCTTCTAACATCAGTGATGTTCTGAGGTGTGGGCCAGGACTTGATAGCTTTTATCTTGTCTTCATCCACCCTAATTCCTGCTGAACTAACAACAAAGCCAAGAAAAACAAGATGAGCTGTGCAGAAGGTGCACTTGGCCATGTTAGCATAGAGGTGTTCTTTCTATAGGGTTCTAAGATAGTTTTTAGGTGCCCTAGGTGGTCATCTAAGTTTTTGGAGTAGATAGGTACGTCATCAAAGTAGACCATGAAAAATTTCCCAATGTAAGACCTAAGGAGTTGATTCATTAATCTCATGAAGGTACTAGGTGCATTGGTTAAGCCAAAGGGCATGACCATCCATTCATATAGCCCTAATTTAGTTTTGAAGGCAATTTTCCATTCATCACCTTCCTTCATTCATATTTGGTGATAGCCTGATTTAAGATCAGTTTTAGAGAAGATAGTAGATCCATGTAACTCATCAAGCATGTCATCTAATCTAGGGATAGGGTGGCGATACTTAACTGTAATGTTGTTGATGGCTCGACAATCAACACACATTCTCCATGTTCCTTCCTTCTTGGGGACTAGGATAATCGGCACGGCACAAGGGCTCATGCTTTCTCTGGCGTATCCTTTGTCCATGAGTTCCTCTACTTGAGCTTGTATCTCTTTGCTTTCTTCTAGGTTGGTACCGTAGGCTGGCTTGTTTGGGAAGGCCGCTCCCAACACCAAGTCTATTTGGTGCTCAACTACTCTTAGTGGGGGCAGTCCACTAGGGATTTCTTTGGGGAAGACGTCCTCAAATTCCTGTAAGAATGAGACAACAACACTAGGGCAAGGAGGTGTTAGGGTTAGTAATCAAGCATTCCTTGTAAAGGCTGATCAATAAGGGGTCTCCTAGTAAGCAGGATTTGTTTGATCTCTCTACGGATGGCTAGGAGGTTTTCTCTTTTTTTAGCTCTTGGACCCTTAGGGTCTTGTAATTCTGTTTTTACACTTGGGGGGCACTCGTTTGTTCTCTCTTCTCTCTGTTTTTGAGCTCTCTCTATTTTTTCTCTCGAATTGCTCTCCCATCTATTTGGTCTTTGAGAATTTTGGTAGGGGACAAAGGTTTTAAGATGTACTTTGTGTCTCCATGGATAAGGTTGTACCTGTTGGTCCTCCCATCATGTTTGGAGTACCTATCGAATTTGCAAGGCCTCCCAAGTAGTATATGGGCAGCTTCCATGGGAACCACATCACATAGGATGATATCAGTGTATCTTCCTATGCAAAAGGGAATGCGAGCTTGACGGA
Organism: Linum lewisii; assembly: GCA_034768395.1. Taxonomy (NCBI): domain Eukaryota; kingdom Viridiplantae; phylum Streptophyta; class Magnoliopsida; order Malpighiales; family Linaceae; genus Linum; species Linum lewisii. Next base: position 50,158,879 of record CM068300.1, on the reverse strand, counting down.
TCACCCCTAATTCCCCACAGTTGCTAAGCCAGTGTAGCTTGTAGGGTTTCAGATGTTTTAGGGTTGGAAGGCCAAGACCCTCTACTAAATCGGTGTTCACGGTGTTGGTACAACTTCCTCCATCAATTACCATACTACAAATTTTATTTTTAATCACGCACCTGGTATGGAAGAGGTTATCTCGTTGCTCCCAACCTTCCTCCATGATTTGGGCACTAATGACGCGTCGGGAGATGGCAGAGAGTCGGTGGGCATGCTCCGGGGTCGGGCGGAGCACGAGGGTCGATCGGCACTTGGGGGCTGTTTCGTGGCGCGGGTCGGGGCTCATACCTGGGGGAGACCAGGGCTTGAGCAAGGGCGCGGGCCATTGACCGGGTGACAATTATCGTAGGGGCTGGCACGTCAGGTGGCTCGGGCATGGAGTCCTCATCGAATGCGGGGCTGGCGCCAGAGTCGGGGGTCGGGTGCCGATCCGGGATAGAACGGGGCTCCGGGTGGTCTTGGTGTTGGACTTGTACGACATCGTTGCTTGGTGGCGGGCTTGCCTGGGGTGATGTCGGGTGGGTGTTGGGCGGAGCACTGGTCCGAGGCTGGGCTAAAGTCCACCCGGGGCTGAGAAGGGCGATGTGTCGGGGCTGAGTAGGTGCTACCCCGGGGCGGAGCGCTGGCCCGGGATGGGGCCAGGGCAGTTCCAGGGCTGGCCCGATGTTGCTCCGGTAAAGTTCGGCTTCTCTCTCCAGCCGTTCTAAGGTAGCTTGGACCTATCTCAGGACTTGGGAAACATTTGCTATGGTAACTTCGAGCTTGGCTAATCTCCTATTTGTCATGGTTAGCAAAAACACACGAAAACAAGGGATATGGCCTCACAACTCGCTCAATTGATCCTCACTCTCCTTGATTTTCCTCTCGTGTTTAGAGTTTTAGTAACCTCTCAAATAAATTTCAACTCAAGTAGTTGCAAGTTTCTTCAAAGCTATCAAGAAGGACTTACCGATTAGTGGCACCAAGGCTTGAACTTCTTAGAGCTCCCTTCGTAGCTAGTGAGTGCTTTGTCGAAGATTTTCAAGGGAGGTAGTGCTAGCTTGTGTGTAGGGTATGAGCAACGAAAGCCTTATTACCTCTCTATCCCCTCTTCTTAAGAATTCTCTTATAACGAAAATAATTTTGGCAAGGGTGACCTTGCTTGTTTTTGAAGTATTTTTCTGTTTTCTTACTTCTATTAGAATTTTCTTGATGGTATGATGTCCACCTAGCTTTTTCTACCTTACACGAATCTTAAAGTACAAGAAACTGAAATAGATATGGAATTTTTGAAGCTAATTTTCTGAAACGCAAGAAAAGTAAAGGATATGGATCCAAGAGTGAACCTGGAAACGAGGATAGGGGTTGGCCCTAGTGTTGAACTGAAGCTCTGATACCAACTTATGTAAACCGCTGAAACCTTGGGTAGACCCCTTAAACACCACAAGATCTCCTAGAATTCGTGAAAAACCTATGGAACTGGGGCGGATTAGGACTTTGACCCACTAGCTATAAAGAGCTAGGAACTAGAAGTATCAAGTCGAGGGCGCCACGCCAAGAGATGTATGCTCTTGATGATAAGCCAACCTTAAGCAATGCAACAATGAGCAAAGACTTGAAGGGAAAAGAACATATGTTCTGAAAAAGGGGAATTATTAATCTAAGGGTGAGTTACAAGGGTGGCCAGCGGCCTCTATTTATAGGAGAGGTTAGGGAACAATCTCTCATAATCCTTCCTTCAATTTTTACTTCCCAATCAACTAATTAAATAAGCTAAAGTCCAAAATAAGCTAAATTCTTCCTAAATAGTTTAACTAAAAGAGAAAATAGAAAACAAGTCAAAGAAGTCTTGGGGCCGAAGAAAATAGACTATTTAGGCAAAAACTGGCAAAACCGGGAAACCCTAATCCGGCGCCCGGGCGTGTTACTCTGCCAGCCCGGATTAGGTGATCTTCTTCCTAATCAGGTGGCACTTTCGTGACAGCTTCCTCAATTTTTCCAGGGACGATTGGCCATGCTTCCTGGGCCTCTAGGGCTTCTAGGAACGGTGTAAATTCACCAAAGGCCCGAGCCAATTGTTGGCTCGACCCAGGTCGATCCGGTATAGCGCTTCGGGCTCAGTTTGGCGCGGGATCGGGGCCTAGCTTCAGGCCTTTGGGAGTTCTGCCCAGGCTTCTTAGGACTTGCCTTGGCGTTGTTTTCCGGCTAAAGTCTGCACCTGGTGCTCATCAGAATTCGTTTGGGGTTCGAGGTGAGTGCTTTGCTCGGCCTAGGGCCGGCGGCGGCGCCCGATCTTAGCATTAGTGCCCGGTGGGGCTTATTCCCTATTCCAACTCCGGCTCTAGCTTTGGGAAGGTGTCTTTGACTTCTAGGAGGGTATAGCCTCCCTTGGCAAACCTATCTGCATCCACCTCATGCCCTTCCTTGCTCCATGCCTTTGTGTAGGTGTTGAGCCGTTCCTTGAAGGCCTTGGTTTGGCTTCGGGTTAGGGGTAGCTCAGGTCTCGTCTAGGGCGCAGGGGGCTCATCAAATTATCTTTTGGGACTTGTACATACAAATAGATGGACCTACCAGCAAACCTCTTGCGGCAGACAAAAACAACAATATCAAGATTCTCAGGACACACGGTTTCCATCAAAGGGATCTCCACAATGAAGATTACTATTAGAGACGACGAGGTTCAGTCTACGCGATCCATTGACTTTCATGTCATGGATTGCAAGTCAACATATAACATGATACTGGGGGCGACCAGCTTTGCCAGCATTCCAGGCGATTTCCTCGCCGGTACATCAAATCATGAAATTCACTATAGTAGATGGAGTGGGATTCGCCTGGGCGCACCCAGAGATAGACAGAAGGTGTTACAAGGCTATAACAAAGAGCACTTGCTACAATATTAGCCTGGAGGCAGAAGGTGGAAATGAGCGGCTCACTCTGGTAGAGTCGGACGTGCCGATTCCCTTATGGGAAGAAGATCCGACAAAAATAGTCAGGATATCATCATACTTGGAAGTGGATAGGCAAAAGGAGATACTTTAACTAATACGATAATTTGCACACCAGTTCGCTTGGTCACCTAGTGATATGCTGGGAATCGCTCTAGAATATTGCCAAGAAGTCGTCCGGTTCAGCAAAAAAGAAAAAATATATGTAGAGAGAGGCAGCAGGCGGTTGCATTTCACAAACTAGAGTGGAAAAACTTTTATTAAGGAGGTTCGATGCCTAGAGTGGTTAGCGAATGTGGTCCTGGTCAAGAAATCTTTCGAATCTTGGGGAATGTGCGTAGATTTCACAAACTTGAATGATGCATGTCCAAAGGACCCATACCCATTGCCAAAGATTGAGCACTTAGTGGACGCGACGACCAACAATGAGATGTTGTCTTTTCTGGACATGTTTTCCGGCTAGCACCAAATTCCCCTAAATGAAGACGATCAAGAAAAAACCATGTCCATGACACCGACAGTGAATTATTGCTATAAAGTAATGCCTTTTCGGTCTGAAGAATGCGGGAGCCACTTATCAGTGGATGATTGATACAGTCTTCGTAAAGAAGATTGGAAGAAATCTGGAAGCGTATGTAGATGTGATGAACGCGTTTTCACGCGCGTGTAGTCAAATAACTATCAAGCACAAAGCAAGATAGATTGTATTCCATGGGTTTCTTCTAATCGTTTACTCAAATGTATTGGAAAATGACTCAGATTTAAACAAGTTGTGCGTGGTGTGAGTTCCACGACTTCTAGACTAAAATGCAAGGAAGGTAAAATGAAAACTAAGAGAAGAAAGATTGGTTGATTGACTAACAGTTTGACAAACAAGCTTAGATTTCAAATCCACCTAATATTACCAGAACATTGGCGATCACAAGACCAACGGTTTACAATCCCGATTCCTTCAATTCTCAGACACCACCATAACTCCTGACCCTTAGGTTTAAGACTGGCAAACGTTCGCTCTATCCGATCTAACTACCAAGATTAATTAACTGTCTGTGCGTTCACTTCTGCAACGAAAAACTAACTGGCGCGATTACTAGTGATTAATGAGTTACTATAGCAGCGGATTAACCCTAACTGGTTCCTCAAAGAGAAATTGTTCCAATGAATAGGTTAACTGTTGATTTGATGTTTTGAAGTGAGGCGAACGTTCGCTACTATCCTCAACTTAACAAGAATCCAATCTAGGTGGCCAAACCAGAGAAGAAACACAACAACGAGGAACAAAACAAACATGCAAGAAGAACTGTCTGAATCTTAATCTAATTACCGCCGATCCGTGACCGCTTTAAAGCCCTGGGTCACTTAGGGTTCATCTAATCTAAGCTCTACAAGTTTTAGCTACTCATATTCGAAACAAGAGAAACGAAGATAAACTAAGAATACATCTTCAAAATAGGGAGAACAGAGAAGAACTGTAAAACCTAATTTCAGATGAATCTATGCAGCTTCAATCTCCTGGATCTTCAACTCCTAGCACCGAGTTCTCTGAGATGGAAGGATGGCGTCACGATCTCTTCCCGGCTCCTCGAACTCTCTTCACTATATCTGCTTTCTGAAGTCTAGGAAATTAATCCTTGGAGAAAGTATGTCTTCATTGTGGCCGCCGATTATGTATTTATAGGGTTTTCAAATCCCAGCCGAAAAAGGAAAAGTTTTCGGCGAAAAGCTTGGGAGTTTTCGCCGAAAACTTCAAGTAAAACACCAGCTGGATCTGCTGTCTTCGACTAACCAGTTTGTGCCTTAGTTTTCGGTCGAGAACTATGGAGTTCTCACCAAGGAATTCTTTCTCCCGGGTGGCAGTAATATTGTCTACATACTTTTCGGCAAGACTTGGGAGTTTTCACCGAAAGTTTTGTGCAAAGCAGGGGTTGATTTGTCTTAACTCGGAAGCTCCTTGGGTTGATTTCGGGTCAATTCCTCGAGACTCCTTTGCCTTCCCGAGCTCGTCTGTGGCTATGAATCTGAAGGCAAGGACTGTACAATCTCAAAAGCACTAGAAAACCATCAAATAGAACCATAACGGGCCAAAGTAACCAAAACGGCAAGACATAGAGCAATTAGGTGAAAACAACCTAAACTACCCTAAAACCCGAGGTTCAAGCAAGGAAATGTAGCTTAAATGAGGATGATAATCACGTAAAATCGAGTGTCATCAAATACCCCACACTTAAGCCTTTGCTTGTCCTCAAGCAAACTAAACTAGAACGCACTCAGATTCACAAATGACGAGATCGATCAAGTTAAGGTTCAAGCAATCACAATGAATTATTAAACTGCTACTTCTAGAACGAGTGACATAACATGCATACACGTTAACCAAACAACCTGGTGTCACTAAATATCTGCACACAAACAAGTAGCAAACACAAATCATACACGAATCCGACCTAACCGACCACACTTCTCACACAGACAAAATTTTGAACAAGGGAACTCTCGCACTCTATGTTTAGGGACGTGTTTCTGCTCTCAAATACTTTCTCTACCGAAGTATGTCATATGTTTGCAATTCGACCACAATCTCCACCACTTTGACAACACGAGCAACTAGTCAAAAGGACATTTGCAAGGGACCATACGATTCCTACACTACAAGGGTTTATAATGAGATGGATGAAGGGATGAATGATGGAATTGGCTTTGGTGCGGTGAAGCTTTCGACTAACTTCCCTCGAATCTAGCCTATGACTTCCTACCATCTAACCAGACACGTGTGGAATAGTGTACGCTCGTCCTATGATACCCTCAAGCAACCTAGCACTTTATTTTGCACATTTTTCTTTTTCTGAATTTTCTGATGATTTTTTTTATTACATTTCCTTTGACTTCGTTCTTTCATATTTAGGGAGAAGAACGTTATTGGCCTATACTACTAACTTTGAAGCTTTGACTTACTTTCAAATTTTTTTCTTTTCTTTTCTTGTGCTTATTATTATTTTTTCGTTTAGTTGCTATAGGCTCTTATAAAAAAAAATGGCTATAGGCAGGTTATCACAAACCAACTTTCCGGTAGGCTAATCTAGGACTACAACCACAAGGGATCAATGGGGTGATGAAAAATGGGGATTAGCTGTAATGTATAACGAACCAAAAGAAGGGCCAAGCTCAAGGGTTTACACCTAATGGATTTAACGTTAGGTTGGCTAGCTGGCATAAGTAGCTTTAACTAGGTGTATCTATCCTCCTAGAACTCGTGTTATCGTGTGGTCTCGAATTGGTCTAATGCAAATTCTAACTCATTCAAGGTATGAGAAAGCCACTCAAAAAGAATTGAAATTGCAAGTTTATGTGCAATGGATTAAAAGCTCACAGTTGGTTTGCTAGTCGGATTCAGTGATTTTCATGCGGTCAAGGTGAAATACTACATGGGTGATATGAATTTTTCTGTTCTGACCAGGCGATTCAGCATCGATGCAAGCAAGTTTGTTACAGTTTCTAGGTTAAGCAGTCTAAGCGTCATTATGAAGGATTGAAAAATAACTTAATACAAAAAAATCAAGAACCGAGCAATTCTATGCTAGAAGGATTGGAATGCACCACGAAATTCGCATAGAGAGGTAAACAAGATCATGCAAGGTTCCCTAGCAACCTACCCCACACTTAAATGGAGCTGTGTCCTCACAGGACTAAAATAGGATAGAGAGAAATGGAGAACCTGGAAGCAGATGGTTGGTGTGGTGGTTGAGCTCAGAGAACGAGAGAGGAGCAGAGTAGTAGCTAATCGAGGCCCGACAAAGACAAAAACAAAAACATCCAAAAGGAAAGAAAGATCAAAAGGATACCAGAACAAATGCCCTGGATCCACACAGAAAAAGTTGGACCGAAATCCGAAATGAAGAAACAGAAAGAAAAGGAAAGGATAAGACCTGATCACCGTCCCTCAGGTAGGGGTGGCGGTGGAGCAATGCCTAGGCGCTCATTCACCTGCTGCCGCCAGGCCAACTCTGCTTGGTGTCGAGTGTTTTGATCGCTCATGAATTGTTGTAGAAGGAGCCATCTCGCATCATGAGTCCTCTCGTGCTCCAACCGGTCCTTCTGCCATTGATGGGAACAGGAGGAGTAATCCCGTTGCCATTGATCCATGTGAACTAGTCGGTCACCATGTGGGTCCGAGGGCTGGAGTGGTGGGGGAGCAGGTGCCGGTGTGGGAAAATTTGATCCCGAGAATGGTGTGTAAACGTCGAGACTCACCGAAAGGTCGAGGCCACGTGCGAGAGCGAGGTTTGCTCCGATGAGATCATCCTCGGTGCTGGGAAGACTGGGGTCCCAGTTGTCACGGATCTTTAGTGTGTCAATCAGACAAGAGACGAAAGGGCCACCGGAAAGGGCAGTTGGCAGTTTCTTGGTAGTGGTGCACTTATGAAAGAAGCGGGCTAGCCACCACCCCGGGTGAAGGCGCGCGAACTCCTCAATGAAACGGAAGAGAATGAACACTTCCATGGATATGTGGTGGTGTGCTTCCTTGGTGCAATAACACAGAGAACGAGTCCAAACATAATGTAGGAATTTTAAGAGGGGGTGAGCGATGTTACCGACTGTGGCGCGACTGGGATCAAATTCGGGATAACTAGAGATGAAGCGCCATACGTCCGAATATGGGTAATGTGTCACCGAGTTCATCTCCTCGAAACCGAGGGAAGAATCCATGAGGGTGGCATTGGGGTCGAAGAGGAGGGCGAACTCATCGATGGTCTTTTCGTATTGGACACCACCGAGATGGAACCGGATCCACTTAAGGAGCCGATGAGGTTTCTGTGTGGTCCATTCAAAGGAGCTCCAGAATTCATGGAGGGCGACTAGATGGCAAGTGGAGCCGGAGGTGGTTAGAGCTCGCAATCCGGATAGCTCAAGGGTGCGGGTGATGATGGCGTGCCATACCCTAGTGGTGACTCTTGATGCTGTCTGGAGAGAGAACATCCACCTTGGTAGGGAAACGTCCTTGATCTTGTCGTAAGTCACTCGGTGTGCCAGAGGAAGAGAGGTGAGGAACGGATGGGTCCCTCAGTAGGGATGTGACCTTGAGTGATTGAGGGGGGAACCTTCGTGGTCACGACTCTCTTTCGGAAGAGGAGGAAGTCAGAGCTCTGTCCAATCTGGCATTTGTTCATCGCTCTCTGTCGGAATAGTCTTAAACTTACCAGGGTTCCTGAAAGGAGAAACTCAAAACAACCGGATGAGAACAAAGTGGCCTCACCCCACACTTAGTTGAAAATCTCAGTTTCACAATGAAACGAAGACAACCGAGTGGGGATAAGCCAATCCAATAACCGATAACTAAAAATCATCATGATGTAAGAATAAAAGGTAGTTAACGCAAATCACCCATATAAAGCTAGACAGACAAGCATGGAAAAGTCAACCACTTGTAAAAATACAACATGGTAAGCATAGGTAGCCACGAGAGGAGGCATCCCGAATTATAATCCAAGGCTCAACGAAATTTAACAATTACTAGGCATGGGGAAGAGCAAAACAGACAGTCATACGGGCTCCAAAATTGTAAGGTCAAACCGCAAGTTCGCAACAGTCAGTACCACACTAGAATCATCTAATAGGCATAGGAAATCATGTTCAATTAACATCAAGTCATGGCACAACATTCATTGAGCAAACTAGATCACCTAGGTTCAAACAATTCAGCAAAAATCACACCGAACATCGAGCACGCAAATCAAGGTAGACCAAAAAGTCAACTGAAGTCAAACTCAATGAAACTTAGCAATCTACACGGCAAAAGATTCGCAATGAACAACCCAACAACTAACATTGAAGACATGATGGCTGAAAGTGAATGTATGAGGAGGAATCGGTGAAAAACTTGAAAATGGCGTTTCAAGGGGAAGGGCGCGGCGATGCCAGCGGCGGCCAGCAGCGGTGGAAAATGGTGGCGGCAAAGCTCCGAAGATGGCGGCGGTGAAGAAGGAGAACAAAGAAGGGAAAAGGGGTTGCGGGTTGAAAAATTGGGGGAGAGAGGGATGGTCCGAAAAAAACAGACTTAAAAGAAAGGGAAAAAAGTTCTTGGATTTTTCTAGAAGTTTTTGGCGAAAAGAGTGAAAGTTTTTGCCGAAGAAAATTTGAAAAAAAAAACTATCTGCCAGTTTTGAGAAAAGTTTTCGTCGAAAAGTAAAGACTTTTTACGGGAAGTATATAAAAAACTGGTCAAAAATTTACAGGAGGATTACGAAGAAGTTTTCGTCGAGAAGTAGTGCAATTTTTGGTGAAAACTATAACCTGCAGTTTTAAAGTATTTTCTGAAACTCTGGCAAACTAGAAAAAGTTAAAACAACATCAACGGAGGTCGGAACAACCCCAAGTTAATTGGAACTGAACCGGGAACATAAAGTACACACAGAGAAAATAAAAGATCACACAAAGGACATTTTTGGCTCCCCCGAACAGATTCTAAAAACGAGACTGACTCAAGACTTCAAAAACTAACTCCAGCCGTGGGTTTCCTCCCACGAAGCGCTCTTCCTTAACGTCCTTGAGCTAGATGATACCTGGACGATGGTCATGGGGTCGAATTGAAGTGGTGAACGTCGATTAGAGTAGCTACTAGGCCTTGGAGATACCTCTCGAGTCTATCACCATTTACCACAAACGATTCTTGATCGGGTCCTTTTATTTTGACAGCTCCCAGCGGTGTTTGCTTAATGACCGTGTAGCGACCGGACCATCGGGACTTCAACTTTCCAGGAAAGAGCTTAAGGCGTGAGTTGTACAGAAGGACCTGGTCTCCGGCATAGAACGTCTTATGTTCTATCAAATGAGAATCGTGAATCCGCTTGGTTCGTTCCTTATAAAGCCTTGTGCTCTCGTAGGCGTTGAGGTGGTGTTCCTCAAGTTCATCTATCTGCATAAACCTTTAATCTCCTGCAAACTCGGGACGCAAGTTCAGATCTTTAATAGCCCAGAACGCCTTGTGCTCAAGCTCGACCGGTAAATGACATGCCTTTCCATAAACGATTCGATACGGTGAAGTACCGATAGGAATCTTGAAGGCAAATCGGTACGCCCATAAGGCCTCATCGAGCTTAGATGACTAGTCCTTTTGAGATCGGCCAACTATTCTATCAAGAATCCGCTTGAGCTCACGGTTTGTCACTTCCGCTTGACCGTTAGCTTGAGGGTGATAAGCGGTGGACATTCGTTGGGTGACGCCGAATCGCTTGCAAACCCGATCAAAGTGCCCATGGAAGTGAGTGTCCCTATCGCTTATAATGAAGCGTGGGGCGCCAAAACGTGTGAAAAGATGTTGAAGGAACTTCCCTACCACTCTTGAATCATTAGTGGGTACGGCTTCCGCCTCTGCCCACTTAGAAACATAATCGACGGCTACAAGGATATACTTGTTTCCGTTGGAGGGTGTGAAAGGTCCCATGAAATCAATCCCCCAAACATCAAAAACTTCAACGGTTAAGGAAATATTTTGAGGCATCTCATTGTGGTTTGAAATGTTACCTGACCTCTGGCACGCATCGCAATGGCAGGCAAATTCATCACAATCATGAAATATAGCCGGCCAAAAGAATTCGGACTCTAGCACCTTCTGTGCGGTTCAATTTCCTCCGAAATGTCCTCCGAACTGGCCTTCATGGCATTGTCGCATGATGTCGGCTGCCTCGTCAAGGGAAACACATCTTCTGATCATTCCATCGATTCCGATTCGGAATAGGAAAGGGTCATCCCAGAACTATAATTTGGACATCTTGATAAGCCTTCTTCGCATATTGTGGTCGAACCCTTCTGGAATGGTACCGGAGGCAAGGTAGTTGGCAGTGGCTGCGTACCACGGCTCATCTGATGCGGTCGCATTACTCAGGGTCTGAGCATGATGAATTGCCCATGGTTCAATGTCTATGCTATTCACCTATTCTTGATATTCAAGACGCAACAACTCATCAGGAAAATAATCATCGATGGGAGTGTTAGGGGACTTACGTGTCTGAGATTCCTCGAGTCGGGATAAGTGATCGCCGACTACGTTTTCAGCTCCCTTCTTGTCCTTGATATCTATGTCGAATTCTTGAAGTAAAAGCACCCAACGAATTAGTCTAGGCTTCGAGTCCTACTTTGCTAGAAGTTGTCGCAGAGCAGCATGATCAGTGTAGACTATGGTATGTGAGAGCACCAAATATTGTTTGAACTTGTCGAACGTAAATACAATAGCGAGGAGCTCCTTCCCCGTCGTGGTGTAGTTTCGTTGAGCATCGTTAAGAGTCTTGCTAGCGAAGTAGATTGGATGGAATCTTTTCTCTTTCCTCTGTTCCAGAACGGCCCCAACCGCAAAGTTACTAGCATCGCACATGATTTCAAAGGGAAGGCCCCAATCCAGTGCTGTGAGGATAAGTGCGGTGGTGAGCCTGGTTTTCAAGATCTCAAAGGCTTCAAGGCACGCCTTGTCGAACACGAATGGTACATCCTTCTCCAACAGTTTGGTCATAGGGAGAGTTATTTTTTAGAAGTCCTTGATGAATCTCCTGTAGAATCCTACGTGACCAAGGAAAATACGAACTGTCTTAACAAAGGAAGGTGGCGGAAGGCTAGCAATTGTTTTAAGCTTGGCGCGGTCAACTTCTATCCCAATTTCAGATATCTTATGGCCGAGAAAAATACCTTCGGTTACCATGAAGTGACATTTCTCCCAACTTAGAGCAAGATTCATCTCTTTGTATCGAGCTAGCACCTTATCCAAGTTAGCCAGGCATTGAGAGAATGAATCACAATAAACAGAGAAATCGTCCATGAACACCTCCACGATGTTCTACTACTAAATCCCCAAAGATAGCAAGCATGCATCTCTGAAAAGTGGCTGGAGCATTGCACAATCCAAAGGGAATACGACGATAAGCAAAGGTACCAACCAGGCAAGTGAAGGTCGTTTTCTCTTGGTCGTCAAGCTCTATCGAAATCTGGAAGTATCCGGACATCCCGTCCAAGAAACAGTAGTATTCATGGCCAACTAACCTTTCAAGCATCTAATCAATGAATGGTACAGGGAAGTGATCCTTCTTGGTTGCATCATTGAGGCGTCTATAATCAATGCAGACTATCCATCCTGTGACGGTACAGGTAGGAATAAGCTTGCCCTTCTGGTTAGGAATCACCATGTTCCCTCCCTTCTTTCGAAAGACTTGAGTCGAGCTGACCCAAGGGCTACGAGCGATGGGGTAGATAATCCCGGCGTCAAGGAGCTTCAGGACTTCATTCTTCACGACATCTTGCATCATCGGGTTTCAACCGGCGCTTGTGGTTGTCTCACCCATTTGAACTCATCATCTACCACTATCCAATGTTTGCAGAATGTCTCAGAGATTCCCCGATGTCGGATAGTTGCCAGGCTATAGCCCGGATGTGCTTCTTCAGTAGCTTGACTAGTTGCTTCTTCTGCCCGGATCACAGTGCGGAACTGATGATAACTGGCAGCTGACACTCCTTCCCTAAGAATGCATACTCCAGATGATCTGGGAGTTCCTTTAGTGTGAGCTCTAGTGGCTGCTCATACGAGGTGGTGATCCGGTTGGGTGAACGCTCAAGAGGCGACAGTGCAGGAGTAGTTGCGGATGCCGATTTCTGGTCGGCGAGCTCCTCCTACCATTGGAGTTGTTCTGGGTCATCCAATGCGTCTTCTATTCATGAAATCAAACACAACTCTAGAGGGTCGCTAGTAAAAGCATTAGTAACAAAGTTGGCCGAAGCCAACTCCATAGCATCAATTGAAAAACATTTATCATCTTGCACAAAAGAATATTTCATGTTGTCCTTGAGGCGGAATGTTACACTAACTTCTCCGACCATCAAAGTCAACGAACCCTGTTTGCAATTGATATTTGCTCCATCTATTGTTAGAAATGGTCGGCCTAGGATAAGTGTGACATCCACCTCTTGGGTATCTAGAATGACAAAATCTGCAAGAGTGGTAAACGGACCACAACGAACAGCTACATCCTCTATAACTCCCCTAGGAAATTTGACGGTTCTATCAGCTAGCACGAGGTGTAAGCTAATTGGTTTTAATTTTCCTAAGTTCAATTTCTCGTAAAGATAAGTCGGCATGACTGATGAACGTTGTAATGCGTGCGATCAAATAACTACTAAGTTGGAAGCTAAGCAGATCGTATTCCATGGGTCTTTTAATAATCGTCTACTCAAATGTAAAGGCAGATTACTCAGGTTTAACACGTTGTGTGTGGTGTGAGTTCCACGACTTCTATTCTACAAAATGCAAGCAAATCAAAAACTAAATTGAAAGATTGGTTGACTTAACAAAGACGACAGACAAGCTTAGACTTCGAATCCCCCTTAGTTCACTAGAGCATTGGCAATCAACAGATCAGCAGATTTCAATTCTCGTTCAATCAATTCTAAGACACCACCATAACTCCTTACCCTTAGGTTTAAGACTGGTGAACGTTCGCTTTATCTGATCTAGCTACCAAGATTAATTAGCAGCCCGAGTACGGTCGCTTCTTGCGATGACTAAACTAACTGGTGGAATTACTAACAATTTATGAGTTACTCTTGCAGTGGATTAACCCTAACTGGTTCCTACGAAAGGCACACTCCAATGAATAGGTTAATTGTTGATTTGGTGTTTTAAAGTGAGGTGAGTGTTTGCTTCTATCCTCAGCTTAACAAGAATCTAATCTAGGTGATCAAGCCAGACAAGAAACATAAACAACGAAGAACAAACCAAACATGAAAGAGAAACGAATTGAACTTTGAATCTAATCACGCCGATTCGTGACCGCTTTAAAGCCCTGGGTCACCTAGGGTTCATCTAGTCTAATCTCTACGAGTTTAGCTACTCATGTTCATAACGACATAATCAAAGACAGAAACAGAGTTCATCATGAAAAGGAAGAATAGATAGAAACTATAAACCTAATAATACAACTCTGGCAAAGCTTCATTCTCCGGTAATCTTCAATCCTAGCTCCGAGTCTCCGAGGTGAAGGGACGGCGTCACGATCTCTTCTTGACTCTTCGAACTCTCAAACTCTGCTCTCTCGAACTCCTTAGGTCTGGAACTCGTGAAAGTTCTATTATGAAAAAGTGTGTTTTTTGTTTTTAGCCGCCGGTTAAGTATTTATACATAACCTATCAGCGCCGGATTTGTCCTGGATTTTTCGGCGAAAACTTCAGGAGTTTTCACCGAAAACTTCTTTGAAAATTGCTGGCTTCCGTCGACTGATCTCCTGTGAGTTTATTGTTTAGAGTTTTTGGCGAGAACTTTGACTTCTCGTCGAAAACTTCTTCTTGTAATACTCTGCCGATTTCTTCTGGAGTTTTTGGTGAAAACCTCAGGTCTTTTCACCAAAAACTTTTGTGTAAAACGGGCCAGGATTTTTGTTGACTTGATTGACTCCTTGGATTCCGGTGTGATTCCTCGAGGCTCCGATGCCTTAGACACGTCCCCGGTTACATTATTTGACGGCAAAAACCTGTGCTATCACAGAAACACTAGAAAACCATCAAATAGACCCGAAACGGGCCAAAGTAACACAAATGGCACGAGATAGAACAGATGAGTGAATATTCGCTATTCTACCCTAAAACCCATGTCTTAAGCCAAGAAATGTCGCTTAAATGAGGCTGATAATCACGTGAAATCGAGTGTCAGCAAATACCCCACACTTAAGCTTTTGCTTGTCCTCAAGCAAACTGAATAGAAAACGCTCATGTTCACAAATGATAAGATGGATTAAATTGAAGTTCAAGTTTTCACAATGAATTATTAGACAGCTACTTCTAGAACAAGAAACCTAGCATGCTTACTGATCAGCCAAACAACCTGGTCTCACTAGAAACTGCACATGACAAGAAGTAGTAACCAATCATGCACGAATTTGACCTGACCGACCAGACTCCTCACACATGAAATGTTTAGTATAAGGGAAACTCTCACTCTCTGTGTTCAAGGACGTGTTTCTGCTCTCAATCATTTTTTGTTATTGAATTCTATCATAAGTTTGCAATTCGACCACATCTCCACCACTGTGACAACACGAGTAACTAGTCAAGAAGGACTTCCCTGCTTAGGACTGTAATGAATTCTACACTACAAGGGTTTATGATGAGATGGGTGATGGGAATGTATTATGATGGCTTTGGTGCGGTGTAACTTTCGACTAACTTTCCTCGAATCTAGCCTATGGCTTCCTACTGTCTAACCAGACACGGGTGGAATAGTGTACGCTCGTCCTATGATACTCTCAAGCACCCTAGCACTTTATTTTCTTTACACATTTTTTTTCTGAATTTTCTTTTGACTTCGTTCTTCCATATATAGGGAGAAGAACATTATTGAATTATACTTAAAACTTGAAAACTTTTGAACTCTTTTTCTATATATTTTTATTTGAATTTTTCTTATTTTCTTCTTTTTCTATTTTTTTCTTTTGTGCCGATTCTTTCTTTTAGTTGCTAGAGTGGTTTACACGTCTGGACATAATAGCTAAGACCACCTGTTTAATGGCTATGGGCAAGTTACCACAAACCGACTTCCGGTAGGCTAATCTAGAACTACAACCACAGGGGATCAACGGAGAATGAAAGAATGGGGATTGGTTGTAATGTATATCGAACCGAAAGAACAGGCCAAGCTCAAGGGTTTAAACCTAATGGATTTAACATTAGGCAGGCTATCTGGCTTAGTAGCTGAATCTAGGTGCCCCTATCATTCTAGAACTCGTGTCATCATGTGGTCTCGAATAGGTCTCATTCAAATTCTAACTCATTCAAGAACAACAGAAAACCACTCGAAAAGAATTGAAATTGCAAGTTATGTGCAATGGATCAAAAGCTCACATTTGGTTTGTATGAGATTATGAGAGAATAATTTTCCTTGTCTTATTTCTGTAGATGTAGGAGATATATATATACAAGTTAATCCTAACAGAGGAGGCGTAGGTTTAGCCTTAACAACCTCCTATCTCAATCCCTGATTTCTAGGAATAATATTTTCCTTACTAAAATCAAGCTAACTAACCTACCAAATATCTAACAGCTATTAACTGGGGATATCTACACTAATTACTCAATAAACAATGTAATCCAACACTCCCCCTCAAGCTGGTAAATAGATATCTTCCATTGCCAGCTTGCCGACTAAGTAGTTGAACTGTCCTCTAGGTAAACTCTTTGTCAGGATGTCTGCAATCTAATGGGTTGTTGATATGTATGGCATGCAGATTTGTCCATCATCTAACTTTTCTTTGATGAAGTGCTTGTCAATTTCAACATGTTTGGTCCTGTCGTGTAGAACAGGATTGTGAGCGATAGCTATTGCAGCTTTGCTATCGCTGTAGACTTTAGTAGGTGTAGATAGTGGTAGTTGAAGCTCTTTGAGGATTCGCTGTATCCATATTACCTCGCATATCCCCAAAGCTATAGCTCAAAATTCCGCTTATGCACTACTTCATGAAACAACTGATTGCTTCTTGCTCCTCCAACTAACCAAATTTCCTCCAACAAATGTACAGTATCCAGATGTAGATCTGTGATCGTTGACATCTCCAGCCCAATCTGCATCAGTGTATGCTTCTACACTGAGATTCTTCCGATTTCTGAACATTAAGCCTTTTCCTGGTGAGCCCTTCAAGTACGTAATGATTCGGTATACAGCATCAAAGTGGGCAGCTCCAGGTGAGTGCATAAACTGACTAACCACACTCACTGCAACTGTTATATCTGGACGAGTGTGAGCAAGGTAGATCAATTTTCCCACCAACCACTGATACCTCTCCTGGTCCTTCACTGCATGATCAGCACTTGGTCGAAGCTTTACAGCGAAATCCATAGGTGTTTCAGCAGGTCTACAACCAGTCATTCCGGTCTCAGTGAGTAGATCTAGGATATACTTTCGCTGGTTCATGAATAGTCCCTCCTTAGTATGGGCAAACTCCATCCCTAGGAAGTATCTAAGGATTCCCAGATCCTTGATTTCGAACTCTGTGGCCAGCTGTTTTTTGATTAAATCAATTCCTGCTATATCATCACTAGTAACAACAATGTCATCAACATAGACAATAAGGATTACCCTTTTTTCTTTCTCCGAACCTTTAAAGAATAGAGTGTGGTTAGCTTGACTTTGACTGAATCCATACTTCTTAATTGCACTTCCAAATATATCGAACCATGCTTGAGGTGATTGTTTGAGGCCATACAATGATTTCTTCAACCTACACACCTTCCCATTCCCGAACTTCTCTTCAAAACCAGGAGGAATGTTCATGTACACCTCCTCTTCTAGTTTGCCATTTAAGAAGGCATTCTTCACGTCCAATTGTTATAATGGCCAGTTGTGGTTGACTACAACAGAAAGGAGAACTCGGATTGACGTTATCTTTGCCACTGGAGTAAAGGTTTCTGTGTAGTCAATTCCGTAGGTTTGAGTGAACCCTTTTGCGACCAGCCTGGCCTTGTAGCGTTCTAGACTGCCATCTGCCTTACATTTAACCGTGAACACCCACTTACACCCAACCGGTTTTTTCCCAGAAGGTAGGTCAACAATGCTCCATGTATCATTTTGAACTAATGCTCTCATTTCTTCCTTCACTGCCAAAGTCCAACCTGCATCAGTAAGGGTCTCTTTGATAGTTCGTGGCACCGATAGGTTAGATATATTTGACACAAAGGCTTTGTTCTTATTAGAAAGTTTAGCATAGGATACAAATTTAGACATTGGATATCTGGTGCAAGCTCGGGTGGCCTTACGTAGTGCAATAGGAACACTTAGATCGATTAGAGATATTTCTGGGTTACCTGAGGATTGAATTTGTTGTGGATCAAGGTCTGAGATTGGAACTGAACCTTCATCGTTCAGTCATCTAGGCGACCAACAGGTAAATTGGAGTCAGGAACTGTTACCTCAGGAGCCTTTGATCTTCTGGTGTAAACCAAAAGGTCAGAATTAGTGTTTCGAGGTACCACTGTTTCCTGTACTTCTTCCGCTGCCATAGATTTTTCACAGCCCTTGTCACACCCATTTAGGTCACTTCTAGTTTGGGAAAATATAGGATTAGTGCTAGGGATGGGGGCTGGAATCACAGGAGAAATTTCCCAAAAATTCTCTTCCAATTCAGCCTTGTCAGAATGTTCAAAAAAGTGAGAATTCTCCCCATGAAGAGGAATTTTGGGGTAATAAGATTGGTTTTCCCAGAAAACAACATCCATTGAATAAAACGTTTTCTTAGTAACCGGGTTAAAGCATTTGTACCCTTTCTGATTCGGGGCATACCCCAAAAACACACACACTTGACAGATCTAGGTTCTAATTTTGTTCGAAACTGAGAAGGAATTAAAACAAAGCAAGTACAGCCGAACATCTTCAGAAGGATGTTAGACACAGGATGATTGGTAGGGAAAGACTGTTGAAAACATTGGAGAGGAGTAGAAAACTTTAAAACCTTTGAAGGAAGACGGTTTATAAGATACGCTGCAGTTAGTACAGCTTCTCCCCAATAGTTTTTGGATAGATTTGCAGAAAACAAGAAGGCTCTAGCAACCTCTAACAAATGTCAATTTTTCCTTTCCGATATCCCATTCTGTTGGGGCGTATTAGGACAAGACAACTGATGAAGGATTCCCTTAGAAGATAGAAAAATATTCATACTAGAGTTAAAGTATTCAGTACCATTGTCTGATCGAAGTATTGAAATTCCAGCATTAAATTGATTTTGAATCATATTGTAAAACTGTTTGAAAATACCCCCAACTTCAAACTTGTGAGTAAAGAAATAAACCCAACATAGACGAGTATGATCATCAATAAACGTGATAAACCAGCATTTTCCAGAAATAGTTTTGACCTTAGATGGCCCCCAAACATCACTATGAATAAGATAAAATGGTCGAGAGGGAGAATAGCCACGAGGGGCAAAAACAGTCTTATGATTCTTAGCAAATTGGCAAGATTCACACCTCAAATAAGCCATATTTATTCGAGTAAATAAACTAGGGAACAAAAATTTTAGATAGGGAAAACTAGGATGACCTAATCGGGAATGATAGAGCATGATTCTTTCATAGGCAGGAGTCGAACTTATACAGGCCAAGCCCTGACCCTGTTCAGCACCAAAATCTCTAGGATCCCAGCAGTACAGTCCATCCTTCAACTTACATCTGCCAATCACCCTCCTCGAGCTCAGGTCCTGAATTTCACAATGAGACGGATAGAAAACAACACAGCAATTAGAGTCTTGGGTGAGTTTTCGAATAGACAATAGGTTACAGGTGGTGATCCGCCCGGTCGTTGTTCGGACGGGTTCAGCCAAATAAAAACTACTAATGCTAAGAAAAAGCGTATAGCAGATCGTATTCCAAGGGCTTTCTATAATTGGTTACTTCAGAACTAGCAAAATACTCGAAGGAAAACGCGTTGTGCGTGGTGTGAGTTCCACGACTTCTATTTCTAAGAAATGCAGAAAAATTAAAACAAATTAAACTAAAGCAGATTGGGAATAAGGGTTTGAAAACAAGAATGACAGACGAACTTAGACTTTGAATCCCCCTTCGTTCCCCAAAGCATTGGCAATCAACAGATCAGCGGATTTCGATTCTCATTCAATCAATTACTAAGACACCACCATAACTCCTTACCCTTAGGTTTAAGACCGGCGAACGTTCGCTCTATCCGTTCTAACTACCAAGATTAACTAGCCGCCCGGGTACGGTCGCCTCTCGCAATGACTTAATTAATTGGTGTAATTACTAATGATTAATGAGTTACTCTTGCAGTGAATTAACCCTAACCGGTTCCTACGAAAGGCACACTCCAATTATAAGGTTAATTGTTTAATTCGATGTTCTAAAGTAAGGCGAGCGTTCGCTTCTATCCTTAGCTTAACCAGAATCTAATCTAGGTGATCAATCCAGACAAGAAACATGAACAATGAAGAATGAACCAAACATGAAAAAGAACTGATTGAATTTCGAATCTAATCACCGCCGATCCGTGACCGCTTTAAAGCCCTGGGTCACTTAGGGTTCATCTAGTCTAAGCTCTAACGAGATTAGCTACTCATGATTATTACAAAAGAAACAAAGATAAAGAGAGAGTTCATCATTCAAAGGAAGAACAGAAAAGAATCTGAAAAACCTAATTTAGACGACTCTGACAGACTTCGATCTTCGGTAGATAACACTCCTAGCTCCGGTTCTCCGAGATGGAAGGGATGGTGTCACGATCTCTATCCGGCTCTTCGAACTCCAACTCTTCGCTCCAGAACTTGAGAGGATTCTGATTCGAAAAGTTGTGTTTTGCGAATTATGATTGTATATCTGATTTGGGCCGCCGGGTTAAGTATTTATACTTAACCCTAATCAGCCGGATTCTTCTTATTATTTTCGCCGAAATTCTTAAGGAATTTTCGGCGAAAATTCCTTTGTGAATGGGAGTGCTTTCTCTGCCTTGTATTTTCGGTCCGAAGAGCACAATGTTTTCGCCGAAGTCATTCTTCACTTGGCACCCATTGATTTGCACTATCGTTTTCGCCGAAGACATAAGCTCATTTTCGCCGAAGGTGCAAGTGTGAATGGGCAGATTTTCAGTTTGACTTGATCGGCTCCTTGGATCGATTCCGGTTTGATTCCTCGAGGTTCCAATGCCTTAGACACGTCCATGGCTACTCTATTCGACGGCAAAAACCTGTGCTAACATAAAAACACTAGAAAACCATCAAATAGACCCAAAACGGGCCAAGGTAACACAAATGGCACGAGATAGGGCAATTGATTGAATATTCGTTATTCTACCCTAAAAACCATGTCTTAAGCAAAGAAATGTCGCTTAAATGAGGCTGATAATCAAGTCAAATCGAGTGTCATCAAATACCCCACACTTAAGCTTTTGCTTGTCCTCAAGCAAACTGAATAGAAATGCTCATGTTCATAAATGATAAGATCGATTAAATTGGAGCTCAATCAGACACAATGAATTATTAGACAGATCGATCCTAGAACAAGAAACCTAACATGCATACAGATAAGCCAAATTACCTGGTCTCACTAATAAACTGCACACGACAAGTAATTAGCAACCAATTATGCACGAATTTGACCTGACCGACCAGACTCCTCACACAGGATATATATAGTACAATGGGAACTCTCACTCTCTGTGTTTAAGGACGTGTTTTCTGCTCTTGATCATTTTCTGTTACCGAATTCTGTCATAAGTTTGCATTTCGATCACATCTCCACCACTGTGACAACACGAGTATCTAGTCAATAAGGACTTCCCTGCTAGGACCGTAATGAATACTACACTACTCGGGTTTATAATGAGATGGATGATGGGAATGAATGATGATGGCTTTGTGCAGTGTAGCTTTCGACTAATTTCCCTCGAATCTAATCTATGGCTTCCTACCGTCTAACCAAACACGGGTGGAATGATGAACGCTCGTCCTATGATACCCTCAAGGAACCTAGCACTTATTCTTTTTCTTTTCATGTTTTTTTTTTCTTTTGAACATTTTCTTTTTACTTCGTTCTTCCATTTGTAGGGAGAAGAACGTTTTATTGAACAACACTTTGAAACTTTTCTTATTTTTTTTCTGAATTTTCTGCTTCTCCTTTTTTTCTGAAGCTTGCTTCTTTTCTTACTTTACTTTTTTGATTTTTTCTTTTGTGCCGATTTTTCTTTTAGTTGCTAGAGGGGTTTACACGTCTGGACATATTAGCTAAGACCACCTGTTTAATGGCTATAGGCAGGTTACCACAAACCGACTTCCAGTAGGTCAATCTAGAACTACAACCACAGGGGATCAATGGGGAATGAATGAAATGGGAAATGGTTGTAATGTATTATCGAACAGAAAGAACAGGCCAAGCTCAAGGGTCTAAACCTAGTGGATTTATCGTTTGGTAGGCTATCTGGCTTAGTAGCTGAATCTAGGTGCCCCTATCCTTCTAGAACTCGTGTCATCGTGTGGTATCGAGTAGGTCTCATGCAAATTCTAACTCATTCAAGTAAACAGAAAACCACTCAGAAAGAAATAAAATTGCAAGTTACGTGCAATGGATCAAATGCTCACAGTTGGTTTGCTAGTTGGATTCGGTCATTTTCATGCAATCAAGGCTACAAACTACAAGTGTGATTTTAAAATTCTGTTCTGACCAGGCAATTTAGCATCAAAGTATTCAAGTAGGTTCTCAAGTTTAGGTTAAGCAGTCTAAGCATCATTATGAAGGGTTGAACAACAACTTAACATCAAAAATCAAGAACTGAGCCATTCTAATGCTAGAGAGACTGGAATGGAATCACGATGCACACATAAAACATAATCAAGGGCAATCAAGTTCATGCAAGGTTCTCTAGCATCCTACCCCACACTTAAATCAAACTGTGTCCTCACAGTGAAGGGACTAGAGTTCAGAGTGAAGTAGAAGAACCTGGATTGAGATGATTGGCGTAGTGGATGAGCACGGATCCTCGGAGCGGAGGGAATCTACCCAAGCGAAGCAAAGGGAATCTCCCTACTGCCTACAAAACAAAAACAAATGAAACATAAAAAGGAAACCAGGACAAGTGTCCCGGATCCACACAGAAAAAAGTTGGATCGAAATCCGAAAATAATAAATAAAAAGAAAACACCAGAAAAGGAATACAACCCGATCACTGCTGGGCCGGTGAGCCGGATGGTGGAAAGTGGAGAAATTCACCGAGCTGGCGTTGCCACGCCATCTGTGCCTCATATCGCCGGTCGGCGCGGCGCATATGTTGCTGCATAATAGTCCACCGCGCCTCTAGAGTGGCGTTGTCGGTGATGCACCACTCCTGAAGTCACTCGTACAACCCACCCACGTCCGCTGGGTGCGGTCGGTGCTGAGGGTGAGACGCCTGAGTATGGATCTGGAATGTGTGGCGGCGACTGGTGATCATACCCTGCCTGATGATGTGGCGAGGGTATATAATCTTGGAATTCTGGTGGCGGCTGTGGCTGCTGCTCCTCAGATAACCATGCATGATCTGGATTGCCTATCCTCGTGTGCCTTGTGATTCCTGTCCAGTCTCTCTAGCATAGAATTGCTCAATTCTTGACTTTTGATGTGAAATTTGCTTCAATTTTGAACAATGACGTCTAGACTGTTCCACTTAGAACCTGTAACCAACGTGTCGAAACTGATATTAAATGAGTCTAGGTCAGAACAGATCATAAATTACTCTTGTAGTTGAAAATTTGAATCAATTAAACTGATTGACTTGTTAATAACAAAGCTCGATAACACCATTCTAAGATGATAAATGCTAGCTTCTTCCATGTTTTTCACTCCATATTTGATCACCTGTGATTGTGGCTAGAGATTAGACGGAAACCCAATTCGAAATCTTGTGTAAAAAGTTATAACTAGCTAGGATCAATTGGCTAAATTGGTTAAATCAAGTAATTAAGTGTTGCAAATCAATGCTAAGTTTTTGAAGTGCTAAAAATAAAGTTAGGCAAGCCCGACACCTAAGTGAAGTGTTCGGGTTGAGCACTAGCATAAGCACAAATACTGTGAGCTAGGCAGGTCCAACACCTAAGTGAAGTGTTTGGTATCGAGCACTAGTATGCAGTGAATAAATTGAACGAAGTTGAAACTTGAAACAAATTGTTGTTTAAATCGGTCCTAGCCAGAACATGTAACGTACAGATCTAGAAACGGATTAAGTCAAGTCGATAGCCACGTCACTTTTCGTACCTCCGCGTCCACATCATGGCTAGAGTTTAAAGTCTTTTCTCATTAGAATTGGTGTTATCGTAGTCGGTTAATTATGATTAATTATTTTGCCAAGAAACGAGCTTTGTTAAAACTACTACTTGAAGTGTGCAGAAATTAGTGAGATCGAAAACTTGTTTGGTTGATGTTCTTGCATGTGTAGGTCACTTTTTCTACGTGGAACAGTCTAAACCAAATCGTTAGAATTGAATCTCAGTTTAATCTCGTGTCATTTGTGAATTTGAGTGTGTTCTAGTTCAGTTTGCTTGAGGACAAGCAAAAGCTTAAGTGTGGGGTATTTGATGACACTCGATTTGACGTGATTATCAGCCTCATTTAAGCGACATTTCTTTGCTTAAGACATGGTTTTTAGGGTAGAATAACGAATATTCAATCGATTGCCCTATCTCGTGCCATTTGTGTTACCTTGGCCCGTTTCGGGTCTATTTGATGGTTTTCTAGTGTTTTTATGTTAGCACAGGTTTTTGCCATCGAGTACGGTAGCCAAGGACGTGTCTTAGATGTTGGAACCCCCAAGAATTACACATAAATCAACTGGAGAAATCACCAAAGTCAAAGAAAACGCCTACCTCATTTACACATGTATTTTTGGCGAAAATACCCTAGGGTTTTCACCGAAAATGTAAGAATGAATCCACTGCCCAAAATCACTCTATTATTTTCGTTGAAAATACCAGTTGAAATCAGAAAATCTCGGGTTGATATAAATAGAGAACTCGGCGGCTAATATCAGATCACTTTTGACAACGAAGCACACAGGGAGAAAACAACAACCACGACAGAGAGAGAGACAGGGCGAGTAGATAGAGTTCAAGGAGCAGGAACGGATCATGACGCCATCCATCCTTCTCGGAGAGCCAGTGCCAGGAGTTGAAAATCCAGCAGATTGGAGCTGCCAGGAAACATCAAACTTAGGTTTTACAGTTCTTCTCTGTCTTCCTACCTGAGATGTATTTCTTGTCTGTCTTCGATTCTTCTGTATTGAATATGAGTAGATAAACTCATGTAGCTTAGATTAGATGAACCCTAAGTGACCCAGGGCTTAAAGCGGTCACGGATCGGCGGTGATTAGATTCGAAATTCATTCAGTTTCATCTTTCATGTTTGATTTGTTCTACGTTTTCTGTGTTTCTTGTCTGTTTGGCCACCTAGATTAGATTCTAGTTAAGATAAGGATAGAAGCGAACGCTCGCCTTACTTTAAAACACCAAATTGAACAGTCGACCTTATAACTGGAGTGTGCCTTTCGTAGGAACCGGTTAGGGTTGATCCATTGCTAGAGTAACTCATCAATCATTAGAATTTGCACCAATTAAGTTAAGTCGTTACGAGAGGTGACCGTACCTGGGCGGCTAATTAATCGTGGTAGCTAGTCTTAAACCTAAGGGTCAGGAGTTATGATGGCGTCTATGAAATGAATGAACTAGAATCGAAAACCGCTGGTCTGTTGACTGCTGTTGCCTTGGTGATCTAAGGGGATTCAAAGTCTGAGCTTGTCTGTCATCTTTCTAGTCGATCAATCAATCTTCAATCTTTCTACGCTTTAATCCTCATTTCAACTTATTTTTGCATTCTTAGTATAGAAGTCGTGGAACTCACACCACGCACAACACGTTTTCCTTCGAGTATTTTGCTAGTTTCTGAAGTAACTAATCATAGAAAGCCCTTGGAATACGATCTGCTATACGCTTTTTCTTAGCATTAGTAGTTTTTATTTGGCTGAACCCGTCCGAACAACGACCGGGCGGTTCACCAAATTGGCGCCGTTGCCGGGGACTTCTTCTATTTCGTTGAAAGAAGAGTTGGCATTTTTATTCTTCTACCTTTCCATCTTTCATTTTCCATCACACTTCGATTTTACACCGGTTGTGTTTGTTTTTGTCTCGTGCAGATCATAACAGGTACAGAAGCAAATCACTTCCGTTCCATCTTCCTTCACCACAATGGTTACTCTTTAAGAGTGTTGCGGACTATAGTAAGCCGCGCGCATCTAACCTCCGATCACCCATCACCGTGCTTACTAATGACGATGATCCTGACTATGAGATTCAGATTCCTCTCTTGGAGCTAATCTCTAGGGACATACAATTCGAGGGAAGACCAGATGATAACCCTTACACACACATAACCACCTTTTTGGCTGTCTGCGACACCTCCAAGTCTGGGAATCTCAATAAGAATGTGCTATATCTCCGAGCTTTCCCATTTTCTCTCAGAGGTGCAGCTAAACAATGGCTTAGCAGCAAACCGCCAGGTCATTACACTGACTGGGAGGCATTAGCTCAAGATTTTGTTGAGGAATACTTTCCTCCTGCAAGAACAACTGCTTATAAAGACCGCATTTCCAGATTCACTCAGAGAGAGGATGCGAGCCTGTATGACACTTGGAATGAATTCCAGTCTCTTCTCTTCGACTGCCCTCACCATGGGTATGAACAAAGGCAGCTGGCTGAATTCTTTACTGGTGGTATGCGCAAAGAATCTGCAAACTGGGTCAACACCCTAGCTGGCGGAGATTGCACCGCTCTTACTCCTCAGGATGCTCTTCTGCATTTTGCTGACTGTGCTTCAAAATCTAGAAACTGGGAGAGGCAAATAGAAGGAACCAAGAGTCAGAGCCAGAGTCAGATAAATGTTGCAGAACAGATCAAAGCAGAAGTTCAGAAGCTTCTGCAAGCAGCTGGTATTCCTCTCGACTCTCCGTCAGCTACCGTCTTTTCGGTTGACTGTGGATGGTGTGGATTATGTGCTCATAATGGCGAAAGTTGCCTCAACTTCGGCACAACCGAAGTCTGGTCTACAGAAGAGATAAACTTCATTGATCAAGGCTTCGCCAACAATCAAAAAGGCTACGCCGGTTACAGAAATTACGTGCCACAGAAGTAGAGCAACCGGTTAGTAGATCCTTATTATAGGCCTCCGGGATTCATTGGAGGACAACACCAGTTTCAGGCAAAGCCGTACTATACTAGGGACATGGATTATGAGAGGAAGTTTAACGACGGCGGCGGTGGGTTACGGCGGCGACGGCGGTTTAAAAGAAGTGGTGGTCGGCGGTGATTTTAAAACGAATAGGTTTTAGGGTGCTTTGGTTCGAAAATGAGTGAATGAGAGAGAGGAACGAAAATCGGATTTTAAAGGAATAGTTGGGTGATTTTCAAAATTATTTTCGGCGAAACTAAAAGGGTGGTTTCGCCGAAAATATCAGTTAAAATGGACTGCCGGATTTTCGAAGGTGGTTTCGCCGAAAACAAGAACACGGTTTCACCGAAAATTTCATTTAAAATGGTTTCGCCGAAAACAAGAGACTTTTCGAACCGAAAATAGTGAACAGGGAGATTGAGTTCGAAAATTGAAAATTGATTTCGCCGAAAACAAGGGTGGTTTCGCCGAAAATTTTGAACTGTTCGGGTTTTTAAATATTTTCGCAAATCCGGCCAACTTCAGAAAATCACAGTTAAATCCACAAAAATCGGAACGACCTCAATCAACTTGCGACTGACTCTATGACATGCAGACTCTACACAAAAAATATAAATCAAACAAACTGACACTTTTGGCTCCCCCGAACCGACTCTAAAATACCAAGTTCAATAAAAAAAATTAAAACAGACTCCAGCCGTGGGTTGCCTCCCACGAAGCGCTCTTTTATTAACGTCCTTAAGCTGAACGATACCTGGACGGTATTAGGAGACATCCCAACTTAGATTCTCCTTAATGCTCGCGTCGGAGTTCATGAAGTACAGCTTCGGGACTTCTCCGGTAAGCGTGAATCTCTTCCCGTTCGCATGTAGTAGCTTGGTACGTCCGTCGGGAAGGTGATCAACAAACTTGAACGGTCCGAACAGCTCTCTGGAGAGATCATCCTTCTTGAGTGTGACGATGGAAGGAATGAGGACTGTCGGCTTCTTCTTTTCTTTCTTCGGCTTGGTATAACCAGGATCAGTGATCGTTAGTACTTCCTTAGGAGACGCTTTCGGCTTCTCCTTCCATACTTGTTCCGGCACCGGTTTCTCGGAACAAAATGGTGGTACAGCTGCCTCGATGGAAGATGGCAGAATTTTTGGTCTCCAGACCATTTGTGTCTTCGTCTTCTTGTTCTTTCCTCGAGGTCTGCTCGGTGGTTTAGAAGAGGCTTGTAGTTCCTTCTTCTTCTTGGGTGGCTTCTGAACGACAGGTTTCTGCTTCTTCTTAATGACCTGTTTAATATCTGCAGCAACAACTAGTCTAGGGACACTTGAAGAAGCATTAGTAACGGAGTTGACCGGAGTCAACCCCACCATTTCAACAGCTAGGCAGTGAGATTCTTCATTCCTAGAGTCATATTTCATGCCATCTTTAAGACGGAACGTTTTCGTTTCTTTACCGACTCTAAGAGTTAATGAACCATTTGGAACGTTAATATTCATTCCAGTAGTAGCCATGAAAGGTCGACCTATGAGGATAGTAGCATCATCTGTACTAGTATCCATAATCACATAATCAGCTAAGAACGTGAACGGACCACATTTAGTGACAACGTCTTTAATCTCTCCCTTATGGGTTTTGAGTGATCTATCAGCAAAGACGAGTTGCATACTAGGCGGTTCAAGTTCTCCTAGGTTTAACTTTTCAAACAGGCTCATAGGCATGACATTAACAGATGCTCCTAGATCAACTAAGCAACGTTCAATCTCAACATCATTAATGACCAAAGGCAAAGTAAATGAACCAGGATCAGATAACTTAGCTGGATATGGAGAAACAGGTTTCTTAATACGAATGTCAGGATAGCCTTCCTTGTTCCCCTTCATGCTAGTCTCGATCCTTGCATTTGGCAGCAATGCTGTAGGAAAAGGAGGCTTCACGACGTACGGTGCAAGAGGAGGATCTTCTTCCTTAGGCGCCGGTTTCTGTTCCTCCTCTTCTTCTTCTTCCTCCGGAGTTTCAGCGATCCTGTGCAATACAGAAAAAGCATCAGCAATTAAGTTTGGAAGTTTTCGAGCAGTTACCATTTTAGCCTGTTCTTTTCTCGGGTTTGGCTCTGTCTGGCTTGGAAGCTGGCCAAATGGTCGACCAGATGCTAGCATGCTCGAGATGTTGTTCATGACTTGCTCAATCCTTTGTCCAGATGCTATCTGTTCTTGATTGAGAAGAGCTTGAGCCTTGAACTGACTGTCATGATCATCGAGTCTTGTGATGATCTGGCTGAGCTTCTTATCTAGGTCACTGACATTGTTCTCTCTTTGATGCTGCTGACCTGGATAGGTATTGTTAAGATATTGATTCTGGCGATTGCCAGGAGCAGTTCCATAATTACCCGGATTGCGATGCGGCGGCTGGTAGACTCCTGCCGGTGGATGGTTAGGCTTCTGATCCTGAGCTGGACCAACCGGACGGTTATTCTGGTTCTGGTTAGTGCCAACATTGTAGGGAGGTCTGTCTTGATAGTTCCCTTGCTGTCTGAAGTTACGGTAGCCAGCGTAACCATTCTGATTATTGACGAAGCCTTGTTGGATGAAACTTACCTCTTCGGCAGACCAGACTTCTGCCTTACCAAAAATCTGACAACGGCCTCCATTATGTGAGCAAGCTTCACACCACTCGCAATCAGCAACATAGACAGAAGCTGCTGGCGGCTTGATCGGTGTGGTAGACTTCTTCAAATGTTTCTCTACCTCTGCCTTGATTGTAGCTTCAAGATCTAGCTTGCTCCTCGATCCTTCAGATTGTCGCTCCCAGTTCCTAGACTTGGAAGCACAGTTTACGAAGTGAAGAAGAGCAGCTTCAGGAGTGAGTGTGGTGCAATCCCCTTCAGCTAGAGAATTGACCCACTTGGCGGATTCTTCTCAAAGTCCACAAGAGAAAATTTCAGCTAACTGCCTCTGTTCGAATCCATGATGAGGGCAGGTGTAGAGAAGTTCTTGGAATCGATTCCAAGTATCATATAACCTTTCTCCTTCTTTCTGGGAGAATCTGGCAATGCTGTCCTTGATGGCAGTTGTTCTGGCTAGAGGGAAGTATTCTTCAATGAAGTCCTGAGCCAGAGTATCCCAATTAGTGTAATAGCCAGGTGGTTTACCAGTAAGCCACCTCTTAGCAGCGCCTTTTAGAGAGAACGGAAAGGCTCTCAGACAAATAGTGTTTTTGTCGAGGTTTCCGCTCTTAAAAGTACTGCAGAGATCAAGGAAGTCTGCAAGATGAGTGCACGGATTGTCTAGGGGCCTGCCTTCAAACTGTAAATCCCTAGAGATCATAGTCAAGAATGGAATCTTGATCTCATAGTCAGGATCTCCTTCAATGTGCGGAACGGCAATGGCAGATCCAACGCTAGTCGCGCTCGGCTTGTTATAGTCTGCTAGACTCTTCTGTGCAGGTGGTGGCGGTGGTGGTAATCTATTGTCCATGGTGGGAGATGGAGGAGGTGAAAGTGACTCGGTGT
Organism: Linum lewisii; assembly: GCA_034768395.1. Taxonomy (NCBI): domain Eukaryota; kingdom Viridiplantae; phylum Streptophyta; class Magnoliopsida; order Malpighiales; family Linaceae; genus Linum; species Linum lewisii. Next base: position 50,128,705 of record CM068300.1, on the reverse strand, counting down.
ATGAAGCGGATGAAGATGGTACAGGTGAAGATGGAGATGAGGAACTCTCCTTCGGTTCCTCGATCTTGATCGGAGTGATGAATGGATTGGATCTGCCTTTCTTCAGAATCTGTGATCGTAGAGGTGTAGCTGAACTGCCTGGTCTCTCTGTACTCTTGGCCTGTTCGGTTTGAGAGCGAGTCCAAGGACGGTGAGGCATACACCTGTAAACCTACAGATAACAAAGACAAACAAAACCAGTGTAAAATCGAAGTGGGTGGAAAAATGAAAGATGGAAAATAGAAGAATAAATTGCCAGTTCTTCTTTCGAACAATCAAAAGAAGTGTCCCCGGCAACGGCGCCAATTTGGTGATCCGCCCGGTCGTTGTTTGGACGGGTTCACCCAAATAAAAACTACTAATGCTAAGAAAAAGCATATAACATATCGTATTCCAAGGCTTTCTATGATTGGTTACTTCAGAACTAGCAAAATACTCGAAGGAAAACGCGTTGTGCGTGGTGTGAGTTCCACGACTTCTATTTCTAAGAAATGCAGAAAAATTAAAACAAATTAAACTAAAGCAGATTGGGAATTAGGGTTTGAAAACAAGAATGACAGACGAACTTAGACTTTGAATCCCCCTTCGTTCCCCAAAGCATTGGCAATCAACAGATCAGCGGATTTCGATTCTCATTCAATCAATTACTAAGACACCACCATAACTCCTTACCCTTAGGTTTAAGACCGGCGAACGTTCGCTCTATCCGTTCTAACTACCAAGATTAACTAGCCGCCCGGGTACGGTCGCCTCTCGCAATGACTTAATTAATTGGTGTAATTACTAATGATTAATGAGTTACTCTTGCAGTGAATTAACCCTAACCGGTTCCTACGAAAGGCACACTCCAATTATAAGGTTAATTGTTTAATTCGATGTTCTAAAGTAAGGCGAGCGTTCGCTTCTATCCTTAGCTTAACCAGAATCTAATCTAGGTGATCAATCCAGACAAGAAACATGAACAATGAAGAACAAACCAAACATGAAAAAGAACTGATTGAATTTCGAATCTAATCACCGCCGATCCGTGACCGCTTTAAAGCCCTGGGTCACTTAGGGTTCATCTAGTCTAAGCTCTAACGAGATTAGCTACTCATGATTATTACAAAAGAAACAAAGATAAAGAGAGAGTTCATCATTCAAAGGAAGAACAGAAAAGAATCTAAAAAACCTAATTTAGACGACTCTGACAGACTTCGATCTTCGGTAGATAACACTCCTAGCTCCGGTTCTCCGAGATGGAAGGGATGGCGTCACGATCTCTATCCGGCTCTTCGAACTCCAACTCTTCGCTCCAGAACTTGAGAGGATTCTGATTCGAACAGTTGTGTTTTGCAAATTATGATTGTATATCTGATTTGGGCCGCCGAGTTAAGTATTTATACTTAACCCTAATCAGCCGGATTCTTCTTATTATTTTCACCGAAATTCTTAAGGATTTTTCGGCGAAAATTCCTTTGTGAATGGGAGTGCTTTCTCTGCCTTGTATTTTCGGTCCGAAGAGCACAATGTTTTCGCCGAAGTCATTCTTCACTTGGCACCCGTTGATTTGCACTATCGTTTTCGCCGAAGACATAAGCTCATTTTCGCCGAAGGTGCAAGTGTGAATGGGCAGATTTTCGGTTTGACTTGATCGGCTCCTTGGATCGATTCCAGTTTGATTTCTCGAGGTTCCAATGCCTTAGACACATCCATGGCTACTCTATTCGACGGTAAAAACCTGTGCTAACATAAAAACACTAGAAAACCATCAAATAGACCCGAAACGGGCCAAGGTAACACAAATGGCACGAGATAGGACAATTGATTGAATATTCGTTATTCTACCCTAAAAACCATGTCTTAAGCAAAGAAATGTCGCTTAAATGAGGCTGATAATCACGTCAAATCGAGTGTCATCAACAGGTCAATTTAGGAGCGTGTAACACAGATTGGAGGGTTAGGTTTTTTGAAATAGGTACGTGACCTTGACCAGCTATGGGTGCAAGGTTGCCATCAACAATTTAACTTTATGGAAACCTGATTTGGGTTTGTAGGTGATAAAATCAGAAGATTGGTTTGTCATATGGTCAGTTGCACCAGAATCTAATATCCAAATGCTAAACTCAGTACTAGCCGAAAGTGTCGAAGTATCATTACCTGGAGGTGTCATAGAGCTACTCGGATTACCAGCTGATTCAGATAGGGAATTCAAAAGTGAAAGAAGTTGCTCGATCTGCTCGCTAGTAAGCATACTGACTCCTCCATGACTGGTAGCAGCATTGGCTCTTGGTTTTTCAGTCTCTCCAGTTCTGCCACCATTCTTCAGATGAGGGTGTAGTTTCCAGCACATATTCTTGGTGTGACGAGTCTTGCCGCAAAAATCGCAGCGGAGGTGAGCCTTGGGATCATGTCCATGATGCCTCTGTGCTGGGTGCAGCAAGAGCATTGGGCGTAGCACCAAGAATTCCACCGGTTGCCTGGAAAGCAGATCCTTCAGTAGTTTGGATTTCTTTTCGAGCACCCAACATCACCTTCCTCCGAGTTTCTTCCCGCCTGACCTCGTTAAACACTTCAGCAATGGGAGGTAATGGATCCCTTCCAATAATCCTCCCCCTGACCTCATCTAGCTCCACATTTAATCCAACCAGAAACTTAAAAATCCGATTAGTATCAACAGATTTTTTATAATGACTATAGTCCTCACTAGACTTCCATATATAGTCATTGAACTGATCAAGATCCTGCCAAACTTGCTTCAAGACGTTATAGTATCGAGTAACAGAATCATAGCCTTGAGTTATTGTGGCCAGTTTCAATGTTAAGTCGTATACCTGCGATTGATTTCCCAAATCAGAGTATGTGGAACTCACATCATCCCATAGCTCCTTGGCAGTAGCATACCCCAGAAAGTTTACCCCAATCTCCGGCATCATAGAGTTCACCAGCCAGGTCATCACCATTGAGTTCTCAGCATCCCAAACATCGAACTTCGGCTTGCCTTCCTCCGGCTTAACTGTTGCTCCTGTTAGGTAGCCGATCTTGCCTCTGCCACGAACATACATTCTCACCGACTGGGACCATCTCACATAATTGCCCCCGTTTACTTTTATCACGGAGATCTGTAGTTGTGGACCATCGCCAGTGATGCTTGCTGCATTCGTGGGTGTAGATACGGAGGTCACAATAGCCTTCGGCCCACTGTCAGCCATTGCACAGAAAAAGGATGAAGAAGGAAAGAAATAAGACGAAGAAGAGAAGAAGAAGGTTTGAGTAGGGAATCAGATAGGCTCTGATACCATATGAGATTATGAGAGAATAATTTTCCTTGTCTTATTTCTGTAGATGTAGGAGATATATATATACAAGTTAATCCTAACAGAGGAGGCGTAGGTTTAGCCTTAACAGCCTCCTATCTCAATCCCTGATTTCTAGGAATAATATTCTCCTTACTAAAATCAAGCTAACTAACCTACCAAATATCTAACAGCTATTAACTGAGGATATCTACACTAATTACTCAATAAACAATGTAATCCAACAGTTTGCTAGTCGGATTCGGTCATTTTCATGCAATCAAGGTGACAAACTACAGGTGTGATTTTGAAAATCTGTTTTGACTAGGCAATTCAGCATCAAAGTATACACGTTGGTTCTCAGGTTCTAGGTTAAGCAGTCTAAGCATCATTATGACAAATTGAACAACAACTTAACATAAAAAATCAAGAACCGAGCAATTCTAATGCTAGAGATACTGGAAAGGCACCACGGAACACACAAAAACACAATTAAGGGCAATCAAGTTCATGCAAGGTTCTCTAGCATCCTACCCCACACTTAAATCGTTCTATGTCCTCACAGGACTAAAACTAGAGTTCAGAGTGAAATAGAAGAACCTGGACCGAGATGATTGGTGTAGGGGGTGAACACAGGTCCTTGGAGTGGGGAGGGAATCTACCAAAGCGAAGGGAAGAGTAGTAAACCCTAAGCAAAGGGAATCTACCAAACTACCTGCAAAACAAAAACAAATGAAAGATAAAAAGGAAACCGGGACAAGTGTCCCAGACCCACACAGAAAAAAGTTGGATCGAAATCCAAAAAGAAGAAATAAAAAGAAGGGACAAGGAAGAGGATACAACCCGATCACTGCTGGTCAAGTGCATCGGAGGTGGAATGTGGAGGACGTCGTTGACCTGCTGCTGCCACGCCAGCTGCGCCTCGTACCTCTCATCATTTTGGCGCATGTGTTGCTGCATAATGACCCATCTGGCATCCTGGGTGGCGGTGTCTGTGACTCGCCACTCCTGGAGTCACTCATACAGCTCTCCAAGATCAGCTGGATGTGGTTGGTGATGAGGATGAGGCACCTGGAATGGATCCTGAAGGGGCGGCTGCTACTGATATGCATACCCTATCTGCTGCTGTGGTGAGGGTATATGATCATCAAACTACAGCTCCGCCTGAGGAAGCTTCTCCTCAGAATTATCTTCTTCCTCCGACTCCGCCTCGTGGTAGGGTGGAGTAGCTGCTGGCACCTCTAGACCGTAGTCCAACTGGAGGTCGTACTCGACCACTAAATCACGACCTACGGTGTGTACTATGCGACGTGGGACGTCAGGGCCATATGACTGGTTGAGACCGAGGGAGATGATGAGGCGGCCTACGAAGTTACCGCCAAGGAGTGAGCATGTCGACTTTGGATTCTGGGTCTTCTGGTGGAAGAGGCACGCAAGCACCCATCTTGGATGAAGCGGATAAGCCTCCCGGATAGCACGAAGAAGTAGGAGCTCCTCTCTGCTGATGTGGTGGCGGTCCTTCTCTGGAGCAAACAACAAGGATCTACGCCAAACCATATGAATGAAACGATAGAGGGGGTGAGAGAGTGACCTGATGGAGTTATGAGCCGTGGTCTGAGCATTCGACACTCCAGTGATGTGGGTCCAGAGCGCGTCATATTCCGGGCCTTTGCTCGAGTTGTTCTGTCAACCGAGGTGGTGACCCTGGTAGTGCTCCAGTGGGATGCCGAGATGAGCTGCGAACTCATCGTAAGTGAAGTCCTTGTACACCCCACCAAGATATAAGGAGATGACCTTCTTGTGTTGCCTCCTCTTGTGCTCATCCAGCTCGATGGTGGCCCAAAATTCCTGGAGCGCGACGTTTGGGAAGCTGTTAGCTATGGTGGTCAGCTCCAGAAGTCCTGAAGGTGCTAATGAGTGGAGCACATTCTGCTGCCAGTCTTCATCGTGCGCAAGGAGGGAGTCAAGGGACAGTGGTCGCACGTCGGCTCTAGGAATGTGCTGGAGCTTTTGGTAGCGCTCGAAGTAGTGCACGGGCAAGCGGGCAACAGTGGGGTGGTACCCGACGCGGCCTGGGAATGTCGGAGGAGGGCAGTGGATGGCGAGAGTGACTGGGGTTGGTGCCCTGGAGCTAGAGCCGGTGTCAAGTCTGGCCTTAGTCCTGCGCTCATTGGTTACATTCCTATTTCATAGCAAGGAAAGAAACCAGATTAGTCAAACTAAGAACCTAGCCCACACTTAGTAGAAAAACTCAATTTCACAAAGAAATGAGGAAAACCGAGTGGGGGTAAGCAAAGTGAGTAACCGGTAATCACAATGAATCATAAAGCACGTAGAGGACTAGCCAGAATGTCAACATCACAAGTAGAGTCCAGAAGTCAAACCGACATTCAAAAAGTTAACATTAGAACGCATTGAACCCTAATCATGGCAATTACTAGCACAAATCAGGGAATGCCGGCACAACATCAGCTCTGACAACCAACAAAGCGATACGAACATGAATGGACAAACATGGCAGCCAAATGAGCGACAACAGTTCATGGTCAAACCGACATTCATAAAAGTCAACATCACAAAAAATCATTCCTTTAAGCAAAGCCAATCATGACCAATTGGTATCAAATTTCAGCACAAATCTCCCTAAGCATGCTAGAACCGTCCAAAGCAATCAGTTCACCAAAATTCTCACGAAACAGTCGGCACGTAAATTGAGGTAGATTGAAAAAAGTCAACTGAAGTCAACCCTATGAAATTCAGCATTCAACATGTAAATAGACTCGTAATGAAAAACTCTACAACTTATCTTGAAGTCATAGTGGCTGAAAACGAACGGAAGAAGAGGATTCTAAGAAAAACTCGCGAAATTAGGTTTTGGTGGAATCGAGCCTCTAGAGCTCCGATTCGGACGTTCTACGACTTAAAATGATCAGGAGAGGATGTGGAAGGGTGCGGCGGCGGTCGGCGATGGCGGTGGCAGCGGAAATGGGTGGCGGCGACAGTGGAGGAGCGGTGACGATTTTGAAATAAGGGGGGGTTTGTTTTTCGTTTGAAAATGTGAGGGGGAGAGAGAAGGGAGACCGGGAAAAAGAAAGAAAAAGGGGAAAGATATTTTGAATTTTCTGAAATTTTTCGGTGAAAAGAAGTGCAATTTTTCACCGAAAATTTTAGTTAAAAAAGTCTGCCGGATTTCAAAGTGTATTTTCGCCGAAAAGTTTATCAAAAATTGGACAGAAACACAGTGGGTTTTAAAGAAGAGTTTTCGCCGAAAAAGTGCAAGTTTTCGGCGAAAACTTTGTCCTACAATTTTTCAAAACATTTTCGCTATTCCGTTAAACTTCAGAAAATCAGAACTAATTTGACAAAAATCGGAACAACCTCAAACAACTTGCGATTGAAACGATGACACACAAACTACACACGAAAAATAAGAAATCATGCAACCGACACTTTTGGCTACCCCGAGCCGACTCTAAAATACTGAGTTTGACACAAATTAAAAACTGACTCCAGTCGTGGGTTGCCTCCCACGAAGCGCTCTTGATTAACGTCATTGAGTTGGACGATAACTGGACGGTATTAGGAGACATCCCAACTCAGGATCTCCTTAATGCTAGCGTCGGAGTTCATGAAGTAAAGCTTCGGGGTACTTCCGCTGATCGTGAACTTCTTCCCGTTAGCATGAATGAGATTAGTACATCCATCGGGAAGGTGGTCAGTAATCTTGAACGGCCTGAACAGTTCTCTTGTGAGATCATCCTTCACGAGTGTTACAGTGGAAGGAATGAGAATAGTCGGTTTTGTCTTCTCTTTAGCCTCCAGCTTCATTTCACCGGGATCTGTAATCTTTGGCGCTTCCTTGGGAGATGCTTTTGGCTTCTCCTTCTTCACTTGCTTCTGCGCCGGTGGCTTGACAGGAATTGGTGGTGCAGCTAGCTCGGAAGAGGATGGCGGAGCAACTAGCCTCTAGACCATTTGATTCTTCCTCCGTAGCCTGCCAGGTTCCTTGCTTGGCGGTGATTGAGAAGAAGATGCTTTTAGTTCCTTCTTCTTCGGCGGCTTTTGTGCCGTGCGTCCGGGCTTCTGCTTGATAATCTGTTCAACACCTGCAACAACAGTTGATCTAGAAACACTGGAAGAGACATCAGTAACGAAGTTGACCGAGGTCAACTCCACAGTTTCAACAACAAGACAGTGAGGTTCTTCCTCCGTAGGAGTGTATTTCATACGGTCCTTAAGGCGGAATGTTATTGTTTCCTTACCAACCCTCAAGGTCAAAGAACCACTCAGAACATTGATTTGCATTCTTGTTGTTGCCATGAAGGGTCGACCTATAAGAATAGTAGAATCCTCCTCGCGAGTGTCAGTAATCACAAAATTAGCTAGGAAAGTGAAAGGACCACATTTAGTAACAACATCCTTAATCTCTCCTCTAGGCGTTTTCAAAGATCTATCAGCATAGACAAGTTGCATGCTAGTCGGTTCAAGTTCTCCTAGATTCAATTTCTCGAACAAACTCATAGGCATGACATTGACAGACGCACCTAGATCAACCAAACTACGTTCTATCTCAATATCATTCATGACTAGAGGTAGTGTGAAAGAACCAGGATCAGAACACTTAGCTGGATATGGCGAGGAAGGCTTCTTGCTACGAGTAGTAGGGTATCCTTCTTTGTTTCCCCACATGCCAGTCTCAATCCTTGCGTTCGGTAGCAATGCATTTGGGAATGAAGGCTTCTTGTAGTATGGAGCAAGAGGAGGATCGTACTCCTTAGGCGCCTCCTTCTTTGCTTCCTTCTTCGCTGGAACTTTAGTGACTCTGTATAGATTAGAAGAAACATTAGAAAGGTGAGTTTGTTGGATTTTGAATAGATACCATCTTGGCTTGCTCCTTTCCTGGATTCGGCTCGGTTTAGCTTGGGAGCTGGCCAGACGGGTGACCAGATGCTAACATGCTAGAGATCTGGTTCACTGCATGCTCTATTCTTTGACCAGAAGCAATCTGTTCTTGGTTGTGGAGAGCTTGAGCTTTGAACTGACTATCATGATCGTCAAGTCTGGTGATGATCTGATTGAGCTTCTTGTCGAGTTCACTAACGTTGTTGTCCTTATGATGCTGCTGTCCTATATAAGCATTGTTCAAGTATTGATTATGGCGATTGCCAGGAGCTGTTCCATAGTTACCCGGATTTTGGTGCGGTGGCTGGTAGATACTTCACGTCAGATTGTTTGGTTATTCTGATTCTGGCCTTGGTTCTGGTTGGCACCGACATTGTAAGGAGGGGATCTTCGAAATTTCCTTGTTGTCTGTAGTTCCGGTAGCCAATATAACCTTGTTGATTATTGCTGAAGCCTTGAGACATGAAACTGACTTCTTCAGTAGACCAGACTTCTGCTTTGCCAAAGTTCTGGCATCGACCTTTGTTATGAGCACAAGCTCCACAACACTCGCAATCAGCAACGTAGACAGAGGCTGCTGGTGGCTTGTTAGTTGTAGAAGACTTCTTCAGATGCTTCTCAACTTCTCCTTTAATGGTTGCTTCGAGATCGAGCTTGCTTCTTGATCCTTCTGATTGTCGTTCCCAGTTCCTTGACTTGGAAGTACAGTTCGCGAAATGGAGAAGAGCAGCTTCAAGTGTGAGGGTAGTGCAACCCCTTCAGCTAGGGAGTTGACCCATTTAGCAGATTCTTCACAAAGACCTCGAGCAAAGATTTCAGCTAACTGTCTCTGCTCGAAATCGTGGTGAGGACAATTGTAGAGAAGTTCTTGGCATTCATTCCAAGTGTCATATAAGGTCGCGCCTTCCTTCTGAGAAAATCTGGCGACGCTGTCCTTGAAGGCTGTTATTCTGGATGGAGGGAAGTACTCTTCGACGAAGTCTTGAGCAAGAGTATCCCAATCTCTGTAGTAACCAGGTGGCTTGCCAGTGAGCCACCTCTTAGTTGCGCCTTTAAGAGAGAACGGGAAAGCTCTCAAGCATAGAGTGTTCTTGTTGAGATTCCCACTCTTGAAAGTGCCGCAGATATCGATAAAATCAGCCAAGTGAGTGCACGGATTGTCAAGTGGCCTGCCTTCAAATTGTAAATCCCTAGAGATCATGGTCAAGAAAGGAATCTTGATCTCATAGTCAGGATCTTCTTCGATGCGTGGCACGGCGATAGAAGATCGAACGCTAGTCGTGCTTGGCTTGTTATAGTCAGCTAGAATCTTCGGTGCAACCGGTGGTAGTGGTGGTGGTACTTGCAACCGAAGAAGGGGCTATTGGCTAACAGGGTTGCAAGACTGTTCACTGTACTCTCTACTCTCTGACTCTGAACGATTTGTCCTTGGTTAAGAGCGGCTTGAGCTATGAACTGATTATCATGGTTGTCGAGTCTGGTCCTGATCCGATCGAACTTCCTCTCGAAATCATCTTCTCTGTTATAGTACGGTGTCGATCGATGAGGCTGGTGTCCTCTAGTAAATCTAGGAAAACCTTGATACGCCCCAGATGGTTGACCACTTTGATTCTTACCTCGGGGTTGCCCGTAGTTATGGTAGTCGGAATAACCTCTTTGATAGTTGGTGAAACCTTGAAAAATGAAGTTTACCTCATCAACAGTCCAGGCGTCTGCTCTACCAAAGTTCTGACAGCAACCTCCATTATGTGTACGGGTTCCACACCATTCACAGTCAACTGCGAAGACCGAAACTGACGGAGAGCTAGTAAGTGCACCGGCTTTATTCAATCGTTTCTAGACTTCTGCTTCAATCGGGTCTTCAATGTTCCAACGGCTTTTGCTACTTCGGTTTGTCTCTCCCAATTCATGGATTTAGAAGCGCATCTTTCAAAATGGAGGAGGGCAGCTTCGGGTGTGAGAGCGGTACAATCTCCATCAGCTAAAGAGTTGACCCATTTTGATGATTCCTCGCTCAATCCTTGAGCAAAAATCTGAGCTACCTGTCTCTGTTTGAAGCCATGATGAGGGCAACTGTAGAGGAGTTCTTGGAAATCATTCCAAGTGTCGTATAAGCTTGTTCCTTCCTTCGGCCTAAACCTGGAGATGCTATCTTTGCAAGCGGTTGTTCTAGAAGGAGGAAAGTACTCTTCGACAAAGTCTTGAGCGAGCTTATCCCAGCTTGTGTAGTAACTAGGAGGCTTACTATTCAACCATCTCTTGGAAGCACCTTTAAGAGAGAATGGGAAGGCGCGCAAGCACAAAGTGTTCTTGTCGAGATTCCCGTTCTTGTAGGTCTCGCAAAGAGCAATGAAGTCAGCCAAGTTGGAGCAAGGGTTGTGAAGCGGCTTTCCTTCAAATTCTAGATCCTTAGAGAACATTCCCAGGAAGGGAATCTTGATCTCATAATCAGGATCATTGACATTGAGCGGTACCAAGATGGATAATCGAACGCTAGCAGTGCTCGGCTTGTTGTAGTCCGCAAGACTCTTCTGAGTAGTCATTGCGGTATGGAAAGATGGATCGGAAGTGGCTTGTTTTATGAACTTGCTTAACCTGTAGAAGACAAAAACAAGCACAACCGTGTAAAATCGAAGTGTGATGAAAAATGAAAGATGGACAGTAGAAGAATAAAATGCCAACTCTTTTTTCAAACCATTAGAAGAGGTCCCCGGCAACGGCGCCAATTTGATGAACGCGTTTTCACGCGCATGTAGTCAAATAACTATCAAGCACAAAGCAAGATAGATCGTATTGCACGAGTTTCTTCTAATCATTTACTCAAATGTATTGGCAAATGACTCAGGTTTAAACAAGTTGTGTGTGGTGAGAGTTCCACGATTCTAGACTAAAATGCAAGGAAAGTAAAATGAAAACCAAAAGAAGAAAGATTTGGTAATTGACTAACAGTTTGACAAACAAGCTTAGATTTCGAATCTCCCTAAGATTACCAGAACATTAGCGATCACAAGACTAGCGGTTTTCAATCCCGATTCCTTCAATTCTCAGACACCACCATAACTTCTGACCCTTAGGTTTAAAACTGGCGAACGTTCGCTCTATCCGATCTAACTACCAAGATTAATTAACCATCCGTGCGTTCACTTCTGCAACAGAAAACTAACTGGCGCAATTACTAGTGATTAATGAGTTACTCTAGCAGCGGATTAACCCTAACTGGTTCCTACAAAGAGAAATTGTTCCAATGAATAGGTTAACTGTTGATTTGATGTTTTGAAGTGAGGCGAACATTCTCTACTATCCTCAGCTTAACAAGAATCCAATCTAGGTGGCCAAACCAGAGAAGAAACACAACAACGAGGAACAAAACAAACATGCAAGAAGAACTGCCTGAATCTGAATCTAATTACCACCGATCTGTGACTGCTTTAAAGCCCTGGGTCACTTAGAGTTTATCTAATCTAAGCTCTACAAGTTTTAGCTACTCATATTCGAAACAAGAGAAATGATGATAAACAAAGAATACATCTTCAAAATAGGGAGAACAGAGAAGAACTGTAAAACCTAATTTCAGATGAATCTATGCAGCTTCAATCTCCTAGATCTTCAACTCCTAACACCGAGTTCTCTGAGATGGAAGGATGGCGGCACGATCTCTTCCCGACTCCTCAAACTCTCTTCACTCTATCTGCTTTCTAAAGTCTAGGAAATTAATCCTTGGAAAAAGTATGTCTTCATTGTGGCCGCCGATTCTGTATTTATAGGATTTTCAAATCCCAGCCGAAAAAGGAAATAGTTTTCGGCAAAAAGCTAGGGAGTTTTCGCCGAAAACTTCAAGTAAAACCCCGGCTGGATCTCTTGTCTTCGACTGACCAGTTTGTGCCTTAGTTTTCGATCGAGAACTCTGGAGTTCTCGCTGAGGACTTCTTTCTCCCGGTGGCAGTAATATTGTCTGCATACTTTTCGGCGAAGACTTGGGAGTTTTTACCGAAAAGTTCTGTGCAAAGCAGGGGTTGATTTGTCTTAACTCGGAAGCTCCTTGGGTTGATTTCGGGTCAATTCCTCGAGACTCCTTTGCTTCCCGAGCTCGTTTGTGGCTACGTATCTAAAGGCAAGGACTGTACAATCTCAAAAGCACTAGAAAACCATCAAATAGACCCATAACAGGCCCAAGTAACCAAAACGGCAAGAATTAGAGCAATTAGGTGAAAACAACCTAAACTACCCTAAAACCCGAGGTTCAAGCAAGGAAATGTAGCCTAAATGAGGCTGATAATCACGAAAAATCGTGTATCATCAAGATGATCTACTAGTAAAAAGTAAGAAGTCAGGCGATCACTTAAACGACCTGAGGGGAACTTTTGATACTCTACAATAGTATTCTTTACGGCTCAACCCACTTAAGTGCATTTTTGGCGCGACTTCAGCGAAGTTTCTAGGTTACCTCATAACAAGGAGAGGAATAGAGGCAAACCCATCACAGATTGCGGCAATCGCATCTATGATGCCCCCAAAAATAGTGAAGGGGGTCCAAATACTGTCAGGACGACTCGCGGCGATCAACCGATTTATCCCAAGGATCGCTGATAGGTGTGCACCATTTTATACAACACTAGAAAATGCACCCAAATTTGCATGGGATGAGAAATGTAACAGGGCGTTCGAGGAGTTAAAGCAATTTTTAGTTACACCCCTTGTACTAGCCACACCTAAGATGAATGAAGATTTATTTTTATACATAGCAATCTCCACAAAGGCAGTTAGCGCTGTTCTTGTTCGATGCAAGATGAGTGAATATCCTATATTTTACATGAGCAAAACACTCATCGATGCTGAGACTAGATATCCAGCAATTGAAAAGATGGCGTATGCAATGGTATGTGCGGCACGGAAGTTAAGGCCTTACTTTGAGGCACACACCATTCATGTTCTTACAAACTTGCCCATCAAAGATGGATTACGATCCATGAGAGTCGCGGGCCGATTGGCGAAATGGGCAATAGAACTAGCGAATATGATATAAGGTATCACTCGAGAATGGCGATAAAAGCCCAGGTTCTTGCGGACTTCGTGGTTGAAGGGGAAGTCCAGGAAGAAGTAAACAAAGGCGAAGGATGGATATTATTCACAAATGGAGCATCAAGAAAAAATGGCATAGGAGAGGGGATCGTCCTAAAATCACCAGGAGGAATCCTTCATGAAGTAGCCCTGCGATTTGCGTCTAATAGAACGAATAATGCAGCAAAGTATGGAGCCATTGAAGCAGGGTTGCGAATCGCTAAGAGCATGGGAGTCACCAACATCAAGGTGTTCTCCGACTCAGCGATTGTGGTTAACCAGTTAAATAGAAGCTTCAAAGTAAAGGAAGAGTCCCTCCTTCCATACTTTGATGAAATCAAGTTAATCATGTCTGAGTTTAAAAAGGTGAATATCGAGTAGATCGCTCGTGAAGAAAATAGTCATACAGACGCACTATCTAAGCTAGCAACGGTGGTAGATTTTGAGTAAGGACAAATGGCACAGCGGGAAAGGAGGTAAAAACGAAGCAATGTTTCCAGATTAATCAAAGCGGAGAAGCAAGTGACTGGCAAACACCCATAATCCACTTTTTAGAAACTGATCAAGTGTCGGATGATCAAAATGAGGCGACTAAGTTATGATGAAGGGCAGGAAGATGCATTTTGCTAGGCGGAGAGCTATATAGGAAATTGGTGATGGGACCCTATCTGAGGTCTCTAAGCCCTTAGGATGTTGAATAGACATTACAAGAAGTACATTCGGGAGTTTGTGGCACCCATATGGGGGCACGGAGCTTAGAAAAGAATCTGATCTACCAAGGCTTCTACTGGTCGAGAATGAGGAAAAAGGCGGGCGATCTGGTAAAGACGTGCCACAAGTGCCAAAAGTTCGCCAACTATCATAAACTTCCAGCGATGGCAATGCAAGTTATAGTCAGTCCATGACCGTTTGCGAGATGGGGAATGGACATATTGGGACCGTTCCCAGAAGGGTCACAGAAAATAAATTACCTCATAGTGGCAGTATACTACTTCACAAAATGGACAGAGGCTGAAGCGGTCGCCAACATTATGGCAAGAAAAATTGAAAAATTCACTTTTAAGTTTGTGGTAACAAGGTTTGGAATCCCACAGAGTACCATATGTGATCATGGCACCCAGTTTGATTGTCAGGTTTTTAAAGAATTTTGCGATGATCTAAAGATAAGTCTAAAATTCACCTCAGTTGCCTATCCTCAGGCGAACGGTCAAGCGGAAGCAACCAACAAGTTAATTTTACAGGGACTGAAAAAGAGAGTGGAAAGGTGCGAGGGAACGTGGGTCGACGAGCTTGACCACGTGCATGCTATGGGCCACATGACCGCTTACAAAACCGCCACATGAGAAACTCCTTATACACTGACATATGGGGCGGAGGCGGTACTCCCGATAGAAATCTCTATCCCCTCCATACGTATCCAGGCTTACAAGGATGAGGTCAATGATCAAGAGTTTATACACAACGTAGACATGATCGAGGAAAGGAGAGAGAACGCACATCTGCGACTAATCACTCAAAAGGAACAGCTCGCTAGGCGATATAATATGAAACTCCATCCACATCACATAGCAGTTAACGACCTGGTCCTAAGAAAAATCTTCCGACCCAAGAATGGTGCTGCCAAGCTGAATCCCAGCTAGGAGGGTCCATACAGAATCCGTAGAGTGGTTGGTGCTAATACATTGAAATTGGCTGAAATAGATGGGATGAAGATAACCAAGACCTAGAATTCCATGCACCTACGACGCTATTATGCTGAGTAAATTAATGCAAGTGTGTAATTGTGAGTTTTTATTATGAGTTAAAAATGTTTGATAACAATTATCGTTGGACATAATTTTCAGCAGATGCATGATTTTTGCTAAATAAGACCTACGGGCATTAAAATCGCTAAGTAAGACCTATGGGCATTAAAATTGTTAAGTACGACCTATGGGCATTAAATTCACTAAGTAAGGCCTACGAGCATTAAATTCGCTATGTAAGACCTACATGCATTAAAATTGCTAAGTAAGACCTACGAGCATTAAAATCACTAAGTAAAAGCCTACGTGTATTAAAATCGCTAAGTAAGACCTACGAGCATTAAAATCGCTTAGTAAGACCTACAGGATTTAAGTCGCTACGTCAAAACCAATGAGTACATACAACTAAATAAGACCTACGCGCAAAAGATGGGTGATCCGGACCTAAGGGCGTCAAGTTTCGAAAATACAACCTATGGGTGAAAAACCATTTCAAAATCCTGCGGATGATTATTCTCACAACAAAGTTTAGCATAATAAATAACAAAAGAGGAAAAAAGGGTACTGACGATTTGACTTATTAATATCAAAGTACAAAAACAACGGTCATACAGCTGATCGTCTAAAAGATTAAAAAAAAGAAAAAAATTGAAAGAAAAAGAAGCCAACAACAACAAAGGCAGCAACATTCACTAGTTTGCAAGCCCTTTTCCCTTATCGCTAAATTCAGCCTTTGGCCAGGTAGGAGTCACACCACAGACCTCAGTTGAGGGCCAGACTTAGGTGGGGCGGACTGAGATGAGGAAGCTTCGCCGGGCTGAGCAGTGGTTGAGCTTGGAGGCTGGTCGGAAGGACGAATGATCCCGCGATCGAGAGCATTTGGCATAAGATCGGGCAACCCACGCCTTCGGCGCTCAGCAAGAACGAATGCTTCTTCCTCAGCTATGACCTCCTGCATCAGGCGATCCACATGCCGAAAGGCATCAGCCTCATCTTTATCTACTGGGTCTGGAACCTCAAAATTAAATCGATGGAGGTCACGGAGCACAGCCTTGAAGACTAGGCGGGCGGGCGGGCTAGTGCGAAGTTGGGTGGTATGATGTTATCTCCTTGCGGCAACTATGAATGCTCTCTCCCAAGGTACGAATGCAGTAGTCAACCGTCTGATCATTTAGCGATTGCTTCTCAGCAAGAGCACGATCAGCAACTTCTTGCGCAGCAAGGGAGTCCTCCAGCAGTTTCTTCAGCTGAACCTTCTCACTAATTGGCTTCTTCCCCTCAGCAATCTTATTTTGCGCAAGGATGAGGTCGGCCTCAAGATTTTTCACGCCGCCTTTAGCTGACTCCAGCTCCACCTTCAACACGTCTTTCTCACGCTTAAGGGTGGATTCGGTCGCCTCCAGCTCGGTAACGTGGGTTGTGGCCTCGTCAGCAGATCTCCTGTAGGCCTCAACATTCACCTCAAATGAATTCAAGAGGTGCTGAAAACAAAAAGAAAGATGAACTCAACACAACACAACCGCAAGGCATTGAAGGGAAAAGCTGGGACGTAAAACAAACATATACCAGCTCCTCGTTGAACAAACTGGTAAGATGGCGGCGCAGGTCACGCAGACGCCCACCTCCTTCTTGAGGTCCTCGTTCTCGTGGTTGATTTTCTTACAAGTAGTGGCTAGGTCGCCCAGCTCAGCAGCAACCTACATAGTATAAGAGACTAACGACTACAAGCAAAACAAAACATAAAAAATATATAAATAAAATTAAAAAATAGAGAAAAAGGGGGCAAAGGGTCATAAGGTTGAGACTAGGCGACTTGACAGGCGCATACCTGAAGAAGATGGAAGGTAGTAGACCCATGAAGCTCCATGAGCTCAGAACTCTCCGTTGGGGCCGTGCGATCATGGAAGACCCCAGTGGCATATTCTTCAACTATATCACTGGCCATCCATGGTGATATGCGTGCAGAAGCAAGGTGAGCCCGGGGCAAAATAGCGTAGAAGGAAAGGACCCTCATTCTCGCGCCCTTCAGGAGGATCTATCAAGAAGACGTTGTTAGCATGCTCAGAATACTGGGAGGGGCGACTACTATTGGAAGAAGGCGAGGGAGGCCTAGGTAAATCCCAGGAGAGGTCTACTGGATGGCCCTCACCCCCCGTGTCATGATCAGAGTTTCCAGGGCCTGTTTATGGCGAAGGAGGACGTGGTACTGGAGAAGCGAGAGAGGAGTTAGCATTCGCCTAGCGGCTTGGTCAAGCAGCGCCTGCACTGACATGTCATCCTCATTTTCCTCCGCTTGTGGACGAGGCTAAGGCGATTCGGAGACACGAATGGGAGAATCGCGTGTGGCGCCTCAGGAGCGCCAGAGGGTTCCTTCTGCGATTTCTTATCAGAAGACGCACATGGTTTTCTTTTCTTTTTTTATTTAGGGACGTCCTTCCCGTCAGTAGGTTTTGGCTTCCGATGGGTCTTGTCAGCTGAAGTCGAAGGAGGCTTCTTCAACTTGTCGAATTGTTGCTTGGAGAACTTCTTTTCCTAAGCGACTGGGGGGGACGACGGGGGGTGTGTCATTGGCTTGAGGGAGAGTGTCAGGAATAGAACCGCGAGTGGTGGTATTTATCAGGCTGCCTGACAAGGTCATAACACCTGCAAGTAATCAGAAGTAATAAAAAGATTAGTAAGCGATTAATGAACAAGTAAAAAGAATATATGCCACATGGGTTATAGTAATACCTCCCTGGATTCCCTCCTGAGAAGCGTTAAAACCATAACGAGTGGCCAGGTTGTGGCAATCAAGAAGGATTTGTTTCATTCGGTGATTTCTTGTTCGGAGGGGGTAATGTCAATATTGAAGCGATCCACATCGCCAAAGGATGAGGAGGCTGGTAGCAATTCAGTCCAAGGGCGATCTGAATCACTGGGTTTGAAATAGTAAAAAGAATGGTACCAAGTTGGGTGAGGCTTAGCAGAATGACGAATTCCCTCCTTTATGTGCTCCTTTCGTCGGGAAAAGCTTAAACCATTGGGCGTTGTCTTCGCATCGTACAAAAGATGAAACAACCGTAAAGTAGACGTACCCATCATACAATCACATGTTCATTCAAAAGCGGCGACCATGGACTAGGATACCACGTTGAAAGCACCTAAGGAGGCTCCTAGGCACTCCAGCAGAGAGTAGACAAAGGGAGAATTCAACAAGTGGAGCCCGTTCCTGAATGACTCTGTCCAGATCCCATGCCAGCCTTGAGGACAGTTCCCTATGGTCGACAGCCGGGAGGCGACGACGAACTACCAGTCAGAAGGAAGTTGAGCCTTGGGCAAGATTTTAGCGATCTTGGCTGCAGTGCCGGAGAGGAAATAGGTAGGTCTGATGACCCAGCGTTCGTCATAGGGAGCCCCTTGCCACATATACCTCCAGTTATGGGCAGTGTAGCTGTCGTTCATGGAAAATGCATCATGATGTATCTCAAAGCGGTGGATAGCTTTGGAAAAGCCCACTTGGTGAGATCCCCAAAAGGGTAAAGTGGGCTTTGCAGCAGAGGACTCTTCTTGGTTGTCGTCTTCATCATACAGAGGCGGAGAAGGCTGAGAGTAGGTATGGATTCTGAGAGGACGGATTACCATCTCACTCAAGATTGTGGAAGAGGTAGAGTAATACGAAGGATCAAAACCTAATACGTAAGGATAGCTTTGGTTTTGGCTATCGGTCGAGCAACTCATGATGTAAGAAGGAAGGAGTGGCTAGTTTACAAGGGGAGAAGTTGGGATGAAAAAGATGGAGAAATGTAATATTTGGTACTTTCGGAGTTTGGCGCCGGGGTATTTAAAGTTCGGCTTCCCCACTACGATGTTTCGGTGAAATGTTATCTTAAATTTTACGTAATAGTTACTCGGAATCAACTTATAATATGTAATAATTACAATATTTGATCATAAATCATCCAAATTTGAAGAAAAAATTGCCGGTGGCACATATAATTATTTTTTACTAATTAAGCAACTTATAACCAAAAAATTTATTATGTATTTTTACGTAGTATTACATTAATAATTTTTTTCTACTACTATCCAATTTTGAAATTTTTTTTTGCCGGCGACACCCATTTTCATTTTATAATATGGCTCCCCCCTTATACCAATCCTGGTTCCGCCATTGAACTTCAATCTACTTTGTGATGAAGTTGTGTTAGATCGTTTGAAATTGGTGAAATTCTTTGTTGTAGGATACTTTTTTCTTGCATATTCCGCTCTAGAACGGTTCCAACTTGTAGACTTCTTTGGTCGGCCTTTGCGAGTTTTTTTTCCAGTAACTCATCAAGTTCTTTATCTTCGGGATGCAATTGTCTATATATGGTTTTAGCTATGCTTGTTCTCAATGATGGATCAAATGCGCGAACTCCTTCAAAGAGACTATCTAGATGATCATGATATGATTCTGACATCAACTTGCTTGGTTGTAACGTAATTTTCTCTAGAACAAATGTACATCTTGCACATGGACTCGTTGACCTTTGTGAATTGCAATCACATAATAAGCCATGTGTTGAAACAAAATTTTTTTTATAAAATATAAATATAAATTTTAATGTTGGTAATTGGTTACACCTAAATTTGTATTCATAGATTTCATTAAATGCTGCCAATTTTAGTATTTTTCCATCACTCATTCCACATATTTCCGATTGATGCAATGGAAAGATAACGACATTATCTACCCGTCCATATGTCATGGAAAACCAAGTTCAAAGGGACCAGTGATATATAACCAATATAAGATGACGACCAGAATACCACATTGACAAAATAATCGCCCAATCACCCTTTACCTCTCGCTCTTCGTCCCTCCTTCTTCACCCATTTTCCTTCGCCCCTTGCTATTCGCTCCCGCTCTTCACCCTTCGTCCTTTTCCCTCACTCTTCGCCCTTCGTCCTTCACGCCTCGCTCCTCGTACTCATCCTTTGCCCCTCTCTCCTCGCCCTTCACCACTTGTTCTTTGCTCCTCCGCCCTCTGTCCCTCGCACCTCGTCATTTTCCTTTCCTCCTTCGCCCTGCATCCTTCTCGCAGAGAAACTCATTTTCATGCTATTTCTCTCTAGTGTAGTATTTTAGACATAAATCCCTCATCTAGACTCCGACTGATGCAAGGTCCACGGAGATGGAAAGATACTTTCGTTGTCTTTCCATTCATATGTAATGGACAACATAGTTTGATTAGAACAGTGAGATATGACCTCTTCAAGATGACGGCTAGAATACCACATTGCATACTATTGAGATTTGTATTGCTTTATTAAACATTAGTCGTCTTGGTAATTGAAAAGTATTAAACGTGACCATGAATTTACTATTTTGGCCTAACATTATCATCTTGTCATCCTCCTCATCAGGAGGGAAACTCTAAGGTCGACTCCATCAAGATGATGTCATCATATGTTGACCTCCTCATGAAGATGGAAGCCCTAAGGTCAACTCCATCAGGAAGGTGTCATCATGTCGACCTCCTCATCATGAGGGAAGACTTAAGGTGTCATCATGTCGACTTCATTGTCATGACGAAAATCTAAGGGCAGAGGTGATCATATCAAAACCTACTGAAGGTATCATCGTAAAGTCACCATCATATCATCAATGGGAATCCTCCATGTCAGAGCATACACTACCAGGGAAACCTACATCACAATGAGAGCTCCAAGGAAAGACCTCTCCGTGGACAATTTTTTATCATCGAGAAAACCCTACTTCACACTACAAGAAACAAGGTTCATTGTAGGGGTTCCACTATAGGTGTTCACCAACCCACTAGAATTGATTTCAGAAATGGGCCTGTTGTAGCGGTTATAAATAATGACTACAACGAAATCCGTTGTAAGGTTATGCATACCCGCTGTAGTGGTAACCGCAATAATGAAATTTAACACCTACAACATAATTTTAAGATCGACGGTTCAGATCTCTCAAATCAGCGATCCGTGTCAATTCTCATCAACCAACCAAATTAAAGCTACATAAATCACCCAACTAATTGAAAATCAAACACAAAATCCATAGCTATCTACACATTATTCTCTCCTCCACACCTTACCAATCCTCTACCACCGCGTCTTACATCTCCTTCGTCTCCTCCACAACACCTTCAATCACCTTCCACCACCTCCCTCCAATCTCCACCATTATAAACTCCAACCACCACGAAATCCTCATGACCAAAACCCTACGGCTCATCCTACCTCACCTCCACTGCATACTCCTCTAGATAATTACCCAATACCACACCATCACGCCTTGGTTTACGATTCCTTCTACTTTGTCTCGCTCTCTGTCGCTGACGAGCTCGATCTCCCTAGGTACTAAGCTCGATGTCCCTATGGCTGTTTCAAACTCAGATATGGAAATCGGCTCTTTCTAACTTCTTTTTTTTGGGTGGGGCATAAAACGTAAGCAACTTAGTAGTCTGCCCGTCATAATCACTGTCGGCCAGCGTTTCCACCCCTAATTTATGTTTCTTTTCTTTCTAATTTATGTTTCTTTGGTTAGGATTACCATGACATACTTATAACACCCGCTCCGAACTGCCATGGGTGAAACCATGGTCAGACAGGAAACCGGTGCTATGGATTGACTCAAAACATAATAAAGAATTAAAATACAACTTAAATCGTAATAAATAACATAATTCGAGTGAAGGAAGCTCCCATTAATAAAATCAAAACCAACATATACTCACAAATACAACCCAAACAACATCTTCATAAATGATTACCCAATCCCAAAAGTCAATTGTACATGAATACAGTAAAGCGGTCTCCGATCCTCAGTCACAACCTTCAGTCTTCTAGCTCAATTCTACTACAATCAACTGTTGCTCCAAGCTCGGCTCAACAACTACTTCTAACTAAAAAGAGAGGCCGGGGGATCGGATTCCTAATGAAATTGAGTGAACCCATTGGGTTTAACTATGCGTCGAACTACCAAGGGAGCATCCCAGACTCCCGCACTAACAAATAATAGTGGGACCCATACTTACTTTTGTTCCATTTTAACATCCTAGTACAGTAGTTCTAAGTGATCAGTCAATTCCCTCTACCTCTACTCCCATAATGCATCACCCAAACAATGTCATCCAATAATCATGAACATTGATGGAATCCATGTGCAAGAATAGTATTATGGAACTTTTCAAACCATGCACAGGGCGCTTGTTTAAGCCCATATAGAGAGCGGTGGAGACGACAAACCATATTCAGAGCAGAGGAAGAATAGGCCGAAGGACACTCCATATAGACAATTTCCTTTAGATCACCATGTAAGAAGGTATTTTTGACATCGAGCTGAAGTAGCGGCCAATCTCGTTAAGAGGCTAAAGCCAATATAGTCCGTACGGTCTACATCTTCGCTACCGGAGCAAAAGTTTCCTCGTAATCAATACCATATTCTTGTTTGAATCCTTGGGCAACAAAACGAGCATTGTAGCTATCCAAAGAACCATCAGGATGTAACTTGACTATATACACCCATCGACAATCAATGACCGGAGCATCGATTGGTTGCGGAACGAGGGACCAAGTGTTGGAGGCTATGAGAGCATCTAACTCAGGTTTCATAGCGTCCACCCAACATCGATCGACGACAGCCTTTTTATAAGTAGTGGGAATAGTGTACACGTCAGTAGCATAGGTAATAAAATCTGAATAATGACATGAGAGGGTACCAATAGTAGTACGAGAGGATCGACATACCTAAGGACGAGGTTGAGCAGGAAAACAATTTGTCCTAATGAAGGACTAGAAATGTCATGTTGAGGTGACGATGGATTAGCTTCATCCACAAGTTGGAAAGTGAGGTTTGTTGTAACAGAAGAAGAAGCAGGTTCCTCATTAATAGATTCATCATCATAAAAGTTTAATAAGCTGAAGTTCATTGGAGTAGAAGAAACCAAAGACTGAGAACGCAATTTCTAATAATAGAGATGCTCAATGAAGATGGCGTGAGAAGCAATTCGCATCCGATTAGAATGTGGATCATAACACATGTAGCCTTTGTGAATGTCACTATAACCGAGGAAAACGCAGCGAGCTGTTCTCGCCATAAGTTTGGTTCGTTCATTCCATGGCAAGAGAACAAAACATAAGAATCCAAAGACTCGCAACATGGAATAGTGTGGTTGCCGACCCATGAGAAGCTCATATGGGGTATGATTTTGGAGAATGGTCGACACTTGGTGATTAATAAAAAAAAACTAAAGTGTGTATGACCTCAACCTAAAAGAAGCATGGAACATTGGACTAAAAAAGAAGAGCTCGAGCCAAATCCAACACATGTCTATGTTTCTGCTCGACCAAGCCATTTTGTTTCGAAACTCCCGACAAGATTGTTGAAAAAGCATACTGTTAGCTTTCTAGAAGGATTTCAAATCATTGGAGGAGAATTCCCCTCCCAGATAAGAATGAATAACTTGAACGGTCTTTCCGAATTGGGTTTGAATCATCTTCACAAACTCTTACGCTATAGGAAGTAAATCCGAATTATGATGAAGGAAATATACCCAGACATAATGTGTAGCATGGTCTATGAACAACGTAAAGTATTGAAATCAAAGACGAGAATTGACAGGAGCTAAACCCCACAAGTCTGTGTGTACCAAGTGAAAGGGCTCACTGATAATCGTACTGCTGGAAGAGAAGGATTTTTTGGTGGTTTTAGCACCAATACAATACTCAAAGATAAGATCAGGTGGAAGATGTCCAAGAGTAATCGAAGTAGGTAACAAAGATCGATGATGAGAACCATCGTTGTGCTGAGCTGGTTCTATCAAATAACTATCAAGCTCAAGAGCTAGGATAGATCGTATTCCACGGGCCTTCAATTGATTGGCTACTTCAGAACTAACAAATTACTCAAGGAAAACACGTTGTGCGTGGTGTGAGTTCCACGACTTCTAATTCTAAGGAATGCAAGAAAATTAAAACAAATTAAGCTAAAGAAGATTGAGAATTAGGGTTTTGAAACAAGAAAGACAGACGAACTTAGACTTTGAATCCCCCTTCGTTCCCTAGAGCATTGGCAATCAACAGATCAGCGGATTTCAATTCTTATTCAATCAATTACTAAAACACCACCATAACTCCTTACCCTTAGGTTTAAGACCGGCGAACGTTCGCTCTATCCATTCTAACTACCAAGATTAACTAGCCGCCCGGGTACGGTCGCCTCTCGCAACGACTTAGCTAACTGGCGTAATTACTAGTGATTAATGAGTTACTCTTGCAGTGGATTAACCCTAACGGTTCCTACGAAAGGCACACTCCAATTATAAGGTTAATTGTTCAATTCGATGTTCTAAAGTAAGGCGAGCGTTCGCTTCTATCCTTAGCTTAACAAGAATCTAATCTAGGTGATCAATCCAGACAAGAAACATGAACAATGAAGAACGAATCAAACATGAAAAATAACTGATTGAATTTCGAATCTAATCACCGCCGATCCGTGACCGCTTTAAAGCCCTGGGTCACTTAGGGTTCATCTAGTCTAAGCTCTGACGAGTTTAGCTACTCATGATCATTACAAAAGAAACAAAGAAAAAGAAAGAGTTCATCATTCAAAGGAAGAACAGAAAAGGATCTGAAAAACCTAATTTGGACGACTCTGACAGACTCGATCTTCGGTAAGTTACACTCCTAGCTCCGGTTCTCCGAGATGGAAGGGATGGCGTCACGATCTCTATCCGGCTCTTCGAACTCCAACTCTTCGCTCCAGAACTTCAGAGAAAAAACTGATCTCGAAAACTTGTGTTTTTCGAATTATGAATTGTATCTTCTCTATTGGCCGCCGGGTTAAGTATAAATACTTAACCTTAGTTGGGCCGGGCTGAGATGGTATTTTCACCGAAACCATAGGGGTGGTTTCGGCGAAAATCTTGTGTGAATGGACGTCCGCCGACTGATCCTTCTGTTCATCCTTTTCGGTCCGAAAACTCAAAGTTTTCGGCGAAAACTTTCTTCACTTGACATCAGCCGGTTTGCACTAATGTTTTCGCCGAAAACATATACTTAGTTTCGGCAAATCTCCTTTGTCTTGGCACCAGTCTGAATGCACTAATATTTTCGCCGAAATCCATAGGACATTTTCGGCGAAAGTGTCTTTGTAATCGGGCAGGATTTTGGTTGGACTTTGATTGGTTCCTTTGATCGATTCCGGTTCAGTTCCTCGATGTTCCTATGCCTTAGACACGTCCATGGCTACTTTATTTGACGGCAAAAACCTGTGCTTACGCAAAAACACTAGAAAACCATCAAATAGACCCGAAAAGGGCCAAGGTAACACAAATGGCACGAGATAGGGCAATTGATTGAATATTCGTCATTCTACCCTAAAAACCATGTCTTAAGCAAAGAAATGTCGCTTAAATGAGGCTGATAATCACGTCAAATCGAGTGTCATCAAATACCCCACACTTGAGCTTTTGCTTGTCCTCAAGCAAACTGAATAGAAACGCTCATGTTCATAAATGATAAGATAGATTAAATTAGAGCTCAATCAAACACAATGAATTATTAGACAGGTCGATCCTAGAACAAGAAACCTAACATGCATACAGATCAGCCAAATTACCTGGTCTCACTAATAAACTGCACACGACAAGTAATTAGCAACCAATTATGCACGAATTTGACCTGACCGACCAGACTCCTCACACAGGATATGTATAGTACAATGGGAACTCTCACTCTTCTGTGTTTAAGGACGTGTTTCTGCTCTCGATCATTTTCTGTTACCGAATTCTGTCATAGGTTTGTATTTCGACCACATCTCCACCACTGTGACAACATGAGTATCTAGTCAAGAAGGACTTCCCTGCTAGGACCGTAATGAAATCTACACTACTCGGGTTTATAATGAGATGGATGATGGGAATGAATGATGATGGCTTGGTGCGGTGTAGCTTTCGACTAACTTTCCTCGAATCTAATCTATGGCTTCCTACCGTCTAACCAAACACTGGTGGAATGATGAACGCTCGTCCTATGATACCCTCAAGCAACCTAGCACTTATTCTTTTTCTTTTGCATACATTTTTCTTTTCAACTTTTCTTACGACTTCGTTCTTCCATTTGTAGGGAGAAGAACGTTTTATTTGAACTAAACTTTGAACTTTTTCTGATTTTTCTTCTTTTCTCTTTTTTCAAAAATTTTCTTTTTTTTTTCTTTTTGTTTTGTGCCGATTTTTATCTTTTAGTTGCTAGAGGGTTTACACGTCTGGACATATTAGCTAAGACCGCCTGTTTAATGGCTATAGGCAGGTTACCACAAACCGACTTCCGGTAGGTCAATCTAGAATTACAACCACAGGGGATCAACGAGGAATGAAAGAAATGGGAAATGGCTGTAATGTATTATCGAACCGAAAGAACAGGCCAAGCTCAAGGGTCTAAACCTAGTGGATTTTATCGTTAAGGTAGGCTATCTGGCTTAGTAGCTGAATCTAGGTGCCCCTATCCTTCTAGAACTCGTGTCATCGTGTGGTCTCGAGTAGGTCTCATGCAAATTCTAACTCATTCAAGTAAACAGAAAACCACTCAGAAAGAATTTAAATTGCAAGTTATGTGCAATGGATCAAAAGCTCACAGTTGGTTTGCTAGTCGGATTCGGTCATTTTCATGCAATCAAGGCTACAAACTACAAGTGTGATTTTAAAAATTCTGTTCTGACCGTGCAATTTAGCATCAAAGCATACGGGTTGGTTCTCAAGTTCTAGGTTAAGCAGTCTAAGCATCATTATGAAAGGTTGAACAACAACTTAACATCAAAAATCAAGAACTGAGCCATTCTAATGCTAGAGAGACTGGAATGGAATCACGAGGCACACAAAACACAATCAAGGGCAATCAAGTTCATCCAAGGTTCTCTAGCATCCTACCCCACACTTAAATCGGACTGTGTCCTCACAGGACTAATTCTAGAGTTCAGAGTGGAATGGAAGAACCTGGACCGAGATGATTGGCGTAGTGGATGAGCACGGATCCTCGGAGCGGAGGTAATCTACTCAAGTGAAGCAAAGGGAATCTCCCAACTGCCTACAAAACAAAAACAAATAAAACATAAAAAGGAAACCGGGACAAGTGCCCCGGATCCACACAGAAAAAAGTTGGACCGAAGTCCGAAAAGATTAAATAAAAAGAAAGGATAAGGAAAAGGACACCACCTGATCATCACTGGTCAGAGGTGTCGGGGTGGGGAAGTGGGAGTAATCGCCGAGCTGTCGCTGCCACTCCAGCTGTCGCTCATATCGCCGGTCGGCTCGGCGCATATGTTGTTGCATAATAGTCCACCTAGCCTCTTGAGTGGCGTTGTCGGTGATGCGCCACTCCTGCAGTCGCTCGTACAGCTCACCAATGTCCGCGGGATGCGGTCGAGGCCGAGGCTGCTGTGCCTGGTATGGATCTGGAATGTATGGCGGCGACTGGTGGATGTACCCTGCCTCATGGTGTGGCGAGGGTATGTAATCTGGAAACTCGGGCGGCGGCTGCGGCTGCTGCTCCTCAGCATCATCGTCGTCCTCCGACTCGACCGCAGGTTGGAGTGGAGGATCTGCTGCTACATGGGGACTGAGGTCGAGTTCTAAGTCGTACTCGACCGCCAAGTCTCCTCCAACGGTCCGAACTGGATGTCGTGGAATGTGAGGACCATATTCATGGCCGATGCCGAAGGAGAGGATGAGCTGACCGATGAAGTTGCCTCCCAAGAGTTTGCGTGGTTGCTTCTTCCTCTTGATCCTCAGGCTGAAGATGTGAGCTAGCACCCAGCCGGGGTGGAGAGGGTAGCTCTCTCGGATGGCTCGATGAATCATGAGCTCTTCCTTAAGGATATGGTGGCGATCCTTATCTCTGACATATAAAAGTGACCTCCGCCAAACCATATGAATAAACTTATAGAGCGGGTGAGAGAGGGACTTAACTGAGTTGTTCTTCCTGAGGCGATCGCCAGGCACGCCTGTCATGTGGCTCCAGAGGGCGTGCAATGCCTCGTCGTCATCATCCTCGCTCCAACCGAGGTGGTGATCGTGATAGTGCTCGTAGGGGATGCCCAGATGAGCGGCAAACTCATCGTAGGTGAGCTGTCTGTACACCCCACCAAGAAAGAAAGTGATCACCTTCTGGCCCCGTCTCATCTTATGCTCGTCCAAGTCAAATGTCGCCCAGAACTCCTAGAGAGCAATGTCTAGGAACTCGGCGGCTATGGTGGTCAGCTCTAGGAGACCGGCCGGTGCTAAGGCGTCATGCACGTTCCGGTAGGAATCCTCGTCATGCTCCTGGAGTGACTCCATGGATAAAGGACGCACGTCAGCTCCCCGGATGTGCGCGATCTTCTGGAAGTTCTCAAAGTAGAAGTCCGGAAGACGGGCGATGGTGGGATGGTATCCAGCATGGCGAGGGAGTGCAGGTGGGGGACCCAGAATGGCGGGTGTGATGGGAGCGGCAGCTCCTGAGCTCGAGGCGCCATCAAGGCGTGCCTTAGTCCTGCGCTCAAAAGTGTTCCTAAAACCAGAATGAAACCAGATTAGTCAACTAAGATCCTACCCCACACTTAGTAGAAAAACTCAATTTCACAAGGAAACGAGGGAAACTAAGTGGGGTAAGTAAAGCGGAGTAACCGGTAATCATAGACAATAGAGCACATGTCTTAAGAACAGCTATAATCAGGGAAACGCAATCAGAGTTCAAAAATTCAAACCGACATTTTTAGAAAGTCAACATTAAGTCATATTGAACCGTAATCATGGCAAGACTATCACAACTTGGAAAGTAACGGTATCATGAGATTTCAAATGGCGGCACGATAATATGAACAAGAATAAACACTTATGATAGCCAAACGATCAACAACAAGTCAACGGCAAACCGATATATCTCACAAGTCAACAAAACAACGAATCAATCGTATGCATAGCAACACATGACCAAAGGATATGGAAATTAAGCACTGAACTCCCTAAGCATCTTAGAACGGTTCTATAAGTTCAGTCCATCCTAGTTCACACGAAACAGTTGGCACGCAAAACGAGGTAAACCGAAAAGTAAACCGAAAGTCAACCCCACCGAAATTCAGCAATCCATATGTCAAAAGATTCGTATTGAAAAGTTATGCACTTTACCTTGAAGCCATGGAAACAAAAACTGAACGGGTTGGGAGGAATCGGTGAAAAACATTGAAAACTAGGTTTTCGGTGAACTGGAGCTGCAAAGCTCCGATTTGGTTGTTCTAGGGCTTGGTGGGATCGGATTGAGGAGGGGGAGTGAGCGGCGGCGGTCGGCGACGGCGGCGGCGGGTGAAACGGTGGCGGCGGCGATTTGAAAATGGATGGTCGGCGGCGATATTTTTAAAGAGGGGGGGTTTCGGTGATATGAGCGAAAGTGAGATAAGGTGAGAGAGGAGTTGGTCCGAATTATAAAGGATAATTAGATGAAATTTCAAATCAATTTCGGCGAAAATAGGGCAGTGGTTTCGCCGAAACTACAGGTTAACAAGAATTGGCTGATTTGAACTGGCGGTTTCGCCGAAAATTTAAGCTTCGTTTCGCCGAAAATCTTGGTTGAAGTGGTTTCGCCGAAATCATAAAGTTTTTGAACTGAAAAAGAGAAACAAGAGAAACAGGTTCGAAGTTTGAAAATCGGTTTCGCCGAAAACACTGGTAGTTTCGCCGAAAATTTTGAACTGTTCGGGTTTAAAATATTTTTGCAAATCAGGCCAACTTCAGAAAATCACCGTTAAATCCAAAAAAATCGAAACGACCTCAATCAACTTGCTACTGACTCTATGACACACAGACTACACACGAAAAATAATAACTCAAACAAATTGACACTTTTGGCTCTCCCGAACTGACTCTAAAAGACCAAGGTTGAAACAAAACAAAACTGACTCCAGCCGTGGGTTGCCTCCCACGAAGCGCTCTTTTATTAACGTCCTTGAGCTGGACGATACCTGGACGGTATTAGGAGACATCCCAACTAAGATTCTCCTTCACACTCGCGTCGGAGTTCATGAAGTACAGCTTCGGGACTTCTCCGGTAAACGTGAATTTCTTCCCGTTTGCATGCAAAAGCTTGGTATGTCCGTCGGGAAGATGATCAACGAACTTGAATGGTTCGAACAGCTCTCTAGAGAGATCATCCTTCTTGAGTATGACGATGGAAGGAATGAGGACTGTCGGCTTCTTCTTAACTTAAGTCTTCGGCTTGGTATCACCAGGATCGGTGATCGTTAGTACTTCCTTAGGAGACGCTTTCGGCTTCTCCCTCCATACTTGTTCTGGCACCGGTTTCTCGGAACGAATTGGTGGTGCAGCTGGCTTGGTGGAAGACGGCGGAATTTTTGGTCTCCAGACCATTTGAGCTTGCTTCTCCTTGTGATTCTTCCTCCTCGATCTACCAGATTCCTTGCGTGGCGGTTTCGAAGAGGCTTGCAGTTCCTTCTTCTTTTGTGGCTTCTGAACCGAGGCTTCTGGCTTCTTCCTTATAAACCTACTTAATACCTGCAGCAACAACTGATCTAGAGACACTGGAAGAAGCATTAGTAACGGAGTTGACCGAAGTCAACTCCACAGTTTCAACAGCAAGGCAGTGAGATTCTTCATTCCTAAAGTCATGTTTCATGTCATCTTTAAGACGGAACGTTTTTGTTTCTTTACCAATTCATAAAGTCAAAGAACCATTAGGAACATTAATATTCATTCCAGTAGTAGCCATGAATGGTCGACCTATAAGAATGGTTGAATCTTCTGTACCGGTATCCATAATCACATAGTCAGCTAGAAATGTGAACGGACCACATTTTGTAACAACATCTTTGATTTCTCCCTTAGGGGTTTTAAGCGATCTATCAGCAAAGACAAGTTGCATACTAGGTGGTTCAAGTTCTCCTAGGTTTAACTTTTTAAAACAAGCTCACATGCATGACATTAACAGATGCTCCTAGGTCAACTAAGCAACGTTCAATTTCAACATCATTGATGACCAAGGGTAAAGTAAAAGAACCAGGATCAGATAACTTAGCTGGATATGGAGAAACGGGTTTCTTAGCACGAATGTCGGGGTATCCTTCCTTGTTCCCCTTCACGCCAGTCTCGATCCTTGCGTTTGGCAGCAATGCTCTAGGAAAAGGAGGCTTCACGACGTATGGTGCAAGAGGAGGATCATCCTTAGGTGCTGGTTCCCGCTCCTCTTCTTCTTCTTCTTCCGGTGTTTCAGCGATCCTGCGTAAAATAGAAAAAGCATCAGCAATTAAGTTCGGAAGTTTTCGAGCAGTTACCATTTTAGCTTGTTCTTTTCTTGGGTTTGGCTCTGTCTGGCTTGGAAGCTGGCCAAATGGTCGACCAGATGCTAGCATGCTCGAGATGTTGTTCACGACTTACTCAATCCGTTGTCCAGATGCTATTTGTTCTTGATTGAGAAGAGCTTGAGCCTTGAACTAACTGTCATGATCATCGAGTCTTATTGAAGTATTGGTTCTGGCGATTGCCAGGAGCAGTTCCATAGTTACCTAGATTGCGATGCGGCGGCTGGTAGGCACCTGCCGGTGGATGATTAGACTTCTGATCCTGAGCTGGAACAGCCAGGCGGTTGTTCTGGTTCTGGTTATGATTGGTGCCAGCATTGTAGGGAGGTCTGTCTTGATAGGTCCCTTGCTGTCTGAAATTACGGTAACCAGCATAACCGTTCTGATTATTGATGAAGCCTTGTTGAATGAAATTTACCTCTTCGGCAGACCAGATTTCTGCTTTACCAAAATTCTGACAACGGCCTCCGTTATGTGCGCAAGCTCCACACCATTCGTAATCGGCAACATAGACAGAAGCTGCCGGTGGCTTGATTGATGTGGTAGACTTCTTCAAATGCTTCTCTACCTCTGCCTTGATAGCTGCTTCAAAATCTAGCTTGCTCCTCGATCCTTCATATTATCGCTCCCAGTTCCTTGACTTGGAGGCACAGTTTGCGAAGTGCAGAAGAGCAGCTTCAGGGGTGAGTGTAGTGCAATCCCCTTCAGCTAGAGAATTGACCCACTTGGCAGATTCTTCTCGAAGTCCTCGAGAGAAGATTTCAGCTAACTGTCTCTGCTCGAATCCATGATCAGGGCAGGTGTAGAGGAGTTCTTGAAACCGATTCCAAGTATCATATAAACTTTCTCCTTCTTTCTGGGAGAATCTGGCGATGCTGTCCTTGATGGCGGTCGTTCTGGCCGGAGGGAAGTATTCTTCAACAAAGTCCTGAGCCAGAGTATCCCAGTTAGTGTAGTAGCCAGGTGGTTTGCCAGTAAGCCACCTCTTAGCAGCGCCTTTCAAAGAGAACGGGAAAGCTCTCAGACAAAGAGTGTTTTTGTCGAGGTTTCCATTTTTAAAAGTACTGCAGAGATCAAGGAAGTCTGCAAGATGAATGCACGGATTGTCTAGGGGCCTGCCTTCAAACTGTAAATCCCTAGAGATCATGGTCAAGAATGGAATTTTGATCTCATAGTCAGGATCTCCTTCAATGCGCGGAACGGCAATGGCAGATCGAACGCTAGTCGCGCTCGGCTTGTTATAGTCTGCTAGACTCTTCTGTGCAGGTGGGCGTGGCGGCGGTTGATCGCCGTTTGGTGGTAATCTATCGGTCATGATGGAAGATGGAGGCGGTGAAAGTGACTCGGTGTATGAAGCGGATGAAGAGTGTGGTGAAGACGGAGATGAGGAACTCTCATTCGGTTCCTCGATCTTGATCGGAGTGATGAATGGATTGGATCTGCCTTCCTTCAGAATCTGTGATCGTAGAGGTGTAGCAGAACTGCCTGGATTCCCTGCAATCTTAGCCTGTTCGGTCTGAGAGCGAGTCCAAGGACGGTGAGGCATACACCTGTAAACCTACAGATAACAAAGACAAACAAAACCAGTGTAAAATCGAAGTGGATGGAAAAATGAAAGATGGAAAATAGAAGAATAAATTGCCAGATCTTCTTTCAACAATCAAAAGAAGTCCCCGGCAACGGCGCCAATTTGATGAGAACCGTCGTTGTCCTGAGCTGGTTCTATCAAATAACTATCAAGCTCAAGAGCTAGGATAGATCGTATTCCACGGGCCTTCAATTGATTAGCTACTTCAGAACTAACAAATTACTCAAGGAAAACACGTTGTGCGTGGTGTGAGTTCCACGACTTCTAATTCTAAGGAATGCAGGAAAATTAAAACAAATTAAGCTAAAACAGATTGAGAATTAGGGTTTTGAAACAAGAAAGACAGACGAACTTAGACTTTGAATCCCCCTTCGTTCCCCAGAGCATTGGCAATCAACAGATCAGCGGATTTCAATTCTTATTCAATCAATTACTAAAACACCACCATAACTCCTTACCCTTAGGTTTAAGACCGGCGAACGTTCGCTCTATCCATTCTAACTACCAAGATTAACTAGCCGCCCGGGTACGGTCGCCTCTCGCAACGACTTAGCTAACTGGCGTAATTACTAGTGATTAATGAGTTACTCTTGCAGTGGATTAACCCTAACCGGTTCTTACGAAAGGCACACTCCAATTATAAGGTTAATTGTTCAATTCGATGTTCTAAAGTAAGGCGAGCGTTCGCTTCTATCCTTAGCTTAACAATAATCTAATCTAGGTGATCAATCCAGACAAGAAACATGAACAATGAAGAACGAATCAAACATGAAAAAGAACTGATTGAATTTCGAATCTAATCACCGCCAATCCGTGACCGCTTTAAAGCCCTGGGTCACTTAGGGTTCATCTAGTCTAAGCTCTGACGAGTTTAGCTACTCATGATCATTACAAAAGAAACAAAGAAAAAGAAAGAGTTCATCATTCAAAGGAAGAACAGAAAAGGATCTGAAAAACCTAATTCGGACGACTCTGACAGACTCCGATCTTCGGTAAGTTACACTCCTAGCTCCGGTTCTCCGAGATGGAAGGGATGGCGTCACGATCTCTATCCGGCTCTTCGAACTCCAACTCTTCGCTCCAGAACTTCAGAGAAAAAACTGATCTCGAAAACTTGTGTTTTTCGAATTATGAATTGTATCTTCTCTATTGGCCGCCGGGTTAAGTATAAATACTTAACCTTAGTTGGGCCGGGCTGAGATGGTATTTTCGCCGAAACCATAGGGGTGGTTTCGGCGAAAACTCTTGTGTGAATGGACGTCCGCCGACGGATCCTTCTGTTCATCCTTTTCGGTCCGAAAACTCAAAGTTTTCGGCGAAAACTTTCTTCACTTGACATCAGCCGGTTTGCACTAATGTTTTCGCCAAAAACATATACTTAGTTTCGGCGAAATCTCCTTTGTCTTGGCACCAGTCTGAATGCACTAATATTTTCGCCGAAATCCATAGGACATTTTCGGCGAAAGTGTCTTTGTAATCGGGCAGGATTTTGGTTGGACTTTGATTGGTTCCTTTGATCGATTCCGGTTCAGTTCCTCGATGTTCCTATGCCTTAGACACGTCCATGGCTACTTTATTTGACGGCAAAAACCTGTGCTTACGCAAAAACACTAGAAAACCATCAAATAGACCCGAAAAGGGCCAAGGTAACACAAATGGCACGAGATAGGGCAATTGATTGAATATTCGTCATTCTACCCTAAAAACCATGTCTGAAGCAAAGAAATGTCGCTTAAATGAGGCTGATAATCACGTCAAATCGAGTGTCATCAATCGACTAAACACAGTTCGTAACCGAGCAGCATGTGGATGACCCAAACGAGAATGCCATAAATTGCATAATTGAGTATTACATTCAACCGAAGGACTATGAGTCTTAGTACCAATATTCAAGGTCGAAAAATAAACATCCAAATCCAAAACAAGCTACTTCCCAAGAATTGGGCTCATAAATTTGAAGAATTAAATTTCTTGCCAATAGATCTACTATCTAATGCCGAACTACCCACGTCCAACTTCAAGTCTTTGTGAAAAAAGTTTCGTCCTTCTTTCCCGCTAGTTCCTATCCGCTGTTGTGTCCTCAGATCCTGCATGGTACAGCCGGAAGGAGCGAACATTACATGACATCCATTATCAACAAGTTGTCCCACAGATATCAAGTTTGGTACTAACGAGGGAACATATAAGGTGTTAGGTAGTTCGACATTAGGAGTACAGACATGCCCAATTGGAGCAACTTTCAATTTCTTCCCACTAGCCACTTAGATAAACATATCTCGAACTAGTTGAAATGTACGAAATCGGGTAGGATTACCCATCATGTGATTAAAAGAAGTTGAGTCAAGATGCCATAAGTGAGAAGTACCTGATAAGCCAACCACCGAGAAGGCCGCGTGAATAGCTGAAGGAAGCACCCGGTTCAATGCCTCTTACATAAGAGAGTCGAGAGAAGTCGTAGTTGAGCCATCCAGGCAATCCGTTAACCTAGCTCAGGATTGCGGGCGATCAAGACAAGCGGCCCAATAGAAAAGGATAAGGCCCACTCCTGCTGACCTAGCGACCCTATGGTTTCTGAGGAATAAGGACATGTGTCATCATCTCAAAGGATACAACAAACGGCTGGGATGAATCCTTGGTGAACACGACAAGAGTCAGACTATAAATACAGCTCTGACCCCTTTACAATATTGGTATTATCAACCATCTACACATGTTGACGAAATATTAGTATTAGAAAATGGTATGGTTAATTTTATTCAAATTTATTTTAATTGTTATAACCCTATGTGTAATTTTCTAAAAATAGTAAAAATTGAAATTAATAGTAAAAATAAACTGTGTTAGTATAAATTAAATTGTGTTAGTAAATATAGAGCACAATAGGATAATAGTTAATTTATGTTAAAATACGGAGTGTGTTAGTAAAACACGAATGATAATTAGCCATTTTCGTATATATATGTTGGATTGGTCACCGCGAGCGTAGAAATATCGGAATGAGGTTGTGTTCGCATTGTACAAAAGACGAAACAACCGTAAAGTAGGTGTACCCATCATACAGGCACAGGTTCATTCAAAAGCGGCGACCATGGACCAGGACACCGCGTTGAAAGCACCTAAGGAGGCTCCTAGGCACTCCAGCAGAGAGTAGACGAAGGGAGAAGGCGGCAAGTAGAGCCCGTTGCTGAATGACTCTGTTCAGATCCCATGCCAGCCTTGAGGACAGTTCCCTATGGTCAACAGCCGGGAGGTGACGGCGAACTCCCAGTCAGAAGAAGTTGAGCCTTTGGCAAGATTTTAGCGATCTTGGTTGTAGTGCCGAAAGGGAAATAGCCAGGTCTGATGACCCAGCGTTCGTCATAGGGAGCCCCTTGCCACATATACGTCCAGTTATGGGCGGTGTAGTTGTCGTTCATGGAAAATGCATCATGATGTATCTCAAAGCGGTGGATAGCATTGGAAAAGCCCACTTGGTGAGATTTCCAAAAGGGTAAAGTAGGCTTAGCATTAGAGGACTCTTATTGGTTGTCGTCTTCATCATACGGAGGCGGAGAAGGCTGAGAGTCGGTCTGGATTCTGAGAGGACGGATTACCCTCTCACTCGAGATTGTGGAAGAGGTAGAGGAATACGAAGGATAAGAACCTAAGACGTAAGGATAGCTTTGGTTTTGGCTGTCGGCGGAGCAACTCATGATGTGAGAAGGAAGGAGTGGCTAGTTTACAAGGGGAGAAGTTGGGATGAAAAAGACGGAGAATTAAGAGGGAGATTAGAAATCACATACCAGGAGGACGGCGAGGAGCTCTAGCCATTCTGGGAAGTGAAGAAGAAAGGATGGAAAGAGGTGATGCCGGCGAAAGGTAGAGTGATTCAGGGATTGAAACGGTAAGAGCTGTGTTTTCGTGAAAAACAATGGAGGTGAAGGCAAGGCATGACGTGTAAAAAAAGGAAAGAAAGGGGGGAGAAGAGATAATATAGAGGCAGAAGAAGGATCTGGAAGAAGGGACAACCAACCGTCGTTGGAAGTTGATTGGGCCAACGCACGGTTGAGGAGAAGAGCTACGCGTCCTAGGCGAATCATGGCTTCCTATAAAGTGGCCTCGGGAACTTACCCCAGCTTCCTCAGCAAGCTTTGAAGGGAAGTTACAAAAATTCCCTGGAAGACGGAGGGACACGCGTGCGACAAAAAGCGGCACGTGGTTGTCCGGTAAGACGAAAATCTAAGTGACAATCGCCCAAGAGGGATTGTGAGACCTTTTCATGGCGATCATTAATCTTTTCTTGGGCAGACAGTTAATTCGAAGAGTTGGGAACTATAAAGGACGAGACATAAGCTTGGCGATCATTAGCCCCTTCCTAAGAGAGAACTTAGCAAAGGTCTTGGGGGCAATTGATAGGGTCAGGCTTAGGCGATCATCAGCCCTTTCCTAAGAAAGAACTTAGCAAAGGACTTGTGGGAAAATGATAGGCCCTAGCCTATGGCGATTTTGGGCTTCCAATAGAGCCCACAAAGGAGCCTAGAAGAACACAGTCAACGATCCAGGCGATCCGTTG
Organism: Linum lewisii; assembly: GCA_034768395.1. Taxonomy (NCBI): domain Eukaryota; kingdom Viridiplantae; phylum Streptophyta; class Magnoliopsida; order Malpighiales; family Linaceae; genus Linum; species Linum lewisii. The sequence goes on along the minus strand of CM068300.1, from coordinate 50,091,216 downwards.
ACCAAGCTTAGGATTACAGGCGATCAAGACAAGCGGCCCAATAGAAAAGGATAAGGCCCAATCCTGGCCGACCTTGCGACCCTAGGGTTTCTGAGGAACAGGGACACGCGTCATCATCTTAATGGATACAACGGACCGCTGTGATGAATCCTTGGGGAGCAGGATAGTAGTCAGACTACAAATATAGCTCTGCCCCTCTATAGCAGGGGATACTCTTTTACACAGCAAACCAGATTTCGTGGTACGTTATTCCCGTTCACCTACCTAAATCCTTACAATCACCTAGTTTACTCCCTAAACTTACTACTATTCCCCCTTTACATACGAGGTACCCCGCATCACCGAAAGCCAGGTGACTGGGCTTCAAAACATTTATTGGGTCAAGCGAATTACAGGGGCTGAACCAGAATTCATTGATGCACTGAGCTGAAATTGAAATAACTTAAAAAAAAAATTGAGCAATAATTAGCCATTACGGAGTATGTTAGTAAAACACGAACGATAATTAGCCATTATCGTATATATATGATTGGATTGGCCACCGCGCGCGTAGAAATATCGGAATGAGGTGTTTGAGAAATGACAAAGGGTATGGAGTCTTGCATGGAATTTGAGGCTGGTCCAGAATTATTGGGAAAGTTTGAAGAAAATGAAAGTCTTTTTTTTTGGTGAAAAAGAAAATGAAAGTCAAGGGTTAGCATTATGGTCTTGAATGGTAATGAATAAATAAATATATATATATATATATATAGAATAATCCCGCTTGCATTCCCGTTCATGAAATTAAAACAAGTGATAATTAAATTAATGTTAGATGCAACTATACATTAAAATAGGAGGGGAAATGATGAATGAATGATTAGTAGACTTTTTTTTTATATATATAAACGATGATTAGTAGACTAGTATACCTATGTAGGGGAGGAATAATTGAAATTCAAAGTTGGAGACGCTTATTAATTAAACACGTCGCATGCAGTAGTAGTACTACCTGGTACTTGACCAATTCCCTTGCTTGCCTCTTGGAACAACATATAAATACCCCCTCCCCCATCCAATCCGTTAACAAAATACACTAACACCACCCATTATTATCCAGCACTTGCAAACATAAATTACATACATACCATTATTCTCCAAACACATACATACACATGGCCGACTTGTTACTCCTCCTTATAATAATTCTTCCCTCGCTACTCCTCGTAGTAGTCTTCCTCCTCCATGGCCGCAGCCGGAGCAGCCGCAACCTACCTCTCCCGCCGGGCCCCAAGGGACTCCCAATCATTGGAAACATGTTAATCATGGACCAACTCACACACCATGGCTTAGCCAAACTTGCCAAGCAATACGGCGGGTTATTCCATCTTCGGATGGGGAACATCAATATGGTCACTGTCTCCTCCCCAGAAATCGCAAAGCAAGTTCTCAAGTCTCAGGACAACATCTTCTCTAACCGACCAACAAACATCGCCATCAACTACCTCACCTACGACCGTTCAGATATGGCCTTTGCTAACTACGGACCCTTTTGGCGGCAGATGAGGAAGATCAGTGTCATGAAGCTCTTCAGCAGGAGGAGGGCCGAGTCTTGGGAGTCGGTTAGGGACGAGATTGATTCCATGGTTCAAACCGTTGCTGCCAACCCAACCGGAAACCCCATCAACGTTGGGGAGCTTATATTTACCTTCACCATGAATCTTACGTATAGGGCCGCCTTTGGTACCTCCAACAACAACAAGGGACAGATGGAGGAGTTCATTAAGATACTCCAAGAGTTCTCCAGACTCTTTGGAGCTTTCAACATTGCTGACTTCATCCCTTTTCTTGGTTGGATGGACCCACAAGGCCTTTTTCCTAGAATGGTCAACGCAAGGTCCTCCCTCGATAAGTTCATTGACCAAATCATGGATGATCATCTTCTTAAGAAGAAGAAGAATACTAGTACTCAAGAGGATCTTGTTCCTAACCCCGACATGGTTGACGAGTTGCTTGCTTTCTATCAAAATGACAACGTTGATCAACCAACAACAAAACCCATTTCCGACTCCACCACAAGTACTACTACTTCTTCTACTAAACTCACCAAAGACAACATCAAAGCCATCATCATGGTACGGACGACTACTCTCTGCTCTCACATCATATATCTACATCATTATTTTCATTTTTACTAACATCATATTATATTACCTCCATTTATACAGATTTAATTAATTACCACTATTTTATATTCTTTTCTTACTCATATACACAATATATGGATGCTTCTTTTAACTTATTCTAATTTTTTATTATAATATGCAGGATGTTATGTTTGGAGGAACCGAGACTGTCGCTTCCGTAATCGAGTGGGCCATGGCTGAGCTCTTGAAGAGCCCTGATGATTTAAAACGCGTCCAACAAGAGCTCTCTAACGTGGTTGGCCTCAACCGCCACGTCGAAGAAAGGGACTTGGACAAGCTAACTTTCCTCAAGTGCATCTTGAAGGAGACTCTTCGCCTCCATCCCCCAATTCCGCTACTTCTCCACGAGACTGCCGAGGATACTAAGGTGTCTGGTTATTTCATCCCCAAGAGATCTCGAGTCATGGTTAATGCTTATGCTATCGCCCGAGACCCCAACTCCTGGGTCAATCCTAACCAATTCAACCCGGCTAGGTTCTTGAAGGAAGGCATGCCTGACTTCAAGGGGAGTAACTTTGAGTTCCTCCCTTTTGGGTCGGGTCGTCGATCTTGTCCCGGGATGCAACTCGGCCTATATGCAATCGAACTTGGAATCGCTCACCTCCTCCATTCTTTTGATTGGGAATTACCCAATGGGATGAAACCTAGCCAAGTTGATATGAGCGATGCCTTTGGACTCACTGCTCCTCGTGCCACCCGTCTCATAGCCGTCCCCAACTATCGACTCACCTGCTAAAGTTATTCTACTACAAGGGCCAAACCGGTCGGTGGCCACCGAACCTCCAACATATTTAGAACAAAAACATGTATAATTATATTGTTTTTTTCTTTATTTTGAATTCATCTTTTTAACCATTCTTTCTAGACTCATTGATTCATTTTTATCATTTTATGTACTTAATCAATTTTTTTATGAATAAAACTAAAATACTTATATATAACTGATGTTTTTAATTTTAACTTGCAAATAGAATTATTCCACAAAACACATATAACATTGTTTAATGCAGTGGGAATGGAAAACTATCACCTAATAGTTATACTCGCCACTTTGTTTATAACTTTTTCTTCATATAACTAGCATTTTCTTGTTGGTTGGCTGATCTGGGGCTGGTATTGTAATTAAATGATGACTAATTGATCAGCCCAAGCACGCTGCTAGGCCTCCGGATCGGTTAGGGTACGATCACAACATGGCAGAACCCTAATGCTAACACCTGCCTAGGTTTTCCTGAAGATTACCTGGGCCGCACGGCACGCGATGCCCACTGGAAGTCCTGCATAAACCCTAACCGCAAAGAATTTCCCAATAAACTTGGAGAACAATCCTAAACAAGGAAAAAGGACCACTTGTCCACATGGGATTCGGACCTTAAAGCATTATTAATAAGAGGTCAGCCCTCAACATCAAGAGACACAACACAACGACAATAACACTAAGGATAGGCCTTAATTTGTAGACTCTGGTTCGTATGCTTGCGGCTATCTCCTCCACAAAACCCTAAGGGGTACCCCACGATACTTCTCTATCTCTCTCTCATACGACCTTACCCCCTCACTCACACACATAAATTGTTCGTCCTCTTACTATTGTCTCTTGTACACCCTGCGAGGTACATTATAGAAGGCCACTAGTGCATGGGAACAAGATAAACGATTCTTCATCCCTCAACTCTCTAGGTTGAACCTTATTGTTTTCTTCAATCCTCTTGGGCGGAATAATTAGCGGTCAAGATAAGGGGCTAAGTGTCATCATTCTTAATTGCTTGCGGAAAAATAACCATGGAGAAAGATGAGAAACATCGGGGCAGCGAAAACGCCGACCAACAAATAACTAAAACGAATGAGTCCCAACGAACCCCCCAGCAAACAACTGATGCTTGGCGGTATTGTTCTCATGCCTGACATCGGCTGAATTGACATCAGGACATGGATAGAAGTTGACAGGGCTCAAGAGGAACAAGGTGCGACGGAGAACTGCTCAGAAGCGACCCATGTTCCCTCACGGTAACACTCATCGAACTCTGAAGAGGGACGGGCGATTTAGCATATTTATTTGTCAAACCCTCCATCACCACTGAAGATCTAGAAAAACTAGTGGCTTCACTCCAAAGTAGAACGAGAGCATAGTGACCTTAATCCAGGCATTTTGTACCAGGGAAAGCTCTACGCGAGAAACGCCGATGGGCACCCCTCCGCAAGAGATGGTCAACCTTGAAGACATGCTTTGCCTTTTTCTGCTAATGCACCAACCGGGCAAACGACAGATGGCCTTGAGATAGCAGTTGGCTAGGGCACTCCTATCCAAGAGTTACCCATAAACTTTTCCCCACCTCTCGTTGGCGTCTACAAGCGAACAAGCAGCCGAACGATCACCTAGCAATGTTCATTATCGCAATGCAGATGTACAAGGTGATGGACAAGGTGTACTGCAGAGTGTTCCCTAGAACCTTCGGAGGAACACACTCTAGTGGTACAAATCACTACCATAAGGTACTATAAAAAACTAGGAAGATTTTGCATGACTCTTCTTCTAAAAAACAATTAACCAAAGGGCAATCAAAGACAACATACCATCTGAGAGAAACTCAAGCAAGGAAATGGCGATTTGCTCAGAAGCTACCATGAAAAATGGTTAAGGGTCATGACATCGGTCGTTGATGTAACTCTCCCTATGGGGATCCAACACATCAAATCCACAACGAAGAACGAGTAGCTGATAAGATCTATCTCATGCGTGAAACCTAAGACTCATCCGAAGCTGCAATCTAGGATACAAAAGTGTATTGATGTGCAGGAAAGCCTGGACGCCCTAAGGGAAGATACGGTGGAGCATCAGGAAGTTTCTGACCACGAATGGTCATCTTACTAGAATCCAAGAAAGGAAGAGCGATGAGAAGACAAAAACGAACAAAGACAACATGAAGGTCGGTTAGGTCACCATCAGTCAAAGTACACCTGCTTAACAGAACCTAGATGCACGTCGCTTGCTCTTATGGTTCAAAAGAATTACAAAATCCAATGGCTTGAGTTTCTGAAAGTTGAACAGAAAGAGGGCCTCCTCCAAATTCTATGAGTTCCACAGGCAGCCCGGACATTGGACGGACGATTGTCGGGAGTTGAAGATAGAGATCGAAAGACTACTAGAGAAAGAAAAGCCGAGAGAATACATTCTCCAAAACAGGGGTAACGACGACCCTCTAGCGAAAGGAAAGAATCAGAGCAACATAGACAAAGATGATGAATTCCATAGAGGAGCCAGGCAAAAAAATAGGAGTTGTAAGCTAGAAAGCAAGTCGTTGCGATGAAGATCAAGAAACAAAAGCAAGCAGGATTCATAAGGGAGGTTCACTGCCCTGAATGGCTGGCGAATGTCATCTTGGTAAATAAAGTAAGTGGACAATGGTGAATAAGCATAGACTTCACCATCCTCAATGACGAGTGTCCAAGGGATCTTTACCCACTCCCTAGCATCAACCAATTAGTGGACGCCACCACAAACCATGCATCTCTATCCTTCCTCGACATGTTTTCAGGATACCACCAAATCACACTAGCTAAGGAGGATCAAGAGAAAACTGGGTTCATGATGAAATTGGGAAATTTTTGTAATACTGTCATGTCGTTCAGCTTGAAGAACGCAGGGCCTACATACCAGCGAATGGTCGACAGAGTTCAAGATCAGGTTAGCCACAACATGGAAGCGTACTTAGACGGCCTGTTAGTGAAGAGCGTTCGGGTCCAAGACCACCTCAAGGATCTCTGATGACGTAAGATTTACCGTGTTTATCTCGCCACATTTGAATGACATTCCTCTTGTTTGACTGTGAATTGTGATGAACTTAAATGATTTTTATGTAAAATATGTTTTATCCCTCGTTGGCCCTCTTATGGGAAATTTGATGTTGCTTCGAGTTGTTTTTGTTGAGATTTCAGGTTACCACATTGTGGATGATCTTTCTACGAGCTCGACGCTTCAAACGGGGATAAATTTGGAGCACAAATGAGGTTGAAATTACCGAAAGAAGTTCGGAGCTGGATTCAGCTCCAAAAGTGCGCCTTTTGAAGGGGAAAGTGCGCTGGCGCACTTTTCGACCCCCTTCCCGCACTTTTTTCTTTAATTCCAGATTTTGACGAAAATTGGGTTTTTAACCCAATTTCGAGAAGGGAGGAAAGAGACTTCATTTTCTGCAATTCTCCACTTTTTCTCTGACGAACCAGACACTCTCGGAGGTGAAGACGGAGCTTTGGAGACGCGATTGAGCGAGGATTAGTGAGGATTAACTCAGGAGTTTCAAGGATTCATCAAGATTAGGTCTTCTCGGAGTAAGATGTCTTCTTCTCCGGTTTTCTTCTTCTTTGTTTCTACGATCCCTTTTGTAACGATGTCGAGCTAAACTTCTAGGGGTGTTTAGATTAGATGAAGCGTTTGATAGGATTTTATATGGATGATTTTGGGTTTCTAACCCGTTTATGTTAATCGATGATCTTTCAGACTTAGATGCGATTTCTCCTAAACCCTAATTTAAGCTTTTTTATTCTGGCAACTTGATCAATTGTTAGTTTCTGAGTTTATCTTTGAATTGCGGGTCTGACCATGAACGCATTTCATTCTAGAGTTTAGGAGGTCGTTAGGTCTCCAATAGCTTGACCATAGGATTGTCAGCACCTAATCTCTTTGCATGATTTTGTGGCATTTCACTGTTCTGATTCGTCCTTGATTTCTTGCAAGTTAGCTTGACCATAGGAGCTTGTTGGTTTGATAGAATAGAATCTCTACGGCCTGACCATGGAGTAGAGATTAGAAAAGGAATTACCGAGTCGTCTAGTCTGTTGAATTTCTTCGATTGCATAGTTTCATCCATCTAAACCGAACTAGCGTGGATTCGAGTCTGAACAACCGCCTTAGTCGAAACTCAAAACTCCAATCTCCTTTACTTGCTTTGTTTGATTCATTTGCATTATTAGTTTCTTAGTTCACAAAACCAATTCTCAAACCAAATCGAAACCCAATTAGCTTTAGTTCACATTTCTGAGTAATAGAGAAAGAGAGACCCTTGGGAAATAACGATCTCGCTAGAGCAATCTAGTGAGTAAAACAAGTGTGCATTAATTTGCGCATCAAGTTTTTGGCGTCGTTGCCGGGGATCTTTTCTTTTATCTAGGAAAGGCATTGTGCGTTTAAGCTTTTCATTCATTCTTTTATCATCTCTTATCTCCTACATTTTTATACTACTTGGTATTTCTTGTTTTTGGTGTTTCAGGCAAGATTGCAGGTACGGAAAAAAGAAGACAAAGTAAGCGCATAGCTGACAAGGGTAGAATTTTCTACACTCAGTTCGGCACTACTCTGGTACCTCCTCCTCCCGCCAAGACACCTAAAGCAAGGAAGAACCTCTTCACATCTTCATCTACATCTTCACCTTCACCATCCACCATTGCTACTACAGACCTCCCACAGATTCTCCTATTCCTCCTGAGATAGAAATTATGACGGAGAGGAAGTTGAAGGATTACGATCGACCGACCATAGATGGGACGGCTGCGTGCATTCAGATTCCCAACACTGGAACTCGGAATCTGCACATCCCATCTCACTTGATCAACATGATTCAAGCAAATGGGAACACTTTCTCTGGGGGTGTCAATGTGGTCCCAAGTGCTCATGTGAGAAACTTCTTAAGGCTAGCTCATACAGTCTCAAACAATGGAGCGGATCATAGTGCAGTCAAGCTACAGCTTTTTCCTTTTACTCTGAAGGGTCAAGTAGAACTGTGGCTGTATGATCACCCGGCTAATCACTTCACTACTTGGGATGGTCTGGCTAAAGCATTCCTGGAAGAGTTCTTCTCCCCTTCTAGGACAGATGCACTCAGAGCACAGATAGCAGGTTTCGAGAGTGGTTCAGAGGAGAACTTCTATGAGGCTAGGCAGAGATTTCAAGGGCTTCTCCGCGCTTGTCCTCACCATGGATGGGATGACTATAACAAGGTCTCTACATTCCTCCGAGGCCTGGACTATGAGAAGAGAAAGGATTTCTCTTTGCAGCTGAGTATGGACTTAAACGACATGACCGCGACCGTGGCCTTGGATGCTTGCAAGAGTTTTGCCATGAAAATCAAATCTCTCATGCAAGCTAACCCATTGAAGATGAACAGCAGACATTCAGAGATTAAGAGGTTCTCTATTGATTCATCATACCCTGTTCCCACAGTTCCTGCACCAGTGGATACTGTTAGAAGTCAGTTGGAGTTGGACAACTCAAACTTGGAGATGGAACTATAGAGATTAAAGCATGAGCTGGAAAGGGCTAAGATAGCTCATTCACCGGGTGTTCCTACAGCTCCACCGCAAGGGTTCAAGGTGCTTACTTGGACAGAGAATGTATCAGCTGTATCTACTCCCTGTTCGAATTGGGGTGGTGCAGGTCATTCATTAGAGGGCTGTACTTGGAAGTTTGAGAGTAACCAAGACCAGCAACAAAAGGAGATTGCTTATGTTGGTGGCCCAAACCAAGGGAATAACCAGAACCAGGGAGGATATCAGAATCAGAACTCCCAATGGCAAAACAGAGGGAACTGGAACAATAACCAGAACCAAGGGGGTTATCAGAGGAATAATGGAAATCAGAATCAGAATTCCCAATGGCAGAACAGAGGAGGCTGGAATAACAATCAGAACCAGATACAAAATCAGAACAACAACGCTGGTTCAAGCTCTTCTGCGCCTAAGTCCTATTCCGATATCATGTTGGAAATAACCAACTTTTTTACGGGAATGACCAACTTTCTGAAGGAGAGGGGAGTTGGTCTTCTACCTAGCACAGCTCCCTCCTCTTCATCCAGCAATGCTGGAGGAAGCAAAACTAAGGAAGAATTCTGTGGAGCAGTTTCTCTTCAGGATGGCACAGAGGAATTGGAGAAGCCAATGGAGCAGTTGTGTTAGAAGGAGCAGCAAAGAAAACAAGCTACTCCACCAGTCGCTCCTTACTGACCAAAAGCACCTTATCCTGCAGGCTTGAACAGACCTGTGCTAAACAAGGAGAATTTGGGGAAGACTCTATTGACAATTAATAACCAGAAGATGGGAGTTGCTTTAGTGGAAGAACTTCTTGCAAACCCGGATTATGCGAGGCATATGAAAGAAATTCTCTCCAAGAAGAAGAAGCTGAAAAATACAGAAGCTACTGCTGTGGTGGAGGAGCTTAGAAGCGTGATTCCTGACAAGAAGAAAGACAAAGATGTCAATCATCTTCCAAAGAACTCCTCTCAAAAGACGAGAGCAGACGAGATAGAGGAGATATCCTCAGTTACCCTCGATGAAGCTGGCGAGTTTGATCCAAAGCTAAGCCACGTGGTGCTAAAGCTACCTGATCTAGGGATTTTTTCTTTTCCTTGTTCTATTGGCACATATTAAATTAATAGAGCTCTTACGGATTTAGAGGCTTGCATCAGTGTTATGCCTTACTCGTTGTTTGAGCATCTAGGACTGCCTAAGCTAACCCCTACCAACATGAATATCAACCTAGCTGATCAAACTGTTAGACATCCTAGGGGACTTGCTGAAAATGTTGTAGTTAGAGTGCATGATAGCTACTTCATGACTGATTTTGTGGTTATTGATTGCATGGAGAGTGTTTTTTTTTTTGACAAGCATGGAGAGTGTTAATATTCCCCTTATCTGGGACGACCCTTCCTAGCCACTTCTGGTGCACTCATAGATGCAAAGGTTGGGAGGTTGACCTTTCGGGATAAGGAAAAAGTTCTTATATTTGAAATTCCTCCACGTGATCCTAATGTGCACTCTTCCGCTAAAAAACCCATGTCGTTAGTGTTTGAGAATGCTTTAGTTTATACTGTATTTACAGACGTGGATCCTCCTTATTCGTCTCCGCCTTTGCAGGATCATGTAGCGGCGATGGTGACTACTGGAGACACCTGAGGCACTCCGAAGGAGAATAAGCCTCCAAAGAGAGCTAAGGCGCTGCCCCATGACAGCACTCCTACTAAACCCCCAGTTGTGGTTCTGGACGAAGCGGAGCTATTTGGACCATTTGGGGTAGCTGGATTGCGTGGTGACGGTTCATTAGAGCTTGTACACGCTAACAAAAGGAAGTTTGTGCTTCAGAGTGGAGAAATGAAGCTTTTCTTTCGGAACACGGATGCTGGTCTGAAAGAAGTTCTGAGTTGGGAAGCGACACCTTGGACCAGGTATCATCTAGCTCAAAGACGTAAAATGAGAGCGCTTCTCGGGAGAAAACCCGAGTCTGGAGTATTTTAAATTATTGAGTCGAGTCCGTGGTAGAGTCGTGGTGTCAATTTTGTGTGTGTGTCAGTCCCTGAGAGTCAATTTTCATGGTCGTTAGTCGTTTTCAAGCTTCGGATTTAAAGCTTATTTTTCATGAATTAATTGAAATTTGAAGTAGCAGGTCAAAAAGTGCTGTTTTTGGGGGTGAAAGTGCGCCAGCGCACTTTGTCGAATTACAATTAATTCCAAACTTTCGGCGAAAAAATCAAAAGTACTATTTTTGGGGGTAAAGTGCGCCGGCACACTTTTCGAAGGCTCCGAGCGCACTTTTGAGACCTAAAAAAAATATTTTTTTAAATAAATTAAAAGAAAAAAAATATCTGAAAATTTGGAAATTTTAATAGTGCACTCTTGGCTGATCGCACACACTTTTATTTTATTTTATTAAGTCAGTCTATCTTGTTCTTGAGTCAGTGGTCTATTCTGTACTTTGAATGCTCTAATCGTGTTGTGAGGTTATCTCCAGTTTCAGGCTATCCTCAGCTCCCGCCATGACTGTCCGCCGGTACTTCACTGATGCCTCCTCTGGCAACCTTATGATCTATTTCCTGGTACCCCTAAGCACTTTCTTTTTCATGCTAATTGTTTAGGTGTGGAACATTGAGGACAATGTCCAACATTAAGTGTGGGGTGGGATGTTTATTTTTTTTAGGGTTGCTTTGCTGCGATTTCGGTATGTTCTCCATGATTGAATCTTGTTCTGTTCTTGACTTGCTATGCTTAACTGATTTAAAATCTTTTGCAATGATGCTTAGACTGTCTTATCTAGAACCTGTAACCAGCATGTTTGAATTGAAATTAAATGAATCCGGTCATAACAGATTTTAGAATCAGTCTTGTAGCTTCACTTTGAATTGCACGAAAATGATTCGAACCCGACTAGCAGCCAATTGTGAGCTTTTGATCCGTTACACGTAACCTGCAACTTGTTTCTTTCTGAGTGGCTTTCTTGTACTTTGAATGAGTTAGAATTTGCATGAGACCTATTTGAGACCACACGATAACACGAATACTAGGATGATAGGGGCACCTAGAATTGCCACCTAAGCCAGAAGCCATCCCGGTATTAATTCCCTTAGGTGTAAACCTTTGAGCTTGGCCTATTATTTCTGTTCGATATTACGTTACAGCTTATTTCCCCGTTTTTGTTGACCCCGTTGATCCCTGTGGTAGTAGCTTGAGATTAGCTAACCGGAAGTCGGTCTGTGGTGACTTGCCTATAGCCAGTTAACCAGTGGTCTTAGCTAGTACGTCCAGACGTGTAAACCCCTCTAGCAACTTAAAAATTTAGCACTTAAAAAAAATCAAAAGTTCAAATAAAGTTTCAAGTATTAGTAGTTTTTAGTTCGAACTGTTCTTCTCCCTACATAAGGAAGAACGAAAGCAATAAGTAGTGAAAAAAAACAAATAAAGTACTAAGTTGCTTGAGGGTGTCATAGGACGAGCGTACATTATTCCACCTGTGTCTGGTTAGACGGTAGGAATCTATAGACTTTGATTCGAGGGAGGTTAGTCGATTGCTGCACCGCACCATACCTTTCACCATCATTTATCCCTTCATCCATTCATCATAAGCCCTCGTAGTATAGGATCGTTATAGTCCCTAGCAGGGAAGACCTTCTTGACTAGTTACTCGTGTTGTCATAGTGGTCGAGATGATGGTCGAAATGCAAACCTATGACATAATTCGGTCAAGAAAGTGATTGAGAGCTTAAACACGCCCCTAAACACAGAGTGTGAGAGTTCCTATTACTAAATATTTTCTGTGTGAGGAAGTCTGGTCGGTTAGGTCGGCATCGTGCATGATTGGTGATTGTTACTTGTTGTGTGCAGAGAATAGTGAGATTGGATTTGTTTGGTACATTTTCTTTCATGCGCCGGTTGCATTTTCTGAATGATACAGTTTAGGTTCAATTGTTAGAGATTGAACTTCGGTGTAGTTCATCTTGTCATTCGTGAATTTGGGCGAGATTCAGAATTCTATTTGTTTGAGGACAAACAAAAGTTTAAGTGTGGGGTGATTTGATGACGTAAGATTTACCGCGTTTATCTCGCCACATTTGAACGACATTCCTCTTGTTTGACTCTGAATTGTGATGAACTTGAATGATTTTTATGTAAAATATGTTTTATCCCTCGTTGGCCCTCTTTTGGGAAATTTGATGTTGCTTCGAGTTGTTTTTGTTGAGATTTCAGGTTACCACATTGTGGAGGACCTTTCTACGAGCTCGACGCTTCAAACAGGGATCAATTCGGAGCACAAATGAGGTGGAAATTACCGAAAGAAGTTCGGAGCTGGATTCAGCTCCAAAAGTGCGCCTTTTGAAGGGGAAAGTGCGCTGGCACACTTTTCGACCCCCTTCCCTCATTTTTTGCTTTAATTCTGGATTTTGAAAAAAAATGGGTTTTAACCCAATTTCGAGGAGGGAGGAAAGAGACTTCATTTTCTGCAAATCTCCACTTTTTCTCTGACGAACAAGACACTCTCGGAGGTGAAGACGGAGCTTTGGAGACGCGATTGAGCGAGGATTAACTCAGTAGTTTCAAGGATTCATCAAGATTAGGTCTTCTCGGAGTAAGATGTCTTCTTCTCCGGTTTTCTTCTTCTTTGTTTCTACGATCCCTTCTGTAACGATGTCGAGCTAAACTTTTAGGGGTGTTTAGATTTGATGAAGCGTTAGATAGGATTTTATATGGATGATTTCGGGTTTCTAACCCGTTTATGTTAATCGATGATCTTTCAGACTTAGATACGATTTCTCCTAAACCCTAATTTATGCTTTTTGATTCTGGCAACTTGATCAATTGTTAGTTTCTAAGTTTATCTTTGAATTGCGGGTCTGACCATGAACGCATTTCATTCTAGAGTTTAGGAGGTCGTTAGGTTCTCCAATAGCTTGACCATAGGATTGTCAGAACCTAATCTCTTTGCATGATTTTGTGGCATTTCACTGTTCTGATTCGTTCTTGATTTCTTGCAAGTTAGCTTGACCATAGGAGCTTGTAGGTTTGATAGAATAGAATCTCTACGGCCTGACCATGGAGTAGAGATTACAAAAGGAATTGCCGAGTCGTCTAGTCTGTTGAATTTCTTCGATTGCATAGTTTCATCCATCTAAACCGAACTAGCGTGGATTCGAGTCTGAACAACCGCCTTAGTCTAAACTCAAACTCCAATCTCCTTTACTTGCTTTGTTTGATTCATTTGCATTATTAGTTTCTTAGTTCACAAAACCAATTCTCAAACCAAATCGATACCCGATTAGCTTTAATTCACATTTCTGAGTAATAGAGAAAGAGAGACCCTTGGAAAATAACGATCTCGCTAGAGCGAACTAGTGTGCATTAATTTACGCATCAATCTCAAGGAGACCTTTGAAATGCTGAAAAAGCACAATTTAAGAGTAAACCCTACCAAGTGCGTGTTCGATGCATCATCAGAAAAATTTCTAGGATTCCAAATCACACGCTGAGGAATTGAATAAAATCCTAAGTGAATCGAGGCAATCTTACAAACCCTACCGCCAAAGATGATAAAGGAAATACAAGTTCTTATGGGACGCCTCACACCAATCAACCGTTTCATCCCACTAGCGTCGGAGAGGTATGCCCCTTTCTTCAAGGTCCTAAAGATGGTCATGAAGTTCCATTGGATAGAGGAATGCACTAATTAGTTTGAAGCTCTCAAGGAGTTCCTGTCCTCACCACCAGTCCTAGTGGTACCGAGGCCAGGAGACTAAATTTTCCTCTACATAGCAGTGGCTCCGTCAGCGATCATTGCAGCGCTAGTACGCCGAGGAAAGAAAGAGGAACAACTTGTTTTCTATGTTAGCAAGACATTGGTGGGCGCCGAAAAGAGATACTCATCTTTGGAGAAAGTGGCGTATGCTGTAGTTAGTGCGTCCCAAAAGCTCATACAATACTTCTAGGAGCATACCATCAATGTAGTAGCCACTCTACCTATTAAGACCGCCCTCAGATCATTTCAACAGTTCTGCAAAGAGTACAAGATCATTGTACACCTAGTGTCAATAGCATACCCTCGGGTGAACGAACAAAGGGGCGGCCATCAACAAGGTGATCATGAGGCCTAAAGCGAAAATGCTAATGGGCTGAAGGTGTTTTTTCTTAGCTTGAGCTGAGACCTTCTTGGCCAATGAAAAGAAGACAAGTGGCCTAAGGGGACCACCAACAAGTAAAAAAATAATAATTAAATGGAATGAATTTTTAAAAGAAGTGCCCGCATGTCCCATCCATTCTTCCGGGCAGCTGCCCGAAAAGTTAATTTTTTTTGTTACAAAAAAATTCTAACTTATTTTCTCTCTCTTATTTTCCCTACAATTGATTAATGGTTAATTACGTATTATACATAGTTTAAAATAGATTTTGTCCTTCATAAAAGTTGTTTCTTTTATTTTTTCGAGTCTAATGACATCAATTTTGATATGTTTTGTTAAATTCTTTGACAAAAAATCAAACCTCTACGCAAGTGTTATGTCGGTCATATAACGTATCAAACCCCGTAACAGTTGCATAACATGCATATAGTAGTCATATAACAGTGTGATATGACACTGTTATAACATAATCAAGGATATACCAGTGTCATAACACCGATGTATTAGTGTCATAACAGTTGACAGTCTCTTTCCTCCATTTTCTCTCTCCTCACTCTATTCCATTTTCTCTCTCATCGACCCTAATCTATCAGCTGGAGCTGAGATATAAGGCTATCAGCCCAATAGCCGGACTGGGCCTAAAGAAGATAGTGGATGACACCAAAGGGTGGAGCAGCTCTCGTGCGTCGTGTGGGAAAACCGCAAGTCCTTTAAAATGATGACGAGCGAAACCTCGTACGCTCCGGTTATGGAACTAATGTTGTATTGTGGGTGGACCTAGGATTACGAAGTGACTGATTCAGTATTTGGTAGGAAACTATGAATGCATATGCCCTCCTCAACAACCTCAACATGATGAAGAAATGTGAGAAATTGCCAATATTCGCCTATTGGAAAATAAGATACAACTAGCCAGAAGAGTCAACGCACACCTCAGACCACGCCACCTCCAGCAAGGCGACCTAGCCCAAGCACATTCAACTTGGAGAAGCTTTTCGGAGAGCCTGTCTCAAAAACATGGAAAAGCATTCTACTCTAAGACATATGGCTCCTCTAAGCAGATAAAGGGTTCACGAGGAAGGATTAGCCGTTGCGGGGGGTCATCTCGGGAACCTATAGTTCGCTAGCCGGACCACGAATGCGAGGTTGATAGAAAGGGGCAAGTCTGCTCCTCACCTCCCTCAGAATGC
Source organism: Linum lewisii (assembly GCA_034768395.1). NCBI lineage: Eukaryota > Viridiplantae > Streptophyta > Magnoliopsida > Malpighiales > Linaceae > Linum > Linum lewisii. The sequence continues at coordinate 50,075,415 of CM068300.1, read as the reverse complement.
CTTGGTCGTTGCATTCAGGGTCCGAGTCAACATCCACAATATTATAGCGGGTCATGACCAAACGCTCAAGTCCAACCCTGAGAACCCTAGCTTGGTCCCAAGGAAAGTCTGGATGCTCCCTCCTCATGTAATGGCGAACGACAGTGTTCGCCGCCTATATAGCCAGTCCTCCACGCTGACCGACTTGGTCCTGCAGCTCCACTCTTGTCTGCTCCAACTCCTAGTTCTCCGCTCTCAAGGCATTCTCCCTGCTTTTCCTTCCCCCTTTTATTGCATTGCGTTTCTGTTGTGCTGAGATTGCCTTTTTTTCAGCCCTGCTCGAAATCGTTGGGGGTTTGTGTTGAGGTTTACAGGCGCTTTGCCGATGAGACTATCGCCCGTGTCACTGAGCTGGAAGTGACCGAAGCCACCCTTAAGGGTGAGATAGATGTGTTCAAGGAGGAGCTGGAGTCGGCTAGAGGTAGCATGACAAAGTTTGAGGCCGACCTTACCCTTGCGCAATATGAGATTGCGGAGGGGAAGAAGGCGATCAGTGAAAAGGATCACCTGAAAGAACTGCTAGAGGACTCCCTTGGTGCGCAAGAAGCCACTGTTGCGCTCTTGTAGAGCAGCAATCGCTGAACAATCAGATGGTCGACTACTGTAATCGTACTTTGGGAGAGCGCATGTCGGTGGTCATGCGCAGCTACCGCAAGGAGATCCAGTCGTACTACCTTACTCGGCACTAGCCCGCTCGTCGAGTCTTCAAGGTTGTGCTCCATGGCGTTCATAGACTTAACTCCAAGGTGTCAGATCCAACAGATATAGATGAGGCTGAGGTGAGGCATGCTTATCGCCTGATGCAGAAAGTACTTACTGAGGAAGAGGCATACGTTCTCTCCGAGCGTCGAAAGCGTGGGTTGCCTGAGCTTGAGCCAGACCCTCTTGATTGTTAGATCATTTTCCCCTCCAACCAGGCCACAAGTTCCACCCCTACCAAGCCCAGCGAAGCCTCCTCATCTCAATCATCACCGCTTAAGGCTGGCTCTCAGTTGAGGTCTGTGATCGTGACCCCTACGCGGCCAGAGGCTGAGTCCGGCAACTAGTGAAAGGATCCTGCAACCTAGTGAATGTTGTTGTTCTTCTTATTTCTTTTTTTATATTCGTAGTTTTCAGATAATAAGATGTATGACTTTTGGTTTTGTACTTGATATTAGTAAGTTGAATCATCAATGCTCTTTTTCATCTTTCTTCGTTTATTGTGCTAAGCTCTCCTTTTGTGATCAACCGTCCTCAGGATTTAGAGATGTTTCCACCCTTATGTTTTATTTTGACGTCTGACGCCCTGAGTGATCATCAATATTATGCACGTAGGTCTTACTTAGTAATTTTTGCTCGTCGATCTGACTTAGCGACTTTGTGTGATTCGACTTAGTGACTCAATGCCTGTAAGTCTTACTCAGCGATTTAATGCCCGTAGGTCTTACTTAGCAATTTCATGCCCATAGGTCTTACTTAGTAATTTAATGCCCGTAGGTCTTACTTAGCGATTTAATGCCTGTAGGTCTTACTTAGCGATTTAATGCCCGTAGGTCTTACTTAGCAATTTAATGTCGTAGACCTTACTTAGCAATTTAATGCCGATAGGTCTTACTTAGCGATTTAATGCTCGTAGGTCTTCCTTAGCAATTTAATACCCGTAGATCTTACTTAGTGATTTAATGCCCGTAGGTCTTACTTAGTGATTTAATGTCCGTAGGTCTTACTTAGCGATTTAATGCCCGTAGGTCTATGCACAAATTAAATATCAGCTGAAAATTATGTTCAGTGATAGGTACTATCAGACATTTTTAATTCATTATAAAATTTTTAATGAGAGATTGATTTACAATAAATTACTCCACGTAAGTATAGTCGTAAGTGCATGGAGTTCCTTGTTTTAGGTATCTTCGCTTCATCCATATCAGCCAGCTTAAAAGTACTGGTGTCGACTACCCTTTGAACTCTATATGGACCACCAATCGCGGGGCGCAAAATCTTTCGCATTACCTAATCATTGACGGCTATATGGTGTGGACGAAGTTTCATGTTGTATCGCCTAGCGAGCTGTTCTTTCTTAGTGATCAACCTTAGTTGTGCTTTTCCCCTTCTTTCTTCTATCATATCCACATTATGCATCAGCTCCTGCTAGTTGACCTCCTCTTTTATAGGCCTGTATGCGGATGGAAGGAATGGATATTTCTATCGGAAGTACCACTTCTGTCCCATATGTTACAAAAAAAACGTGTTTTGGGGTCAGTCGGACGCGCGCTTTAGCGTCGGCTAGTGACTGACGCTAAAGCAAATGGCGTCAGTCGATATGACCGATGCCAGAATCGTTGATGCTAAATTATAACATCGGTCAAAAAGACAACTGACGCTATATTATAGGTCCATTTATCATCGGTTGTAACCGACGCTATTACAAGTCGACCGACGCTAAGTTACAGGTCAGTGGACAGAATTTTACTAAATTTTTTCCTATTCTCATACTCTTCTAGTGCCAATACCTGCATAAATTTTTCTACATACATCGATTTTCACATTTCACAATTCACTTTTCAATCAACGAAAATACTCAATTGCACTACATAATATACCATATAAACAAATGTCAAAAAAGCGAGTGTACAACAAAAACATCCACCTAAAACATCCACGTAAAACATGCACCTAAAACATCCAGCTAATACATCCCCCTAAAACATCCACCTAGCTACTCATCGTCCTCTTCATCCCACGAGTTCAGCTTCAAGACATCCAAATCGGGGGCATCATCCCTTTTCCCTTAGAAGCTGAAGCTGAACCCCCCACCAGCTGGCTGAGGCGTTGAATCTCCACCTCTAGCACCCTCACGCGATCCTCAGCGGGGCAATGGCCGAAGACGTGAGTGGTAGTAGCTGAACTACTACCCTGACTGGATCCACGGGCTGCTCCACCCCTCCTCCTACTCATACTAACCTGCATAGACAAAGACAACAAATAATTAGAATTTACAAATGTATGGCTATTTTAAAACTACAAATATCATATACTATAGTACATTACCTGAGGGGGGTCACACCAAATTCAATACCGCGAACTCCACCACTATGCTCCTAAAGGATAGACACATCCGAGTGCATCGTCCGCAGAAGGAATTGACGGGACTATGGGATCACAGGTCAGCTCCAGAATTCGAGGCTGCACATTGATGACAAAAATTGGTTTTTAAAACCTAAGTTAATTGAATAGGCACTATTTGAGATGGTTTTGTTAGATTGAAACAGGTGATAAAGTACTTACCACATTAGGATCAGTGTAAGTCTGATCCTTCTTTGTGTGAGTGATAGCATATAACTAACCTCTAGTGGGCGCATTCCCTCCCCTTTCAACTGCCTATAGGTGTACGAACTAAACAATATCAATACACTTTCTAAAATCATTAAAACAAAAAAAGAATTAGCAATTTAAACTGAATTATTACCAATTCCAGTCCTCTAACTCGTAAATTCTTTGACCCTCCAGTGTGAGGTGACTTGTAAGTCCTCCGAGCGGCTGAATTCTTGCAAGATAGCTCCTACAAATTGATATTCATTTAAATAGATTGAAGTTGATAAAATATAATGACATAAGGCCTAGTTTGTAATCGACTTACCACCATATCGAGTCTTAGTTTTAGATCCACAAACTGTGCCCACATAGGCGCAGGTATCCTGCCCGACTTATGTTGTATTGCCGACGCCATAGGGGGCACCAAAACTCCTCCTCATCGTAGTCCTGGCCCGCATCTTCAGCTTCCTTCCTTCTTACTACCTTGAATGTGTTAACCACATATGTTCTCCACAGTCGGGTTTTGCAGTCCCACCACTTCCTTCCAATATTTTCCATGATGTACTTAGTCGCATGTCTGTCATATCTGGCGGCTCAATCACGATACAACGCTGCATCAAATTCAATGATTATAAGTATTACTTACTAAAAATTCACATAACACGATAAAGAATTTCATATTTGAATACTTACAAACACAGTAGCCTTCAAATCATTCTTCTCTTTATCTGTCACGTTAGGCCACTCCTCATACTATTGTGGGAGAAGGTTCTGGTCATTAGCCAACAAGCCGGTAAATTGGCCCAACAGAGAGGCGGCGCCCGCAACCATAGGCCCTAAGGGTCCCCAAGGTAGGATCACCTTCTTGCCATCGTGAATGCTCAAAATCTGGCAATTGGCCACAGTTTCCTGAGTCCTAACTCCAGCTGGATCGATGACTATGAGCTCTACCGGCCACGGATTTGAACGAGACATATCTGCATAACCAAATTCAAATATTTATGTCAAACATCCTACTATTTAATATATAACAATAACACTTAGCTCAAAATGATTTTACCAAACACTAATTAATCATCGAACTCTGCAATTCCAGGCTTGGCTAGGGGTCGATCAGTGGAATTATCAAAACTGACAACTCTAGATTCATAATCAGCTCACTCTCATGCACTAAGTTGCCTTCCTCATCGCCCACATTATAGACATCTCTGGGTTTGATATGTACATGAATACACCAGCCCTTATCCACCTTATCTTCCACATAGTAGACCATTCGAGCCAGCTTTGCTTCAATAAATGGCTCATCATCTAAGCGACTTCCCGTATATAGCAAGTGTGAGAAATTAAGTTGTGTGTACCCCAACCTATCTTTCTTCACATACCTAGGATTGTGTGTGTTAGCCCATTTACACTTGAATAATACCACACAGAAATCTCCATAATAATTCAGCTCAATTATGTCTTCTAACTTTCCATAATACCAAGTTCGCTTGTGTGAGGTCGATTGTCCATTGAGCTTGAATAACTATGAGTTTAAAAGATGCTGTAAACACCACTATTCTGAGTACTAAGACCCTTATCAAGACCAACTGTACGGAAACGATAACCATTCACGTCATAACTAGTAAAATGTAATGTTTGTCAAGAAGGTCCTTGCGCCAACAATCTTAGATCATTCGAATGTACTACTTGGGTATCATCTAGTATATGTGAAATGATAGTAAAAATAATAATGTATGACAAACTAACTGAAGGAAAGTTGTCATCATGCAAAGGTTAATGAAGCGCATAGTATACTTACTCGACTCCTAATCCATTGCACAAAGTCTCTATGTACAGCTTTTTCAACTTCAGCTGCTGATCTTCCTCATAGTCGTTGTTTTGTGATTGCTTGGAACTCAATAGTAATTCCCCATTAACACACAATAGAAGGATTAAAATAGAATACTACTGATGACACTCGATTTGACGTGATTAACATTTCTTAGCTTAAGACATGGTTTTTAGGGTAGAATAGCGAATATTCACTCAACCGCTCTATCTCGTGCCATTTTGGTCACTTTGGCCCGTTTCGGGTCTATTTGATGGATTTCTAGTGTTTTTGTGATAGCACAGGTTTTTTCCATCAAATGATGTAACCAAGGACGTGTCTAAGGCATTGGAACCTTGAGGAATCGCACCAGGATCGACCCAAGGAGTCAATCAAGTCAACTAAATTCTTGCCCAGCTTTTCAGAGAAGATTTCGGTGAAAAGACCCTGAGTTTTTGGTGAAAATCCAAGAGGAAGTCATCAGAGCATAGAAGGAGAAGTTTTCGGCGAGAAGTCCAAGTTTTCACCAAGAACTCTCGATCAGATCAACGCAGGAGAAACAGTCGATCGGAGCCAACTTTCCTAAGGAAGTTTTCGGTGAAAAGTCCTGAAGTTTTTGCCGAAAACCTTGACCTAATCCGGCTGGGAAAAGGCTTAAGTATAAATATAAACCGGTGGCTCAAAAGGAAGAGGACGACATATCGCATAATAAATCAAAATCAAATATTTTGCAGACCTAAGAAGTTCAAGAGAAAAGAGTTTTGAGAGTTCAAAGAGCCAGAAAGAGATCGTGACACCATCTTTCCACCTCGGAGACTCGGAGCTAGGAGTGAAGAATACCGGAGAGCAGATATTTGCCTGATCTCAATTAGGTTTTACAAATTCCATATGTTCTTCCCTTTCATGATGAACTCTGTTTCTGTCTTTGTTTCTGCTGTTATGAACATGAGTAGCTAAACTCGTAGAGCTTAGACTAGATGAACACTAAGTGACCCAGGGCTTCAAAGCGGTCACGGATCGGTGGTGATTAGATTCAAAGTTCAATCAGTTTCTCTTGCATGTTTGGTTTGTTCTTCGTTGTTTGTGTTTCTTTTCTAGCTTGATCATCTAGATTTGATTCTTGTTAAGCTGAGGATAGTAGCGTACGTTCGCCTCACTTTAAAACACCAAATCAACAATTAACCTATTCATTGGAGTGTGCCTTTCGTAGGAACCAGTTAGGGTTAATCCGCTTCAAGAGTAACTCATAAATCGTTAGTAATTCCACCAGTTAGTTTTGTCGTCGCAAGAAGCGACCGTACTCGGGCAACTAATTAATCTTGGTAGCTAAATCGGATAGAGCGAACGTTCGCCAGTCTTAAACCTAAAGGTAAGAAGTTATGGTGGTGTCTAAGAATTGATTGAACGAGAATTGAAAACCGCTGGTCTTGTGATTGCTGTTGTCTTGGCGATTTAAGGGGGATTCGAAGTCTAAGCTTGTATGTCATCTTTGTTAAGTCAATCAACCAATCTTCTTTCTGTTTTCTAATTTAGTTCTTAATTTACCCGCATTTCTAGAATAGAAGTCATGGAACTCACACCACGCGCAACGTGTTTTAACCTGAGTAATTTTCCTTTACATTTGTGTAGACAATTATTAGAAGACCCGTGGAATACGATCTATCTTGCTTTGTGCTTGATAGTTATTTAACTACATGCACGTGAAAACGCGTTCATGACACTCGATTTGACGTGATTTTCAACCCCATTTAAGCAACATTTCTTTGCTTAAGACATGATTTGTAGGGCAGAATAGCGAATATTCACTCAACCGCTCTATCTCATGCCATTTCGGTGAGTTTGGCCCATTTCAGGTCTATTTGATGGTTTTCTAGTGTTTTTGTGATAGCACAGGTTTTTTCCATCAAATGATGTAACCAAGGACGTGCTAAGGCATTTGAACTTCGAGGAATCACACCAGGATCAATCCAAGGAGTCAATCAAGTCAACTAAATTCCTACCCATCTTTTCAGAGAAGATTTTGGCGAAAAGACCCTGAGTTTTCGGCGAAAATCCAAGAGGAAGTCATCAGAGCATAGAAGAAGAAGTTTTTGGCGAGAAGTCCAAGTTTTTCCCGAGAACTCTCGATCAGATCAACACAGAAGAAACAGTCGATCGGAGCCAACTTTTGCAAGGAAGTTTTCGGCGAAAAGTCCTGAAGATTTTGCCAAAAACATTGACCTAATCCGGCTGGGAAAAGGGTTAAGTATAAATATAAACCGGCGGCTCAAAAAGAAAAGGACGACATATCGCATAGTAAATCAAAATCAAATATTTTCCAGACCTAAGAAGTTCGAGAGAACAGAGTTTTGAGAGTTCGAAGAGCCCGAAAGAGATCGTGACACCATCTTTCCACCTCGGAGACTCGGAGCTAGAAATGAAGATTACCAAAGAGCAGAGCTTCGCCAGGGTCGTCTAAATTAGGTTTTACAGTTTCCATCTGTTATTCCCTTTCATGATGAACTCTGTTTCTGTCTTTGTTTCTGCTGTTATGAACATGACTAGCTAAACTCGTAGAGCTTAGATTAGATGAACCCTAAGTGACCCAGGGCTTTAAAGCGGTCACGGATCGGCGGTGATTAGATTCAAAGTTCAATCAGTTTTCTCTTGCATGTTTGGTTTGTTCTTCGTTGTTTGTGTTTCTTTTCTAGCTTGATCACCTAGATTTGATTCTTGTTAAGCTGAGGATAGTAGCGAATGTTCGCCTCACTTTAAAACACCAAATAAACAATTAACCTATTCATTGGAGTGTGCCTTTCGTAGGAACCAGTTAGGGTTAATCCGCTTCAAGAGTAACTCATAAATCGTTAGTAATTCCACCAGTTAGTTTTGTCATCGCAAGGAGCGACCGTACTCGGACGACTAATTAATCTTGGTAACTAGATCGGATAGAGCGAACGTTCGCCAGTCTTAAACCTAAGGGTAAGGAGTTATGGTGGTGTCTAAGAATTGATTGAACAAGAATTGAAAACCGCTGGTCTTGTGATTGCTGTTGTCTTGGCGATCTAAGGGGGATTCGAAGTATAAGCTTGTCTATCATCTTTGTTAAGTCAATCAACCAATCTTCTTTCTGTTTTCTAATTTAGTTTTTAATTTATCCGAATTTCTAGAATAGAAGTCGTGGAACTCACACCACGCGCAACATGTTTTAACTTGAGTAATCTGCCTTTACATTTGAGTAGACAATTATTAGAAGACCCGTGGAATACGATCTATCTTGCTTTGTGCTTGATAGTTATTTGACTACACGCGCGTGAAAACGCGTTCATCAAATTGGCACCGTTGTCGTGGAAGTTCTTTTAATTGTTTGAAAGAAGAACTGGCTTTTTATTCTTCTACTTTCCATCTTTCATATTTCCATCCACTTCAATTTTACACCGGTTGTGCTTGTTTTTGTCATTTGTAGGTTGTTTACAGGTTTATGCCTCACCGTCCTCTCACGCGCTCCTTAACCAAGACTGACAAGGCTAAGAGTGTAGAGAAACCGGGTAGCTCTGCTCCACCAAAGCAACCACGAATTCCGAAGCAAGGCAGAATTGATCCACCTCCATCCTTCACACCAATTAAGAATGAGGAACCGAGGAGAGTTCCTCATCTTCATTTTCATCCGCTTCATCAACTGCATCACTTTCGCCTCCACCATCTCCTAGGATGGGTGATCAATTACCTCCACCACCACCGGCTGCACCAAAGAGTCTACCTGATTACAACAAGCCGAGCGCGACTAGCGTTCGATCTTCTATCGCTGTGCCATGCATCGACGAAGATCTTGACTATGAGATCAAGATCCCTTTCTTGACCATGATCTCTAGGGATCTACAATTTTAAGGCAGGCCACTTAACAATCCGTGCACTCACTTAGCGTATTTTATTGATCTTTGCGGGACTTTCAAGAATGGAATCTCGACAAGAACACCTTATGCTTCAGAGCCTTCCCGTTCTCTCTTAAGGGCGCAGCTAAGAGGTGGCTTACTGGCAAGTCAGTGAATTCACGAGTGGCGAGGATTACCTTCTTTCGTTCAGAATAGTGATGGCACTCAAGGAAGTCCTCCATACTTCTCTCCCAATCCAAGTACTCGTCGGCATTGTACTTGCCGGCAAACTTAGGCACGGTGAGCTTGAGGTTGCTCACATCATCATCAATCACCTGAGCTAGCCTTCGAGCTCTTTGGTTCAGGCCTTCAAGGTTGTCCTCTCGGCGCTCATCTCATCCTCTCCCGGCTTGAAGCCTGGCTAGGGTTTCTTGGATGGCGGCTAGGGTAGCTCCAAGAGTCTGGAGGTGGCCTTCCATGTTGGCTAATCTCTCGTCTGCCATGGTTAGTACTAGCAAACGGAAGCAATTTTCTATCCCCTCTTCTTAGAAATAGACTTACAACGAAAGAAAATAACGTGGCAAGGGTGGCTTTGCTTTCTTTTCTTTTTCTTGACTTCGATTTTTGTTGATGGTATGATGGCCACCAATTTTCTCTTGCCTTACAACTCGAAACTGAAAACAAGAACTGAAATAGAAGGGAATTTTCGAAGATATTTTCTAAAAAGCAGTAAAGGATATGAATCCAGGTGAACCTGGAGACTGGGATAGATTGTGGTCCTTGAGATGAACCGTGCTCTGATACCAACTGATGTGAACCGCTGCAACCGTGGGCAGACGAACCTTGAACACCGCAAGTTGATGATCGTGCAACGAGGTAGAAACCGTTGGGAACCGGGGATGGAGAGGACTTTGACCCGCTAGCTATATAACAGCTAGGAACCAGAAGTATCAAGTCGTAGACGCCACGCCAAGAGATGGATGCTCTTGATGATAAGTCGATCCTTCAGTATTGCAACATGTGAATACAATAAGGGTTTCAAGAACAAAGTTCTAAAAGGGGGTTGTTTATTTCATAAAAGTTGGTGAATACAAAGGGTGGCCGGCGGCCTCTTTATATAGGTGAGGGAACAAGCTCTCCTCCCTAAACACTACTCCCTAAATAAGAATAAAATAAAGAGTCCTATTCCTAAAAATATCCTAAAACCCCTAAATAATCCTACTAAAAAGGACAAATAATTAAATAGTCTTTAAAACAGAAAATACAACTCAAAATAGGACTAAAACACTCAAAACCCTAATCCGGCGGTTTAGGGTTTCCTAGTCCGGGTGGGACTAGGACTCGGCGGTCCGTCGGTCTCGGGCCGGGCCTTGGCGTCGGGCTTCTTCGTAAATGGTGGTCCTTCGTCGGGCCTTGGGGCCTGATGCTCTGGGCTTGTCCAAGGGCTAGGGCCTTGCCAAAAGGCTCGGGCCACATGGTGGCTAGCCTCATAAAGTACTCCCGTTCGGCCCGGCTCTCGATCTAGGGCTCGGGGCTGGGCCTTAGTGGGGTTTTCTCCAATTCTGCTCGGGGCTTCCTCTCCTAGCTTCGGGCATCTCCTTAGGTAGCTCCATATGTGGCTTTCTTGAGCTAGGGTCGGGCCAGGAGTGGTGCCTTGGAACCAGGGGCTCCTATTCTCCTCAATACTTGGCTCCAGGTCAGTCTTGGGTGGCCATCCCTTCTTGGCCAGGTACTCTTGAGCCCTCCTGTTCCTGTACTCCAGGAATGCCTCCAGAGGGTCTCTTGAGTGTGCTTCATCTTCAGGGACCTTGGAGATTAGGCCAGGATTCGACTGGGGCTTATCCTCAACCCTAGGGTTTCTACACTCGGCTAGCAGCATGGCCTGGAGTGGCATTTCTTCCTTCTGAGCTTTCCTACCTCCAGGGGGAGGCCTTAGTCTATACTTCATCTCATACCTTGGTTTGAGAGCTTGTAGGTGACCTGCTCTTGGTTCTACACGCTTCTTGTAGGGCCCTAGGGTCCTGCCTCAGACAGGTGACCCTGGTGGGGTGTAGGAGTACCGGTGGGTACTAGGGCAGCTGGGCCGGGTCTTATCACAAGCTCTCCTCAACAAAGAACAAATTGCTTCCGGACAACGAATAGAGCATGCGGTGAACCAGATCTCCTGCATGCTAACAAACGGCCGCCCCTCTGGTCTGCTCCCAAGCCAAACCGAGCCAAACCCATGGAAGGAGCAGGCTAAGATGGTCTCTACTCAACCCAATACCCCTTCTGATCCAGACAAGGCTATTGGAGTTCTAGAGAAGAAGAAAGCAAAGGAGAGCAAGCTAGAAGATTATGATCCTCCTCTTGCTCCATACTACGAGAAGGTTCCCTTCCCCAATGCTTTGCTACCAAACGCAAGGATCGAGACCGGCATGTGGGGGAAGAAAGAAGAACGCTCTGCCGTCCGTAGCAAGAAGTCTTCCTCGCCATACCCAGCTAAGTGCCCTGATCCTGGTTCTTTCACTTTACCCCTTATCATTAATAATATTGAAATAGAGCGTAGCTTGGTTGATCTAGGTGCTTCCATAAATGTCATGCCTATGAGTTTATTCAAAAAGTTGAATCTAAGAGAACTTAAACCAACTAGCATGCAACTTGTTTTTGTTGATAGATAATTAAAAACACCTAGGGGAGAAATTAAAGATGTTGTTACTCGATGTGGTCCTTTTACTTTTCTAGCCGATTTTGTGGTTATGGATACTCGAGATGAGGATACTACTATCCTCTTAGGTCGACCCTTCATGGCAACAACCGGGATGCAAATTAATGTGTCGAGCGGTTCCTTGACATTGAGGGTTGGTAAGGATACGATACCATTCTGCCTCAATGACGGTATGAAATACACCCCTAAGGAAGAAGAAGCTCATTGTCTTTCTGTTGAGACTGTGGAGTTGACCTCGGTCAACTCCGTTACTGCTATCTCTTCTAGTGTTGCTCCAAAGATTGTTGTCACAGGTACTAAACAGGCCATCAAGCAGAAGACCAGACCTACGGCACAGAAGCCACAGACGAAGAAGGAACCGAAAGCCTCCTCTTCTAGATCGTCACCAAACAAAGGTTCTGGCAGACTAAGAAAGAAAAATCCAAAGAAAGCTAAAATGGTCTGGATGCCAGTTGCTCCGCCATCTTCTTCCGAGCCAGTTGCTCCACCGATTCCTGTCAAGCGGCCGACGTAGAAGCCAGTGAAAAAGAGAAGCATAGAGCATCTCCCAAGGAAGCACCGAAGATCACAGATCCCGGTGAAATGAAGTAGGAAGTTAAGGAAAAGACGAAGCCTACTGTTCTTATTCCTTCTACCGTCACACTTGTGAAGGATGATCACTCACGAGAACTATTCGGGCCATTCGAGATTGCTGGCCATCTTCCCGATGGACGTACCAAACTCATTCATGCGAACGGGAATATATTCACACTCGCCGGAGGTACCCCGAAGCTTTATTTTGTGAATTCCGACACAAGCGTTAAGGAAATCCTGAGTTGGGATGTCTCCTAACACCATCCAGGTATCGTCCAGCTCAAGGACATTAATCAAGAGCGCTTCGTGGGGGCAACCCACAGCTGGGTCAGTTTTAATTTGTGTGTTTACTTTCATGTTTTAGAGTCGGTTCGGGGGAGCCGAAAGTGTCATTTGCATGATCTGTCATTTTTCTTGGGTGATTTGTGTGTCCACTGTTCAATTCCAAGTTGTTTGTGGTTGTTCCAATTTTTCGAAGTTTGCCGGAATTGCAAAAATGTTTAAAAAACTACAGGTCAAAGTTTTCGCCGAAAACTTGCACCTATTTCGGTGAAAACTTTCATTTCAAAACCCATGTAAATTTGACCAGTTTTTGACAACATTTTTCGGCGAAAAGTTTTATACTTTTCGGCGAAAACTCATTTTAAAAAACCGGCAGACAGTTTTGTAGTTTAGTTTTCGGTGAAAACTTGCACTTCTTTTCGCCGAAAACTCTCAGAAAAATCCAAAATTTCTCCCTCCCACTTTATCTATTCATTTTTCGCGTTTGAAACCCCGCCCCCTCATTTTTTCGAATGAAATCTATAGCCCCCCTCTCATTTTCAAATCGCCACCAACTGTCGCCCATCGCCGTCACCATCGGCGACCGCCGCCACTCCCTTCCTCTCCCTTCCCTGATCGTTTTGACACATATATCGTCCGAATCGGAGTTCTAGAGCTTCAGTTCTACCGAAACCTAGTTTTTTGAGTTTTTCGCCGATTTCTCCTCTCCCATTCATTTTCAGCCACCATGTCTTTAAGGTAAGTTGTTGAGTTTTCCATTACAAGTCTTTTGACATATATAATGTTGAATTTCATCGGGGTTGACTTTGGTTGACTTTTTGGTCTACCTCGATTTGCGTGCCGACTGTTTCGTGAACAATTTTGATGAACTAATTACTCTGAGTTGATTTAGCATGCTTAGGGAGAATTGTGCTTTGATATGATGATGATTGAAATTGAAATTGCTATGCTAATGGTTAAATCTTTTGCGATCTTGACTTTTGTACAATTCCGGTTTGACCATATCCTTTGATTGCTTATTTAGCTTATGTGATCTCTTGTTTTAGTGCTTGTGACTGTTTTTATGAGCTGGGTTGCTTTTATGCCGTGATTTGATGATTTTTGCTCGTCATTGCTATGATTAGGGTTCAATTTGTTATAATGTTGACTTTTTGGCATTTCGGTTTGACTTGTGAACTGTCGGTTGGACTCTTGAATTCGTAGCGTGACTTTGTTGCCATGGATATTCCTAAGCATGTTGTGTGATATTTTGGTCACCGGTTGTTAGACTGGCCTTTCCCCCACTCGGTTTTCCTCATTTCTTTGTGAAATTGAGTGTTTCGATTAAGTGTGGGGTAGATGTTTGGTTTGACTAATCTGGTTCCATTCATTCATTATTTTATTGGAACTCCGACAGAGAGAGATGGACGAAGGCCAGATTGGACACTTCCGGTGCTGGATCCAGTTCCTGAGCCCCTGCTCCAGTCACTCCTACCGCCTACGGTCCTCCTCCAGCATTTCCAAATCACCACGAACACCACTCCACCATTGCCCGCCTGCCAGCTAGCATTATTTTCAGCACTACCATAGGGTCCAACACACCCCCCATAGCTGACGTGCGACCGCTCTCTCTGGAGTCCATCCTCGAGCATGATGAGGAGTGGCACAAGAACGTCCATGACTCTCTGGCAGCTGTAGGTCTTCTGGAGCTGTCCACCATTGCTGATGACTTCCCCTCCCTCGCTCTCCGGGAATTATGGGCTACCTTTGAGCTTGACGAGTACAAGAGGAGGCAGCACAAGAAGGTCATCTCCTTCTACCTTAGTGGGGTGCACATAGACTTCACGTACGATGAGATCGCCGACCACCTCGACATTCCACCAGAGCACTACTGAGACTAACACCTCGGTTAGGAGGACAACTCGAGTAAAGGCCTGAATTATGACGCACTCTGGAGCCACATCACTGGAGTACCAGGTGCTCAGACGACGGCTCATAACTCCATGCGGTCAGTCTCTCACCCTCTCTTCCGCTTCATTCATATTATTTGGTATAGATCCCTATTATTTGCTCCAGAGAAGGATCGCCACCATATCAGTAGAGGAGAGCTCATCCTACTCCGTGCCATCCGAGAGGGCTACCCGCTTCATCCCGGATGGGTGCTTGCTCACTTATTCCACCGGAAGACCAAATCGACAAAGTTACCCTCCACCCTCATTGGCGGTAACATTGTTGGGCGCCTCATCACCAACCTTGGCCTCAACCAGTCATGGGAACTTGACATCCCGTGCCACGTAGTACAAACCGTTGGTGGAGACTTATCCGTCGAGTACGACCTCCAATTGGACTATAGTCCACAAGAGGTGGCAGTCCCACCTCTGCACCAAGGAGTTGAGTCAGAGGAAGAAGATGATTCTGAGGAGCAGCAGCCCCAGCCAGAGCAGGAGTTTCATCACCAGATGCCCCCACAGCATCCACTGGAGGGGTTCGCTAGCCAGCAACACCCTTTGCTCCAGGATCCCTTTCGATGCCTCATCCACATCCCCGACCACCTCCAGGAGACTTTGGAGAGATGCTAGATCGACTCCAGGAGTGGCGAGTGGAGGACAATGCCACCTAGGGCGCCCGATGGCTAATTACTCAGAGGCACATGTGTGTGCAAGACGAGAGGTACGTGGCACAGCTAGAGTGCCAGCAGCGGGTCGCGACCTTCTTCCATTTTCCACATCCCGATGCATCTGACCAGCAATGATCGGGTTGTATCCTCTTCCTTGTCCTATCTTTTTATTTATGCTTTTCGGGTTTCGATCCAACTTTTTTCTGTATGGATCCGGGACACTTGTCCCAGTTTCCTTTTGATCTTTTGTTTGTTTTTGTTTTGTAGGCAGAGTTTTGGTAGGTTCCCTCCCCGCTCCGAAGCCCGTGCTCATCCCCTAAATCAATCATCTCGGTCCAGTTTCTTATATTTACTCTCTACTCTTTATTTTGTCTTGTGAGGACATAGAACGGTTTAAGTGTAGGGTAGGATGCTAGAGAACCTTGCATGAACTTGATTGTCGTTAATTGTGTACTATTGTGTTTCGTGGTTCCATTCTAATCTTAATTGTGTACTATTGTGTTTCGTGGTGCCTTTCCAATTTCTCTAGCATTAGAATTGCTCAGTTCTTGATTTGTGATGGTAAGTTGTTGTTCAAATTTCCATAATAATGCTTAGATTGCTTAACCTAGAACCTCCAAACCAACTTGCTTACTTTGATGCTTAATTGCCTAGTCAGAACAGAATTTTAAAATCACACTTGTAGTCTGTCGCCTTGATTGCATGAAAATGACTGAATCCGACTAGCAAGCCAACTGTGAGCTTTTGATCCATTGAACATCACTTGCAATTTCAATTCTTTTTGAGTGGTTTTCTATTTTCTTGAATGAGTTAGAATTTGCATGAGACCTTTTTGAGACCACACGACGACACGAGTTCTAGAAAGATAGGGGCACCTAGAATTAAGCTACTAAGCCAGATTGCCTACCCAACGTTAAATCCATTAGGTTTAGACCCTTGAGCTTGGCCTTTTCTTTCGGTTCTCTATACATTACAACCAATCCCCATTATTTAATTCCCCGTTGACCCCTGTGGTTGTAGTTCTAGATTAGCCTACCGGCAGTCGGTCTGTGGTAACATGCCTATAGCCATTAAACAGGTGGTCTTAGCTATTATGTCCAAACGTGTAAACCCCTCTAGCAACTAAAAGAAAAGCGGCACAAAAGAAAAAAAAGAGATAAAAATAAGAAAATTTGAAAATAAAAAAATCAAAAAAAGTTCAAAGTTTCAAAGTTTTTAGTATAGTTCAATAATGTTCTTCTCCCTACATAAGGAAGAACGAAGTCAAAAGCAAATGTAAAGAAAAAGAAAATTGCAAAATAAAGTGCTAGGTTGCTTGAGGGTATCATAAGACAAGCGTACACTATTTCACCCGTGATTGGTTAGACGGTAGGACGCAATAGGTTAGATTTGAGGGAAGTCAGTCAAAAGCTACGCCGCACCAAAGCCATCAACATACATTCCCATCATTCATCTCATTATAAACCCTTGTAGTGTAGAATTCGTTACAGTCCAAAGCAGGGAAGTCCTTCTTGACTAGTTACTCGTGTTGTCACAGTGGTGGAGATGTGGTCGAATTGCAAACCTATGACAGAATTTAGTGACAGAAAATGACTGAGAGGAGAAACACGTCCCTAAACACAGGGAATGAGAGTTTCACGTGTACCAAATACTTTCTGTGTGAGGAGTCTAGTCGGTCAGGTCAAATTCGTGCATGATTTGTGATTACATCTTGTCGTGTGCAGTTTTTAGTAAGACCGGGTTGTTTGGTTGATCGGTATGCATGTTAGGTTTCTTGTTCTAGAAATAGCTATCTAATAATTCATTGTGTTTGCTTGAACTTCAATTTAATCGATCCGATCATTTGTGACCCTGAGCGCTTTCTATTTAATTTGCTTGAGGACAAGCAAAAGCTTAAGTGTGGGGTATTTGATGACACTCGATTTGACGTGATTTTCAACCCCATTTATGCAACATTTCTTTGCTTAAGACATGGTTTTTAGGGCAGAATAGCGAATATTCACTCAACCGCTCTATCTCGCACCATTTCAGTTACTTTGGCCCGTTTCGGGTCTATTTGATGGTTTTCTAGTGTTTTTGTGATAGCACAGGTTTTTGCCATCAAATGATGTAACCAAGGACGTGCCTAATGCATTGGAACCTCGAGGAATCGCACCAGGATCGATCCAATGAGTCAATCAAGTCAACTAAATTCCTGCCCAGCTTTTCAGAGAAGATTTCGGTGAAAAGACCCTGAGTTTTTTGGGAAAATCCAAGAGGAAGTCGTCAGAGCATAGAAGGAGAAGTTTTCAGCGAGAAGTCCAAGTTTTCGCCGAGAACTCTCGATCAGATCAACAAAGGAGAAACAATTGATCGGAGCCAACTTTTGCAAGGAAGTTTTCGGCGAAAAGTCCTGAAGTTTTCGCCCAAAACCTTGACCTAATCCAGCTGGGAAAAGGGTTAAGTATAAATATAAACTGGCGGCTCAAAAAGAAAAGGACGGCATATCGCATAATAAATCAAAATCAAATATTTTTCAGACCTAAGAAGTTCGAAAGAACAGAGTATTCAGAGTTGGAAGAGCCAGCAAGAGATCGTGATGCCATCTTTCCACCTCGGAGACTCGGAGCTAGGATTGAAGATTACCGGTGAGCAAAGCTTTGCCAGAGTCGTCTCAATTAGGTTTTACAGTTTCCATCTAATCTTCCCTTTCATGATGAAATATGTTTCTGTCTTTGTTTTTGCTGTTATGAACATGAGTAGCTAAACTCGTAGAGCTTAGACTAGATGAACCCTAAGTGACCCAAGGCTTTAAAGCGATCACGGATCGGCGGTGATTAGATTCAAAGTTCAATCAGTTGCTCTTGCATGTTTGGTTTGTTCTTCGTTGTTTGTGTTTCTTTTCTAGCTTGATCACCTAGATTTGATTCTTGTTAAGCTGAGGATAGTAGCGAACGTTCGCCTCACTTTAAAACACTAAATAAATAATTAACCTATTCATTGGAGTGTGCCTTTCGTAGCAACCAGTTAGGGTTAATCCGCTTCAAGAGTAACTCAAAAATCTTTAATTCCACCAGTTAGTTTTGTCGTCGCAAGAAGCGATCGTACTCGGGCAACTAATTAATCTTGGTAGCTAGATCGGATAGAGCAAACGTTCGCCAGTCTTAAACCTAAAGGTAAGGAGTTATGGTGGTGTCTAAGAATTGATTGAACGAGAATTGAAAACCGCTGGTCTTGTGATTGCTGTTGTCTTGGCGATCTAAGGGGGATTCGAAGTCTAAGCTTGTCTGTCATCTTTGTTAAGTCAATCAACCAATCTTCTTTCTATTTTCTAATTTAGTTCTTAATTTACCCGCATTTCTAGAATAGAAGTCGTGGAACTCACACCACGCGCAACGTGTTTTAACCTGAGTAATCTTCCTTTACATTTGAGTAGACAATTATTAGAAGACCCGTGGAATACGATCTATCTTGCTTTGTGCTTGATAGTTATTTGACTACACGCGCGTGAAAACGCGTTCATCAACTACTCACACCATAAGTCCAGTTCAGTAATGTACTTACTATAGAAAAGGGCTGACATCGTTGGCCCTTATAAGGACATGTCGGTGTGCTTGTAACCACTCCATATCGTTTAACTTATAGGGGTGTTCGCCACCAACATGACGTCCAATTGAAGGGAACATGGATATGCCACGTGATTCATCTCTCACTTGATCATGGATTCGAGACCCACGGTTGAAGCGAGTTTCAACTCCATCTTCGTAGTATAAGTAGGCGAATGTAATAATCTCCTCAAAATCCAAACTTCTGCAATTGAACCTTCAGGTTGGGATCGATTTCTGACAAAAGATTTCAGCTTCCCAAGATATTTTATTTCATCAAGGAGTTTATTATTAGTAAAATAATAAAGTAAATGCATAACAAATGTATGTAACCTATTGTTATATCATACCTTTCTATATGGTACATCCAACGGTAATAGACTGGTCCCCCAAGTCTAACTTCTTCAACTAGATGGACCACTAGATGAACCACCATTACTGTGAAAAAGGACGAGGGAATATCATCTCCAAACAACATAGAGCTACAACAATCCGTTGTTGTAGCGTATCCAACCTATCAACATGAACAACTTTCGAGCATAATTGCTTCAGGCATGAACAAAATTCCACTAAGACCGATGAGGCCTGTGTGGCCAACACAGTCCGGATGGACAATGGTAGAAGTTCATGCATTAATATATGACAATCATGAGTTTTCAACCCTAATATCTTTCGGTTTTCCACGTCAACACAACGAGATATATTGTTTGAGTATCCATCTGGTACAACAAGGTCTTTCAAGGTTTCGAGCATTGTTTGAATTTCTCGTTTACCCATTGTGTATATAGCTGCTAGACAAGTTTTCCCATCTGGTCTTGGCCAAAGCTCCTTTCTGATTTCATCATTTTCAAATCCATCCTTCCTTTCAAGTGATCTTTACTTCGATCTTTCTCATTTATCAAAGTGAATAGGATATTATCGCACACATTCTTTTCTATGTGCATAAGATCCAGATTGTGTCGCAACTTATTGAACTCCCAATAAGGTAACTGAAAGAAACAACTCTTCTTCTTCCATTGTTCTACTTTTTTTTTGTTTCCTCCATCGCCTCTTGCTTTCTTCCTAGGCGGTTCACTCTCCTTCGTCTTCCCAAAAGTAACATTGATGTTCTCAACCTGCTACAAAATTTCAGAGCCATATAAGAGTTTGGTTGTCTGTCTTAAATCAACAACACCATTGAATTTGGATTTTTGTAATCTCCAAGGATGTTCTGCAGGCAAGAAACGCCGAATTCCTATGAAACAATTCTTCCCACTCCCCGCCAAACGCAATGGTTCCTGGTCTAGATTACAAGTGGGGCAAACCTGTCCTGTATAAGTATTCCACCCAGATAATAAACTCAGTCCAGGGAAATCACTAATTGTCCACATTAGCGCTGCTCTCAATCTGAATGATTCTTTCTTCACTGAATCGTATGCTTCTATGCCTTCCCAGAACATTTTCAGCTCAACAACTTAAGGTTGTAGGTAGACATCGATATCATTTCCAAGAGCTTTCTTCCCCAGAATGATACCAGACAATATCATACCTGTTGACTTCATGCATTCACACGGAGTCGTGTTATATGGCATTAGTACAATTGGCCATGTGTTGTGACTAAGGCTCATATTCCCAAAAGGATTAAAGCCATTATTAGCAAGACCGAGTCTAACATTTCTCAGATCCGAAGCAAACCCAGGATACCTAGTGTCAAAGTCAACCCACGTTTGACCATCTCGTGGATGCCGCAACATTCCATCAGTACTTCTCTTTGTAGAATGCCACACCATACTCTCAGCTGTTATAGGGCACATGAACAATCTTTGCAACCTCGGAATTATTGGAAAGTATCGATATATTTTCATGCCCTTAAGTTTCTTCTTACTTCCATCAACTACGTCATCATCAACACCACCATCCTTGTATCTAGACTGCTTGCAAATCCTACAACTCGTCTCATCTATGTCAGTACCCCAATACAACATACAATTATTCACACATGCATGAATTTTCGTGTATCCTAGCCCAAGCCGTTTGATCATTTTCTTTGCACTATATCATGTTGGCGGTATGTTGGCAAACTCAAAAGCTTCATACAACAACTCAATGATCATTGATATTGCTTTATCACTGATGTTATGCATCCCCTTGATATGATAAAGTCTTAGAATGAAAGATAATTTAGAGAACTTCTTACATCCTTCGTATAGTACTGTTTCTCCATCTTTTAGTAAATCCCTCAAATTTACATTGTCATCATCAACCAGCTCTTGTATGCCATTAGGGATGCTGGTGTCATTATCTTCGCTCATAGCAATTTCTTCATTCATTTGACCTTCTTCGTTAACATCTTCATTAGCAAGTACTTTAGTAGCAATCTCGCGGACCTACTCAGTAACGACACCAAAAGCATCATTAACCATTAAACGAAGTGATCTAATATGATCATTTTCCTTCACTAAGAATATCCATAGATACGCTCTTCATGTCGCTCTCCATGTCGATCCCAAACAGTATATCCTGGCGGAAATGGCTTGCATAGTAAATGCTCGTAGACATCATCTCTACACAGCCATTTCTTGAATCCACATTTTGGACATGGACAGACTATTTGCTCTCCGTCATTATTGTTGGATAAAGCAAAATTCAGGAAGCTTTCTAAGCTAGTCATGAACTCCGGTGATAATCTTGGGGTGTTAATCCAAGATTTATACATTAGGAGATACCTGATTTAGTTTATGGAATAGATTCTCAGTGGTGGAGATCATAATCTATATATAAGGGCAAGCGCTCCGGTACCCACGGGGTACCGATACCCTAGCACTCTAAATTCACATTTTTAAATGCTTAAACTTCAAATAATAAGTCCTAAATCCATTAAAATAAATTATGAGCACTAATGAATAATGCTTACCTCATAAACACTGAATTCTGACCCTCAAATAGTACTTCATAAACTCAAATCCTAAATCGTATGTACAACTTTAACTTTTGACCAAAAGTCCGAATTAAAATATCATAAACACCAAAAATAAATTTGAAACCCCAAACAATATATCTTAAACATTAAATACTAAACTAAAATCCTTAAATTTTAAAATTTTACCATAATTGTGATGAAATTTTAGTGCTAGCGTACCGGTACCCACTGGGTACCGAAGCGTTTGCCATATATAAGTTAACTTAGGTAAAATGCTAAGATGTTATTACATTAATTTGTTATCATGTTGTAGCTAATAATATACTAGTAACTAGTATTTGTACAAAATTACCATTAAGTAGCTAGCAATATACTATTAAGTTCAGTTAACTTAAAAACAAACCCTAACTCAACCAATTAATTCTAAAATTAATCACATTCTAACAATTAATTACAATTAACAAATAATTCTACTAATTAATCTCATTTCAAAAACAAATTATAACTACCACATAATTCATAGTGAAAACACATAACACAATCATCATATAATTTTAATCGCATTGGACCATAAAAACAAATTATAACTACCACATAATTCACAGTGAAAACACATAACACACTCATCATATAATTTTAATCGCATTAAACCATAATTGATCAATATCTAGGAATTACAGTTAATGTAAGAAACAATTATTGTAAATTGAATATCACTTTTACTAAATTTAAATAATAATTTGAATCTCAAATATTAGATTAATAATGACAACATACATATTACTATACTAGTTTAATCATTTTACATTCAATTAATTTCCATGTAAGAAAAAATGCTAAGAAATGCATACCTTAACCAAGCTGAGTGACAAACAGGTAGAAGACACAATAACTAGTCGATACGGGCACTGATAAAATAACCACAACATATACAATTAGAACTAATTCAAATAACTATTTTAATTCACTACAATTCTAATATCATAGAAACTCTAACTTTATATCATCTAATTCTCTAAAAACTGAACGAAATTTAAATTACAATCTAGAAATTAAAAAATTAAATAACTTACACTGATATAGAGGAGGAGATGTGAAGGAAGCACGAGTGATGACAACGGCGTCACAACAGCTCCTAGCTCGAATGCTGGTGGTTTCAGAGAATTTCTGAGGTTATGGGGACTTGAGACAGTCTCAAGCTTTGGGGAGGAAGTGCATAATGAATTCTGTCGTTGGGATGGGGTAGTTATATGTTCGGTATTTAGCGTTAGTCGATGACCGACGCTAAAATGCGAGACAACCAACACTATAAACACGCGTTTTAGCGTCGATCCTGACCGACACTATTTTTTTTTCTGCTGATCGACGCCCAATCCCCGTTTGGTCAACCAAAAAATCAAACCAGGACTGAGATATGCCGTCGGTGTAATGGCCCAACTTATCATCGGCCGACGTTTGACCGACGCTAAAATGCGAAGTCAATTATTATTTCACGTTAGCATCGGTCGTTTGACCGACCAACGCTAAGTTCCTACGTTTCAACCGACGCTAAAGAGCATTTTTTTAGTATAGGGAGTTTCCCCTGTGGCTGATTTATAAGCGTAACACATGGTCAAGCTCATCAACCCAAGTTCCTTTGCATCTTTCCACCCTTTTCTTCAACCCTTGTAGGATTAGCTTGTTAGTTGCCTCTGCCTATCCATTTCCTTATGGATAAGCGACCGAGGCGAACTTCAGGCCTATTTTTAGGTCGTCACAAAAATCCTTCAAAATTTGACAGTTAAACTGATTGTTGTGATCGCATTGCGGAATTCCAAACCTTGTAACGATGAACTTAAAAGAGAATTTATGTATTTGTCTAGTCATGATGTTGTCGACTGTTTAGGCCTCTATCCACTTTGTGAAGTAGTCCACTGCCACTATTAGGTACTTTCGTTTTCCTGACGCTTCAGAGAACGGCCCCAGTATGTCCATTCCTCATCTTGCAAATGGCCATGGACTGACTATGGCTTGTAGGGCCGTAGCTTGAAGTTTATGATAGCTGGTGAACTCCTAGCATTTATGTCATTTTTTCACCAGATCGCCTGCCTCTTTCCTCATTGATGGCCAGTAAAAAACCTTGATAGATTAAATTCCTCTCCAAACTCCTGGCTCCTAAGTGGGTACCACATACACCTGCATGCACTTCCTGCAATGCCCACTTAGCGTCCTCCGGACTTAGGAACCTCAAATAAGGACCAATCTCCGAATTTCTATATAGCTCTCCGCCTAGCAAGATACACCTTCCAGCCTTTTGTCGTAACTTAGTTGCCTCATTTTGGTCATCTAGTACTTGGTAAGTTTCCAAATAATGGATTATGGGCATTCGCCAATCACTTGGTGGTCTGCTTTGATCAATCTGAAGACATTGCTTCGTTTTTACCTCTTTTCCACAATGACCACACGTCCTTCCTCAAAATCTATCACCGTTGCCAGCTTAGATAGCGCATCAGCGTGACTATTTTCTTCACGAGCGATATGCTTGATGTTTACCTTTTTAAACTCATACATGATTAACTAGATTTCATCAAAGTATGGAAGGAGGGACTCTTCCTTTACTTTGAATCTTCCATTTAACTGGTTGACCACAATCGCTCAGTCGAGAGAACACCTTAATGTTAGTGACTCCCATGCTCTTAGCAATTCGCAACCCTGCCTACATGGATCCTTACTCAGTCGCATTATTCATTCTATTAGATGCAAATCACAGGGCCACTTCACGGAGGACTCCTCCTGGCGATTTTAGGATGATCCTTGCGCATGCGTTCATTCTATTCATTCTTGCTTGATGCTCCGTTCGTGAATAATGTCCATCCTTCGCCTTCATCTACTTCTTCCTAGACTGCCCCTTCAGCCACGAAGTCCGCAAGCACCTGGGCTTTTATCGCTATTCTTGGTTGATACCTTATATCGTATTCAATCAGTTCTATTGCCCATTTCACCAATCTCCCTACGACTCTCATGGACCGTAATGCGTTCTTATAGGCAAGTTTGTAAGAACATGAATGGTGTGTGCCTAAAAGTAAGGCCTTAGCTTCTGTGCCGCACACACCACAACATATGTCGTCTTTTCAATTGTTGGGTATATGGTCTCGGCGTTGATTAGTATTTTGCTTGTGTAAAATATAGGATATTCCCTCTTGTCTTCTCGTCGAATGAGAATAGCGCTAACTGCCTTTGTGGAGATTGCGATGTATAAAAATAAATCTCCATTCATCTTAGGTGAGGCCAGTACAGGAGGTGTAACAAAAAATTGCTTTAACTCCTCAAACGCCCTGTTACATTTGTTATCCCACGCAAATTTGGATGCATTCTTTAGTGTTGCAAAAAATGGTGCACACCTATCAGAGATTCTTGGGATAAATAGGTTGATCTTCGTGAGTGATTCTGACAGTATTTGGACCTCCTTTACTGTTTTCGGGGGCATCATAGATGTGATCACTGCAATCTATGAGGGGTTTGCCTCTATTCCTCTCCTCATTATGAGGTATCCCAGAAACTTCCCTGAAGTCGCGTAAAAAATGCACTTAAGTGGGTTAAACCGTAAAGAATACTGTTGCAGAGTATTAAAGGTTTCCCTTAGATCACTTAGGTGATTGCTAAACTTCTTACTTTTTAAAAGTAGTGATGACAATACTGATATTAAATGAGTCTAGGTCAGAACAGATCATAAATCACTTCAGTAGTTGAAACTTGAATTAATTGAACTGATTGGTCTGTTAATAACAAAGCTCGATAACACCGTTCTAAGATGATAGAT
This sequence comes from Linum lewisii, assembly GCA_034768395.1. Taxonomy (NCBI): domain Eukaryota; kingdom Viridiplantae; phylum Streptophyta; class Magnoliopsida; order Malpighiales; family Linaceae; genus Linum; species Linum lewisii. Next base: position 50,049,984 of record CM068300.1, on the reverse strand, counting down.
GCTAGCTTCTCCCATGTTTTTCACTCCATATTTGTTCACCTGTGATTGTGGCTAGAGATTAGACGGAAATCCAATTCAAAATCTTGTGTAAAAAGTTATAACTAGCTAGGATCAAGTGGCTAAATTGGTTAAATCAAGTAATTAAGTGTTGCAAATCAATGCTAAGTTTTTGAAGTGCTGAAAATAAAGCTAGGCAAGCCCGACACCTAAGTGAAGTGTTCGGGCTGAGCACTAGCAATGGCACAAATACTGTGAGCTAGGCAGGTCCAACACCTAAGTGAAGTGTTTGGTATCGAGCACTAGTATGCAGTAAATAAATTAAAGAAAGAAGTTGAAACTTGAAATAAATTGTGGTTTAAATTAGTCCTAGCTAGAACATGTAACGTACAGATCTAGAAACGGATGAAGTCGAGTCCATAGCCACGTTACTTTTCCTACCTCCGCATCCACATCATGGCTAGAGCTTAAAGTCTTTTTGATTAGAATTGGTGTTATCGTAGTCGGTTAATTATGATTAATTGTTTTGCCAAGAAACGAGCTTTGTTAAAACCACTACTTGAAGTGTGCAGAAATTAGTGAGATCGAAAACTTGTTTGGTTGATGTTCTTGCATGTGTAGGTCACTTTTTCTACGTGGAACAGTCTAAACTAGATTGTTAGAATTGAATCTCGGTTTAATCTCGTGTCAGTTGTGAATTTGAGTGTGTTATAGTTCAGTTTGCTTGAGGACAAGCAAAAGCTTAAGTGTGGGGTATTTGATGACACTCGATTTGACGTGATTATCAGCCTCATTTAAGCGACATTTCTTTGCTTAAGACATGGTTTTTAGGGTAGAATAACGAATATTCAATCAATTGCCCTATCTCGTGCCATTTGTGTTACCTTGGCCCTTTTTAGGTCTATTTGATGGTTTTCTAGTGTTTTTGCGTAAGCACAGGTTTTTACCGTCAAATAAAGTAGCCATGGACGTGTCTAAGGCATAGGAACATCGAGGAACTGAACCGGAATCAATCAAAGGAGCCAATCAAAGTCAAACCGAAAATCTGCCCATTCACACTTACACATTCGGCGAAAACAAGCTCACATCTTCGGCGAAAATAACAGTTTAAACCAACTGATGTCAAGAGAAGAACATCTTCGGCAAAAAGAGCCCAGGGTTTTCGGCGAAGATGCAAGGGAAAATCACTGGCGCCAACAGAAGGTATTTTCGGCGAAATTGATTAACTCTTCGATCCGAAAATAGAGTACAGAGAAATCAGCCGACGATGTTTTCAATTGCAAGAATATTTTCGGCAAAAATACTTCATTATTTTCGGCGAAAATCCCTTCCAAATCTGGTGCTGTATTGGAAACCCTAAAACGTACCTATTTAAAGAAGCAGCCGGCAGCCAAAGGGGAGACGGACAAATCATTATTCATATTTCACGAGTCAGACTTTTGAGAGTCAGCCGACTCTAGGGTCGATAGATAGAGTTTAGAGAGTTTGAAAATCCGTGGAGAGATCGTGACGCCATCCTTCCACCTCGGAGAACTCGGAGCTTAAAGTTGAAGATCCAGGAGACTGAAGCTTCGTGGGAGTCGTCAGAATTAGGTTTTTCAGTTTTTATCTGTTCTTCCTCTGTATGATGATCTTCATTGTCGCCTTTGATTCTCTTGTTTCTGATATGAGTAACTGAACTTGTAGAGCTTAGATTAGATGAACCCTAAGTGACCCAGGGCTTTAAAGCGGTCACGGATCGGCGGTAATTAGATTCGAAGTTCAATCAGTTTCTCTTTGCATGTTTGATTCGTTCTTCATTGTTCATGTTTCTTGTCTAGATTGATCCCCTAGATTAGATTCTTGTTAAGCTAAGGATAGAAGCGAACGCTCGCCTTACTTTAGAACATCGAATTGAACAATTAACCTTATAATTGGAGTGTGCCTTTCGTAGGAACCGGTTAGGGTTAATTCACTGCAAGAGTAACTCATTAATCACTAGTAATTACACCAATTAATTAAGTCGTTGTGAGAGGCGACCGTACCCGGGCGGCTAGTTAATCTTGGTAGTTAGAACGGATAGAGCGAACATTCGCCGGTCTTAAACCTAAGGGTAAGGAGTTATGGTGGTGTCTTAGTAATTGATTGAATAAGAATCAAGATCCGCTGATCTGTTGATTGCCAATGCTCTGGGGAACGAAGGGGGATTCGAAATCTAAGTTCGTCTATCTTCCCGTTAGTCAATCTTTTAATCTTTCTGTCTTTTGTTTTCCTTTGCTTAATAGATTAGAAGTCGTGGAACTCACACCACGCACAACGTGTTTTAACCTGAGTAATTTGCCAGCTTCTTCAAAGTAGTCGATCAGAAGAAACCTCGAGTTGAATACGATCTGCTATACGCTTTTTCTTAGCATTAGTAGTTTTTATTTGGCTGAACGTCCGAACAACGACCGGAGGTCTCACCAAATTGAGGATGTTAGAATTTGCCTGATCTTGTTTGCTATCTGTGATTCTATGGTTCAATTTTGAAATTTCTCTAGCATAGAATTGCTCAATTCTTGACTTGTGATGTTAAATTGACTTCAACTTTGAACAATGACGTCCAGACTGTTCCACTTAGAACCTGTAACCAACGTGTTGGAACTGATATTAAATGAGTCTAGGTCAGAACAGATCATAAATTACTTCAGTAGTTGAAACTTCAATTAATTGAACTGATTGGTCTGTTAATAACAAAGCTCGATAACACCGTTCTAAGATGATAGATGCTAGCTTCTCCCATGTTTTTCACTCCATATTTGTTCACCTGTGATTGTGGCTAGAGATTAGACGGAAATCCAATTCGAAATCTTGTGTAAAAAGTTATAACTAGCTAGGATCAAGTGGCTAAATTGGTTAAATCAAGTAATTAAGTGTCGCAAATCAATGCTAAGTTTTTGAAGTGCTAAAAATAAAGCTGGGCAAGCCCGACACCTAAGTGAAGTGTTCGGGCTGAGCACTAGCAAAGGCACAAATACTGTGAGCTAGGCAGGTCCAACACCTAAGTGAAGTGTTTGGTATCGAGCACTAGTATGCAGTAAATAAATTAAAGAAAGAGGTTGAAATTTGAAATAAATTGTGGTTTAAATTAGTCCTAGCTAGAACATGTAACGTACAGATCTAGAAACGGATGAAGTCGAGTCGATAGCCACGTCACTTTTCCTACCTCCGCATCCACATCATGGCTAGAGCTTAAAGTCTTTTTGATTAGAATTGGTGTTATCGTAGTCGGTTAATTATGATTAATTGTTTTGCCAAGAAACGAGCTTTGTTAAAACCACTACTTGAAGTGTGCAGAAATTAGTGAGATCGAAAACTTGTTTGGTTGATGTTCTTGCATATGTAGGTCACTTTTTCTACGTGAACAGTCTAAACCAAATTGTTAGAATTGAATCTCGGTTTAATCTCGTGTCAATTGTGAATTTGAGTGTGTTCTAGTTCAGTTTGCTTGAGGACAAGCAAAAGCTTAAGTGTGGGGTATTTAATGACACTCGATTTGACGTGATTATCAGCCTCATTTAAGCGACATTTCTTTGCTTAAGACATGGTTTTTAGGGTAGAATAACGAATATTCAATCAATTGCCCTCTCTCGTGCCATTTGTGTTACCTTGGCCCTTTTTGGGTCTATTTGATGGTTTTCTAGTATTTTTGCGTAAGCACAGGTTTTTGCCGTCAAATAAAGTAGCCATGGACGTGTCTAAGGCATAGGAACATCGAGGAACTGAACCAGAATCGATCAAAGGAGCCAATCAAAGTCAAACCGAAAATCTGCCCATTCACACTTACAGATTCGGCGAAAACAAGCTCACATCTTCGGCGAAAATAACAGTGTAAACCAACTGATGTCAAGAAAAGAACATCTTCGGGGAAAAGAGCCCAGGGTTTTCGGCGAATATGCAAGGGAAAATCACTGGCGCCAACAGAAGGTATTTTCGGCGAAATTGATTAACTCTTCGATCCGAAAATAGAGTACAGAGAAATCAGCCGGCGGTGTTTTCAATTGCAAGAATATTTTCGGCAACAATACTTCATTATTTTCGGCGAAAATCCCTTCCAAATCCGGCGCTGTATTGGATACCCTAAAACGTACCTATTTAAAGAAGCAGCCGGCAGCCAAAGGGGAGACGGACAAATCATTATTCATATTTCACGAATCAGACTTTTGAGAGTCAGCCGACTCTAGGGTCGATAGATAGAGTTTAGAGAGTTCGAAGATCCGTGGAGAGATCGTGACACCATCCTTCCACCTCGGAGAACTCAGAGCTTAAAGTTGAAGATCCAGGAGACTGAAGCTTCGTGGGAGTCGTCAGAATTAGGTTTTTCAGTTCTTATCTGTTCTTCCTCTGTATGATGATCTTCATTGTCGCCTTTGATTCTCTTGTTTCTGATATGAGTAACTGAACTTGTAGAGCTTAGATTAGATGAACCCTAAGTGACCCAGGGCTTTAAAGCGGTCACGGATCGCGGTAATTAGATTCGAAGTTCAATCAGTTTCTCTTTGCATGTTTGATTCGTTTTTCATTGTTCATGTTTCTTGTCTGGATTGATCCCCTAGATTAGATTCTTGTTAAGCTAAGGATAGAAGCGAACGCTTGCCTTACTTTAGCACATCGAATTGAACAATTAACCTTATAATTGGAGTGTGCCTTTCGTAGGAACCGGTTAGGGTTAATTCACTGCAAGAGTAACTCATTAATCACTAGTAATTACACCAATTAATTAAGTCGTTGCGAGAGGCGACCGTACCCGGGCGGCTGGTTAATCTTGGTAGTTAGAACGGATAGAGCGAACGTTCGCCGGTCTTAAACCTAAGGGTAAGGAGTTATGGTGGTGTCTTAGTAATTGATTGAATAAGAATCAAGATCCGCTGATCTGTTGATTGCCAATGCTCTGGGGAACGAAGGGGGATTCGAAATCTAAGTTCGTCTATCTTCCCGTTAGTCAATCTTTTAATCTTTCTGTCTTTTGTTTTCCTTTGCTTAATAGATTAGAAGTCGTGGAACTCACACCACGCACAACGTGTTTTAACCTGAGTAATTTGCCAGCTTCTTCAAAGTAGTCGATTAGAAGAAACCTCGAGTTGAATACGATCTGCTATACGCTTGTTCTTAGCATTAGTAGTTTTTATTTGGTTGAACATCCGAACAACGACCGGAGCGTTCACCAAGTAGATAATCTACATATGCTTCCAGATTTCTTCCAATATGCTTTGCAAAAATTCTATCGATGATCTGCTAATAAGTAGGTCCCGCGTTCTTGAGACCGAAAGGCATTACCTTATAGCTATAATTCTTGTTGGTGTCATGAATGAAATTTTTTCTTGATGTCCTCATTTAGGGGAATTTGGTGATAGCCGGAAAACATGTCCAAAAAGATAGCATCTTGTTGTTGGTTGTCGCGTCCACTAACTGCTCAAAGTTTGGTAATGGGTACGGCTCCGCCAAAATCCGGATGACTTTTTAACCAGGAGCACATTTGCTAACCACTCTGGGTATCGAACTTCCTTGATAAAATCCACTTTTAATAGTCTTTCCACCTCACATGCAACCGCCTGCTGCCTCTCTCGACAGATATTTCATCTCTTTTGTTGGACAGGGCGACTTCCTGGCTCAATCGCCAGACATTGTTTTATGATCTATGGGGTGATTCCCGGCATATCACTAGGCGAGCAAGCGAATAGGTGTGCAAATTCTCGTATTAGCTGAACTATCTTCTTTCGTTTATCTGTTTCCAAGTATGATGATATCCTCACTGTCTTTGTTGGGTCTCCCTCCCATAAGGGAATCGACACGTCCAACTCTGCCGGCGTAAGCCGCTCATTTCCACCTTGTGCCTCTAGGCTAATGTTGGAGCAAGTGCTCTTGGTTGCAGCTCTGTAACACCTTCTGGCTATCTCTAAATGCCCCCAGGTGATTCCTACCCCTTCTGCTGTGGTGAACTTCATGACTTGATGTACTAGCGAAGAAATTGCATGGAATGCTGCCAAAGATGGGCGACCCAGTATCATGTTATATGTTGACTTGCAATCAATGACATGAAAATTGATGGATCGCATGGGCTGGACCTCGCCGTCTACAATAGTAATCTTAATTGTGGCGATCCCTTTGATGGTAACCGTATGTCATGAGAATCCTGATATTGTTGTTTTTGTTTCCCGCAAGAGGTTTGCTAGTAGGCCCATCTGCTTGTACAAATCCCAGAAGATAATGTCTGCTGAACTACTCTCGTCAATCATTACTCGCTCAACGCGACTGTGATGGGTAAAAACTTGAATCACCATCGCCTCCAGGCTGGGCCCTCCAACTCGAGCCATGTCTTCCTCATTGAAGCCGATGATTGGGCGACCTACACGGTCAATAATCATCACCTCCTCGACTTCCTCCTTCCTTTTAACTTTCCTTGTTGGACAGCTTTCGCCTCCAAAAATAGTTTGATACACCTTGTTAACCTTTGTCCATGCGCTTCTTGCAATCAGGCGAAAACTCCCCCTTCTTCTCCTGGACGTTCTTCCTTTTTACGTTGGTCTCTTTCTGGACTTTTATCCTTTCTCTTAGTGCTGAGGATAAAATCTCTCAATCGCCCTTCATTAAACCATCGCTCGATCTCATTTTTCTGCTCCCTACACTCCTCGGTTGTATGCCCATGTGAGTCATGAAAATCACAAAATTTACAATGACTGCTTTGTTCAGGTGGAGTCTTCAAAGGCTTGTGCCGTTGTATGTGATGACCCTTATGCTGCATATATAGAAATATCTTTCTTCTAGACTCATTGAAGGGGTGTAATCTGGCCTTTCCTCCCTAAATACTCTCCTTTCTTCTTGGTACCTTCCCCTTTCTGGCGATCTATTCGTCCTTCGCCACCTACACTGTCTATCCGTCTATTTATTTTCTTGCTTTTCTGCCTTCACCACCTTCTCTACTATAATTTTGTGCGCCTTTGCCTCAAGATCTGAAAGTGAAGTCGGTGATGTGTTCACCAGCGATTCACGTAACCTGCTATTATGAGTTGCTTGGAATAGACTTGTTGCGGCGATTTCATGATCCACATTCATGATAGATTGTACAATTCCTATCCACTTGTCAAAAAATTCCTTCAACGACTCGTTTTCCCCCTGCCTTAGGTTTACCAGGACCTGCAATGGAACTATCATGCTTCTCTTACTTTCATACTTCTGGGCAGTGGCGAAGCCAGGGGAGTCCTGGCCCAGGCCCAGGGTCCCTTGGACCCGAATAGCTATAATTGGTGAACCTGTCGTTGGCGATTCACACAAATAACTACTAATGCTAAGAAAAAGCTATAGCAGATCGTATTCCGAGGGTCTCCTATGATTGACTACTTAAAAACTGGCAAAGTACTCAAATGCAAACACGTTGTGCATGGTGTGAGTTCCACGACTTCTAATTTTAAGAAATGCGGATAAATTAAAAAATTAAACTAAAGCAGATTGGAAATTAGGGTTTGAAAACAAGGATGACAGACGAACTTAGACTTTGAATCCCCCTTCGTTCCCTAGAGCATTGGCAATCAACAGATCAGCGGATTTCGATTCTCATTCAATCAATTACTAAGACACCACCATAACTCCTTACCCTTAGGTTTAAGACCGGCGAACGTTCGCTCTATCCGTTCTAACTACCAAGATTAACTAGCCGCCCGGGTACGATCGCCTCTCGCAACGACTTAATTAACTGGTGTAATTACTAATGATTCATGAGTTACTCTTGCAGTGAATTAACCCTAACCGGTTCCTACGAAAGGCACACTCCAATTATAAGGTTAATTGTTCAATTTGATGTTCTAAGGTAAGGCGAACGTTAGCTTCTATCCTTAGCTTAACAAGAATCTAATCTAGGTGATCAATCCAGACAAGAAACATGAACAATGAAGAACAAATCAAACATGAAAAATAACTGATTTAATTTCGAATCTAATCACCGCCGATCCGTGACCGCTTTAAAGCCCTGGGTCACTTAGGGTTCATCTAGTCTAAGCTCTAATGAGTTTAGCTACTCATGATCAATACAAAAGAAACAAAGATAAAGAAAGAGTTCATCATCCAGAGGAAGAACAGAAAAGAATCTGAAAAACCTAATTTAGACGACTCTGACAGACTTCCATCTTTGGTAGATAACACTCCTAGCTCCGATTCTCCGAGATGGAAGGGATGGCGTCACGATCTCTATCCGGCTCTTCGAACTCGAACTCCTCGCTCCAGAACTTGAGAGGATTCTTTGAATTCTGATCTCGAAAAGTTGTATTATGATTAATTATGATTCTCCCTTCTTTGGGCCGCCGGGTTAAGTATAAATACTTAACCCTAAATTAGCCGAAACAGCCTGATAATTTCGCCGAAAATAACAAGGTATTTTTGGCAAAAATCCTTGTGTAAATGGCCGGTCACTAAGCTGCTTCTTCTGTCCTTTTCGCCGAATAGGTTTCGGTCCGAAAACATATTGTTTTTGCCGAAACCATCCTTCAAGTGGCATCAGTCGATTTGCACTAATATTTTTGCCGAAAATAATAGGTTATTTTCGGCGAAATCTTCTTTGTAAACGGGCAGGAGATTGCTTGAACTTAATTGGCTCCTTTGATCGATTCTGGTTCAGTTCCTCGATGTTCCAATGCTTTAGACACGTCCATGGCTACTTTATTTGACGGCAAAAACCTATGCTAACATGAAAACACTAGAAAACCATCAAATAGACCCCAAACGGGCCAAGGTAACACAAATGGCACGAGATAGGGCAATCGATTGAATATTCGTTATTCTACCCTAAAAACCATGTCTTAAGCAAAGAAATGTCACTTAAATGAGGCTGATAATCACGTCAAATCGAGTGTCATCAAATACCCCACACTTAAGCTTTTGCTTGTCCTCAAGCAAACTGAATAGAAACGCTCATTTTCATAAATGATAAGATCGATTAAATTGGAGCTCAATCAAACACAATGAATTATTAGATAGATCGATCCTAGAACAAGAAACCTAATTCTATCATAGGTTTGCATTTCGACCACATCTCCACCACTGTGACAACACGAGTATCTAGTCAAGAAGGACTTCCCTGCTAGGACCGTAATGAAAACTACACTACTCGGGTTTATAATGAGATGGATGATGGGAATGAATGATGATGGCTTTGTGCGGTGTAGCTTTCGACTAACTTCCCTCAAATCTAATCTATGGCTTCCTACCATCTAACCAAACACGGGTGGAATAATGAACGCTCGTCCTATGATACCCTCAAGCAACCTAGCACTTATTCTTTTTCTTTACACGATTTTTTTTTTCTTTTCTTTCTTTTGAACTTTTCTTTTGACTTCGTTCTTCCATTTGTAGGGAGAAGAACGTTTTATTGAACTAGAAACTTTGACCTTTTTTTTTATTTTCTTCTTTTCTTCATTTTTAGAAATTTTTCTCTTTTTCTTTCTTTTACTTACTTTTTTCTTTTGTGCCGATTTTTCTTTTAGTTGCTAGAGGGGTTTACACGTCTGGACGTATTAGCTAAGACCACCTGTTTAATGGCTATAGGCAGGTTACCACAAACCGACTTCCGGTAGGTCAATCTAGAACTACAACCACAGGGGATCAACGGGGAATGAAAGAAATGGGGAATGGCTGTAATGTATTATTGAACCGAAAGAACAGGCCAAGCTCAAGGGTCTAAACCTAGTGGATTTATCGTTTGGTAGGCTATCTGGCTTAGTAGCTGAATCTAGGTGCCCCTATCCTTCTAGAACTCGTGTCATCGTGTGGTCTCGAGTAGGTCTCATGCAAATTCTAACTCATTCAAGTAAACAGAAAACCACTCAGAAAGAATTAAAATTGCGAGTTACGTGCAATGGATCAAAAGCTCATAGTTGGTTTGCTAGTCGGATTCGGTCATTTTCATGCAATCAAGGCTACAAACTACAAGTGTGATTTTAAAAATTCTGTTCTGACCAGGCAATTTAGCATCAAAGTATACAAGTTGGTTCTCAAGTTCTAGGTTAAGCAGTCTAAGCATCATTATGAAAGGTTGAACAACAACTTAACATCAAAAATCAAGAACTGAGCCATTCTAATGCTAGTGAGACAGGAATGGAATCACGAAGCACACACAAAACACAATCAAGGGCAATCAAGTTCATGGAAGGTTCTCTAGCATCCTACCCCACACTTAAATTGGACTGTGTCCTCACAAGACTAATTCTAGAGGTCAGAGTGAAGTAGAAGAACCTGGACCGAGATGATTGGCGTAGGGGATGAGCATGGGTCCTCGGAGCGGATGGAATCTACCCAAGCGAAGCAAAGGGAATCTCCCAACTGCCTACAAAACAAAAACAAATGAAACATAAAAAGGAAACCGGGGCAAGTGTCCCGGATCCACACAGAAAAAAGTTGGATAGAAATCCGAAAAGAATAAACAAAAAGAAGACACCAGAAAAGGAATACAACCCGATCACTGCTGGTCCGGTGAACCGGGAGGTGGAAAGTGGAGAAATTTGCCGAGCTGGCGTTGCCACGCCATCTGTGCCTCATACCGCCGGTCGGCGCGGCGCATATGTTGCTGCATAATAGTCCATCGCGCCTCTTGAGTGGCGTTGTTGGTGATGCGCTACTCCTGAAGTCGCTCGTACAATTCCCCAACATCCGCGGGGTGGTGTCGGGGCTGCTGGGGAGGCGCCTGGTATGGATCGGAAATGTGCGACGGCGACTGGTGAGCATACCCTGCCTGATGATGTGGCGAGGGTATATAATCTTGGAATACTGGCGGCGGCTGGGGCTGCTCCTGCTCAGCATCATCTTCTTCCTCCGACTCGACCACAGGTTGGAGTGGAGGATCTGCTGCTACGTGGGGACTGAGGTCGAGTTCTAAGTAGTACTCAACCGCTAAGTCTCCTCCAACAGTCCTAACTCGGTGTCGTGGAATGTGCGGGCCATATTCATGGCTGATGCCGAAAGAGAGGATGAGCTGTCATATGAAGTTGCCTCCCAGGAGTCTGCGCGGTGGCGTCTTCCTCCTAGTCTTCTGGCGGAAGATGCGAGCCAGCACCCAGCCGGGGTGTAGAGGGTAGCTCTCTCGGATGGCTCGAAGAAGCATGAGCTCCTCCTTGAGGATATGGTGGCGATCCTTATCTGGTACATATAAAAGAGATCTACACCAAACCATATGAATAAATTTATAGAGCGGGTGAGAGAGAGAGACTTAACTGAGTTGCCCGCTCCGAGGCGATCGCTAGGCACGCCTGTCATGTGGCTCCATAGCGCGTTATACTCCTCGTCGTCATCATCTTCTCCCCAACCGAGGTGATGATTGTGATAGTGCTCGTAGGGGATGCCGAGATGAGCAGCAAACTCATCGTAGGTGAGCTGCCTGTACACCCCACCAAGATAGAAGGTGACAACCTTCTGGCACTGCTTCCTCTTGTGCTCATCCAGATCAAATGTTGCCCAGAACTCCTGGAGGTCAATGTCTGGGAACACGGCAGCGATGGTAGTCAGCTCTAGGAGACCGGCCGGTGCTAGGGCGTCATGCACGTTCCGGTGATAATCCTCGTCATGCTCCTGGAGCGAATCCATGGAAAGAGGGCGTACGTCAGCTCCACGAATGTGCTGAATCTTCTGGAAGCACTCGAAGTAGAAGTCAGGTAGACGGGCGATAGTGCGATGGTATCCAGCCCGACGGGGTAGTGCAGGTGGTGGGCCCAGAACGGCGGGTGTGACGGGGGCGGCAGCTCCGGAGCTCGAGGCGCCATCAAGTCGCGCCTTAGTCCTGCGCTCATAAGTGGTGTTCCTAAAACCAGAATGAAAACAGATTAGTCAACCAAAACCTTACCCCACACTTAGTAGAAAAACTCAATTTCACAAAGAAATGAGGGAAACTAAGTGGGGTAAGCAAAGCGGAGTAACCGGTAATCATAGACAGTAAAATACATACTTAGGAACAGCCAGAATCGGATAAGCACAATCAGAGTTCAAAAAGTCAAACCGACATTTAGAAAGTCAACATTTAGGCATATCGAACCCTAATCATGGCAAGACTATCATAACTTGGAGAATGAAGGTAAAATATGATCTCAAATGGCAAGCACGATAATCTGAACGAGAATGAACACTTATGACAGCCAAACGATCAAATACAGTTCATGGTCAAACCGACATTTCTCACAAGTCAACATAACAAGGAATCAATCCTATGCATAGCAACACATGATCAAATGATATGGAAATTAAGCACGGAACTCCCTAAGCATGCTAGAACAATTCTATAAGTTCAGCTAATGATGACACTCGATTTGACGTGATTATCAGCCTCATTTAAGCGACATTTCTTTGCTTAAGACATGGTTTTTAGGGTAGAATAACGAATATTCAATCAATTGCCCTATCTCGTGCCATTTGTGTTACCTTGGCCCTTTTCGGGTCTATTTGATGGTTTTCTAGTGTTTTTGCGTAAGCACAGGTTTTTGCCGTCAAATAAAGTAGCCATGGACGTGTCTAAGGCATAGAAACATCGAGGAACTGAACCGGAATCAATCAAAGGAGCCAATCAAGTCAAACTGAAAATCTGCCCATTCACACTTACACATTCGGCGAAAACAAGCCCACATCTTCGGCGAAGATAATAGTGTAAATCAACTGATGCCAAGAGAAGGATGGTTTCGGCGAAAAGAGCCCAGGGTTTTCGGCGAAAATGCAAGGGAAAATCAATGGCGCCAACAGAAGTATGGTTTCGGCAAACCATTCAACTGCTCGGACCGAAAATAATGAACAGCCGGCGGAGCCCTGAACTCAAGCTAGTTTCGCCGAAACTGTCCCTATGGTTTCGGCGAAAATCCCTTCCAAATCCGGCGCTGTATTGGAAACCCTAAAACGTACCTATTTAAAGAAGCAGCCGACAACAATAGAGACAGAACAACCACACAACAATTCATTATTCTTATTTTCTCAAATCAGACTTTTGAGAGTCAGCCGACTCTAGGGTCGATAGATAGAGTTTAAAGAGTTTGAAGATCCGTGGAGAGATCGTGACGCCATCCTTCCACCTCGGAGAACTCAGAGCTTAAAGTTGAAGATCCAGGAGATTGAAGCTTCGCGGGAGTCGTCAGAATTAGGTTTTTCAGTTTTTTCTGTTCTTCCTCTGTATGATGATCTTCATTGTTGCCTTTGATTCTCTTGTTTCCGATATGAGTAACTGAACTTGTAGAGCTTAGATTAGATGAACCCTAAGTGACCCAGGGCTTTAAAGCGGTCACGGATCGGCGGTAATTAGATTCGAAGTTCAATCAGTTTCTCTTTGCATGTTTGATTCGTTCTTCATTGTTCATGTTTCTTGTCTGGATTGATCCCCTAGATTAGATTCTTGTTAAGCTAAGGATAGAAGCGAACGCTCGCCTTACTTTAGAACATTGAATTGAACAACTAACCTTATAATTGGAGCGTGCCTTTCGTAGGAACCGGTTAGGGTTAATCCACTGCAAGAGTAACTCATAAATCATTAGTAATTACACCAGTTAATTAAGTCGTTGCGAGAGGCGACCGTACCCGGGCGGCTAGTTAATCTTGGTAGTTAGAACGGATAGAGCGAACGTTCGCCGGTCTTAAACCTAAGGGTAAGGAGTTATGGTGGTGTATAGAAACCGATTGAATTAGAATTGAAAACCGTTGATCTTGTGATTGCCGTTGCTCTGGTGATCTAAGGGGGATTCGAAATCTAAGTTCGTCTATCTTCCCGTTAGTCAATCTTTTAATCTTTCTGTCTTTTGTTTTCCTTTGCTTAATAGATTAGAAGTCGTGGAACTCACACCACGCACAACGTGTTTTAACCTGAGTAATTTGCCAGCTTCTTCGAAGTAGTCGATTAGAAGAAACCTTGAGTCGAATACGATCTGCTATATCGCTTTTTCTTAGCATTAGTAGTTATTTGGTTGAACGCATCACAACGACACGTTCACCAAATTGGCGCCGTTGCCGGGGACTCTTCTAATTGTTTGAAAGAAGAGTTGGCAAATTATTCTTCTACCTTTCCGCCTTACCATTTATTTTCCCTCCATATTTTCATGATTTACCTGGGTAGTGTTTTTGAGTTTTAATTATGCAGGATTACAGGTGGGATGACCAGTACCAAGAGTGGTATGTCGATGAAGCACCGTATATTGAGGATAACCAAGAGATGTATATGCTAGCTCATCAGCATCGACAACAGACGACGAGAATAGAATCCTTCTTGGAGAATATCTCTACAGAGCTACAAGCTCACAAAGAGATAGACTCCCAAGTTCATCAAAATCGACAACAGACGGAAAGAGTAGAATCCGCCTTGGATGATCTCATTTCGAAGCTACAAGCTCGTCTCACGACGGACATCAAGCTCGAGCAACCAAATCAATTAATTGAAGAACACGCTCAGGAGATGTTCGAAGAAGAAGATGAGCCCGTCCATGACTATCATGAGCTAGAAGAATCCTTGGCGGTGGTGGTTGATAAAGACAAAGAGCCAATCCATCTTGAAGTTGAAGCCGAAGAGGAGCACGAAGAAATCAAGGAGATACCCTCACCTACACTTCCACCGAGTCAACCTGTAGAGAAGATGGAGCTCATTGATCATGCCGCGCCGTACTACCTCTTTCCTCTTCTAGAAGGAGAATTCAAGAAGAACTGGTCATCCAACCAGAACCACGATCTACTGGAACACTACCGGTTACATCACCCTGCTAGAGTGCTACATGGCACTCAACCGCTATCCTTGAAGAAGACGATTGACTTCAAGGAACTTCTGAGTTGGGGTCCCTAACAGGTATCGTCCGGCTCAAGGACGTTAAAAGAGAGCGCTTCGTGGGAGGCAACCCACGGCTGGAGTCCGTTCTTGAACTTTTGAGTCAGTCTTTTTCATCGTTCGAGTCGGTTTCGGGAAGCAAAAACTGTCAGTTTGTTTGATTTATTATTTTTCATGTAGAGTCTGCATGTCATAGAGTCAGTCGCAAGTTGATTGAGGTCGTTTCGATTTTTCTGGATTTAACTGTGATTTTTGAAGTTGGCCTGATTTACGAAAATATTTTCACCCGAACAGTTCAAAATTTTCGGCGAAGCCACTACCATTTTCGGCGAAACTGATTCTTGGTTTTCGAACTCATTCTTCTTGTTTCCTATTTTAGGTTCGAAAATTTTCTGATTTCGGCGAAACCATCCCAACTAAATTTTCGGCGAAACCGAACTACCATTTTCGGCGAAATCACCTTTTGGATTTTCAACTGAGTCTCCCTGTTTCATATTTTCGGTCCGAAATTTATACTGTTTTCGCCGAAATTGATTTTGAAAACCAAGCAGTGATTTGAACTAAAGTTTTCGGCGAAAACGCCTTCGAAAATACGGCAGTGCATTTGAACTAAAATTTTTGGCGAAACCACCCTTTTAATTTCGCCGAAAATAATTTTGAAAATCACCCAACTATTCCTTTAAAATCCGGATTCACCCTCTCTCTTCCTTCTTTCAGTTTCTCATTCAATCGTCAAAATATTTTTAAAATTTCCCTTAACCTTCTTTGTTCGACTTTTATTATGTGTGGATCCGGGGCACTTGTCCCGGTATCCTTTTGATCTTTTTGTTGTTTTTGTTTTGTAGGATCCTGAGTAGCTACTCCGCTCTGCTCCGGGCTATCCGTGTTCATCCCCTACACCGACCATCTCGTCACAGGTTTCTTCGTATCCCTCTACTCTAGTTTAGTCCTGTGAGGACACAGAACCGTTTAAGTGTGGGGTGGGAGTCTAGGATTATGCATGATCTTGCTTGCTATCTATGATTCTATGGTTCAAATTTGAATTTCTCTAGCATAGAATTGCTCAATTCTTGACTCTTGACGTTAAATTGACTTCAATTTTGAACAATGACGTCTAGACTGTTCCACTTAGAACCTGTAACCAACGTGTTGGAACTAATATTAAATGAGTCTAGGTCAGAACAGATCATAAATCACGTCAGTAGTTGAAACTTGAATTAATTGAACTGATTGGTCTGTTAATAACATAGCTCGATAACACCGTTCTAAGATGATAGATGCTAGCTTCTCCCATGTTTTTCACTTCATATTTGTTCACCTGTGATTGTGGCTTGAGATTAGACGAAAAATCCAATTCGAAATCTCGTGTAAAAAGTTATAACTAGCTAGGATTAAGTGGCTAAATGGTTAAATCAAGTAATTGAGTTAATCAAATCAATGTTAAGTTCTTTAAAGTGCTGAAAATAAATCTAGGCAAGCCCAACACCTAAGTGAAGTGTTCGGGTTGAGCACTAGCAAAAAGGCACGAATACTGTGAGCTAGGCAGGTCCAACACCTAAGTGAAGTGTTTGGTATCGAGCACTAGTATGCAGTAAATAAATTAAAGAAAGTTTGAATCTTGAAAGAAATTGTTGTTCAAATTGGTCCTAGCTAGAACGTGTAACGTACAGATCTAGAAGCGGATGAAGTCGATTCGATAGCCACGTCACTTTTCCTACCTTCGCGTCCACATCATGGCTAGAGCTTAAAGTCTTTTCTCATTAGAATTGGTGTTATCGTAGTCGGTTAATTATGATTAATTGTTTTGACAAGAGACGAGCTCTGTTAAAACTACTACTTGAAGTGTGCAGAGATTAGTGAGATCGAAAATTTATTTGGTTGATGTTCTTGCATGTGTAGGTTAAGTTTCTACGTGGAACAGTCTAAACCAAATTGTTAGAATTGAATCTTGGTTTAATCTCGTGTCATTTGTGATTTTGAGTGTGTTCTAGTTTAGTTTGCTTGAGGACAAGCAAAAGCTTAAGTGTGGGGTATTTGATGACACTCGATTTGACGTGATTATCAGCCTCATTTAAGCGACATTTATTTGCTTAAGACATGGTTTTTAGGGTAGAATAACGAATATTCAATCAATTGCCCTATCTCGTGCCATTTGTGTTACATTGGCCCTTTTCGGGTCTATTTGATGGTTTTCTAGTGTTTTTGCGTAAGCACAGGTTTTTGCCGTCAAATAAAGTAGCCATGGACGTGTCTAAGGCATAGGAACATCGAGGAACTGAACCGGAATCGATCAAAGGAGCCAATCAAGTCAAACCGAAAATCTGCCCATTCACACTTACACATTCGGCGAAAACAAGCCCACATCTTCGGCGAAGATAACAGTGTAAATCAACTGATGCCAAGAGAAGGATGGTTTCGGCGAAAAGAGCCCAGGGTTTTCGGCGAAAATGCAAGGGAAAATCAATGGCGCCAACAGAAGGATGGTTTCGGCGAAACCATTCAACTGCTTGGACCGAAAATAATGAACAGCCGGCGGAGCCCTGAACTCAAGCCAGTTTTGCCGAAACTGTCCCTATGGTTTCGGCGAAAATCCCTTCCAAATCCGGCGCTGTATTGGAAACCCTAAAACGTACCTATTTAAAGAAGCAGCCGGCAGCAATAGAGACAGAACAACCACACAACAATTCATTATTCTTATTTTCTCAAATCAGACTTTTGAGAGTCAGCCGACTCTAGGGTCGATAGATAGAGTTTAGAGAGTTCGAAGATCCGTGGAGAGATCGTGACGCCATCCTTCCACCTCGGAGAACTCAGAGCTTAAAGTTGAAGATCCAGGAGATTGAAGCTTCGCGGGAGTCGTCAGAATTAGGTTTTTCAGTTCTTTTCTGTTCTTCCTCTGTATGATGATCTTCATTGTTGCCTTTGATTCTCTTGTTTCCGATATGAGTAACTGAACTTGTAGAGCTTAGATTAGATGAACCCTAAGTGACCCAGGGCTTTAAAGCGGTCACGGATCGGTGGTAATTAGATTCGAAGTTCAATCAGTTTCTCTTTGCATGTTTGATTCGTTCTTCATTGTTCATGTTTCTTGTCTGGATTGATCCCCTAGATTAGATTCTTGTTAAGCTAAGGATAGAAGCGAACGCTCGCCTTACTTTAGAACATCGAATTAAAACAATTAACCTTATAATTGGAGCGTGCCTTTCGTAGGAACCGGTTAGGGTTAATCCAGTGCAAGAGTAACTCATAAATCATTAGTAATTACACCAGTTAATTAAGTCGTTGCGAGAGGCGACTGTACCCGGGCGGCTAGTTAATCTTGGTAGTTAGAACGGATAGAGCGAACATTCGCCGGTCTTAAACCTAAGGGTAAGGAGTTATGGTGGTGTATAGAAATCGATTGAATTAGAATTGAAAATCGCTGATCTTGTGATTGCCGTTGCTCTGGTGATCTAAGGGGGATTCGAAATCTAAGTTCGTCTATCTTCCCGTTAGTCAATCTTTTAATCTTTCTGTCTTTTGTTTTCCTTTGCTTAATAGATTAGAAGTCGTGGAACTCACACCACGCACAACGTGTTTTAACCTGAGTAATTTGCCAGCTTCTTCAAAGTAGTCGATTAGAAGAAAACCTTGAGTCGAATACGATCTGCTATACGCTTTTTCTTAGCATTAGTAGTTATTTGGTTGAACGCATCACAACGACACATTCACCAGCTAACCTAGTTCACACGAAAACAGTCGGCACGCAAAACGAGGCAAACCGAAAAGTCAACTGAAAGTCAACCCCGACGAAATTCAGCAATCCATACGTCAAAAGATTCGTATTGAAAATCTCTACAACTTACCTTGAAGCCATGACTGCTAAAAATGAACGGGTGGGGAGGAATGGGTGAAAAACTTAGAAAACAGGGGTTTCGGTGAACTGGAGCTGTAGAGCTCCGATTCGGCTGTTCTAGGGCTCGACGAAATCGGAATGGAGAGGGGAAGGGAGCGGCGGCGGTCGGCGGCGTGGGGTGGCGGGAAACGGCAGCGACGGCGGTTTTAAAGAAGTGGTGGTCGGCGGCGATTTGAAAAACAAAAAGGGGAGGGGGTTTCGGTTTTGTAACGAAAATTAAAGTGGATGAGAGAGGGGGTGGTTTCGGAATTTTAAAGGAATAGTGGGGTGATTTTCAAAATTATTTTCGGCGAAAATAGGAAGGTGGTTTCTCTGAAAATTTCAGTTCAAATACACTGCCGGATTTTCAAGTGCGTTTTCGCCGAAAAAAGAACACTTTTTCACCGAAAACTTTAGTTCAAAAACAATGCTTGGTTTTCAAAATCGATTTCGCCGAAAACATAATACATTTCGGAACGAAAATAAGGAACAGGGAGAATCAGTGAAAACCAAAAGACGATTTCGCCGAAAATGGGGTTTGAAATTCGCCGAAAATTTTGAACTACTCGGGTTGAAAATATTTTCGCAAATCCGGCCAACTTCAGAAAATCACAGTTAAATTCACAAAAATCGGAACGACCTCAATCAACTTGCAACTGACTCGATGACACACAGACTCTACAAGAAAAATAATAAATCAAACAAACTGCCACTTTTGGCTCCCCCGAACCGACTCTAAAATACCAAGTTCAACAAAAATTAAAACAGACTCCAGCCGTGGGTTGCCTCCCACGAAGCGCTCTTTTATTAACGTCCTTGAGCTGGACGATACCTGGACGGTATTAGGAGACATCCCGACTTAGATTCTCCTTCACGCTCGCGTCAGAGTTCATGAAGTACAGCTTCGGGACTTCTCCGGTAAGCGTGAATCTCTTCCCGTTTGCGTGCAAAAGCTTGGTACGTCCATCGGGGAGATGATCAACGAACTTGAACGGTCCAAACAGTTCTCTGGAGAGGTCATCCTTCTTGAGTGTGATGATGGAAGGAATGAGGACTGTCGGCTTCTTCTTCTTGTTATTCTCCAGCTTGGTATCACCAAGATCGGTGATCGTCAGTACTTCCTTAGGAGTTGCTTTCGGCTTCTCCCTCCATACTTGTTCCGGCGCCGGTTTCTCGGAACTAATAGGTGGTGCAGCTGGCTCGGTGGGAGACAATGGAATTTTTGGTCTCCAGACCATTTGGGTCTTCGTCTTCTTGTTCTTTCCTCGAGGTCTGCTCGGTGGTTTAGAAGAGGCTTGCAGTTCCTTCTTCTTCTTCTTAAGCGGCTTCTGAACCGAAATTTCTGGCTTCTCCTTAATAACCTGTTCAATGCCTGCAGCAACAACTGATATAGAGACACTAGAAGAAGCATTAGTAACGGAGTTGACGGAGTCAACCCCACAGTTTCAACAGCTAGGCAGTGAGATTCTTCATTCTTAGAGTCATATTTCATGCCATCTTTAAGACGGAAAGTTTTCGTTTCTTTACCAACTCTTAGAGTCAAAGAACCATTTGGAACGTTAATATTCATTCCCGTAGTAGCCATGAAAGGTCGACCTATGAGTATGGTAGAATCATCTGTACTAGTATCCATAATCACATAGTCAGCTAAGAACGTGAACAGACCACATTTAGTAATAACGTCTTTAATCTCTCCCTTAGGGGTTTTAAGTGATCTATCAGCAAAGACGAGTTGCATACTAGGCGGTTCAAGTTCTCCTAGGTTTAACTTTTCAAACAGGTTCATAGGCATGACATTAACAGACGCTCCTAGATCAACTAAACAGCGTTCGATCTCAACATCATTGATTACCAAAGGCAAAGTAAAAGAACCAGGATCAGATAACTTAGCTGGATATGGAGAGGCAGGTTTCTTAATACGAATGTCAGGATATCCTTCCTTGTTCCCCTTCATGCCAGTCTCGATCCTTGCATTTGGCAGCAATGCTCTAGGAAAAGGAGGCTTCACGACGTATGGTGCACGAGGAGGATCATCCTCCTTAGGCGCCGGTTCCTGTTCTTCTTCTTCCTCCGGAGTTTCAGCGATCCTGCGTAAGACAGAACAAGCATCAGCAATTATGTTTGGAAGTTTTCGAGCAGTTACCATTTTAGCCTGTTCTTTTCTCGGGTTTGGCTCTGTCTGGCTTGGAAGCTGGCCAAATGGTCGACCAAATGCTAGCATGCTCGAGATGTTGTTCACGGCTTGCTCAATTCTTTGCCCAGATGCTATCTGTTCTTGATTGAGAAGAGCTTGAGCCTTGAACTGACTGTCATGATCATCGAGCCTTGTGATGATCTGGCTGAGCTTCTTATCCAGGTCATTGACATTGTTCTCTCTTTGATGATGATGCCCTAGATAGGATATGTTAAGATATTGATTCTGGCGATTGCCAGGAGCAGTTTCATAATTACCCGGATTGCGATGCGGTGGCTGGTAGCCACCTGCCGGCGGATGGTTAGGCTTCTGATCCTGAGCTGGACCAGCCGGGCGGTTATTCTGGTTCTGGTTGTGGTTGGCGCCAGCATTGTAGGGAGGTCTGTCTTGATAGTTCCCTTGCTGTCTGAAGTTACGGTAGCCAGCATAACCATTCTGATTATTGACGAAGCCTTGTTGGATGAAATTTACCTCTTCTGCAGACCAGACTTCTGCCTTACCAAAATTTTGACAACGGCCTCCGTTATGTGCGCAAGCTCCACACCACTCGCAATCGGCAACGCAGACAGAAGTTGTCAGCGGCTTGATCGGTGTGGTAGACTTCTTCAGATGCTTCTCGACCTCTACCTTGATAGCTGCTTCAAGATCTAGCTTGCTCCTCGATCCTTCAGATTGTCGCTCCCAGTTCCTTGACTTGGAAGCACAGTTTGCGAAGTGAAGAAGAGCAGCTTCAGGAGTGAGTGTAGTGCAATCCCCTTCAGCTAGAGAATTGACCCACTTGGCAGATTCTTCTCGAAGTCCTCGAGAAAAGATTTCAGCTAACTGCCTGTTCTCGAATCCATGATGAGGGCAGGTGTAGAGAAGTTCTTGGAATCGATTCCAAGTATCATACAAGCTTTCTCCTTCTTTCTGGGAGAATCTGGCGATGCTGTCCTTGATGGCAGTTGTTCTGGCCGGAGGGAAGTATTCTTCAACGAAGTCCTGAGCCAGAGTATCCTAGTTAATGTAGTAGCCAGGTGGTTTGCCAGTAAGCCACCTCTTAGCAGCGCCTTTCAGAGAGAACGGAAAAGCTCTCAGACAAAGAGTGTTCTTGTCGAGATTTCCGCTCTTGAAAGTGCTGCAGAGATCAAGGAAGTCTGCAAGATGAGTGCACGGATTGTCCAGGGGCCTGCCTTCAAACTGTAAATCCCTAGAGATCATAGTCAAGAATGGAATCTTGATCTCATAGTCAGGATCTCCTTCTATGCGTGGAACGGCAATGGCAGATCGAACGCTAGTCGCGCTCGGCTTGTTATAGTCTGCTAGACTCTTCTGTGCAGGTGGTGGCGGGTGGCGGCGGTTGATCGCCATTTGGTGGTAATCTATCGCCCATGGTAGGAGATGGAGGAGGTGAAAGTGACTTGGTGTATGAAGCGGATGAAGATGACGGTACAGGTGAAGATGGAGATGAGGAACTCTCTTTCGGTTCCTCGATCTTGATCGGAGTGATGAATGGATTGGATCTGCCTTTCTTCAGAATCTGTGATCGTAGAGGTGTAGCAGAACTGCCTGGTCTCTCTGCACTCTTAGCCTGTTCGGTTTGAGAGCGAGTCCAAGGACGGTGAGGCATACACCTGTAAACCTACAGATAACAAAGACAAACAAAACCAGTGTAAAATCGAAGTGGGTGGAAAAATGAAAGATGGAAAATAGAAGAATAAATTGCCAGTTCTTCTTTCGAACAATCAAAAGAGAGTTCCCCGGCAACGGCGCCAATTTGGTGAACCTGTCGTTGGCGATTCACACAAATAACTACTAATGCAAAGAAAAAGCTATAGCAGATCGTATTCCGAGGGTCTCCTATGATTGACTACATCAAAACTGGCAAAGTACTCAAATGCAAACACGTTGTGCGTGGTGTGAGTTCCACGACTTCTAATTCTAAGAAATGTGGATAAATTAAAAACTTAAACTAAAGCAGATTGGAAATTAGGGTTTGAAAACAAGGATGACAGACGAACTTAGACTTTGAATCCCCCTTCGTTCCCCATAGCACTGGCAATCAACAGATCAGCGGATTTCGATTCTCATTCAATCAATTACTAAGACACCACCATAACTCCTTACCCTTAGGTTTCAGACCGGCGAACGTTCGCTCTATCCGTTCTAACTACCAAGATTAACTAGCCGCCCGGGTACGGTAGCCTCTCGCAACGACTTAATTAACTGGTGTAATTACTAATGATTAATGAGTTACTCTTGCAGTGAATTAACCCTAACCGGTTCCTACAAAAGGCACGCTCCAATTATAAGGTTAATTGTTCAATTTGATGTTCTAAGGTAAGGCGAGCGTTCGCTTCTATCCTTAGCTTAACAAGAATCTAATCTAGGTGATCAATCCAGACAAGAAACATGAACAATGAAGAACAAATCAAACATGAAAAAGAACTGATTGAATTTCGAATCTAATCACCGCCGATCTGTGACCGCTTTAAAGCCCTGGGTCACTTAGGGTTCATCTAGTCTAAGCTCTAACGAGTTTAGCTATTCATGATCATTACAAAAGAAACAAAGATAAAGAAAGAGTTCATCATCCAGAGGAAGAACAGAAAAGAATCTGAAAAACCTAATTTAGACGACTCTGACAGACTTCGATCTTCGGTAGATAACACTCCTAGCTCCGATTCTCCGAGATGGAAGGGATGGCGTCACGATCTCTATCCGGCTCTTCGAACTCGAACTCCTCGCTCCAGAACTTGAGAGGATTCTCTGAATTCTGATCTCGAAAAGTTGTATTATGATTAATTATGATTCTCCTTTCTTTGGGCCGCCGGGTTAAGTATAAATACTTAACCCTAAACTAGCCGAAACAGCCTGATAATTTCGCCGAAAATAACAAGGTATTTTCGGCAAAAATCCTTGGGTAAATGGCCGGTCACTAAGCTGCTTCTTCTGTCCTTTTCGCCGAATAGGTTTCGGTCCGAAAACATATTGTTTTCGCTGAAACCATCCTTCAAGTGGCATCAGTCGATTTGCACTAATATTTTCGCCGAAAATAATAGGTTATTTTATAATAGGTTATTTTGGCGAAATCTCTTTGTAAACGGGCAGGAGATTGCTTGAACTTAATTGGCTCCTTTGATCAATTCTGGTTCAGTTCCTCGATGTTCCAATGCTTTAGACACGTCCATGGCTACTTTATTTGACGGCAAAAACCTGTGCTAAGATGAAAACACTAGAAAACCATCAAATAGACCCGAAACGGGCCAAGGTACACAAATGGCACGAGATAGGGCAATCGATTGAATATTCGTTATTCTACCCTAAAAACCATGTCTTAAGCAAAGAAATGTCGCTTAAATGAGGCTGATAATCACGTCAAATCGAGTGTCATCAATAATATATGTATTTTTCGTACAAAAATATATTTGGCCGATGTATTTTATGTATCATGCCCAGGGTCTACTAAGATCCTAGCTTCTCCACTGCTTCTGGAAGAAAATCCTGGCGAATCCATCCCATGAAGTAATGATCCCCTCAAGACGGTTCATGTACCATTCTCTCGCTCTTCCACCGAATGTAGCTGGAAAACCTCTACAGTATGCTGCATCACTAGCTTGCTCCATCTGCATCGCGATCTGGAATGTTTGGGGGAACAAGTCCTATCGGTAGTTATTTAGCGAAAATTGCTTTTGTGAGCGGCTGTCGAACGGCTAACTGGGTGGTCCCAAATTGTAATGCGGGATGAAACTGTTGGAGAACCTCGTTGGCGGTCGCCTGAGTTTGAGGTCTGCTTTCTGGTATCGGAACAGGAACCCTTGCCTGTTGGGTGATTACTGTTCTCAACAACTAAGTTAGTTCCAAGTTTTGCTGCTCCGGAACTTGAAATCGCTGCTCGAGTATGTGGTATGCTTCTACCGCCGGGTCCTCATGCTCTGTTTGCCTTTCCCTTCGATCCCGGGTTTGAGACTCTGAGTCGATGTGAGTGGTGTGCACAAACACGTGCTCCAGTTCGTTCCATAGATTCCTTGTGATCCCAGGAATTGTCTAGATGGTGGGATTCACATGCTTGAGAGGTTTTATTCCGTCTCCCTCTACCCTAGGATGAGTGGATGCTTCTCTTGGATCCATTCGCCTTTTTTGAAAGTGAGGATCGCCTACTTCTTCCCCTATCTGGCACGCCAATTGTTCCAGACAAGTCATCTGGCCCAATAGATGTCGGACACCCAGTTGTCTAGTCTTCAGTGATGTGGGTACCTCATATGTAAAGGGGGGATGGCAGTAAGTTCATATGGTAAATTGGGCGATTGGAAGGACTTAGGTAGGTGAACGAAAATAACATACCACGGAGTTTGGGCCGCCGTGTAAAAGAGTGTCCCCTGTTGTAGAGGGGTCATAGCTTTATTTATAGTCTAACTGCTGCCGTGTTCACCAAGGATTCATCCCAACCATCCGTAGTGTCCTCTGAGATGATGACACATGCCCTTGTACCTAGAGCTGGCAAAAAGCTGACCCGACCCAGCCCGACTCAATTTAACTAAAAAATTAAATAGGCTTAAAGCCAACATTTCAAAGCTAGACCAATTTTAATAACTAAAAAACCTTCAAACTAAGCAAACTGCCAAATAGTTTACCCATAATATAATGAATAAATGACCCGATAAACCCCCAACCTGATGAGCGCGCATGCGCAACCCGACCTGTGGCACGCCCAACTTGCCCGTTTGACAGCTTTAACCTCATAAACCCTAGGGTCGCTAGGTCATCTAGGAGTGGGCCTTACCTTACTCCGTTGGACCGTTGCTTCAGTCGCCCGCGAGTTTGGGCCAAGTCAACAAATCACATATAACATTGACTGCTTCTTGGGGGATTCTTTATGGGCTGTTCTAGAGCATAGGATCGCCGGAGGATGGGGCCTATCAATTTTGGACTAGGGATTTCGATGGTGAGCAAAGGGAAATGATGAGCTACTTCAAGTGATCAGAGGGTGTCTTTCTCTTCAATACCTAAAGAAAACAAGCACAAAGCTATTGTGCTTAATCCAATGTCAGGAAAAAAACAAAGTAAAGATGGTTTTCCCTTCAACGTTTGAACCCCAACTACTTGAAAGCATTCAGCAACAAGGTAGACCAGCTAACATGGATACCGAGAGCGGAGATGAGATTTAGGATTTAGGTCATTTTGCCAGTAGCTGAGTACTTGATTGTTGTTTCTTAGTGACCTGGGAGGGAGTAGAGGGGCTGACGCTGGTGCTGGAATGCTGCTACTAGAAGATTCATGAGAAGGTTCCATCGTCAAAGAGGGGATTTCGGCGGCAACAATGAGTTTCAACTTTCAAAACACAGAGAGTGACACGAGAGACTAGAGACTGAGATGAGAGACTAGAGACTAGGAGGGGTGTACCTGTACGTCATCGATCATATTTAAAGAAGGGATTTTGGTGGGAGACGAGTTTCTACTTCGACTATCGAGTACAGAGGTCAGATAGTGAGACGAGAGACAAAAAAGTGAAAGGAGAGACTAGAATGTGAGAGGTTTGTACTTGTAGTACTGTTGTACGCCATCGACCGTCGACCGTGTGTCATGTGAGTAAGAGGATGGGAGGGGAAATTCGGTTGATGACCCAATTTTTAGTTTATTATCGGTTAGAATAAAAAATCGGCAGAAACCAAAAATTACCCAATTCATCAACCGACGACTGAATCATATCGGTCTATTTTCAATTTGGTCACCTTGTTTTCGGTTCGGTTTTCAGTTAAACATGACTTGACTGTGTGACAACCTAATTAAGTTAATTTTTAACGGGTTTTCATTCATATTTCCTCCCCAATTTGACACGAAAACACCATTGAGAAACTCGTGGTTCTCTCAGCTTAAAACTTTTATTTTGGGAGTCTGATCAAAGTATCATTTCGTTCTAAGGATTCTTGGGAATGAGGAGAGGAAGTCTTCAAGTTCAATCAAATATGGAAAACTTCTATTTGGTGCGGGTGTGAAGATGATCTACAAATTTGGAAGAGGGGAAATCTTGAAATTGAGTTTTAGGAGTCGATTAGATTCTCGTCTTCTATTCTAGGTGAGGGCCAAATTTTGATAGGCTATTATGATAATGTGAGGAATTGTAATTTCGTCTTAGATTGAAATTAGGGTTCTTGCATGAAATTGAGAGTGTAAAATTGGGAGAAATTGTTGTGGTGTCTGACTGCTTGATTGATAATGTTGCGTTCCTTGTTGGTTCTGGAGTTCAACAATATAAACAAATCTTGGATAGGATAAGGAGGGATGAGATGGTTATGTTTGTATATTATATTTGTCTACATTTTCAATTGTGGTTGTATGAGGTTGATCTCAATGAAGGATCATCCTAATTATGATGTACAAGTCGGTAACCCTATACACTCACTCGAAACAACCCATGTTTCCCATTGTTTCTATAGGTGTGGTGGCCAATGAGGCTAGCAGTTACCCTGTGTAATTCTTGTGATTTGTGATGGAATTGGAAATTTAGGATGGAAGAAGATTAAGGGATTGTTAGTTGTGAAGTGATGATGGAAAGTTGGGAATTTGTGAATTAAGATCTTGTGTGTATTGTTGTTGCATATGAATATAAAACCCCAATGAGCCTACACTACCTCACTCGCGATTTTGTAATGCGATTGTGATAGGCCCTAACCCAAGTGACCATGGGCCTCGAGGCGGCCCAAATACAAGCTTGCTGGAAGGCGGTCAAATAGTCAGGCCCAGAACTGAAAGCAGCAATCAGTAAGCCCAGCCCAACGCAACAGGTGATACCCAGTAGACGGCCCACTACGACAGGCCCTAGTGTTCTGGTAGTGCATGTACACGTGTCAGAATCCTATGGTAGGCTTCGTGAGTGGTAAGATAGAGTGACTATAAATATGACTATAACTCCACCGAGCAGGAGGAGGACATTCTTTTACCTAGCGGACCAAACATCCGCGGTACGTTATTCCGTTCACCCTTCCCTTTACCTACCATAATTGCCTCACAATTACCTGAACTGACTACTAATTTCCTCTCTTATTCCCAAGGTACCCCCCATTATCCAAGAACCAAGTGATTGGGCCTTTTTCAACTATTGGGCCAGGCGACTAGTCTGGATCAATAGGCACGCCAGGTAGGGGGAAGTAGCAGGCCAATTTCACTAAGGCAGGCGATCTCACTATTGAAGAACGAATGGATCCAGGAGAGACATCTATTCCCCCTTGAGTGGGAGGGGATGGAGTAACACCGCTTAAGCATGTGACTACCAATGAGCAAGCGATTCCGGAGATCGCAAGAAACCTGGGGAATGACCTGGAGTCAGAATCCCAGTCTCAGGATCATGAGAAAGGCTACTCAGACCAACGCGACCCAGCATTAGAGGCATACCGCATGCTTGAGCAGCGATTCTTAACTTTGGAACAGTGATGGAACAGTGATGAAGCAGTTTATAGCGTAATCAAATAACTACCAAGCTGGAAGCTAGGGTAGATCGTATTCCACGGGTCTTCTAATAATCGTTTACTGAAATATAAATGTAGATTACTCAGGTTTAACACGTTGTGCGTGGTGTGAGTTCCACGACTTCTATTCTAGAAAATCCAAGGAAATTAAAACGAAAACTGAAAGACAGATTGAAAAATGGGTTGACTTAACAAAGACGACAGACAAGCTTAGACTTTGAATCCCCTTAGTTCACCAGAGCATTGGCAATCAATAGATCAGCGGATTTTTATTCTTGTTCAATCAATTCTAAGACACCACCATAACTTCTGACCCTTAGGTTTAAGACTGTCGAACGTTCGCTCTATCCAATCTAGCTACCAAGATTAATTAGTCGTCGGGGTACGGTCGCCTCTTGGGACGACTAAACTAACCAGTGGAATTACTAATGATTTATGAGTTACTCTTGCAGTGGATTAACCCTAACTGGTTCCTATGAAAGGCACACTCCAATGAATAGGTTAATTGTTCGATTTGATGTTTTAAAGTAAGGCGAGCGTTCGCTTCTATCCTTAGCTTAACATGAATCTAATCTAGGTGATCAATCCAGACAAGAAACATAAACAACGAAGAACAAATCAAACATGAAAGAGAAACTGATTGAACTTTGAATCTAATCACCACCGATCCGTGACCACTTGAAGCCCTGGGTCACTTAGGGTTCATCTAGTCTAAGCTCTACGAGTTTAGCTACTCATGTTCATAACAAAAGAATCAAAGACAAAAACAGAGTTCATCATGAAAAGGAAGAACAGATAAAAACTGTAAAACCTAATTAAGACGACTCCGGTTCAGCTCCGCTCTCCGGTAATCTTCAATCCTAGCCCCGAGTCTCTGAGGTGAAGGGATGGCGTCACGATCTCTTACTGGCTCTTCGAACTCTAAAACTCTGCTCTCTCGAACTCTTTCGGTCTGGAACTCGTGAAAGTTCTGAATTATGAATGGTATATCTGTTTGGGCCGCCAGTTAAGTATTTACACTTAACCCTAAAACTGCCGGATTTTGCCTGGAGTTTTCACCGAAAACTTCTTTGTAAAATGACCGATCTCTCGGCTGTTTCTCCTGTGATTTTCGGACTCAGAGTTTTCACCGAGAACTTGGGATTTTCACCGAAAACTTCCTCTTGTGATGCTCAGCCGATTTCTTCTGGAGTTTTCGCCGAAAACTCTAAGGGTTTTCGCCGAAAACTCAAGTGTAAATTGGGGCAGAATTTTGGTTGACTTGATTGACTTCTTTGATTGGTTCCGGTGCGATTCTTCGGGGTTCCAATGCCTTAGACACGTCCTTGGCTACTATATTTGACGGCAAAAACCTGTGCTAACATGAAAACACTAAAAACCCATCAAATAGACCCGAAACGGGCCAAAGTAACACAAATGGCACGAGATAGAGCAGTTCAGTGAATATTCGCTATTCTAACCTAAAAACCATGTCTTAAGCAAGGAAATCTCGCTTAAATGAGGTTGATAATCATGTCAAATTGAGTGTCATCAAAATACCCCAAACTTAAGCTTTTGCTTGTCCTCAAGCAAACTGAATAGAAACGCTCACGTTCACAAATGATAAGATTGATTAAATTGGAGTTCAAGCATGCACAATGAATTATTAGACAGGTAGTTCCTAGAACAAGAAACCTAACATGCATACTGATCAGCTAAACAACCTGGTCTCACTGAAAACTGCACACAACACGTAGTAGTAACCAATCATGCACGAATTTGACTTGACCGACCAGACTCCTTACACAGATAATATTTGGTACAAGGGAAAAAACTCTCACTCTCTGTGTTTAAGGACATGTTTATGCTCTCAATCATTTTCTGTTACTGAATTCTATCATAAGTTTGCAATTCGACCACATCTCCACCACTGTGACAACACGAGGAACTAGTCAAGAAGGACTTCCCTGCTAGGACTGTAACGAATTCTACACTACAAGGGTTTATGATGAGATGGATGATGGGAATTTATGATGATGGCTTTGGTGTGCTGTAGCTTTCCACTAACTTCCCTCGAATCTAGCCTATGGCTTCCTACCGTCTAACCAGACACGGGTGGAATAGTGAACGCTCGTTCTATGATATCCTCAAGCACCCTAGCACTTAATTTTCTTACACACATTTTTTCTGAATTTTTTTTTCTTTTGACTTCGTTCTTCCATATGTAGGGAGAAGAACGTTATTGAACTTTGAACTTTTCTCTTTTTCTGATTTTTTCGAAATTTTTCTTATTTTTTATTCTTTTTTTTTTTCTTTGTACCGATTCTTTCTTTTAGTTGCTAGAGGGGTTTACACGTTTGGACATAATAGCTAAGACCACCTGTTTAATGGCTATAGGCAGGTTATCACAAACCGACTTCCGGTAGGTCAATCTAGAACTACAACCACAGGGGATCAACGGGGAATCAAAGAATGGGGAATGGCTATAATGTAAATCGAACCGAAAGAACAGGCCAAGCTCAAGGGTTTATACCTAATGGATTTAACGTTGGGTAGGCTATCTGGCTTAGTAGCTGAATCTAGGTGCCCCTATCATTCTAGAACTCGTGTCATCGTGTGGTCTTGAGTAGGTCTCATGCAAATTCTAACTCATTCAAGAAAACAGAAAATCAGTCAAAAAGAATTGAAATTGCAAGTTATGTGCAATGGATCAAAAGCTCACACTTGGTTTGCTGGTCGGATTCGGTCATTTTCATGCAATCAAGGCGACAAACTACAAGCGTGATTTTAAAAATCTGTTCTAACCAGACAATTTAGCATCAAAATATACACGTTGGTTCTCAAGTTCTAGGTTAAGCAGTCTAAGCATCATTATGACAGATTGAACAACAACTTAACATAAAAAATCAAGAACTGAGCCATTCTAATGCTAGAGAGACTGGAAAGGGACCACGAGGCACACAAAAACACAATCAAAGGCAATCAAGTTCATGCAAGGTTCTCTAGCATCCTACCCCACACTTAAATCATTCTGTGTCCTCACAAGACTAAATCTAGAGTTGAGAGTGGAATAGAAGAACCTGAACCGAGATGGTTGGTGTAGGGGATGAACACAGATCCTCGGAGCGGAGGGAATCTACCAAAGTGAAGCAAAGGGAATCTACCGATTGCCTGCAAAACAAAAAAAAAGAAAGATAAAAAGGAAACCGGGACAAGTGTCCCAGATCCACACAGAAAAAAGTTGGATCGAATCCGAAAAGAAGAAATAAAAAGAAAGGACCAGAAAAGGAATACAACCCGATCACTGCTGGTCAGGTCCATCGGGAGGGGGAATGTGGAGGGCGTCGTTGACCTGCCGCTTGCCACGCCAGCTGCACCTCATATCTCTCGTCAGTGTGGCGCATGTGCTGCTGCATAATAACCCATATGGCATCCTGAGTGGCGGTGTGTGTGACTCGCCACTCCTGGAGTCGCTCGTATAGCTCTCCAAAATCAGCTGGATGCGGTCGGTGCTGAGGATGAGGCGCCTGGAATGGATCTGGAAGGGGTGACTGGTGCTGATATGCATACCCTGCCTGATGATGTGGTGAGGGTATATAGTCGTCAAACTCCGGTTCTGGCTGGGGCTGCTCCTCCTCAGAATCATCTTTTTCCTCTGACTCGTACTCTTGGGGCGGAGGAAGAACGGCGGCCGCGTACGGACTGTGGTCTAGCTGGAGGTCGAAACTCAACAGCTAAGTCACCACCGACGGTGCGTACAATGTGGCGCGGGACCTCAGGACCATATGACTGGCCGAGACCGAAGGAAAGGATGAGGCGGCCTACAAAGTTGCCACCGAGGAGGGAGCGAGGCGGCTTGGTCGTCTTCGACTTCTTGTGGAAAAGACGTGCCAGCACCCATCTAGGATGAAGTGGGCGACCCGCTCGGATAGCACGGAGGAGAATGAGCTCCTCTCGACTAATATGGTGGCGGTCCTTCTCTGGTGCATATAATAAAGATCTACGCCAAACCATATGAATGTAACGGAAGAGAGAGTGAGCGAGTGACCTGAGGGAGTTATGAGCTCCAGTGCGAGCGCTAGGCACTCCAGTGATATGGCTCCAGAGCTCGTCATAGATATGAGAGCTGCCCGAGTTGTCCTCCCAACCGAGCTGGTAGTTGCGGTAGTGCGCGGGATGCCTAGGTGGTCGGCAAACTCGTCGTACGTCAGATCTGTACACCCCCCCGAGGTAGAAGGTGACAATCTTCTTATGATGGCGCCTCTTGTGTGTGTCCAGCTCGAAGGTGGCCCATAACTCCAGAAGAGCGACCTTGGGGAAGTCGTCCGCCATGGTGGTCAGCTCCAGAAGTCCTGCAGCTGCCAGAGAGTCGGTCACGTTCTGGTGCCAGTCCTCGTTGTGCTCGTGGAGGGACTCTAGGGAGAGCGGACGCACGTCAGCCACTGGGGTGTCCTGGAATAGCTGGTATCGCTCGAAGTAGTGCACTTGTAAGTGGGCGACGGTACGATGATACCCGGCACGGTGAGGGAATGCTGGTGGAGGACCATGGATAGCCGGTGTGACAGGAGCTGGGGCTCGGGAGCTGGAACCAATGTCGACTCTAGCATTGGTCCTACGCTCATTGGTCACATTCCTAATGCATAGCAAGAAAATAAACCAGATTAGACAAACTAAAACCCTACCCTACACTTAGTAGAAAAACTCAATTTCACAAAGAAATGAGGAAAACCGAGTGGGGGTAAGCAAAGCAGATTAACTGGTAATCACAAAATAATTACAGCACATGCATACTAATTGCCAGAACGTTATCATCACAATCAGAGTTAAGAAGTCAAACCGACATCCAAAAAGTCAGAATCATAGCACATTGAACCCTAATCATGGCAAATACTTAGCACATAGCTGAAAATGATGACATGATTATAAATTCAGATGGCAAACACAGCAATAGGAACGTGAATGAACACACATGGCAGCCAAATGAGCATAGACAATTCATGGTCAAACCGACATTTCTTAAAAGTCAAAGCAACAAAGAATAGCATAGCAACATATGATCAAATGGTATTACAATTCAGCACAATTCTCCCTAAGCATGCTAGATCAGTCCGATGCAATCAGCTAACCTAAATTCACACGAAACAGTCGGCACGCAAATCAAGGTAGACTGAAAAGTCAACCAAAGTCAACCTCGATGAAATTCAGCATTCGACATGTCAAAAGATTCGGAATGAAAAGCTCTACAACTTACCTTGAAGTCATGATGGCTGAAAACGAACGAGGAGTGAAAAATCGAAAAAAAACTAGGTCTTGGTGGAACTGGAGCTCTAGAGCTCCGATTCGGACGATCTACGGCTTGAAATGATCGAGAGAGAGAGAGGAATAGGGTGGCTGCGATTGACGACGGGGCGGCTGGTTCGCACGACGGCGGCGATCGCTGATTGAAAACAGGGGCTGGGGTTTATTTTCGAAAATGAGAAGTGTGGGGAGAGAGAGAGTGACCGAAAAAAATGAAAAGGAAATAGGGGGAAATTTTTGGATTTTTTCAAAACTTTTCGCCGAAAAGTTGTAAAGTTTTCACCGAAAATTTCAGTTAAAAATGTCTACCGGTTTTCAAAGCAAGTTTTCGCCGAAATTCGTTGAAAAGTTAAGCTTAAAATCATCTGGAAAACACAGGGGGTTTTGAAAAGAAGTTTTCACCGAAAATATGGAGGTTTTTGCCGAAAACTTTGCTCTGCAGGATTGAAAATATTTTCGCAATTCCGGCAAACTTCAAAAAATCACAACTAATTTGACAAAAATTGGAACAACCTCGAACAACTTGCGATTCAAATGATGACACACAGACTACACACGAAAAATAAGAAATCATGCAAACTGACACTTTTGGCTCCCCCGAACCGACTCTTAAACACTAAGTTCGACACAAATGAAAAACTGACTCCAGCCTTGGGTTGCCTCCCACGAAGCGCTCTTGATTAACGTCCTTGAGCTGGACGATGCCTGGACGGTATTAGGAGACATCCCAACTCAGGATCTCCTTAATGCTAGCGTCGGAGTTCATGAAATAGAGCTTTGGGGTATCTCCGGCGAGCATGAATTTCTTCCCGCTAGTATGTATGAGTGTTGTACGTCCATCGGGAAGGTGATCGGTGATCTTGAACGGACCAAAAAGTTCTGTTGAGGGATCATCCTCCACAAGGAAGACAGTGGAAGGGATGAGAACGATCGGCTTCATCTTCTCTTTAACCTCCGGCTTCATTTCACTAGGATCGGTGATCGTCGGTGTTTTCTTGGGGGATGCTTTTGGCTTCTCCTTCTTTAATTGATCCGGTTCCGGTAGCTTGGAAGGAATTAATGGTGCAGCTTGCTCGGAAGAGGGTGGAGGGGCAACTGGTCTCCAGACCATTTGAGTCTTCTCTTTTGATTCTTCCTCCGTGACCTGCCAGGTTCCTTGCTTGGCGGTGAAGAAGAGGCTTTCAGTTCCTTCTTCTTAGGCAGCTTATGAGCCGTGGCTCCTGGTTCACGCTTGGTAATCTGCTCAACACCTGCAACAACAGTCGATCTAGAAACACTAGAAGAGATATTAGTAACGGAGTTGACCGGAGTCAACTCCACAGTTTCAACAATAAGACAGTGAGGTTCTTCATCCCTAGGAGTATATTTCATACCGTTCTTAAGGCGGAATGTTATCGTTTCCTTATCAACCCTTAAGGTCAAGGAACCATTCAGAACGTTAATTTGCATTCTGGTTGTTGCCATGAAGGGTCGACCTATAAGAATAGTAGAATCCTCCTTGCTAGTATCTATGATCACAAAGTCAGTTAAGAAAGTGAAAGGACCACATTTAGTAACAACGTCTTTGATCTCCCCTCTAGGTGTTTTCAATGATCTATCAGCAAAGACAAGTTGTATGCTAGTTGGTTCCAGTTCTCCGAGATTCAATTTCTCAAACAAACTAATAGGCATAACATTGACAGACGCGCCTAGATCAACCAAACTACGTTCTATCTCAACATCATTAATGACTAGAGGGAGCGTGAAAGAACCAGGATTGGAACACTTAGCTGGATATGGCGATGAAGACTTCTTGCTACGGGCGGCAGGATATCCTTCTTTGTTCCCCCATATGCTAGTCTCGATCCTCGCGTACGGTATCATTGCTCTTGGAAAAGGAGACTTCTCGTAGTACGGAGCTAGAGGAGGATCGTACTCCTTAGGCGCCTCCTTCTTTGCTTCCTTCTTCTCCAGAGCTTCATCGGCCCTGCATAAAATAGAAGAAGCATTAGTAGGTGAGTGTGTCAGATCTTGAACAGATACCATCTTAGCTTGCTCCTTTCTCGGATTCGGCTCGGTTTTGCTTGGGAGCTGGCCAAATGGTCGACCAGATGTTAGCATGCTAGAGATCTGGTTCACTGCCTGCTCAATCCTTTGACCGGATGCAATCTGTTCTTGGTTGAGGAGAGCTTGAGCTTTGAACTGACTATCATGATCGTCAAGTCTGGTGATGATCTGATTGAGCTTTTTGTCGAGTTCACTGACGTTGTTCTCCTTCTGATGCTGCTATCATGTATAAGTATTGTTCAGATATTGATTCTGGCGATTGCCATGAGTAGTTCCATAGTTACCCGGATTTTGGTGCTGCGGCTGGTAGACACCTCCCAGCAGATGGTTCGGCTTCTAATCCTGAGCTGAACCAGTTGGTTGGCTATTCTGGTTCTGGCTTTGGTTCTGGTTGGTACCGACACTGTAGGGAGCTCGATCTTGGCAGTTCCCCTGTTGTCTGTAGTTGCGGTAGCAAACATAACCGTTCTAATTGTTATTGAAGCCCTGAGAAACAAAGTTTACCTCTTCGGCAGACCAGACTTCTGTTTTACCAAAATTCTGGCATCGGCCTCTGTTATGCGCACAAGCTCCACACCACTAGCAATCGGCAACGTAGACAGAGGCTGCCGGTGGTTTGATGGGTGTAGAAGACTTCTTCAAATGCTTCTCAACTTCTGCCTTAATGGTTGCTTCGAGATCGAGCTTGCTTCTTGATCCTTCAGATTTTCGTTCCCAGTTCCTTGACTTGGAAGCACAGTTCGCGAAATGAAGAAGAGCAGCTTCAGGTGTGAGTGTAGTGCAATCCCCTTCAGCTAGGGAATTGACCCATTTGGCAGATTCTTCACGAAGACCTCGAGCAAAGATTTCAGCTAAATGTCTCTACTCGAAACCGTGGTGAGGACAGTTGTAGAGAAGTTCTTGGAATTCATTCCAAGTATCATATAAGCTCGCTCCTTCCTTCTGAGAGAATCTGGCGATGCTGTCCTTGAAGGCTGTTGTTCTGGAAGGAGGGAAGTACTCTTCGACGAAGTCTTGAGCAAGAGTCTCCCAGTTTGTGTAGTAGCCAGTGAGCCACCTCTTAGCTGCGCCTTTCAAAGAGAACGGGAAAGCTCTCAAGCAAAGAGTGTTCTTGTCGAGATTCCCATTCTTGAAAGTGCCACAGAGATCAATGAAATCCGCTAGATGCATGCACGGATTGTCTAGTGGCCTGCCTTCAAATTGTAGATCCCTAGAGATCATAGTCAAGAAAGGAATCTTGATCTCATAGTCAGGATCTCCGATGCGTGGCACGGTGATAGAAGATCGAACGCTAGTCGCGCTCGGCTTGTTGTAGTCAGCTAGACTCTTATGTGCAACCGGTTGTGGTGATAGTGGTAGTTCACCCATCCTAGGAGATGGAGGAGGTGAAAGTGATTCGGTGTATGAAGCGGATGAAGATGACGGTGAAGATGAAGATGAGGAACTCTCCTTCAGTTCCTCAATCTTGATTGGAGTGACGGATGGAGATGGATTGGTTCTGCCTCTCTTTGAAATCTGTGATTGTTTGGTGGAGCAGAACTGCCTGGTCTCTCTACACTCTTAGCCTTGTCGTTCTTGGCGGTTTGGGAGCGCGTTTGAGGGCGGTGGTGCATAAACCTGTGAACAACCTACAAATGACAAAAACAAACAAAACCAGTGTGAAATTGAAATGGATGGAAAAATGAAAGATGGAAAGTAGAAGAGTAAAATGCAAGTTCTTCTTTCAAACAATCAAAAGAAGTCCCCGGCAACGGCGCCAATTTGATCAAGCAGTTTATAGCGTAA
This sequence comes from Linum lewisii, assembly GCA_034768395.1. Taxonomy (NCBI): domain Eukaryota; kingdom Viridiplantae; phylum Streptophyta; class Magnoliopsida; order Malpighiales; family Linaceae; genus Linum; species Linum lewisii. The sequence goes on along the minus strand of CM068300.1, from coordinate 50,012,587 downwards.
TCAAATAACTACCAAGCTGGAAGCTAGGGTAGATCGTATTCCATGGGTCTTCTAATAATCGTTTACTCAAATATAAAGGCAGATTACTCAGGTTTAACACGTTGTGCGTGGTGTGAGTTCCACGACTTCTATTCTAGAAAATGCAAGGAAATTAAAACGAAAACTGAAAGACAGATTGGAAAATGGGTTGACTTAACAAAGACGACAGACAAGCTTAGACTTTGAATCCCCCTTAGTTCACCAGAGCATTGACAATCAATAGATCAACGGATTTCGATTCTTGTTCAATCAATTCTAAGACACCACCATAACTCCTGACCCTTAGGTTTAAGACTGGCGAACGTTCGCTCTATCCGATCTAGATACCAAGATTAATTAGTCCCCCGGGTACGGTTGCCTCTTGCGATGACTAAACTAACTGGTGGAATTACTAACGATTTATGAGTTACTCTTGCAGTGGATTAACTGGTTCCTACGAAAGGCACACTCCAATGAATAGGTTAATTGTTCGATTTGATGTTTTAAAGTAAGGCGAGCGTTCGCTTCTATCCTTAGCTTAACAAGAATCTAATCTAGGTGATCAATCCAGACAAGAAACATAAACAACGAAGAACAAATCAAACATGAAAGAGAAACTGATTGAACTTTGAATCTAATCACCGCCGATCCGTGACCGCTTTAAAGCCGTGGGTCACTTAGGGTTCATCTAGTCTAAGCTCTATGAGTTTAGCTACTCATGTTCATAACAAAAGAATCAAAGACAAAAACAGAGTTCATCATGAAAAGGAAGAACATATAGAAACTGTAAAACCTAATTAAGACGACTCTGGCTCAGCTTCGCTCTTCGGTAATCTTCAATCCTAGCTCCGAGTCTCCGAGGTGAAGGGATGGCGTCACGATCTCTTCCTGGCTCTTCGAACTCTAAAACTCTGCTCTCTCGAACTCCTTCGGTCTGGAACTCGTGAAAGTTCTGAATTATGAATGGTATATCTGTTTGGGCCACCATTTAAGTATTTATACTTAACCCTAAAATTGCCGGATTTTGCCTGGAGTTTTCGCTAAAAACTTGAGAAGTTTTTGCCGAAAACTTCTTTGTAAAATGACTGATCTCTCGGCTGTTTCTCCTATGATTTTGGGACTCAGATTTTTCACCGAGAACTTGGGGTTTTCGCCGAAAACTTCCTATTGTGATGCTCAGCCGATTTCTTCTGGAGTTTTTGTCGAAAACTCTAAGGGTTTTTGCTGAAAACTCGAGTGTAAATTGGGGCAGAATTTTGGTTGACTTGATTGACTTCTTTGATTGGTTCTGGTGCGATTCGTCGGGGTTCCAATGCCTTAGAAACGTCCTTGGCTACTATATTTGACGGCAAAAACCTGTGCTAACATGAAAACACTAGAATACCGTCAAATAGACCCGAAACGGGCCAAAGTAACACAAATGGCACGAGATAGAGCAGTTGAGTGAATATTCGCTATTCTACCCTAAAAACCATGTCTTAAGCAAGGAAATGTCGCTTAAATGAGGCTGATAATCACGTCAAATCGAGTGTCATCAAATAGCAAAACTTGGAGTTGACCCAATTGCTAAAGACAGTAATTGCCTAGCAAGCAATGGCTTCGCCAACTCTGGAAACCAGACCGTCACCTCAGACGACCGCCAATGAAATCTTACAGCAATTTCGCCCCGTCACATAGGTAGGATCCACCTAGGTAGCCATTCGAGAGCTGCTTGCTGGAGCAATCTTCGTCGAAGAGCTACCAACGGGGCTCGTACCGCCAAACATGGACAAATATCAGGAAACGATATATCCAGATGATCACCTCCTAACATTCCAAATCGCCATGAAATGCAACAGGCGAGTGATGTAGCATATTGTAGGGCTTTTTGAGCTACATTAGGAGGAAGGGAAAGAGAGTGGTACATGAACCTACCGGAAGGCATCTTCACATCATGGGAAGGATTTGCCATGACCTTTTCACAAAAGTACGAAAGTAAGAGAACCAGAACGGTACCACTATAAGTTTTGGTCAGCTTAAGACAAGGTGCAAATGAATCGCTCAATGAGTTTTTTGAAAAATGGACGGGAGTGGTGCAATCCATCAGGAATGTGAATCATGATATTGCTGCTGCAAGCATGTTCCAAGCGACTCACAATAAAAGGCTACGTGAATCGCTAGCAAACACCTCACCAACATCACTATCCGATTTGGAGGCAAGGGTTCACAAGATCATCTTAGTAAAGGAACGGTTGGCAGAACCTGTAGTGGAAAAGGTGATCAAGGGAGAGAATCAAGAAAGCAAGAAGACGGACAAGCAGTCCAGGTGGCAAAGAGCGGAAAGATCGCCTGAGAGGAGAAGATTCCAAGAAGATCGAAGTGGGTTTCGTGAGGAGCGATTGGAATATACGCCCCTCAATGAGTCTAGAAGGAAGATATTCCAATACATGCAGCACAAGGATCACCATATACAATGGCCGGGGCTATGTGAACTGCACCAGATCAAAGAAGTCAAAAAATTCTGTGATTTCCATGACTCGCATGGGCATACCACGGAGGAGTGTCGGGAGCTGAAGAATGAAATTGAGCGATGGATCAAAGGGGACGTTTGAGAGACTTTAATCTAAGCTCAAAGAGAAAAGACAAGGGTTCGGAAGGGAGTCTCTTGGAAAAAGAGCACGCTTAGGAAAATAAAGGAGGAGTGTTCACCCGATTGTAGGAAACGCAGGGCGACGAAGAAACGAATAAAAAGTCTCATCCTGATGTTAATAGAGTCTTTCAAACTATCTTTGGAGGGGAGAGTTGCCCAATGAGGAAGACAAAAAAAAGGAAGAGGTGCAGGAGGTGATGATAATTGATAGTACAAATCACCCAATCTTGGTTTTCACTGAAGAAGATATGGCCAGAATTGGAGGGCCAAGCTTGGAAGCCATGGTGATTCAGGTCTTCACCTATAACAGCCGAATTGAACGAGTAATGATTGACGAAGGGAGCTCAGCCGACATCATTTTTGGGACCTGTACAAATAGATGGGCCTGCCCGCCAGTGTACTAAGGCAAACATAGACAACTATTTCAGGGTTTTCAGGACACACGGTACCCATAAAGGAGATAGATACAATGAAGCTCAACATCGGCGACGGTGAGGTGCAATCCACACGATCTGTGGACTTCCATGTCATGGATTGTAAATCAACGTACAATATGATTTTGGGTCGGCCGGCCCTAGCAGCGTTTGAAGCTATTTCATCCTCAGTAAATCAAGTTTTGAAGTTCCCCACGGAGGAAGGAGTGGGAGTTGCTTGAGGACATCCTGAGATTGCCAGGAAGTGTTACAAAGTGACGACCAAAAGTACATGTTATAGTATCAGCTTAGAAGCGGATAATGGAAATGAGAGATTAACTCCAGCTGAGTCTGATATACCAATACCCTTATGGGAGGAAGACCCAACAAGGACAATCCGAATATCATCATACTTGGAGGAAGAAGCACAGAATGAAATGATCAAACTTATAAGGGAGTTTGCGCACCTATTCGCATGGTCACCTAGAGATATGCTAGGAATAGCCCCAGAGTTTTCAAGCACTGTCTGGCGATTGAACCAGGAAGTCGCCTGGTGCAATAGAAGAGACAAAACATTTGTCGAGGAAGGCAACAAGCAGTAGCGATCGAAGTTGACAAGCTATTAAAAGCATGTTTTATCAAGGCAGTTAGACATCTGAAATGACTGCCGAATGTCGTTTTGGTTAAAAAAATCGTCAGGTTCCTGGAGGATGTGTGTAGATTTCACAAGTTTAAATGATGTTTGCCCAAAGGATCCATACCCACTTCCAAATATTGAGCAGCTAGTGGATGCGACAGCAAACAATGAGATGTTATCCTTCTTGGACATGTTTTCTAGCTATCACTAGATTCCTCTAAATGAGGAAGATCAAGAAAAGAGGGCTTTCATGACACCCACAGCCAATTATTGCTACAGAGTAATGACGTTCGACTCAAAAATGCAGGCACTACATACCAGCGAATGATCAACACAATATTCGCAAAGCAGATAGGAAGAAATCTAGAAGCGTACGTGGATGATTTGTTGGTAAAGAGAAAGAAGTCGGGGGGTCACCTGGGCAATTTAAGAGAAACTTTTGACACTCTATAGTTGTACTCTTTGAGACTCAATCTGCTCAAATGTGCCTCACGGAAGTTTTAGGTTACCTCATAACAAGGAGGGGAATACAGGAAAACCCATCACAGATAGCAGCAATCACATCCATGGCCCCTCCAAAAATGGTTAAAGTCCAAGTGCTACCCGGAAGGTTGACGGTGATTAATCGTTTCATCCCGCGAATCACTGACCGATCTGCACCATTCTTTGCAACTCTCAAGAATGCATCCAAGTTTTCATGGGATGACAAGTGTGACAAGGCGTTTGAAGAGTTAAAGCAGTTTTTGGTTACACCACATGTACTTGCATCACCCAAATTGAATGAAGACCTATTTCTATATATCGCTATCTCCCCTAGGGCAGTGAGTGTTGTTCTTGTCCGTTGGGAAGAAAGGAGCGAATATCCTATCTTCTATACGAGCAAAACTCTGATTAACGCCGAAACAAGGTACCCGGTACTCGAAAAGATGGCATATGCAGTAGTCTGCGAGGCAAGAAAACTAAGACCCTACTTCTAGGCACACATTGTTCACGTACTCACGAATTTGCCAATCAAAAACACATTATGATCCATGAGCATGGCAGGGCGATTGGAAGAGTGGGTGATGACACTCAATTTGACGTGATTATCAGCCTCATTTGAGCCACATTTCCCTGCTTGAGACACGTTTTTGGGGTAGTTTGGGGTGTTTTCACTCGATTGCTCTATTTCTTACCATTTTGGTTACTTTGGCCCATTATGGGTCTATTTGATGTGTTTTCTAGTGTCTCCATTAGTACACAGGTTTTTGCCATTGATTATGTAGCCTCAGACGTGTTCAACATGCAACTTATCCTCTAGAAGTGAACCGGAATCGAAGCCAGATATCAAACCAAGTGAAGAACTGATTATCCACTGCCCAGCACTAAGTTCTCGTCGAGAAGATGTTAAGGAACCCACAAGAGGCTGTCTGTGAAGAAGTTCTCGGTGAGAAGAACCAAAGTTCTCACTGAATAGTTGCCCACACAGAAGATCCAGGAGAATTTATGAAGAAGTTCTCGGTGAGAACTTCCAAAGTTCTCGCCAAAAACTATCAAAGAAATAAACTACAAAAACATGAGGATTTGTATTAAAGTTCTCGGCGAGAACATTCATTGTTCTCGCCGAAAAGTCCTTCCTTTTTCGAGACAGCGTTGGACAACTCTATATAAGATGACGGCATATACAATGGAAGTAGAACGCTTACGACATCAGTCAATATTTTTTTCCAAGGATTAATTTCAAGACTTGAGAGCTTGAGATAGAGTTGAGAGCATCCTCGGAGTTCCCGGAGAGATCATGACGCTATCTTTCCACCTTGGAGAGCTCAGAGCTAGGAGTTGAAGATTCTCGAGATTGAAGCTTCATGGATTCAACAAATTAGGTTTTACAGTTCTTCTCTATTCTTCCTAACTGAGATGTATTCTTTGATTGTTTTCGATTCTCTTGTGTTGAATATGAGTAGCTAAGCTCATAGAGCTTAGATTAGATGAACCCTAAGTGACCCGGGGTTTTAAAGCGGTCACGGATCGACGGTAATTAAATTTAGATTCAGGCAGTTTATCTTGCATGTTTGGTTTGTTCTTCTTTGTCTGTGTTTCTTTTCTAGCTTGATCACCTAGGCTAGATTCTCATTAAGCTGAGGATAGTAGCGAACGTTCACCTCACTTTAGAACATCAAATCAACAATTAATCTATTCAATGGAGTGTGCCTTTCGTAGGAACTATTTAGGATTAATCCACTGCTAGAGTAACTCATAAATCACTAGTAATCGCGTCAGTTAGTTTTCCGTTGCAGAAGTGAACGCACGGACGGTTAATTAATCTTGGTAGATAGATCGGATAGAGTGAATGTTCGCGGAACTTAAACCTAAGGAGTTATGGTGGTGTCTGAGAACTGAATGAATCAGAATTGAAAACCGCTGGTCTTGTGATCGCCAATGCTCTGGTGATCTTAGGGGGATTCGAGTCTAAGCTTGTCTGTCGTCTTGTTAAGTTAAACACTCCTTTCAATTTGTTGTTTGTTTTCATTTCAATTTTTCTTGCTTCATAGTTGAGAAGTCGTGGAACTCACACCACGCAAAACGTGTTTGAACATGAATAGATTGCCAGCTTCTTTGAGTAGTCAATTAGAGGAAACCTCGAGAGATTGGATCTAGTCTACTTCTGTAGGCTAGTTATTTGACCACACGCTAAAAATGTGCTCATCAGTGGGCAATAGAGCAGGCGAATGTCGTAGTTGAAGGAGCTGTCCAAGAAGACCCTAAAGGAGGAGAAGAGTGGACATTGTTTACAGATGGGGCATCTAGCAAGGGGGTGCAGGAGCAGGAATAGTTTTGAAATCGCCTGGAGGAGTCCTTCATGAAGTAGCACTCCGATTCACAACCAACAGAACGAATAATGTGGCAGAATATGGAGGCAGGACTTAAGATCGCCAAAAGTATGAGGGTGGTCAATATTAAAGTATTTTCGAACTCGGCGATCGTAGTTAATCAGCTAAACGGAAGTTTTGATGTCAAGGAAGAATCATTTCTCCCATACTTTGATGAGATAAAATTACTTATGTCAGAATTCAAGAAAGTGAGCATAGAGCTGATAACACGAGAAGAGAATTGTCACGCAGATGCTTTATCCAAACTCGCAACAGGAACAGATTTTGAAGAAGGACGAATGGTTACAATAGAGAAAGAGGTGAGATCGAAGCAGTGTCTACAGATCCCCCAGAATGAGCCACCTAGTGACTGGCGAACTCCCATTATTCAATTTTTGGAAACAGACCAAGTGCCAGACAATCAAAATGAGGGTACCAAGTTGCGGCGACGAGCGGGAAGGTGTATTCTGTTAGGAGGAGAACTGTACAGGAGATCAATAATGGGTCCTTATTTGAGGTGCCTCAGCGCTGAGGATGCAGAATGGGCATTAGAAGAAGTCCATGCAGGGGTATGTGGCACTCATTTAGGCGCGCGAAGTTTGGAGAAGAACCTGATTTACCAAGGTTTTTACTGGCCAACAATGCGAACAGAAGTAGGCGATCTAGTGAAGAAGTGTCACAACTGCCAAGAATTCGCCAACTACCACAAACTCTCGATGACCGCACTATAGGTAATAGTCAGCCTGTGGACATTTGCAAGGTGGGGAATGGACATCGTGGGACCATTTCCTGAAACGTCTGGAAAAAGAAAATATCTTATAGTAGCAGTACACTATTTTACAAAGTGGATAGAAGCAGAAGCAGTCACCAGCATCACGGCCAGAGAAATACAGAAGTTTGCGTTCAAGTTTATAGTCACGAGGTTCGGAATTCCATAGAGTATTATATGCAATTATGACACTCAGTTTGTGATGAGATCCAACAATGCTGCCCTAGTATCCGTAAGTACTCCTACACTCCACCAGGGTCACCCGTCCAAGGAATAACCTTAGGGCCCTACAAGAAGCGTATAGAACCAAGGGCAGGCCACCCACAAGCCCTCAAACCCAGGTATGAGGTGAGATATAGGCTAAGGCCTCCTTCTGCAGGTACGAAATCTCAGGAGGAAGAAATGCCACTCCAAGCCATGCTACTGGCCGAGTATAGAAACCCTAGTGCTGAGGATAAGCCTCCGACGGATCCTGGCCAAGCCTCCAAGAGCCCTGAAGATGAGGTCCACTCTAGAGACCCTATGGAAGCCTTCCCCGAGTATAGGAACAAAAGAGCTCGAGAGTACCTGGCCGAGAAGGGATGGCCACCCAAGACTGATCCGGAGCCTAGCCGTGAGAAGAAGAGAAGCACCTGGTTCCAAGGCACTACCCCTGGCCCGACCCCGGCCCATGAGAGCCACATATGGAGCTACCTGAGGAGATGCCCGAAGCTAGGAGGGGAAGCCCCGAGCAGAAATGAAGAGGTTCCCAAATCGGCCCCGCCCCGAGCCCTAGACCGCGAGCCGGGCCGATCGGGAGTATTTTATGGGAATGGTCACCGTGTGGACCAAGCCTTTTGGCAAGGCCCTAGCCCTTGGACCAGCCCGGAGCATCAGGCCCCAAGGCCCGACGAAGGCCCACCGTTGAAGAAGAAGAAGCCCGGAGCCGAGCAAAGGCCCGGCCCGAGTCCGGCTATCCGCCAAATCCTAGTCCCACCCGGACTAGGAAACCCTAAAACCGCCGGATTAGGGTTTTAGGTGTTTGAGTCCTATTTTGAGTTGTTTTTGGATTTTAAAGACTATTTAATTGTTTTTCCTTTTTAGTAGGCTTGTTTAGGGGTTTTAGGATTCTAATTAGGAATATGACTCTTTATTCTATTCTTATTTAGGAATTAGACTTTAGGGAGGAGAGCTTGTTCCCTCACCTATATATAGAGGCCGCCAGCCTCACTTTGTAAAAACAACTTTTATCAAATAAACAACCCCCTTTGAAAGAACTTTGTTCTGAAACCCTTGTCGTATCTGCATGTTGCGATACTGAAGGATCAACTTATCATCAAGAGCATCCATCTCTTGGCGTGGCGTCTACGACTTGATACTTCTGGTTCCCAGCTGTTATATAGCTAACGGGTCAAAGTCCTCATCCGCCCCCGGTTCCCGAAGGTTCTACCTTGTTGCACGGTGTCCAACTTGCGGTGTTTAAGGGTCGTCTGCCCACGGTTGCAGCGGTTCACATCAGTTTGATTGCCAAATCTTCAAAGAGTTATGTGACGACTTAAAATAAATTTGAAGTTTGCTTCAGTCGTCTACCCTCAAGCTAACAGACAGGCGGAAGATACCAATAAGCTTATTTTACAAGGACTCAAGAAGAGAGTTGAAGGGTGCAAAGGGACCTGGGTGGATGAGTTGGATCATGTGCTATGGGCTCATAGAACGGCCTACAAAACATCCACGGGAGAAATACCATACACACTTACGTATGGAACATATGTAGTGTTGCCAGTAGAGATATCAGTTCCCTCCATTCGAATCCAAGCTTATAAAGATGAGATGAATGAAAAAGAGCTAATGCACAACATCGACATGATATAGGAAAGAAGAGAAAAGGCACAGTTGTGATTAATCACCAAAAAAGAGCAGCTGGCTAGGCGATATAATATGAAGCTCCGTCCCCATCACATAGCAATCAATGATCTAGTGCTCCGGAAGATCTTTCACCCTACAGTTGGAGCATCTAAACTAAACCCTGCTTGGGAGGGACCATATAGAGTCCGAAGGGTGGTGGGCGCCAACACTTTCAAGTTAGCAGAGATGGACGAGACAAAAATCTCGAAAATATTGAATTATATGCATCTACGTCGATATTACGTTAATTAAACCTTCTTTGTAGTGCTCATTATGAATCAAAGAAAAATGTCCAATAGCAATTATCGCTGGACATAACCTTTTTTGTAGATTATCTACCAAATCACCAAGTAAGACCTACGGGCATTGAAAACACTAAGTAAGACCTACGAGCATTCAAATCGCCAAGTAAGACCTACGGGCATTGAAAACACTAAGTAAGACCTACGCGTATTCAAATAGCCAAGTAAGACCTACGAGCATTGAAAACACTAAGTAAGACCTACGGGCATTCAAATTTCCAAGTAAGACCTACGGGCATTAAAAACACTAAGTAAGACCTACGGGCTTTCAAATCGCCAAGTAAGACCTACGGGCATTGAAAATTCTAAGTAAGACCTACGGGCATTGAAAATGCTAAGTAAGACTTAAGGGCATTACAATTGCCAAGTAAGACCTACGGGCATTGAAATCGCTAAGTAAAGCACATGGGGAATCAAAGTCGAGACCAACAAAATATGATTCGATGTTTATAGAAGTTGATCATTTAGTTCAAAGGACATATGTCAGCAAAAAGAAAAAAATAGACACCCGATCAAAAAAGCATAGACACATGCTAAAAGCCACCAAGTGTCTTGATCACTGAGTGGAGGGCTCCTTTCTTTGATCGCCTGACTCTAGGGCGTAACGTGAAGAGGTCACAACCTCTGAGTTGAGTTGTGGGCCAGACTTGGGAGGTACTGAGTTGGAAGTGGAGGCCTTGTCATTGAAAGAAGGTGTGGAAGTGGAGTCATGGTGACGAAGGAGAATCTCCTCTCGGTCGAGATCCTCGGGTGCCACATCAGGCAATCCCTGCCTTCGGCGCTCGGCCACCACATATTCCTCATCCTCCATGACAATTTCATGCATAAGGCGATTGGGGTCACGGAAGGTCTCGTCCTCGTCAGGATCGACAGCGTCAGGGACCTCAACATTACAGCGGTAAAGGCCGCGGAGCACAGCCCGGAACATCTTGCGAGTAGGCCAAGGCTTCGAAGGATTGATTTTGTGGAACTCTGATGTGAACCGCTGCAACCGTGGGCAGACGACCCTTGAACACCGCAAGTTGAGACCGTGCAACGAAGTAGAACCGTCAGGAACCGGGGGCGGATGAGGACTTTGACCCACTAGCTATATATCAGCTAGGAACCAGAAGTATCAAGTCAGAGACGCCACTTCAGAAGATGGATGCTTCTGACGATAAGTCGAGCTTAAGCAATGCAACAATGAGCAAAGGCTTGAAGGGAAGAGAACATATGTTCTAACAAAAGTTTATTGATTTCAAAAGTTGTATTTTACAAGGGTGGTCGGCGGCCTCCTTATATAGGTGAGGGAACAAGCTCTCCTCCCTAAAGACTACTCCCTAAATAATAATAAAATAAAGATTTCTAATCCTAATTAGGGTCCTAATACGTCTAAACAATCTGACTAAAAAGGAATAAAACATAAAATAATAGTGGAGGTCTTTAATGTTGAGTGAAAGACCGAATTAGGGCAAAAACCCTAATCCGGCGGCGATCGGCGGTTCTTGGGCCGGTTGGGCTTCGGTGGCGGCCCGTCGGGCTTTGCTCGGTCGGGCTCCGGCTGGTCTAGGCCCTGGCCCGAGGCTTTAGTGTTCCTGCTCGGGCACTGCTCCGGGGGAGTCCTGACGTCTTCTTGAATCTCCAAGAGGGTGGAGCCTTTCTTCATGAATCGATCAGTATCCTCTTCATGTCCCTCTTTACTCCAGGACTCTATGTAGGCGTTAAGTTTCTCTCGGAAGGCCTTGGTCTGGCTTCGGGTAAATGGAGGCTCAGGTCGGGTCCAGGGTTTGTTGGGCTCATCAAACTCCCTGCGGCAGCTACGCATGACCACTCGCATACTTTCACCGATAGTTTGGGTGCAGTATTCCACCACGTAGTTATACATGGTGCGCTAGGCGACTAAGTCTCGCTTGGTCGCCTCCTGGGCAGTAAGGGAGTCATCCAACAGCTCTTTGACACGATCTCTTTCAGCATATATGGCCTCCACCTCGGTAGCCTTGGAGCGAGACTAAGCGAGGTCAGATTTGAGGCGGGCGATACGCCCATTTGCAGCTCCAAGCTCATCCCTCAGGCGATCAAACTCGCTCTTGAGGGCAGTCTAAAAAGTCTCTAAGTGAAGCACCTGGCCCGTGGCCTCCTCTAGGTCCTCTCGGACAATCCCAACCCTGACACCAAACATGTATGCCTGACGCTGAAGAATACAAAAAAGAAACAATGCTTCGGAATTTGGAGGGATGACAGCCAAGGGGCGATTCACACCCCGAATAGATAAGACTAGAAAGTATGTACCTTCTCCTCGTTATGAAGGCAAACAAGGTCCATACGCAGTTGTCGTAGATTGGCCACCTCCTTCTTGAGGTCTTCATTCTCCTGTTTGAGGCTCTTACAAGCGAGCCCCAGGTCGCCTAGCTCGGTAGCGGCCTACCAAACGTCAAAGGCATAGTTTACACTCACATACAGGCATTAAAATAACATAAGAAGGATCAGAGCAAGTTGAGCAAATGCATATCTGGAGGAAGCGGCGTGAAGTAGATCCATGAAGAACTATCAATTCAGAGCCCTAACAAGGGGCAGATAGAGCGTGAAAAACGTCGCGGGAATATTCCTCCAAAAACTCGCTGGCCATCCCATGGAATATCTAGGAGGATGAAGGGTGAGCCAAAGAAAAAAAGGGTAGCCAAAAGGGACCCTCGCTTTCATGACCTTCTGGAGTCGGCACCACAAAGACAGCGTTGGCACGCTCGGATAGGCGAGCTCGGTGACGACGATCGGTGGATGGTGATAATGGCCTAGAGGAGTCATGGGGCCGATCCAAAGGGCGACCTTTCACCTCATGAGTGGACTCAAAGTGATCAGGGCCCACCCGTGTCAGCGAAGGAAGAGGCGCCAAAGGAATAGTAGTAGCATCGGCATCAGGGATACTAACATCGGCACGAGCGACCTGTTTAAGCATGGCGTGCACGAACAAGTCATCTTCATCAACCTCTTGTTATCGTTGGTGTTGCTGAGGATCAAGCGACTTATCCACACGAACAAGAGACTCACGAAGAGGCACCTGAAGATCGCCAGATGATACACCTTGGGACTTCCTTTTCTTGGAGGACTCGTTCTTCTTCTTTTTTCTTTGGCTCAGAGGACTCCCCTTCACCAGAAGTCTTCCTCTTCGACTTCGCCTTGTCAACAGGAGAAGAGGAAGTTTTCTTTTTCTGCTCGGATCGCCTCTTTGAGGTTTTCTTATCTGAGGCAACCGGAGGAGCAAGGGAGGGTGTGCCATCAGGTTGAGGCCGAATATCGCCAACTATACCGCGAGTGGTGGTATTTATGAGGCATTCGGGCAAATTCATGCAACCTAAAGAAAGTCAGGAGGAAATAAAAATCAGTAAGCGACCAAAAAAGCAATAATAGTGCGAATAAGGATAATAAACCAAAGCCAAGAATACAGTAATAGTGGTGCAAAGTCATGTTCTTCCTAAAACCAAGGTAGTACCTCCCTGGATTCCCTCCTGAGAGGCTTCTAGGCTAGCACGGGAGGATAGGTTGTGGCATTCAAGAAGAATCTTCCTTCATTCATAGTCTTCTTGTTTGGTCGGGACAATCACAATGTTGAAGCGATCAACATCACTAGTGGACCAGGAAGCTGGAAGCAAGTTGGTCCAAGAGAGATCTGAATCACTGGGCTTGAAGTAAAAGAAAGAACGGTACCACGTCGGATGAGGCTTGGTAGAGTGGCGGATTCCCTTCTAAGTATATTCTTTCCTCCGGGATAAGCTTATACCATTGGAGGTCGCCTTGGATTCCTTTCTAATGAAGCCCCAAAATACTCTAATAGATAGCACACAAAGGGAGAAGAAGGAAGGCGGAGCCCATTGGAAAAATACTCTGTCCACACTCCGTGCCACCCTGGAGGACAGTTTCCGATGGTTGAAAGTCTGGAGGCTGCGGTGAAATTCCAAGAAGAGGCCAGTTTGGTGATGGGCAAAACACGGGCGATTCTAGCTGCAGTTCCAAAAGGAAAATAGCCAGGCCCGATAACTCGACGCTCGTCACAAGGGGCACCCTACCACATATACCTCCAGTTGTGAACATGGTAGTTGCCTTTGTCGGTGGTTGCCTCAGGGCTGATCTCAAAGCGATGAATAGCTCTGGAGAAGCCAACCTGGTGTGATCCCCAGAAAGGAAGAGTGATTTCACTCAAAGTAGAGTCCTCCAGTGGGTCTTCTCCGTCTTTTGAAGGATGAGGGGCGGACGACTCGGACCGAGTTTGGAAAGTATTAGGAACAATTTCATAAGGAGTGGCGGAGGTAGAAGAGGATGAGGGATGGGTTCCCATAGAGTACGAGTAACTCTAGTTTTGACTATCGGCAGAAGAACTCGTGGTGAAAAAAAAGGAAGTAGGCTAGTATACAAGGGAAAGATCTTACTTGAGCGAAATAGGGAGAAGATGAGGAGTTACATACCAGGAGGACGACGAGGAGTTCCAGACATCCTGGTGAAATGTAACTGAAAGGAGAAGGGAGGTAAGCGTCAGAAAGGAAGATTTAGAAGGAGCAGTAAAAGCACAGTGGCAAAGAGCAGAAAGGGCAAAGGGAAATTTGTGAAAGAGTAAAAGATAGGAAAGGAAGAGGAAGAAGAGTTTATAATGAGGAGAAAGAAGAATCTGGAAGGGGGAGTAACGAATCGACGATTGGGGAGAACATGCGGCTGAAGGGACAGGCTATGTGGCCTAAACGAATGATGACTAGATGGAAGTTACAGAGATAACCCGGCTTCCCTAGCTTCCTCCGCAAGTTTTGAGCGAAATTACGAAAAGATCCGAGAAGATGGAAGGACGCGCGTGCGGAAGAGAAATGAAACGTGGAGAACAACAGGTAAACCTATGCGATTCTTGTATATCAAGGGGGTCGACGACCGAATGATGCGATTCCCAACCCTTACCTTAACAAAAGTTTAGCCAAATGGCTTGGGGGCAATTGATAGGCCCCAGCTAGGCGATCAGAAGCGAGGAATCACACCTAGAGTATCGCCAACCTTCAGAGACAAGTCGATTTTAAGCCCTTACCTAAGCAGAAGCCTAGCTAAGAGGCTTGGGGAAAAATGATAGACCCTAGCCCAAGTGACCATGGGCTTCGAGGTGGCCCAAAGACAAGCCTACTAGAAGGCGGTCAAATAGTCAGGCCCAGAACCGAGAGCAGCGATCAGCAAGCCCATCCCAAGGCAGCAGGCGATACCGAGCAGATAACCCACTATGACAGGCCCCAGGGTTCTGGTAGCGCATGTACACGTGTTAGAATCCTAGGGTAGGATTCACGAGCGCCTAGGATCGAACCTTGGTCGCCAAGATAGAGGGACTATAAATACTACTCTGACTCCACCGAGCAGGAGGAGGACATTCTTTTACCCAGCCGACCAAACATTCACGGTACGTTATTCCGTTCACCATTCACCTTACCTACCATAATCGCCTCACAATTATCTGAACTGACTACTACTTTCCTCTCTTATTCCCGAGGTACCCCCATTATCCAAGGACCAAGTGATTGGGCCTTCTTCAACTCTTGGGCCAGGCAATTAGTGTGGAACAATTGGAAATTTAGGATGGAAGAAATTGATTATGGGATTGTTAGTTGTGAAGTGATGATGGAAAGTTGGGAATTGGTGAATTGAGATCTTGTGTGTATTGTTGTTGCATATGAATATAAAACCCCAAGGAGCCTACACTACCTACACTACCCCAAGGAACTAAGTAAAGCAACACACCACCTATGCGCCAAACTAAACCTATATGGGTCTCCCAAACCCCTAACCATACGAGTGAAAGGGGGGTACATTCCTTATGTCTAATTGATTATTCGCCCTTAGTCATATTCCTAGGTGATCACAACCACAAATCTCTACACTATCACGCTCATCGTTCATCATCAACCATAACATTAATTCTTAACCTGCCAGTATGCAACAGCAATGAACAATTCTCTAATTCTAAGTTATGAGCCCTAAGCAGTCTAGATGATAAACCAATAGTAGTTCTCTAAACTAGCATCATCATATCACATTATCAACAACATCATCGTATATCATCATTCATGAATTCAACATCAAAGTTTTAACACCATATCATACCACACTCAACATCAAGCTTTCAATCAAAACCAACATCAATCATATCAATAGTCCAAATCAATAATAAGGTATAACTAAGAGTTTAAGTTGAAGCCAAGGAGTTCCCCTACACAACCCATGCCGGCTCACAGACGCACCCACTCCCTTAGAGTGTCCCACCAGGAATCATCTTCCTTGGAGGATCCACGACCCAAATTCAACAACAAAAGTCACGTCCCTTTCCATAGATACGTGATGGCACATTCCTTCCTTGGGGAAATGCTTAGCACCAACAATGCAGTTTAGGTGGCAGTGTAGGCTCCTTCCAGTTCTATCTCAAATTTTTACAACAACACAATTAACAATTTCAAACATTCCCATATCCATCTCACAGTTACCAACATTCTACCACTATCTAATTCACTTCCATTTCCCACAATGCTACTTTCTAATTCACAACCATTCCCCACACTTTCACAAAGTCAACCACAATACTAGCATCCCACAACATAGCACGCAGGTGAATGCTAACCCCACTACCCACCTCACCTACAAACACAAGAGGAAACAAGGGTAGTTTCCAGTGGGTGTTTATGGTCACTCGCCTATCCATCTAATGATATCCTGGATGACCATTGATTGGGGTCATCCACCAAGAAACACAACTCGTCATAACATAAATATGCATGAATAATCCTTATCTCCCATTCTAGTATTACCTATTCCATTTTAGAACAAATGACGCAACCATCAATTATCAACCAGAAAACACCCAACATACAATCACAATCACAACACGTGTTCCATTTCATGCAACATCATGATTCATTTGAACTCAGCTTATAATTCCTCACATTGTATTCTAACCTATTCACTGAGTGCGCTCACCTTAGCCAATTATGAAAGTTCTGAATTCTGCCTAAATATGTCCCCCTTGTCGTCCTGATTCCACCGGTTCAAACGGTTCGTCATTTGGAGGTCAATTGAATGAGTTATGGTAAGAATAACAAACTGCAAGTTCAAGAACCCTCCAATGACTAAATTGTCATTTTCCAGACTTCATAATCAAATTTCAGCACCAGTCTATCAACTCATTTCGTTATGCAATTCAGTCTAGTACTCTATAAAGTTAACAAAACTGCCCAGAAACCTAAATATGAACAGTCCAACAGTTAGTGATCATTTCAGCAGTAAAACCTAAGTTCCATAGCAGCCCCAACAATTCTAGAATATAACCAATGGGCACTTAACTTTTTCATACTACACTTTGGTTACTGGACTTTCTCATAGGTGTCATTGGATCACCCTTCTCCAGCCTTCAACTCTGGCGATACGCCGCTGCCAGTGATACTCCGGCGATTCCCACTTTCTTGGGACTGTGATTTCGGCCATTGTCGTCGCTCGTCAGACCGTCATCGTTGGACATAGATCCTCCTTTCATTTTTCCTTTTTCCACGTCTTTTGCACCAATTGCACTCGTTCCCAATCCTGAGTCCAGCCTCCGACTCTTCTAGATCTCTGTTCCTTCGATGCACCGCCACTCTTCCTTTTCCGAGGCAAACCTGGCGCCACCATCTTTCTATTGACTAGCCATGGCCAGAGTCCCCTGCCCCAGCACTGTTGGAGTTCGCTGCCACCACTTTGAGAGGAGAGCACCTCTACTCTCATCTTCGTCTCCTGCTCCCAAAATTTTGATAGTCCCTATGTTTTGTTCGACTTCCTTTACTCTTTACATTCCAGGAATCAAAAACCCTAGCCCGGCAATTCCTATGGTGAAAACACTATTTTTGTTGTCATCATGACAACACTAAGATTGGTACCTAAAATTAACAAATTAAGTACCCATTATGAATTTGGTACTTGTAAATTTAAATCAAGTACTTGCTATGAAAAAATTGGTATCTAAATTTAACAAATCAAATACCTATTATAAAAATTGGTACTTGCAAATTCAAATCAAGTCTATGAAAAATTGGTACCGAGAAATAAAAAAATTGGTACCTTAACAGTGTTGTTATGGTGACAACAAAAAATATGTTGTCACCATAGTATATCCACCCTAGCCCACTACCTCCTATCTGCTTCCCTAACTTAAGCGGGTTACGGATTATGAATTGGGTCGATGGGTTATAAGCCCAGCTTCTTGAATCCATTGCGAGTTAGGCCATCTGGTCACTCAAGTGGGCTGGCCGAGTTTAGCTAACAATAAGGCTTGTGTTTGGATCCAATCCAATTCCCCTGTTGGACTGCTGACAGTTCCTGTGTGCAGTTTTAATGGTTTCTTCTGTGAATCAGCAGTTGATTCGTTGCTATATATCTGTGTATATATTTATCTCTGTTTTATTCGATGAACTGTTCTCTCCACTAGTATTTTGATTTCTTCATCTTGTGAGTTCTTACCGTTTGTTGTGTTCTTCAACACTGGTTTTCGATTATCATATTCCATAGCAGCATAGTGTTTTTTGTAAGTCGATTAATTGGTATTGGAAAACCAAAATTGGCACGAGAGATATAGATGATGATCTTCTTCACTAGAGAGATATAGGTGGTGCGGATGTCCGTTGAATCTGACAAGTCGTCGTGATCAATAGGCATGATTTCTTCCGAAAGTCATCTTTGGTGCCCATCTTATCATGATTCTCATCATCAGAAGTAGCTGAGGGGTTCTCTGACACGAGGTGACTACAAGTGTGATTGAGTCTTCTTCTGCTATTTTTTTATCGTTAGAAAGACGCCCGTATTGGGGCTTCGATGAAGGATCTGCATAATCCACGCCAGAATCGGATGCTTTCATTACTATTTTCAGAACTGAGAAGGTAGGGGAAGGTTGCTCGATTCTCAACCGTGGAACATGGACGCGTCATTATTAAACTCCCCCACTTACTCTCCTCATCTCTTAATCTCCTTACTTCTGTTGCGCTTCCCACCATCTAGCTACCCCGATGTTCCCCAACTGAAGATAATTGTAGATGGTGCAATGGCGACTGGCTCTGACAAGACAGTTGGTCTTGCTGTCAGGAATGCTAATGGGTATTATTTGTCTAATAGGTATTTTACTACTGGTATTTCTAATTCTTCCCTGTTAAAATTATTGGTTGTTAGGGATGCGTGTTTTCTTTGTGGGATTATGTGCTGGATGGAAGTGGATTTACAAAGGTGTTGCTAAGCATGTGAAACTGTGGTGAGGGACATCGGCAACTTGTTGGTGGGCCACGGGATGGGTGCTCTGCGATTCGTCCCACACGGTTTTTTACACTGTCACTATAAGAAAAAAGGAAAAAGGTGGCGGATATATTATTGGCGGTTGTGCAACCGCCAATATTAAAATTGATGAGTGGCGGTTTCATTGTGGCGGTTTTAACCGCCACAAGCATTATTTCAAACTGTGGCGGTTAAAACCGCCACAATGGATAAACTATATAAATCTCCAATCCCTCTCTGACCTCATTGTCGACAACTCCATTCTCTCCCAACTCTCTCCACAGCCGACACCCACCAACACCCGACGCCTCCACCAACGCCCGCCGCCACCTTCGACAGCCGACGCGACGCCCGCCGCTCGCCGCACCTCCGACGCCCGCCACCCCATGTCGTTTGTCCCTGCCAGGTAAATTCGATCAAGGAAGCTCAATCCCCATAAATATATGGCAGTCTCGATTTGGAGCCTTTACCATTTTGAATGCCCTCCTTTGTCCATGTTTTTGCAGAATACGCTTTCAAGATAGTGTGGGGGCGACTGTAACCTCGATCGGCATTCGAGGCAAGGACTCTGTTTGTGTTTTAGGGTTTGGGTTATGTCGGCGGTGGACTCCAGATTTGATCAGAAGACGACATCGAACAAAAGGCCGAGGCGGTTGAGGCACAGGCGCTTCCAGCAAACCCATGGACTTCCCCGATCAAGAAACTTCATCAGTGGCTTCCGACGGAAACGTGATCGTCGATGATCACGTTTCCAATTTTTTTGTTATTTTTGGACATCAACATTGGTGGTTATAACCTCCAATGTGTAACCGCCAATGTTGATTATCAGTGGCGGTTGCTGACCGCCAATAAAGTTCATTTGTGACGGGCGTATTTGTGGCGGTTTTTGCTTACAATAGTGGCGGTTGTACAACCGCCACTATGTTAACAACAGTGGAGGTTATAACCGCCACAAATCCTTCGTTTTGCTGTAGTGTGTAGGGACTCTCTATCTAGGTATTACTGATCCCTTTATCCTTGAACTACTGGCTTGTAGGGATGCAGTTTCTTGGTGTCTGTCCTCGGGTTTTTTTCCAAGTTTACTTTGAAGGTGATGCGGAATTGGTTTCCAAGGCAATACGGGATCACGAAGGATCAAGAGCCCATGGTGGGATCATCATTCAAGAGGTCGTCCAGTTATTGACTACTAGTCTAGGCTTCAAGCTGTTGTCGGTCCGCCGTTTAGCAAACAGAGCCGCCCATTCTGTGGCACGTTTGGCTCTTAGATATCTCCATAGGGTGTTGCCAGTATTTCTCACGCCCTGGGTAGATTGTAGCTAATTTACTGCTTACTATCTTGATTCTCCTCACGTAGCTATCAACGTAAAAAAAAGTTTTAATCCAATTAAGAAGATTTCAATATTAATAAATAGAAAAATAAAACTATTTACACAATTAAATACTTTGTCAAATTATTGACAATTGAAGTAATTTTCGCCCCGAGATGGGGCGAATTCGTCCAAAAGACGAATTCGCCTACCAACCATGCAAAGTCGCCCAGCTAAGCGCAAAGTATAGTAAATGAAAAGTATCATTTCATAATTACTTTTTCTAATTAGTAACCCGATTTTTAATAATTACAAAATGATCACTAGTCTATATAATTTTGCAAAATAATAATTGAAGTTTGAATTTAAATAATGAATTTGACCTTGCTACCGTAATCATAACTAAACTGAATTTAGTCCTTACTCGCAAGCTTGTTGCTGATTAATTATTTAACATGTTAATAAGCCAAACTCAATGAGTTGATGAATCATGAGCTCGACCATCGAACTGAATCGAGTAGCACGATCAAATTCATTATTAAAATTCAAACTTCAATAATTATTTTACAAAATTATATAGACTATGGATCATTTTATAATTATTAAAAATTGGGTTACTAATTAGCAAAAGTAATTATAAAATGAAAATTCTCATTAACTATACTTTGCGCTTAGCTGGGAGACTTCGCTCAGTTGTAGGCGAATTTGCCCCATTTCTGAGCGAATTTACCTCATTTATGGTGAAAATTACTACAGTTGTCAATAGTTTAAAAACTAATTTAATTATGTATTTTTCTATTTATTACGGTGAAATCGCTCCCAATTAAATTAGAAGTCTTAACCTCAATATTCCAAATGATTTAACAATCCTTAATCCCTTTCTAATCCACCACGAAATAAAAATATAAACTTACCAACCAAGTTTCTAACCTCAAAACTAAATTAATAATTATTCCATAACTAATATTTATTTTCTTCCAAAATTTTCACCAAACTTCACTCATTAAAATAAATTTTAGAAAACTCAAAGAAAGTATAAAACTTGCTCAGAAACGGGTCATTACAGTTTCCTCACTCAGATATATAATCGTGGGTAATGCTTGGAGTTGTGAGTGGTGCTGTCTGGTTCGAGTAGAAGTGGTAGTTGAAGTAATGAGGTATATCGTTGGCGGCGTGGACTAAGGAGTTGACATTTTGTTTTCCATTCAGTTAGTTCTTTTGGGGATTTGATCGGATTTCATTGTTTTTTTTTGTTTGGATTATGTTGGATTTCGAATTTGATTTCTAATGTTGGAGGCCGCCATTTCTTTTGATTTATTAGTTTTGATCGTCATTTTTTATTATTTATGTTTCTCAATTTTGTTATCTGACTGTAACGCTTATTCTCGATCTAACCATGAGTCCATCCACATTGGTTTGGGTGGGTGACAAATCTTCTCTTATAAAGGAGTAATTAATCTCATAGGAGAGAAGATGACACACTAGGGGCTTTCATTAAAAGGTAAAAAGTGAATTTGAGAAGAAAGACTTTGGAAATGTCAACTGAATTTTCTTTGTGTCCTCCTGTAGTGAGTAAAGTCAAGCCATTAGTAGCCGTTAGTATAGTCAGTCTAGGCATGGGGGTGTGCCCGTCGTTTCAAACCAGTTGCGTTGAAGGGTTAGAACTTAAAGGAGTTTTCTGGGGAATTGGCAGATCTCGCGATTGCGGAGCGGTTGCCTAGGGAGTGTGAATACTAGTTTATCCAAAAGGACACTGATGTAGATGAGAAGCTACAATCCATGATCTTCCTGCTACAATGTCATGCTCTGGAGTGGTGGTAGACAACGCCACATAGTTAGGAGTTTCCCCCTGAAATGAGATTGGTTATAGTTTGAGGAGGAGTTCTAGAGCCAGTTTTGTTCAGACATTTGGCTTGAGGAAAAGGCCAAAGAATTTTCTAAGTTGGAGTGAGATGACACCTCAGTTTTTCCTACTTCATTATGTTCCCTCGTCTGTCTCTTGAAGTGGTTTGATGAGCATATCAATAGGGAGAAGAATCTCATAAACAAGTTCAAGAATGGGTTGACATAGGAGATCCAAGAATGGGTCACCTCGTGAGATATGAGAAGTCTAGTGTCGGTCAAGACAGCTGCCTTGGAAAGAGAGAGGTTAAAGCATAAGAATAAGGAGGACAAGAAGAGGAAATCCATTGTTGAGCCCCCACATTCTATGTCTCATACCATCCGGCTAAGAGGGCATAATCGAAGGAGTGCTCAGTTTTAACCACAATGGAGTGTCAGCTCATAATAGTGTTTCGTGCCAAAGAGTTAGGTCGATGCAACAAGGAGGAGCATCGTCTTGGTTGTCAATCTCATGCAGTAGGTGTGGGATACCACACTTTGGATAGTGTCACATGTTGAGGTCAAGTACGATGGTGTATTACACTTGTATGGTAAGCAAGGACGTAAGAGTAATGCTTGCCCAATGAAGGGAGCATTGCCAACTCAGTTTGTGGGTTCGGTGCAAGGGTTAGGAGCTCCATCTAGGGGTCACGGACGTAGAGGTTGAGGAAGCTATGGTGGTTGCATTTTTGGTGGTGGTAGAGGTACTAGATCTAATATTATGTCGATGGGACAGTACAGGAAGTTTGTGTTTTTTGTCGCGAATAATTAGCTTGTTTGTCGTGGATATAACCTAGACGAACGACGTTCGTGGATGCAGCATCCGCGACTAAACCACCCATACAAATGTTTTCGGGGATAAGTTATCGCGGTTTTTTCCACGACAAATGGCTTAGGTTCGATGGTTTGCGCATCCGGGAAAAATGGTTTGAAATATTGAAAAAAATTTGTAAGCATAACACCATTGTCCATGGGGAATTGGAATTTTGTAGACTAATTTAAAATTTTATGTACCGTCAGTAGCCAATTGCGTAACTATGTCCAAAACTAGCCAATCTGACTAGCAGCCAACCAGCACCTAGCCAACTAGCCAGCGCCTAGCCAGCCAGCTATGCGCTGGCCAGCAGGCACACAACACAATTATTAAATATAAAACCTAACCAGCGCAATTCTATCAATCATTTGAGTTTGATGAAATATAAAACATTGCAATTTGGTCACTTCTATTTACCTATTTTACCAATGATTATTATTATTATTATTATTTTGATAATATAAATCGGCCTTGAGAAAATGATAATATATATAAGCTATAATTAATTAAAGAAAATTACATTAGCCGCCACAATATATTGAATTACGGATCTCGAGGTCACATTTGTTGGATGCACAATAATTAAGGAGACAACGACAAACATGACGTTGGGATTCTGTTTACACCTTAAATTATTTTGAGCCAATACCACATTGAAAAAATGAAGGAATTAAATGGTTTTATTAGGCCATTAATTTCCTTAGTAATTAAATAACATAAATTGGGCCATGACGTCATCTTTTGGCCTATTTTTCGTGTTAATTCTGTCCAGAATAGTATTTTTGTCATAACTTCTTCATACGAACTCCGATTGAGGTGAAATCGGTGGCGATGGAAAGATAACGAAATTATCTTTCCATCCATATATAGATGACAACCCAGTTCCACCGGACCAGTGAGATATGGCCTCTGCAAGATGACGACCAAAAATACCACATTGTTTGTTTGTGGAGGTTTGAATGGCTTTATTTACCTTTAATCATTCTATTAAGTTAAATTGATTAACCGAGGCCATGGATTTACCATTTTATCCTCACGGAGCCTCCCCATCAAGGAGGAGGGAAGCCATCTCATCAAGATGGAAACCCTAACGACTCCATCGAAGTGAGGATCTCATGTCGATCTCCTCGTCAAGAGGAAGGAAGGAGGGAAGCCATCTCATCAAGATGGAAACCCTAACGACCCCATCGAAGTGAGTGAGGATATCATGTCCATCCATCGAAGGGAAGCCATCTCATCAAGATGGAAACCCTAAGGCCGACTCCATGATGATGATGTCATGATGATGACCTCCTCGTCAAGAGGGAAGATGGAAACACTAAGGAGGGAAGTCATCTCATCAAGATGGAAACCCTAAGGCCGACTCCATGATGATGATGTCATGATGACGAACTCCTCGTCAAGAGGGAAGATGGAAACCCTAAGGAGGAAGTCATTTCATCAAGATGGAAACCCTAAGGCCGACTCCATGATGATGATGTCATGATGACGACCTCCTCGTCAAGAGGGAAGATGGAAACCCTAAGGAGGGAAGCCATCTCATCAAGATGGAAACCCTAAGGTCGACTCCATTGAAGTCAAGATCTCATGTCGATCCATCGAAGTGAGAATCTCATGTTCATCCATCAAAGTGAAGACTTCATGTCGACTTATTGAAGTCAGGATCTCATGTCAACCTATTGGTGAACCGCCCGGTCGTTGGTCGGGATTCAACCAAATAAAAACTACTAATGCTAAAAAAGCGTATAGCAGATCGTATTCCGAGGGTCTCTATGATTGGTTACTTCAGAACTAGCAAAATACTCGAAGAAAAACACGTTGTGCGTGGTGTGAGTTCCACGACTTCTATTTCTAAGAAATGCAGAAAAATTAAAAAGATTAAACTAAAGCAGATTGGGAATTAGGGTTTGAAAACAAGGATGACAGACGAACTTAGACTTTGAATCCCCCTTCGTTCCCCAGAGCATTGGCAATCAACAGATCAGCGGATTTCGATTCTCATTCAATCAATTACTAAGACACCACCATAACTCCTTACCCTTAGGTTTAAGACCGGCGAACGTTCGCTCTATCCGTTCTAACTACCAAGATTAACTAGCCGCCCGGGTACGGTCGCCTCTCGCAACGACTTAATTAATTGGTGTGATTACTAGTGATTAATGAGTTACTCTTGCAGTAAATTAACCCTAACCAGTTCCTACGAAAAGGCACGCTCCAATTATAAGGTTAATTGTTCAATTCGATGTTCTAAAGTAAGGCGAGCGTTCGCTTCTATCCTTAGCTTAACCAGAATCTAATCTAGGTGATCAATCCAGACAAGAAACATGAACAATGAAGAACGAATCAAACATGAAAAAGAACTGATTGAATTTCGAATCTAATCACCGCCGATCCGTGACCGCTTTAAAGCCCTGGGTCACTTAGGGTTCATCTAGTCTAAGCTCTAAAGGGTTTAGCTACTCATGATCATTACAGAAGAAACAAAGACAAAGAAAGAGTTCATCATTCAAAGGAAGAACAGAAAAGAATCTGAAAAACCTAATTTAGACGACTCTAACAGACTTCGATCTTCGGTAGATAACACTCCTAGCTCTGGTTCTCTGAGATGGAAGGGATGGCGTCAGGATCTCTATCCGGCTCTTCGAACTCCAACTCTTCGCTCCAGAACTTGAGAGGATTCTGATTCGAAAAGTTGTGTTTTTGCAAATTATGATTGTATCGAATGCCTCCTCCTGTTTTGGGCCACCGGGTTAAGTATTTATACTTAACCCTAACTGATCCGGAATAGTGTATTATTTTCGCTGAAAATTCCTTAAGAATTTCGACGAAAATTCCTTTGTGTTCGGGAGTGCTTTCTCTGCCTTGTATTTTCGGTCCGAAGAATACAATGTTTTCGCCAAAGATGTCCTTTGACTCGGCACCAGTTGAATGCACTAATATTTTCGTCGAATATGCAAGCTTAATTTCGGCGAAAATCTCTTTGTACTCGGGCAGGATTTGTTTGACTTTGACTAGCTCCTTGGGTCGATTCCGGTTTGATTCCTCGAGGTTCCTACGCCTTAGACACGTCCATGGCTACTTTATTTGACGGCAAAAACCTGTGCTAACATAAAAACACTAGAAAACCATCAAATAGACCCGAAACGGGCCAAGGTAACACAAATGGCACGAGATAGGGCAATCGATTGAATATTCGCTATTCTACCCTAAAAACCATGTCTTAAGCAAAGAAATGTCGCTTAAATGAGGCTGATAATCACGTCAAATCGAGTGTCATCAAATACCCCACACTTAAGCTTTTGCTTGTCCTCAAGCAAACTGAATAGAAACGCTCATGTTCACAAATGATAAGATCGATTAAATTGGAGCTCAATCAAACACAATGAATTATTAGACAGCTCGATCCTAGAACAAGAAACCTAACATGCATACAGATCAGCCAAACTACCTGTCTCACTAATAAACTGCACACGACAAGTAATTAGCAATCAATCATGCACTAATTTGACCTGACCAACCAGACTCCTCACACAGGATAAATTTAGTACAATGGGAACTCTCACTCTCTGTGTTTAAGGACGTGTTTCTGCTCTCGATCATTTTCTGTTACCGAATTCTGTCATAGGTTTGCATTTCGACCACATCTCCACCACTGTGACAACACGAGTATCTAGTCAAGAAGGACTTCCCTGCTAGGACCGTAATGAAATCTACACTACTCGGGTTTATAATGAGATGGATGATGGGGATGAATGATGATGGCTTTGGTGCGGTGTAGCTTTCGACTAACTTCCCTCGAATCTAATCTATGGCTTCCTACCGTCTAACCAAACACGGTGGAATAATGAACGCTCGTCCTATGATACCCTCAAGCAACCTAGCACTTATTCTTTTTCTTTACACGATTTTTTCTTTTGAGCTTTTTCTTTTGACTTCGTTCTTCCATTTGTAGGGAGAGGAACGTTTTATTGAACAACACTTTGAAACTTTTCTTATTTTTCTGATTTTTCTGCTTCTTTTTTTTTCAAATTTTTTCTTTTGTGCCGATTTTTCTTTTAGTTGCTAGAGGGGTTTACACGTCTGGACATATTAGCTAAGACCACCTGTTTAATGGCTATAGGTAGGTTACCACAAACCGACTTCCGGTAGGTCAATCTAGAACTACAACCACAGGGGATCAACGGGGAATGAAAGAAATGGGAAATGGCAGTAATGTATTATCGAACCGAAAGAACAGGCCAAGCTCAAGGGTCTAAACCTAGTGGATTTATCGTTTGGTAGGCTATCTGGCTTAGTAGCTGAATCTAGGTGCCCCTATCCTTCTAGAACTCGTGTTATCGTGTGGTCTCGAGTAGGTCTCACGCAAATTCTAACTCATTCAGGCAAACAGAAAACCACTCAGAAAGAATTAAAATTGCAAGTTACGTGCAATGGATCAAAAGCTCACAGTTGGTTTGCTAGTCGGATTCGGTCATTTTCATGCAATCAAGGCTACAAACTACAAGTGTGATTTTGAAATTCTGTTCTGACCAGGCAATTTAGCATCAAAGCATACAAGTTGGTTCTCAAGTTCTAGGCTAAGCAGTCTAAGCATCATTATGAAAGTTTGAACAACAACTTAACAACTGAGCCATTCTAATGCTAGAGAGACTGGAATGGAATCACGAGGCACACATAAAACACAATCAAGGGCAATCAAGTTCATGCAAGGTTCTCTAGCATCCTACCCCACACTTAAATCGGACTGTGTCCTCACAGGACTAACTTAGAGTTCAGAGTGGAATGTAAGAACCTGGATGAGGACGGTTGATTTCAGAGGGTAAGCACGGATCCTGAGAGCGGAGGGAAGTGTAACAGAACCTGAAGCAAAGGGAGTCTACCGATTGCCTACAAAACAAAAACGAATGAAACATAAAAAGGAAACCGGGACAAGTGTCCCGGATCCACACAGAAAAAAGTTGGACCGAAATCCGAAAAGAATAAATAAAGAGAAGACACCAGAAAAGGAATACAACCCGATCATTGCTGGTCCGGTGAGCCGGGAGGTGGAAAGTGGAGAAATTCGCCGAGCTGGCGTTGCCACGCCATCTGTGCCTCATATCGCCGGTCGGCGCGGCACATATGTTGCTGCATAATAGTCCATCGCGCCTCTTGAGTGGCGTTGTCGGTGATTCGCCACTCCTGCAGTCGCTCGTATAACTCTCCAACATCCGTGGGGTGGTGTTGCGGCTGTTGAGTATGCGCCGGATATGGCTCGGGGATGTGCGGCGGCGACTGGTGGATGTACCCTGCCTGATGGTATGGCGAGGGTATATAATCATGAAACTCAGGCGGCGGCTGCGGCGACTGCTCCTCAGCATCATCTTCTTCCTCTGACTCGACCACAGGCTGGAGTGGAGGATCAGCTGCTACATGGGGACTGAGGTCAAGTTCTAAGTCGTACTCAACCGCCAAGTCTCCTCCAACGGTCTGAACTGGATGTCGTGGAATGTGCGGGCCATACTCCTGGCCGATGCCGAAGGAGAGGATGAGCTGTCCTATGAAGTTGCCTCCCAAGAGTTTGCGGGGTGGCGTCTTCCTCCTGGTCTTCTGGCGGAAGATGCGAGCCAGTATCCAACCGGGGTGGAGAGGGTAGCTCTCTCGGATGGCTCGGAGAAGCATGAGCTCCTCCTTGAGGATATGGTGGCGATCCTTGTCTCGAACATATAAAAGTGACCCCCGCCAAACCATATGAATAAATTTATAGAGCGGGTGAGAGAGAGACTTAACTGAGTTGCTCTCCCCGAGGCGATCACCAGGTACGCCTGTCATGTGGCTCCAAAGCGCGTTGTACTCCTCGCCGTCATCATCTTCTCCCCAACCGAGGTGATGATCGTGATAGTGCTCATAGGGGATGCCGAGATGAGCGGCAAACTCATCGTAGGTGAGCTGCCTGTACACCCCACCAAGATAGAAGGTGATCACCTTCTGGCGTTGCTTCCTCTTGTGCTCATCCAGATCAAAGGTTGCCCAGAACTCCTGGAGGGCAATGTCTGGGAACTCGGCGGCGATGGTGGTCAGCTCGAGGAGACCAGCCGGTGCTAAGGCGTCATGCACGTTCCGGTGGTAGTCCTCATCATGATCGTGCAGGGACTCCATGGAGAGAGGGCGCACGTCAGCTCCTTGAACGTGCTGAATCTTCTGGAAGCACTCAAAATAGAAATCCGGTAGACGGGCGATGGTGGGATGATATCTAGCATGGCGGGGGTAGAGCAGGTGATGGACCCTGAACAGCGGGTGTGACGGGAGTGGCAGCTCCTGAGCTCGAGGCGCCATCAAGTCACGCCTTAGTCCTGCGCTCTAAGTGGTGTTCCTAGAACCAGAATGAAACCAGATTAGTCAACCAAAACCCTACCCCACACTTAGTAGAAAACCTCGATTTCACAAGAAATGAGGGAAACTAAGTGGGGTAAGCAAAGCGGAGTAACCGGTAATCATAGACAGTAAAATACATACTTAGGAACAGCCAGAGTCGGATAAGCACAATCAGAGTTCAAAAAGTCAAACCGACAGTTTGGATGTCAACATTTAAGCATATCGAACCCTAATCATGGCAAGACTATCATAACTTGGAGAATGACGGTAAAATATGATCTCATATGGAAAGCACAAAAATATGAACGAGCATGAACACATCAGACAGCCAAATGATCACAGCAATTCAAAGTCAAACCGACATTTCTCACAAAAGTCAACATAACAAGGAATTAATCGTATGCATAGCAACACATGATCAAATGATATGGCAATTAAGCACGGAACTCCCTAAGCATGCTAGAACAGTTCTATAAGTTCAGTTAATCCTAGTTCACACGAAACAGTCGGCACGCAAAACGAGGCAAACCAAAAACCGAAAGTCAACCCGACGAAATTCAGCAATCTATATGTCAAAAGATTCGTATTGAAAAGCTCTACAACTTACCTTGAAGTCATGATTGGTAAAAATGAACGAGTTGAGAGGAATCGGTGAAAAACGTTGAAAACTAGGTTTTCAGTGAACTGGAGCTGCAAAGCTCCGATTTGGCTGTTCTAGGGCTCGTTGGGATCGGAAAAGGGAAGGGAAGGAGCGGCGCAGTGCGACAGCGGCGGGGCGGGTTACGGCGGCGACGTGGATTGAAATGGTGAAAGGCGGTCGGCGATTTTAAAGAGATAAGGGGGGGTTTCGGTGAGTTGAACGAAAATGGGTGAAGGATGAGAGAGGGGGTGGACCGGATTTTTTAAAGGAATATTTGGGTGATTTTCAAAATTATTTTCGGTGAAAATAGGGGTGGTTTCGCCGAAAATATCAGTTAAAATGGACTGCCGGATTGTCGAAGGCGGTTTCGCCGAAAATGATAGTACGGTTTCGCCGAAAATATCAGTTAAAATGGTTTCGCCGAAAACAAAAACTTTTCAACCGAAAACAATGAACAGGGAGATTGAGTTCGAAAATTGGAAATCGATTTCGCCAAAACAAGGGTGGTTTCGCCGAAAATTTTGAACTGTTCGGGTTTTAAATATTTTCGCAAATTCGGCCAACTTCAGAAAATCACAGTTAAATCCCCAAAAATCGGAACGACCTCAATCAACTTGTAACTGACTCTATGACATGCAGACTCTACATGAAAAATAATAAATCAAACAAACTATCACTTTTGGCTCTCCCGAACCGACTCTAAAATACCAAGTTCAACAAAAATTAAAACAGACTCCAGCCGTGGGTTGCCTCCCACGAAGCGCTCTTTTGTTAACGTCCTTGAGCTGGACGATACCTGGACGGTATTAGGAGACATCCCAACTTAGATTCTCCTTAATGCTCGCATCGGAGTTCATGAAGTACAGCTTCGGGACTTCCCCGTAAGCGTGAATCTCTTCCCGTTCGCATGTAGTAGCTTGGTACGTCCGTCGGGAAGATGATCAACGAACTTGAACGGTCCGAACAGCTCTCTGGAGAGGTCATCCTTCTTGAGTGTGACGATGGAAGGAATGAGGACTGTCGTTTCTCTTTTTCTTTCTTCTTTCGGCTTGGTATCACCAGGATCGGTGATCGTTAGTACTTCCTTAGGAGATGCTTTCGGTTTCTCCCTCCATACTTGTTCTGGGTGCCGGTTTCTCGGAACTAGAAGATGGTGCAGCTGGCTCGATGGAAGACGGTGGAATTTTTGGTCTACATACCATTTGTGTCTTCGTCTTCTTGTTCTTTCCTCGAGGTCTGCTCGGTGGTTTAGAAGAGGCTTGCAGTTCCTTCTTCTTCTTCTTAAGCGCTTCTGAACAAATTTCTGGCTTCTTCGTAATGACCTGTTTAATATCTGCAGCAACAGCTGATCTAGAGACACTGGGAGAAGCATTAGTAACGGAGTTGACCGAGTCAACCCCACCGTTTGAACAGCTAGGCAGTGAGATTCTTCATTCCTAGAGTCATATTTCATGCCATCTTTAAGACGGAACATTTTTGTTTCTTTACGACTCTTAAAGTTAAAGAACCATTTGGAACGTTAATATTCATTCCAGTAGTAGCCATGAAAGGTCGACCTATGAGAATGGTAGCATCATCTGTACTAGTATCCATAATCACATAATCAGCTAAGAACGTGAACGGACCACATTTAGTGACAACGTCTTTAATCTCTCCCTTAGGGGTTTTAAGCGATCTATCAGCAAAGACGAGTTGCATACTAGGCGGTTCAAGTTCTCCTAGGTTTAACTTTTCATATAGACTCACATGGCATAACATTAACAGATGCTCCTTAGATCAACTAAGCAACGTTCAATCTCAACATCATTAATGACCAAAGGCAAAGTAAAAGAACCAGGATCAGATAACTTAGCTGGGTATGGAGAAACAGGTTTCTTAGCACGAATGCCAGGATATCCTTCCTTGTTCCCGTTCATGCCAGTCTCGATCCTTGCGTTTGGCAGCAATGCTCAAGGAAAAGGAGGTTTTACGACGTATGGGCAAGAGGAGGATCCTCCTTAGGCACCGGTTTCTGTTCCTCTTCTTCCTCTGGAGTCTCAGCGATCCTGTGTAAAACAGAATAAGCATCAGCAATTAAGTTTGGAAGTTTCTGAGCAGTTACCATTTTAGCCTGTTCTTTTCTCGGGTTTGGCTCTGTCTGGCTTGGAAGCTGGCCAAATGGTCGACCAGATGCTAGCATGCTCGAGATGTTGTTCACACTTGCTCAATTCTTTGTCCAGATGCTATCTGTTCTTGATTGAGAAGAGCTTGAGCCTTGAACTGACTGTCATGATCATCGAGTCTTGTGATGATCTGGCTGAGCTTCTTATCCAGGTCACTGACATTATTCTCTCTTTGATGCTGCTGCCCTGGATAGGTATTGTTGAGATATTGATTCTGGCGATTGCCAGGAGCAGTTCCATAATTACCCGGATTGCGATGCGGTGGCTGGTAGACACCTGCCGGCGGATGGTTAGGCTTCTGATCCTAAGCTGGACCAGCCGGGCGGTTATTCTGGTTCTGGTTATGATTGGTGCCAGCATGTAGGGGGGTCTGTCTTGATAGTTCCCTTGCTGTCTGAAGTTACGGTAACCAGCATAACCATTTGATTATTGACAAAGCCTTGTTGTATGAAATTTACCTCTTCGGCAGACCAGACTTCTGCCTTACAAAAATTCTGACAACGGCCTCCATTATGTGAGCAAGCTCCACACCACTCGCAATCAGCAACATAGACAGAAGCTGCCGGTGGCTTGATCGGTGTGGTAGACTTCTTCAAATGCTTCTCTACCTCTGCTTGATAGTAGCTTCGAGATCTAGCTTGCTCCTTGATCCTTCAGATTGTCGCTCCCAGTTCCTTGACTTGGAGGCACAGTTTGCGAAGTGAAGAAGCGCAGCTTCAGGAGTGAGTGTAGTGCAATCCCTTTCAGCTAGAGAATTGACCCACTTGGCAGATTCTTCTCGAAGTCCACGAGAGAAGATTTCAGCTAACTGCCTCTGCTCGAATCCATGATGAGGGCAGGTGTAGAGAAGTTCTTGGAATTGATTCCAAGTATCATACAAGCTTTCTCCTTCTTTTTGGGAGAATCTGGCGATGCTGTCTTTGATGGCGGTTGTTCTGACCGGAGGGAAGTATTCTTCAACGAAGTCCTGAGCCAGAGTATCCCAGTTAGTGTAATAGCCAGGTGGTTTACCAGTAAGCCACCTCTTAGCAGCGCCTTTTAGAGAGAACGGAAAGCTCTCAGACAAAGGGTGTTTTTGTCGAGGTTTCCGCTCTTAAAAGTACTGCAGAGATCAAGGAGTCTGCAAGATGAGTGCACGGATTGTCTAGAGGTCTGCCTTCAAATTGTAAATCCCTAGAGATCATCGTCAAGAATGGGATCTTGATCTCTAGTCAGGATCTCCTTCAATGCAGCGGAACGGCAATGGCAGATCGAACCTAGTCGCGCTCGGCTGTTATAGTCTGCTAGACTCTTCTGTGCAGGTGGTGGTGGCGGCGGTTAATCGCCATTTGGGGTGGTAATCTATCGTCCATGGTGGGAGATGGAGGTGGTGAAAGTGACTCGGTGTATGAAGCGGATGAAGATGACGGTATAGGTGAAGATGGAGATGAGGAACTCTCCTTCGGTTCCTCGATCTTGATCGGAGTGATGAATGGATTGGATCTGCCTTCCTTCAGAATCTGTGATCGTAGAGGTGTAGCAGAACTGCCTGGATTCCCTGCAATCTTAGCATGTTCGGTTTGAGAGCGAGTCCAAGGACGGTGAGTGATGACACTCGATTTGACGTGATTATCAGCCTCATTTAAGCGACATTTCTTTGCTTAAGACATGGTTTTTAGGGTAGAATAACGAATATTCAATCAATTGCCCTATCTCGTGCCATTTGTGTTACCTTGGCCCTTTTCGGGTCTATTTGATGGTTTTCTAGTGTTTTTGCGTAAGCACAGGTTTTTGCCGTCAAATAAAGTAGCCATGGACGTGTCTAAGGCATAGGAACATCGAGGAACTGAACCGGAATCGATCAAAGGAGCCAATCAAAGTCAAACCGAAAATCTGCCCATTCACACTTACACATTCGGTGAAAACAAGCCCACATCTTCGGTGAAGATAACAGTGTAAATCAACTGATGCCAAGAGAAGGATGGTTTCGGCGAAAAGAGCCCAGGGTTTTCGGTGAAAATGCAAGGGAAAATCAATGGCGCCAACAGAAGGATGGTTTCGGCGAAACCATTCAACTGCTCGGACCGAAAATAATGAACAGCCGGCGGAGCCCTGAACTCAAGCCAGTTTCGCCGAAACTGTCCCTATCGTTTCGGCAAAATCCCTTCCAAATCCGGCGCTGTATTGGAAACCCTAAAACGTACCTATTTAAAGAAGCAGCCGGCAACAATAGAAAGAACAACAACGAACACAACAATTCATTATTCTTATTTTCTCAAATCAGACTTTTGAGAGCCAGCCGACTCTAGGGTCGATAGATAGAGTTTAGAGAGTTTGAAGATCCGTGGAGAGATCGTGACGCCATCCTTCCACCTCGGAGAACTCGGAGCTTAAAGTTGAAGATCCAGGAGATTGAAGCTTCGGGGGAGTCGTCAGAATTAGGTTTTTCAGTTCTTATCTGTTCTTCCTCTGTATGATGATCTTCATTGTTGCCTTTGATTCTCTTGTTTCTGATATGAGTAACTGAACTTGTAGAGCTTAGATTAGATGAACCCTAAGTGACCCAGGCTTTAAAGCGGTCACGGATCGGCGGTAATTAGATTGGAAGTTCAATCAGTTTCTCTTTGCATGTTTGATTCGTTCTTCATTGTTCATGTTTCTTGTCTGGATTGATCCCCTAGATTAGATTCTTGTTAAGCTAAGGATAGAAGCGAACGCTCCCTTACTTTAGAACATCGAATTAAACAATTAACCTTATAATTGGAGCGTGCCTTTCGTAGGAACCGTTAGGGTTAATCCACTGCAAGAGTAACTCATAAATCACTAGTAATTGCACCAGTTAATTAAGTCGTTGCGAGAGGGACCGTACCCGGGCGGCTAGTTAATCTTGGTAGTTAGAACGGATAGAGTGAACGTTCGCTCGGTCTTAAACCTAAGGGTAAGGAGTTATGGTGGTGTATAGAAACCGATTGAATTAGAATTGAAAACCGCTGATCTTGTGATTGTCGTTGCTCTGGTGATCTAAGGGGGATTCGAAATCTAAGTTCATCTATCTTCCCGTTAGTCAATCTTTTAATCTTTCTGTCTTTTGTTTTCATTTGCTTAATAGATTAGAAGTCGTGGAACTCACACCAGCACAACGTGTTTTAACCTGAGTAATTTGCCAGCTTCTTCAAAGTAGTCGATTAGAAGAAACCTCGAGTCGAATACGATCTGCTATACGCTTTTTCTTAGCATTAGTAGTTATTTGGTTGAACGCATCACAATGACACGTTCACCAGTGAGGCATACACCTGTAAACCTACAGATAACAAAGACAAACAAAACCAGTGTAAAATCGAAGTGGGTGGAAAAATGAAAGATGGAAAGTAGAAGAATAAATTGCCAGTTCTTCTTTCGAACAATCAAAAGAGTTCCCCGGCAAATGGCGCCAATTTGGTGAACCGTCCGGTCGTTGGTCGGATTCAACCAATAAAAACTACTAATGCTAAAAAAGCGTATAGCAGATCGTATTCCGAGGGTCTCTATGATTGGTTACTTCAGAACTAGCAAAATACTCGAAGGAAAACACGTTGTGCGTGGTGTGAGTTCCACGACTTCTATTTCTAAGAAATGCAGAAAAATTAAAAAGATTAAACTAAAGCAGATTGGGAATTAGGGTTTGAAATCAAGGATGACAAACGAACTTAGACTTTGAATCCCCCTTCGTTCCCAGAGCATTGGCAATCAACAGATCAGCGGATTTTGATTCTCATTCAATCAATTACTAAGACACCACCATAACTCCTTACCCTTAGGTTTAAGACCGGCGAACGTTCGCTCTATCCGTTCTAACTACCAAGATTAACTAGCCGCCCGGGTACGGTCCCTCTCGCAATGACTTAATTAATTGGTGTGATTACTAGTGATTAATGAGTTACTCTTGCAGTGAATTAACCCTAACCAGTTCCTACGAAAGGCACGCTCCAATTATAAGGTTAATTTTCAATTCGATGTTCTAAAGTAAGGCGAGCGTTCGCTTCTATCCTTAGCTTAACCAGAATCTAATCTAGGTGATCAATCCAGACAAGAAACATGAACAATGAAGAACGAATCAAACATGAAAAAGAACTGATTGAATTTCGAATCTAATCACCGCCGATCCGTGACCGCTTTACAGCCCTGGGTCACTTAGGGTTCATCTAGTCTAAGCTCTAAAGGGTTTAGCTACTCATGATCATTACAAAGAAACAAAGACAAAGAAAGAGTTCATCATTCAAAGGAAGAACAGAAAAGAATCTGAAAAACCTAATTTAGACGACTCTGACAGACTTCGATCTTCGGTAGATAACACTCCTAGCTCCGGTTCTCTGAGATGGAAGGGATGGCGTCACGATCTCTATCCGGCTCTTCGAACTCCAACTCTTCGCTCCAGAACTTGAGAGGATTCTAATTCGAAAAGTTGTGTTTTTGCAAATTATGATTGTATCGAATGCCTCCTCCTATTTTGGGCTGCCGGGTTAAGTATTTATACTTAACCCTAACTGATCCGGAATAGTGTATTATTTTCGCCGAAAATTCCTTAAGAATTTTGGCGAAAATTCCTTTGTGTTCGGGAGTGCTTTCTCTGCCTTGTATTTTCGGTCCGAAGAGTACAATGTTTTCGCCGAAGATGTCCTTTGACTCGGCACCAGTTGAATGCACTAATATTTTCGCCGAATATGCAAGCTTAATTTCGGCGAAAATCTCTTTGTACTCGGGCAGGATTTTGTTTGACTTTGACTGGCTCCTTGGGTCGATTCCGGTTTGATTCCTCGAGGTTCCTACGCCTTAGACACGTCCATGGCTACTTTATTTGACGGCAAAAACCTGTGCTAACATAAAAACACTAGAAAACCATCAAATAGACCCGAAACGGGCCAAGGTAACACAAATGGCACGAGATAGGGCAATCGATTGAATATTCGCTATTCTACCCTAAAAACCATGTCTTAAGTAAAGAAATGTCGCTTAAATGAGGCTGATAATCACGTCAAATCGAGTGTCATCACCTATCGAAGTCAGGATCTCATGTCGATCCAAGTCAGGATTCTCATGTCGATCCATCGAAGGGAAGCCATCATTATGTCGACCTCCTCGTCAAGAGGGAATGAGGGAAGCAAGGAGGAAGTCATCATCACGTCTACCTCCTCGTCAAGAGAGAAGAAGGGAAGCAAGGAGGATAGCCTCCTCATCAAGAAGGGAACCTTAAGACCAATTTCAAGAGACGGTGTCATCTCCTCGTCAAGAGTGAAACCCTAAGGGATGATGTGATCATATCAAACCCTAGCTTTTTCCACCAACGTCACTACTCCTCCAAAGCAGTTGAAGAGAAGAAACCGTCACCACCACGATGATAGCCACGTTCAAGAGAGAGGAAGTAACCTCCATGGCAGTTACTACCTCCATCTGCAGTTACCACTCACATTTGTCTATAAATATGAGAGGTATTCGACAGAGAGGACCCCGCGCAATCACACAAGCAGACACTCTGCCCAAATTTCTACTTTTCTCTGCAAGTTTAGTTTCAGTAGCCATAGCCGTCTTTTCTTTTGGAGCTCTCTCAGAACCTCCATAGGAGTAGCAGTAGTGGTAGTAGTAGACATAGCCATAAAAAACATCAAACACCCTTGTTCGAACTTTGTTTGGAGAGGTGTGAACTGTGTAATTAATCCTTGTTCTAAGAAGTCAAGCGCATTTATTGTGTTCAAACACAAAAGTTTCTACCACCAGAAACAAATTGGCACCTCGGTGGGACCTTGTGTTTGATATCATGGCTCCAAGGCGAAAGAACCCAGAAGGTGACCTTCCATCCGGATCTGTGGAGGAGCAAGTGGCCAACATTGAACATGGCCAGACAGTTGAAGATGTTGTCGGAATTCATGGCAGCGACAAGGAGGCTAGGCCACAGCCTGTGGCGCCAAGTGCTGATCTAGGCGAGGCAATCATGTCACTCCGCCAGGCAATGGTGGAGCACCGCCAACTCATGGAGGCTTCAATGGCAGGGAATGCCCGCCAGGTGAATTCTCAAATTGAGTCTTTAAGTTCTCATGTTGAAAGACGTTTAGTTCAAGTATTTGATGTGGTTAACAAAAATCAAACTGATTTTCAGGAGTTCAGGAAAATTTTAACAACACCTTTAGTTCAGTCTAGAGCCTTACCACCCGATGGTCTAGGATCGATGAGCAATGGCGTTGGGAATGTAAGTCCTCATCCTGCTAGTGGTCGGAATGGCCAACCATGGCAGGACAACCTCTCACCTCCAGTGGCAAGTCAACCACCTTCCCATCAACATGGGAATGGCGAAAATCTTGCCACCACATCCAACACCCATGTTGAGCAAATGCCTACCATAGGTTTTGCTCGACAACATATTCCAGAGGCTAGGCCATATGTGGCCCCTGACCGTCCATTCAATATGGATCAAGTACCACCACGTCCTAATGTGGAGGTACCCCCACGTGTGTATCCACCACCACCAATACCACCCCAAGTCAATAGACATGGAATGGATCCAACAGGATTCATGCCACCACCCGGGGGGCAACCACCAGGGGTACATGATAATAATAATTTGCGGGAACAGGTGGCACAACTGCTCAATGAGCATCTTGGCCTTGGAGGGAGGCCAACCATGCCGCCTGTGTATCGAAAGCCTTATCCAGAGTGGGTGGATAGACACCATCCCTTCCCTAGAGGCTTCAGGGTACCCGAGTTTACCACCTTCACGGGGACCGGAGATCAGTCTACCGTGGAGCATGTTGGACGATTCACTGTCCAATGTGGTGACGTAGGTGACTTCGTCAAACTTAGGTTGTTTGGAAACTGTTGACAGGACCAGCCTTCACTTGGTACGTCAACTTGCCTTCCAGCTCTATACAAAGTTGGCAACAGATAGAGCAGATCTTCCATGCCCAATTCTATAGATCTGAGCCAGAGGTTTCCATGGCAGACTTGGCACGTATGCGCCAGCAGCTAGGAGAGTCAGTTGAGAGTTTCTTGACTAGTTTCAAGAATGCTCGAAACCGTTGCTTTGTTAACCTAACAGAAAGAGAGTTTGTCAAGCTGGCTCAAGGAGGATTGAACTTCGAACTTAGGAAGAAATTCCAAGATCGAGAGTTCTCTGACTTGTTCCAACTCATGTCATGTGCTGTTAGGTATGAATCTCTCCTCCATAAGGAAGAGAGTAGGAGGAGTGCCTCAAGGGGGCAATACCTCCCAAATTTTGATTATGCCATCCACCACATCGATGGTGGGGTTGGTGAGGTTGAGGTCGACTTGGCAGAGATAGTGCCAGGGAAACCCTATGTATGTAGTTCATTGTCTAAAGTTGATGTTGGGCCACAAGAGGGGAGACCTAATCGTGCGCCCATCCAACCAAGGAAATATTCATTCGATGTGACGAAGGCAGACTTGATATTTGACCAACTTTACAAGGATGGTCAAGTCAAGCTCTCAGGGGGGCATAACCTCCCATCGCTTGATAAGTTGAAAGGAAGACGATATTGCAAGTGGCATAATAGCATGTCTCACTCTACTGACTCATGCGTGGTTTTTCGAAATATTTTACAGGATGCCATTGAGAAGGGACGCATTAAGTTCCCTGAGCCAAGGAAAAATGCCATGTTGGTGGATACAGATCCTTTCCCCGCCACAGTTGGTGTGAACATGGTTAACCCTGATTTCTCCAAGATTGAGTTGCCCCAATTCAAGCTGGTGTTGGCACAACGCCGCCTCAAGAGGGCAGTTCATCTTCGAATGTACAATCCACTCCTGCCTCACTTAGTAGACAAGATGAAGAGAAGTTGTGTGTTCAGTGCAAGAGGAGTCTCAACTTCGATGAAGTGAAACCAAGCAAGCCCGTTTATCAGAGGCTTGGCCCCCCTCCCAATAGACCAAGGTATCCACCATATCAGAGAATGGTGGAGGGAGTGCGACAACCAGTCAGATGGCAGCCAAGGCAATGGTTGGCTCCTGGCCATCCCATGAAAAGGACTTTTCGAATTCCTGATGTGCCACATGGTGGTTGGCATACCTATGATATCCGACGTCAACAACCAGTAGCATTGGCTGACTTGACGAGGACTCAGAAGAGAAGGTTCCTTCGCAAGAATGCTCAAAGTCGTAGAGGCCAACATGAGATGGCCCACCATGAGATTGGAAGGATGTAACAGCCCAGAGCAGAGGATGCCCTTCAAGCTGATATCAAGGTGGACAACTCCATGTCCTCTGGTCTCAAAGTCACTGTGTTGGGAAAGGGCAAGCATGTCCAAGCCCCAAGGGTTGAAGAAGTGAATGAGAAGGTGGAAGATAACCTTCAAAATGATGATGGACTTGGATTGTATGACGCAGGGTATGATGCTGACATTGATGACGACTTTGATGATGTGATGATCGATGTGGATCATCCAAACCCTAGGTTTGAGAGGAAGGATAACGAGGATGATGGTGATGACCAAGGCCCTCCTGTAACTATCAAGTTTGGAAGCTTGCCACCCACAGTGGCTACTAACTACATACTCCCAAGGATTTTCCAATCGAAAGAGGAAGATCAACAGGTACATGTGGAAAGTGGAGAAGTTGATGAAGAAGTGACGGAGGATCAATCTGTGGCACATTTAGTCGAGGAGTTCAATCACCTCGATATGGATGACGAGCCATGGAGTGTGAAGATGGTTCGGTTGGGGTGTAGGGTCGACTTGGCCACAGAGGCCAAGAGGCAATACAAAAGTTCACAACGATTGTTGAAGGAGCTATATGAAGCAGGCCACAAGCAAGTGGGTTTGCTTGGTGAAGATGGAGGGCGTTATCCTTTCTATGTGTTGTACCAAGGACCAGAGGAGACAACATCTCTTCCAGTGGAAAACCCTACATGGGGCCCAGAATTTGATGAACCTGAGAGTTCATTGACTAAGGAGGATAGCTTGCCCAATGAGGAGGCTGTCATGTCAGTGATGGCTACGAAAGGGAAGGGTATAATGGAAGAGGAGTTAAGTGGTGTACCTAACCACCTTGTGGTATTCAAGGAGCCAGAGCCAAATATGTTAAGGCATCTAAGGCCCCTCTATATTAAGGCAAGATTGGATGAAGTGCCAGTGTCAAGGGTCTTGGTTGACAATGGCGCAGCAGTGAACGTGATGCCAACAAGGATGTTGAAGAAGCTTGGTAAGAACACAGGTGACTTGATTCCTACTGAGGTGTTCGTCACCAGCTTCAATGGAGGATCCACTTCGGCGAAAGGGATTTTGCCAGTGGTAGTAGGAGTTGGAAGCCAGGAGAAGATGAGTGCCTTCTTCATTGTGGATGGTGTCGTCAGTTACAATGCCCTATTGGGGAGAGACTGGATCCATGCAAGTAAATGTGTTCCATCATCATTACATCAATGCATGATGTTGTGGAACAAGGAAGGAATGGTTGAGGTCATTCAAGCTGACACAATGCCATTTGCAGTAGGAGCCAACTGTGCTGAAGCCCCTCTATACCATGGTGATTTTGGCCCATTGGAAGTTAGAGGTATGGATGGAGGACCATGTACGGTGGTCATCTCGAGTGCCAAAGTTTTGAGCAAGGCATGCATTGATCCGTTGACAGAGATAGTGAGACCATCCATGTTCTCTTTGGATGGTCCACCTGACGCCACCAAAGTTGTTGATGATGAATAGACCACCTCAAGACAAAGTGGCGAGGGAGGCCGAAGTCACGGCCTTAAGAGAAAGGTTGGCCATCTACCAATGTGAGCAAAGGCTAGTATGTGATGAGCCTGTGTTGATGGCTGATTGTGTTCCAGATGATGATTTGCCTGGACAAGGCGAAGAGATAGGATTTAATGAAGATTACGGCAAACACATTGCCGCATGTGATGTTTTAGAGGAAATCAACCTTGGCACTGAGGACGATCAACGTCCTACCTTCATCAGTGCCACCATGCCTGAGGCTGACAGGTATGATCTTATCAATCTACTAAATGAGTTTAAGGATTGTTTTGCATGGGATTATCATGAGATGCCAGGCTTAGATAGGAAATTGGTAGAACATAGGCTGCCAATTAAATCGGGATTTAAGCCCTTCAAACAACCTCCTAGGCGTTTTGCATATGAGGTATTGCCTGAGATAAAGAAGGAAATTGAACGCCTGTTAAAGGCTAAATTTATAAGAACGGCTAGGTATGTAGAGTGGTTGTCTAATGTGGTGCCAGTTAGGAAGAAAAATCGAAAGCTTCGTCTTTGTGTAGATTTTAGAAATTTAAATACAGCCACCCCTAAGGATGAGTATCCCATGCCAGTTGCTGACATGTTGCTTGATGCAGTTACTAGGCATGAAGTCTTCTCTTTCATGGATTGCTATTCGGGCTATAATCAGATTTACATAGCCGATGAGGATATCCACAAGACAGCTTTTCGTTGTCCAGGT
The DNA here is from genome assembly GCA_034768395.1 of Linum lewisii. Lineage (NCBI taxonomy): Eukaryota > Viridiplantae > Streptophyta > Magnoliopsida > Malpighiales > Linaceae > Linum > Linum lewisii. The sequence goes on along the minus strand of CM068300.1, from coordinate 49,970,242 downwards.
GCCATTGGATGCTATGAATGGGTGGTCATGCCCTTTGGTTTGAAGAATGCTGGGGTGACCTATCAATGAGCTATGAACACCATCTTTCATGACTTGATTGGTGAATTTGTGGAGGTATACGTAGACGACATAGTCGTCAAGTCAAAGGTAAGGCGTTGCCACCTTGATAATTTACGTATGGCTTTCCTGCGCATGAGAAGTCATGGTTTGAAATTAAATCCTCTTAAATGTGCTTTTGGGGTGAGTGCAGGCAAACTTCCTTGGTTTCCTTGTAAACCAACGTGGCATTGAGGTCGACAAAAACAAGACCAAGGCCATCATCGAGGCCATGCCACCTCGTGATAAGAAAGAGTTACAGAGGTTCCTTGGCCAAGTCAACTATATTCGGCGCTTCATCTCAAACTGTGCTGGCCGGACCCAAGTGTTCTCATCTTTGTTGAAGTTGAGGAAGGAAGAAGAGTTTGCATGGCGCGAAGAGCACCAACAAGCTTTTGATGACATCAAGAGGTATTTGGCGAACCCGCCAGTACTCAACTCACCCATCCCACATCAACCTCTGAAGTTGTATCTCTCAGCCACTAACGCGTCAGTAGCATGTTTGTTAGCCCAGGATAATGACTTGGGAAATGAACAAGCCGTGTATTATTTAAGTAGGCTTTTAAATGAAGCGGAGAGGAAGTACTCTCCCATAGAAAGGTTATGTCTAGCTTTGTTCTTCGCTTGTATGAAGCTAAGGTATTACTTGATGCCTGTTCAAGTACAACTCATTTGTAAGACTGACCTTATCAAATATATGTTATCAAGGCCAATCATCCATGGGAGGATTGGCAAGTGGACACTTGCCCTATCTGAATTTAATTTACAATATGTTCCACAAAAAGCCGTTAAAGGGCAAGCTCTTGCTGATTTCTTGGCAGACCACCCATGTGTGGACGTGCCAGGTGAAGCAGTAGAGATTGGGATGATAGGAGAAGTTCCTTGGTCTTTGTTCTTTGATGGTTCAAAGACACGTTCTGAGGCAGGAGCTGGAGTGGTACTAACTTCGCCAATGGGTCACTCCATGCACTTTTCCTTCACCCTTGACTTCCCTTGTACCAACAACCAAGCTGAATATGAGGCTTTGGTAGTTGGCATGGAGATCCTTGTTGATTTAAAGGCAAAGAACGTAGATATCAAAGGAGATTCACAATTAGTAGTCCATCAAGTGCTTGGTGACTTCCGATGTGTCAACTATGTGTTAGAGACATACCTCAACCATGTCCAAGATCTAATCTCCCACTTTAATAACGTGTCAATTAAGTTCATTCCTCGCCAAGACAATGGAAAAGCTAACTACTTGGCACAGTTGGCTTCTGGTTTTAGAGAGTTTTCGCATGAGGGAGGAGGACAAATCTTTGTGAAATCCCTCCTTCCATTACGAGATCATTTAGAGCAAGTAGCAGAGGTATACATGATTGAGGAGGATACTAATGATTGGCGAGTCCCATTGCTAACATATCTAAAGAACCCAAATGGGGAAACTGACCATACTACCAAATTCAAAGCAAGAAATTATGTAGTGATAGACGAGACCTTATTCAAGAGGAGGGCAGATGGTTTACTATTGAAATGTTTGGGGGGCAAGGAGGCTCTACAAGCCATGGCTGAAGTTCACGAAGGAATATGCGGAGCCCACCAAGCTGGCCCTTCAATGAGGTGGATACTTCATAGGTATGGCTACTATTGGCCTACCATTGGAGAAGATTGTGCATCATATGCCAAAGGTTGTGAAGCCTGCCAACGCCATGGTCCAGTGCAAAGAGCTCCTGCTGTCGACCTAAAGTCCATCATCAAGCCTCGCCCTTTCTTTGGGTGGGCAATGGACTTGATAGGGAAGATCTACCCCATCCTCTAAACAACACACTTTTGTTATTCTAGCGACAGACTACTTCACCAAGTGGGTGGAAGCTAAGCCAATGAAAGTGGTAAATCAAGGGGAAGTGATTACTTTCATTAAGGAAAACATGGTCCATAGGTTTGGTATTCCTGCTACTATAACAGCGGATCAAGGGACCGTGTTCACGGGGGAGCAAGTGATGGAATTTGCCAAAGAATTAGGAATCAAGATTATTCATTCCACGCCATACTATGCTCAGGCCAATGGACAAGCTGAGGCTTCTAACAAGGTGGTGAAAGGAATGTTGTCTAAAATGATCGAAGACAATCCAAGGGAATGGCATATGTTGTTATCAGAAGCCTTATGGGCATACAGGATGTCACCACGAAGTAGCACCAAGGTGACACCCTTTACTTTAACATATGGCCATGAGGCATTCCTACCGGTTGAAGTGACTGTGAAGTCATTACGGTATCTACGTCAACATGAGATGACTCCCTCAGAATACTATGAGTCTATGATGTTGGAGCTATCTGACTTGGATGAAGTACAACTCAAAGCGTTGGACAACATACGGGTACAAAAAGAAAGGGTTGCTCGTGCCTACAACAAGAAAGTCAAACATAAGTCATTTGAAGAGGGAGAGTTAGTCTGGAAAGTTCATTTGCCTATTGGCGATAAGGATCCTAAGTTTGGTAAATGGTCACCGAATTGGCGAGGGCCTTTTATCATCCATACTACTCGACCCAACGGAGCATATCTATTGAAGGACCTCGATGGGGTGTTACATGAACGTCTTATCAATGGCAAGTATCTGAAGCCTTACGTCCCTTCTTTGTGGGATGTTAAAGGGTTTCAATTTTGAAACCAAAGGTAATGAACCATGCCATAGCTCACTTATGTTGGTATTGGCGTGGGGACTCAATGGTCTTACTGAAGAGACCATTATGAGCAAAGTAATTACGTATTATATTCTCTAACGAATGGCATGATGTATAATTAATGTGGATAAAACAAAAATGCCTTGCCAAAAAAAAATGAAAGAAAGTTGATAAAATCGAAATTTAAGATAAGAAAAGTAAACAAAGGCCAAACAAATGGCTAAGCTTCAAACTAAGGAAAAAAATGGGGTAACTTAAGCATCGAGAGACTGGAGGATATCTTCGACGATGGTCTTCAGGTTAATAATATTGACTATGTTGGCCGCACGAGTCTGGAAGACTTGCTCTTTCTTGAGGGTAATCTCCTCCACGGACATAAGGGTTTTCTCTTTGTCTTGAATGGACCGTGCCTCCTTCATAATTTCATTGAGGTCAAGAGTTATAGTGTTCTTTCGAGCTAGGATTTCAACCATCTTTCCTTGTTCAGCGATAAGAGCCGCCTCTAACCTCGCTACTTCATCACGCAAGCCACCTCTTCCGCGCTCACATCTTTTAGCATATTGGACTTGTCTTTTCCCTTGGTCACCATGTCTCGCATGAGTTTGTATGCAACCCCTCTTTCACGATCGTGGTGAGACACAACACCTTGGAGCTCATTGCCTTGCTTGATGGTATCAAGCCAAGTCTTGATGTTTGATGATGAGCTTTGGAGGGTCTGTTTCCGCTTGTTGTCTGATCCTGGAAAAGGTAGGCATAAGTCGGGGCTTGAGAGGAGATCAAAAGCGTTGATAGGCAATTCAGTCTCAAATGATCTGAGCATATCTTCTAGTGGTAGGGAAAGGAAGCTCTTAATCTGGATAAGCGCATCTTTAACTGACGGAGGGACAGATGTGGCAGGAGAGATTGAACTCGAGAAATGGTTGTCTAAAGCGGCCAAGTACTCGAGATTGTATTCAAGGCTGGCCATGCCCTAAAAACAGATAAAGGGAGAGTAACATGAGTAAAAAGAAAGAAACATATATTATATAAAAAAAAATTTTGCAAAGGGAACTTACTTGCTCGTTTGAGTTATTAATTCCTAATGAGGAATCAGTAGGAATACTAAGAAAGGGAGTGGGTGGCAAATTGGCTTGTGTAGCCATGTTATTGAGGCTTGAGAGGACGTCATCAGGTCGTGGAGTTGGATCAGGATTGGTGGGATGATAATCTCCTCTAGCGGCATCAAGCAAGGGAGACATTGGTTGGCTATGAGGAAAACCATCATGATCTCCAAGGAAGGTGGGGGCCAGGGACAAGGAAAAAGGGTCTTGGCCTTGAGAGACCAAGTTCTTGGTTGGGACCGATGAAGCAACCCCGCGTGCCGTGCTAAAATCTAATGGAGTTTTAGAGGCATATTGTTGAAAGCCAAGTTGAATGGATGGTATAGGTTCGGTGAGTTCTAGAGGGAAGTTGGAGACCTCAGCATCATCTTCGGTATCATTACCATCGACTGTCGTGTAGCCATGAGGACTATCAGCTTCGTGAGATGTGTCATTGCTTGAAGTTGAGTGGCCTTCATTATCCGTGGCGACATGGGTTTCTTTCGCGTCTGACGGAAGAATTTCATTATCATCCAACTGACGACGTTGATCATTGCCTAAGTTATGTATCTAAAAAAAAATGTGTGTCACGGTTGAATTCATACAATATGAGTTGATTGAAAGGAATGGCGAAAAACTTACATGGCCATCAGATTGATGAGACTGTTCGTGGCTTTGAAGGGTAGATGATGAAGGGTGATTACGAGGCCGTTTAGCTGGCTGAGGGGGATTACCAACCATCGTTTCTGGGAAAGATAAAATGAAAGGAGTGTAATTCATATCAAGGAGGGGGTAACATTTAAAAAATAAAAAATAAAGATTTCACAATGATGTACAGGATTTACCTGTTGGACGTTTGGCAGAAAAGGCATGAGATGATTGGGGCTCATCTGTGTCTTCAGCATTGGTGCCACTCGAGCCCTTGTTTCTTTCAGTAGCTGCCGTCTTTGCTGTTTCTCCATTGAGTAAACGTCGGGCAATGGGGATGGCATCTTCATCAAAGATGTTATTACTCCGGAAAGCTTCTAGAAAACGTAGCACGAATGAAGGGAGAGAACGAGCCTTTGGGGTAAAACACACGAAGGAGATTCCTTCCATGGTTTTGCGTTGCCATCTACTTAGTACATCAACATCTGAGTTCATTAACATCTTGCGTTGGGAAGGGGCATCAAGTTGACATGAAGATGGTAGTAATACGGGCCATGCTTGGGTAAGGCCGAATTGGCGGGCAACATAGTGGGGGTTGTATACCTCTGCATATATGGTGTTCTTGCCGCCCTGAATATTGATGAAGAGGTCCTGAGCTGAAATCCAACTCTTCCATTGAAGGACATACCGACGATAGGCTGCAGCTCTAAGATCACCTATGCCAGGTCTTTGGGTGAATTTATTAGTGAATGATGTTGGACCGTAGAGACGACTTCTAAAAGGGGCAAAGTCCTCCACTTTCGTCATGCAATAGAAAAACTTGAAGTAGTGGGAGAAACTTTTTCCTGATGGAACGACTTTGGAGAAGTAGATGCCGTAGGAGGAAGAATTGGCGATTTTCAAAGGGCCGTTCCATTATTTTGGGAAGTAGGCATAGACCCAAAGAGGAACCAACCATAGAGGACCAGACCCTGTAGGCTTGGAGCCGTTACCAAGTTGATGGGTGAGGGTATGCATGCCATGGTAAATAGAGGCAAGGATGATCTCCAGGAAATCAGGTGGAGTGTTCCCATCAGCAATTTGATGCGAAAGAGGGCTTAATCCTGGACGAGGTGATACGGTAGTAGGACAGTGGATGTACTTGTACAACCAGTAATGTATGAAGCCTACTCTTTCTTGGCGAGTAATAGGGGACGTAGGATCACTAGGATGGTATTGTTGTCGGAGGGTCTGGAAGGACTTAGGATTTAGAGTAAATTCATCGCCTGGGGTCGTTTGATCATCATCATCAGAGGGTGGACGAAAACCAGTAAGGGCAGCTAAATCCATGAGGGTGATGGTCATGGCGCCTATGGGGTGTCTGAAGATAAAGCAGTTAGACCCTGTGCACCAAAAACACAATATCGCCTTGAAAAGTTGAATATCGGGTTCTGGAATCCTTGCTGAGAGAGCCAACAACCGACTAATGCCAGCCTTTGACCAGAGTTTGGCGGTGCCTTTGTCGGCCGCCAGGCGCATGTACCATTTGTTGAAATCTGAATCGTTCAAAGGCCATGAGGTTATGGTTTCTGATTCTTGAGGTTGGGCTGGAAGAAGGAGCTTGGTGGGATGGTTTTGAACAGTACTGTACCCCCTCCAAGCGGATACTTGTTGAGGTGTTGGAGATGAGGTCCTGATGAGTTGATGAAATAAGGACCTAGTCGAAATTCTGTTTCATCTTGCTTGTTTGGCGTAAGAATGGTCATCTCCACTCCTTCATCTTGACACAAAGCTTCATACTCCTCTTCAAGAGCTTTGTCCATTTCCTCGGTTTCAACTGGTTTACTTGACTTTGCCATCTCTAAAAAAAATAAAATAAGAGGAGTTGTTCAATATAATCAAAAGTAAAGATTAAAAAAAAAGAAAAAAGAAAGAGATTAACTTTTACCTCTTTCAAAGATTGATAACTTTTGGAGGATGGTGGATGAATGATTTGAGGATTTGTGAATGAGGTGTGAAGAAAGAGGAGGAAGCCCTTTTATTTATAAGGAGGGGTTTAAGTGAAAATACCAAACCCAAGAAGGAAAAAGAGTTTACTCTTAACAAGAGTCCATTTAGGAAAAGGTAACAAAAAAAAGTAACTTGAACAGTAACCGGAAAAAAAAAACAAAAAAACAAACAAAAAGGAAATCCTACTTTAACTTGGTATCAACAACTTAATACACAATTCTTGTGTACTAAGTTGTTGGGGGCATTTGTTTACACCTTAAATTATTTTGAGCCAATACCACATTGAAAAATTAAGGAATTAAATGGTTTTATTAGGCCATTAATTGCCTTAGTAATTAAATAACATAAATTGGGCCATGACGTCATCTTTTGGCCTATTTTTCGTGTTAATTCTGTCCAGAATAGTATTTTGGCCATAACTTCTTCATACGAACTCCGATTGTGGTGAAATCGGTGGCGATGGAAAGATAACAAAATTATCTTTCCATCCATATATAGATTACAACCCAGTTCCACCGGACCAGTGAGATATGGCCTCTGCAAGATGACGACCAAAAATACCACATTTTTTGTTTGTGGAGGTTTGAATGGCTTTATTAACCTTTAATCATTCTATTAAGTTAAATTGATTAACCGAGCCTCCCCATCAAGGAGGAGGGAAGCCATCTCATCAAGATGGAAACCCTAACGACTCCATCGAAGTGAGGATCTCATGTCGATCTCCTCGTCAAGAGGAAGGAAGGAGGGAAGCCATCTCATCAAGATGGAAACCCTAACGACCCCATCGAAGTGAGGATCTCATGTCGATCTCCTCGTCAAGAGGAAGGAAGGAGGGAAGCCATCTCATCAAAATGGAAACCCTACCGACCCCATCGAAGTAAGGATCTAATGTCGATCTCCTCGTCAAGAGGAAGGAAGGAGGGAAGCCATCTCATCAAGATGGAAACCCTACCGACCCCATCAAAGTGAGGATCTCATGTCGATCTCCTCATCAAGAGGAAGGAAGGAGGGAAGCCATCTCATCAAAATGGAAACCCTACCGACCCCATCGAAGTGAGGATCTCATGATGATCTCCTCGTCAAGAGGAAGGAAGGAGATGGAAACCCTAACGACTCCATCAAAGTGAGGATATCATGTCCATCCATCGAAGGGAAGCCATCTCATCAAGATGGAAACCCTAAGGCCGACTTCATGATGATGATGTCATGATGATGACCTCCTCGTCAAGAGGGAAGATGGAAACCCTAAGGAGGGAAGTCATCTTGTAACACCCGTTCCGAATCAACCCGAGTAAACCCGTGGTTGAGCCGGTCCCAGGTACTACCGAGTAAAAACAAGGGTAAAACAGTGAAATTGGCGGTGATCAAAAGACAATAAAAACATGGGAGGCCTCCATAGAAACGCGAAACTGAAATCCGAGTACAATCCAATCCATCATAAATCCTCCAAACCAACATAAATCAGAAAGTACATAAAAAAAGAACCCCAAATTCCCATAGTCAACTGAAATGAACAGAAAAGTCAACTCTGCGTAATCCCAGCCTTCACCTCATGGCTTCCGTCCAGAACTTCACGAAATCAACCTCGAACTCAAACTCCTCAGCTACCTCTACTAGCCACGAGATCCTGAAAGGGGAAAAGGGATCAATTTCCTATTGAAATTGAGTGAACCCACTGGGCCTACCTACACGTTGTCCTACTCTATGGAGCGGTCCCAACTCCGCACAAGACATCCAACAATGGAACCAAACCCAACCCCCCTTTCCATATTTTAATTCCCTAAAAGCAGTCTAGGTGATCACGTTGGTCAGTTCTTGTTCTCAAGCACAATTCATAACAATAGAATCACACAGAACTAATACATCAATCCACAGCACACACAGCATCATCACATCACATCCATCAACCAAGTCACTACCACAACCACAAGCACACAAACATTCACGTTCATATTATCTAGGTGAGTTATTAGGCGCCAAGGAGTTATCCACACCACCACCGGCCGGCCGACGCACTTCCCTACCGCATGGGAAGTCCTCGCGCTCCCCTACCGCATGGGGAACGCGTTCTCACTAACCATCATCATCATCATCAATCTCATCACTCCCTTGACACCCATGTCAAGGGGATCCACCCCAATGGATCAGAGTCAACAACCAGTACCTCGGGTGGGGTAGTGTGGGCTCCTTCCGGTTCTATTTCCAACATACAATTCTCAACATCACATTCTCAACTCATACATCACATCTTCTACCAACATACAACACAAATCAGCCACATCTCATTCATAGTCCATAGTTCACAACACATCTCGTCCTCCATGCCCCTGTCATGTTCACGGCACACACATCACAATCAATAGGATAACCGGCTAGCTCACCGGCCTCCCCCACCTGCAAGTACAGGGGAAGCCATGTCATGAGTCTAGGGGTCACCCACCTGTTCCTCTTATTCAGAGCGACCCCACATTGGCAGGGCAACTCTCCTGCGTCTACAACCAGCAATTCATAATATCATAGCACCCGCACTCATTTACCCAACCATCCTAATTCTCATTTCTATGTCAATCCATTACTTAATTCACTTCAGTTCACACCCAATCCCAAATCATAGCAATCAACAACAACAATCAACCACGGCAATCATCAATAGCAATCAAGTACATTCACAGAACAGTTTATCCCCTTTTACGCTCATCATTTTCATGCATAACCTAGGTTTTGTTCTAAGTCCAATTGAAGCTCCTCACGCTGTCCAAACTACTTACACAATGCTAAGCCCTCACCTGGAATAGAAGACGAGGCTCTAATCGTCTTCTAGTTCCCCAGAAACTCGATTCCCAACCACCAAACTCGTAGCTCTACCCTTCCTTACTGCTCACGACCTACACCCAGAAACCCAAAATGGAGGTTAGTGATCTCTTCTCCTCGTCGCTACGAAACCATAGCAACAAACGGAACTCAATTCCGACCTCTACAGCTCCCGGAATCACCCTTCGAAGATTGCTCGCACTAGGTTCGTCAATGGCTTTTCGGGGAGAGAGAAAGGGGAAAGAAGTTATGAATTTCCGTGCAAATCCATCCTTTTATGCACGAAAAGTCGCCCTGGTATGTCAAAAAGTGCGCCGGCGCACTTTGGCCCCAAAAAGGCGCACTTTTGGAATTTTGTCAAAATTCCGCCGAATGATATTACAGAAGTGCGCCTGGCACTTTCAAAAGTGCGCCTGCGCACTTCAGGGCCCAAAATCGGCACTTTTTGGTGCATCACCGTTCCCCTCTTTGCAACTTCGACCCAACTTAAACCCGAATGACCCAAACCTCAAGGGGAGCTTAAGAGCACTGATTCCAGTACCCTAGTCCACCGATCTTGAGTTCCAAACTGTTTGGTTGAGCGGGGATGTTACAAGTCTCCACAACTTCAAGGATTTCGTCCCCGAAATCATCCCTAACTCATCCTAGCAATATGATACCGAACACACAGCTAAAATTGCAGCAATCCAAGTATCCTATTGACTTCCAAAATTCCTAACGACGAACCACCAGCCTTCCTTTAACTACTCATCAGCCCTACACCCACTCCCAACACTCTACTTTCACCGAGCACACCCTAGACCTTCTTGGAACCAACACCACAACAAGCAAACACAAAAGCATACATCAAGGGGAATTAATACCTGAATCATACACTTCCACTAACTCTGGGTACCGCCGCCTCATACTCTCCTCAGTCTCCCAAGTAGCCGACTCGCTCTCATGGTTCCTCCATACCACCTTGAGCTGCGGAATCTGCTTATTCCTCAAGACCCGGACTTGCCTATCCACGATCGCGACTGGCTTCTCCTCATAAGTCAAGTCTTGCTCAATCTCCACCTCCTCCGGCTGAATTACATGAGAAGGGTCCCCATGATACCGCCTAAGCACGCTCACATGAAACACATTGTGTATCCTTTCCATCTCCCTCGGCAAAGCCAACACATAAGCCACCGGACCTGATGTGTGAATTTCAACTCACAACATTCAAGGTCGTATTCCACGGGGTTCTCTCAATGGCCACTACTCACATTCCTCGTAGACGGTCTATTCATTTGAAAGAAGTTTTGGTTTGAAATAGAAATTAAAAACTTAAAGGAAACTAAAAAAAAGGAAGAAAAATAAAGTGGTGCAAATCAAAGACAAAGGGGGTTCTCTTGGTGGGTAGTTTCATCATGCTCAAGAGGACTAATTGAACAAACAAGTCAATCAAGATCGAGTTTGCATTTGGATGACCATGCATTTCACTTCTATAGACTCAATGCACTCTCGTAGCACCAAATCCCTATCCTAATACCACTCAACTTAGGCTCTCGCTCTCAAGCTAAGTGAAAAAGGATGCATTCTTAGTGTTTGATGAAATGCCAAGACACAAGACCCTCTCTTAAGACTCTATGACCACAAGGCTAGGCACAACACTCTCATATCAATGCTCTAACACTAAGAGATTCACCAAAAAGCCTTTTCAAACTCAATTGAATGAAAATCCACATGCACACCAAGTGTTCGATAAAATGCCCAAGAGAGAAATCAAGTGAAAATGGTTGAAATAAGATGATCTAATCTCTTAGAACACACTCACTTCAATCCCTAGACCTACAATCTATGCAATCCAAGCACTCTCATGCATCAAATCACAATGAATGGACCAAATTAAGCAAACATGGCATAAAATGGCATTAAGAACAAGTCTAGGAATCATCCTCATACAACCAAGATCAATCATGGCAAGTTCTATACAATCATCTCTCTATCATAGCACAACTAATCTACCCATCCAAGATGAACCCTAGAAACTCAGCCACACATGGCCAAGGGAGTAAAGAGAAAAGAAGGAAGAATGGTCACCAAGAACACCATGGATGAATCCTTGAGATGATCTTCACTTCTCCACTTGTAAGCACTTCTCCCAAGGTTTGTTGGCTTCAATCCTAGCTCCAATGGCTTCAAATTGCTCCAAAAATGTGTTCTAGGGTTTGAGGGTTCGTGGGTATGTGTTTGGGGTTCAAAAGATATGATAGAATTCCTCAAAATGGCCAAAAACAAGAATATTTATAGTGCAGGGGACAGTGCACGGCGTGCACCCCTGCACGGCGTGCACCCCTGCACGGCGTGCACCCGCACCTGCAACTCTGCAGAAAGCTCGATCTTGCAATGCTCATATCTCCCTCGTCCGACCTCCAGATGACCTCCCGTTTGCTCCTATGCGCTCCTTGTCATCCGTACTTTGATGCCATAACCTGAAAATGCACAGAGGCAACTCCGATAGACCACGAATTTGGCTCCAAAGTGGCAACCGGACAACAAAATGACACTTTGCACGAAACTTCAATAAAAGCATATAAGTCATGTCATTTCACGAATAAACACGGGCATTTCAAAGGTCATTCATAAGCTTAAAATGCACTAATTAAAGTCACATCAAATTCCCCTACGACTAAGCTTTGCTTGTCCTCAAGCAAATGAATTAGAAAACATCCAAGTTCACAAATGACAAGTTCGGTCCATTGAGATTCAAGCAATCACAATTTAGCTCAAACTGTTCCACGAACAAACTAAACCTACACATGCAAGAACATCAACCAAACAAGTCTAAACCTCACTAATTTCTGCACACTTCAAGTAGTGGTTGATTGGGACACAGCAAAACCGACCACGACAACACCAACTCTAATCAAAAGGACTTGAAATCGGGACATGGATCGTAAGTGGTGAGTGATTATGATGTGGCTATCGACTCGCCTTCATCCGCTTCTAGATCCGCACTTTACAAAACTCTGGCTAGGATCAAGGGCTACATTCGAGAACTCTTTTTCTTTCTTTTTTTTTTCTTACTGCATACTAGTGCACGATTCAACACTTCACTTAGGTGTTGAACCTGCCTAGCTCACAGCCTTTGCCCTTTTGCTTAGTGCTCAACCCGACGCTTCACTTAGGTGCCGAGCTTGCCTAGCTTTTCTTTTGAGCATTTTTTTTTTCACAATTTAGCCACTTGATCCTTAGCCCCTTACAACTTCCACACAAGATTTCGAATTGGATTCCGTCTAATCTCAAGCCACAATCACGAAGGATCAAAAAGGGTAAAGAAAGACATGGAAAAGGGGAAAAATTCTGATTGCCTTCATCATCTTAGACCGGTGTTATCGAGCGGTACAAAAACACGTATCAAACCAATCAACCAACATGCAAGAGTGATAAAATCTCAGTTCTGGCCCAGACTCATTTGATATTAGTGCTAACATGCTGGTTATAGGTTCTAAGCAGGACAGTCTAAACGTCATTGTGAAAATTTGAAGTCAATTAAACATCAAAAGTCAAGAACCGAACGATTCTACAATAGAGGAATTCGACATTCAATTAAGATCAAGCAACACATCACAACATAGCTTTAGACTTCTACCGACAAATAATCACACCAAAACTCAAACTCCCCTACGACTAACATGAGCATTGTCCTCAATGATCAAGAGAGAGAGAGGATAAGGTGGAACGAATATACCGCGCGGTGAAGAAGAGAAGTCGGAGATGGAATCCCGGATCAAGTAACCTGTTCAGGACGAGGACCTGAATCAGGGTACCTGTAGAAAACAAGGGAGGGCACACCACTCAAACACAACCCATAGTCGATAAGATGAGAGTACGGATGAGATGTGTGATCCAACAACATGACAAGTTCAAAGCCAGAAATGAAAAGAGAAAATCAGAAGTCAAACACAACAAAACATGCAGTCATAAACAGAAATAAAAGAAAGGAAAAATCCAAAGTCCTGAGAAGTGGTGAGTGATCCTGCAGCTCTCAGTGGGGTGGTGGTCGTGGGTGCCCAGGCCACTGTGACCATGGATGGTAGCCGTCAAACGGGGGAGGCGGTGGAAAGACTGCCCAAGTGCTGGAGGCGGCGAAGGCGACCGTGGTGGAGGAGCAGAAGACTCCCCAGTCTGTCCCTTCCGCTTCTTGGAAGCTGGTGCCTTGGATCGCTTGGGGGCGGAGGATGAAGAAGCTGCTTTACCCTTAGGAGGCATCCTGCAAAAGAAGTGCAAACAAAGAATCAACAAGAAGGGCACACTCCTAACACAAACCCTATCAAGGCGCCTAGTCATAACACATGATCAAAACATTGAGCACAACATTGAGCACGATTCAAGATCATCAAGTTCAAGGGCAACAACCTATGCTAGCAAAAATCAAATCATTGAATTCCAAACTTAAGCAAAAGGCATGCATCATGGATCAAAAACACGAATCAAGAACATATAAGCCTAAGTCCACACAATGTAAGGAGGAATACATAAAAATTAAACCAATGAGTGGTGAATAACCACACCCCTCCTCACACAAAGAATGGAATTCGGTCCCCAAATTCAGAACCTGTAGAAACAAAAGACACAGCACAAAGATAGGCACGGAGTAGGATCACCAGTCAAACACTAACAACCACACCTAACTCCACCATTCAAATAAATCACGATAAAACAACATGCCGCCCCCATCAAGCCACCACTAATCCTGTGCAAACATCCACCAATCAAGAATAATCAAATCAGCCACCAATCAATAACAAGCAATCAATCTCACAAAGCCAAAATCGGCACAACAATGGACACAAGCAACGCCATAATCCCAAACCTGCTCACATGAAACCAAGCAAATCCCACACCCTAAACCAAGCAATTAGAATCTGCCAACACTCAAAGAAACACCACACCACAAGTAAACAACCAAAACAGCCCTCACACCCCAAATGCTAACAAACTTGAACCCAAATTCAACAAACCACACCCCTCACATCAAAATCCTAACAATCAAAATCAATGCCCAACTCCACAATTCAAAGCAAGCCAACAATATCAAGCCAAAAGAAACCTGAGATTGGGGCAGGTTGGCGGTTGAGGAAAGACGGCGGAATTGAGTGGCGGCTGGAGTGAGAAAAGGGAGCCGGCGGGCAAGAGTTGATGGTGGCGGCGGCGGCGGCTGGGGGAAAGAGAGAGTGACGGGTGTGCTGGGCTGGTGGGCGGCCGGAACTGGCTGCGGCGTCGGGCGGTTGAGGAAGGCCGGCGGTCGGGTTAAGGGTGCGCTGGCGGCGGCGGCGGCCGGGTTGAGGGTGGTGGCTGGGGGTGGTCGGCGGCTGTGTGAAAGAGAGAGTGAGAGGGTCGGGGTCGGGGGTGAGGGGATAAGGGGGGTTGGGTTGGGGTGGGTGGGTCAGCCGGGTCGGGTGAGTGGGTCGGTTGGTGGGTGGTTGGTCGGTTGGTGGGTGGGTTGGGTCGGATCAGCCGGGTCAAGTGAGTTGGGTGGCCCAAAACCAAACCTAACAATGACTCAAACCAGAAAATCAAGTATCAGATGACTCAACCACTGACCAAACCGAAACAAAGTAAAGGTGAAAAATCGGGTGCACGGCGTGCAAGTGTGCACGGCGTGCAGGGCGCACGGCGTGCATCAAGCAGCTGAAAAAAAAATTTTGAACCTCCTGGACAGCACGTGCACCAAACCGTGCATGGTGCACGGCGTGCAGTGGTGCACGGCGTGCACCATGGAGCTGAAAAAATTTTCGAACCTCCTGGACAGCACGTGCACCAAACCGTGCACGGTGCACGACGTGCATCATGCACGGTGCACGACGTGCATCATGCACGGCGTGCAGTGGTGCACGGCGTGCACCTCCTCAGCTGAAAAACAAATTTTTCACCTCGACGAAAAACGACCAAAACACCGCCAAATCAACCCAAAACGGACCCCGAACTTCAGAATTTCAACGCCTACGAGACCACAAAGGACGCCACAACAACTCAAGGACCTTGAATACCACAAAAAACACACAATCATGCAATCAAATCAAGAAGAAAAGACATGAAAAACACTCGGGTTGCCTCCCGAGAAGCGCTTGTTTAACGTCGTAAGCTCGACGAAGCACACGGACCAGCTAAGTAAAACCATCCCAACTCATTACCTCTTTGAAATCGAAGTCATTACCTTCGCATGGCACACGGAACTTGAATTGAACCTTACCGACTTCGGGAGGTGTGAGCTCGGATTTCCCGGATGATGAAGTGTGAGCAATGGAGAAGGGGCCAAACCACTTGGAGTGAATTCTCTCATCGGGTGGCTTCTTAGTCTTGATAGTCTCACCCATTGGTGCGGCTTCCTTGCCCTTCTCGGGTGGCTTCTCCACACCTTTCTTCTTAGCCTTAGGTGGAGTCTTTTGAAGCACGAAAGGTGGAGCCTCCTTTACTTCATCCTTTTTCTCCTGCACATCACTAAGAGCAAACAACTCCGCAAGACTATGACGGACAAGGTTAGTGCTATTAGTAGCCGAAGTAAGCTCATGCGGATTCTTAGGATCATGGTGACTAGCATAAGACAAAGTAAACTCCATGCCATTTGAACGGTCAAAGATCATGCATTCATTATCGACCCTAAGTGTAAGTTTACCACCGTAGACATCAATCAAAGCACGAGAGGTTGCTAAGAAAGGTCGTCCTAGAATCAAAGGTACATCGGTACCACCCATAGCATCTAGAATAACAAAATCCACAAGGAATTCAAAAGCACCAACCTTAACCAACACATCTTCGACAATACCACGAGGGGATGTCACAGATTTATCCGCTAATTGAACATTCATTTGAGTTGGTTTTAGTTTCCCTAGGCCTAACTTCTTAAGCATGCAATATGGCATAACATTGATACTAGCACCCAAATCGGCTAAGCCTCTACTTATTGCATGTTCACCAATAGTGTAAGGAATAGTAAAGCTACCTGGATCCTTAAGCTTTTCCGGTGGCCTCTTAGAGAGAATGGCGGAGCATTGTTCGTTGAGCTTTGCCGAAGTCACATCCGTAAGCTTGCGTTTGTTGGTGAAGATCTCTTTCATAAACTTTGCATATTGAGGCATCTTTGTAATTGCTTCCCCAAAAGGCATTGTAAATTGCACCTTGTCAAGAATCTCAACAAACCTCTTGAAATCTTTTTCCATGGAATCCGGCTTCAAGCGAGAAGGATAAGGTGGTTTAGGCTTGTACGGAGGCACAACCGGTGCGGGAGGAGAGACCGGAGTGGCACTCGTCGTAGCCTCTTGAGAACCAACCGTATTGGTCATCTTAGAAGCTTCTTTAGCCTTGGCTCTTCTATCTTTAACCTCAATCTTATCCGTGTCATCATCGGAAACAACGTCTTCAACCAAAACATAGTCATCATCTTGAGTTCTTACCGCTTTAGGCGTTGGGTCTTGGACTTGCTTACCACTCCTCAAAGTTACCATCATAAGCTCCTCGGGAGCCTTGGGGTTGACTTCGGTGTTGGAGGGTAGGCTACCCTTTGGTCTCTCCGAGAGTGCCTTAGAAATATGTCCTAATTGGTTCTCCAAATTGGCAATTGAAGCTTGTTGATTCTTGATGAGTTGGATCATTGCCGCATTGGTGTCTTCTTGATAGATCGAAGAACCACCCTCCTTATTTTGAGGAGGCTTGTTGAACCCGGGTGGTCCTTCACCTCTATGGGTGTACATTCCCGGTGGGGTAGGACCTTGGAAACCTTGACCTGGATGTCCACTTTGATTCCATTGATTTCCCCCTTGGTGCCCTTGACCTTGGGATCCTCCTTGAGTCCCTTGGCTACCTTGGTTTAGGTTACTTCCTTGAGACCATTGGTTGCCTTGATAACCCCTATAACCTTGATAACCTCCTTGATTTCCTTGGTTGTAGCCCTTGCTATAACCACTACCTTGACTCCCTTGGCCTTGGTAACCTTGGTTAGACTTGTTGTACCAAGGTCGGTTATAGTTACCTTGATAGTCACCTTGGGGGCTGAAATTACCATGGAAACCTTGACCTTGTGCGAAGCTTACCTCCTCAAGGTCGCCTTGGCCAAGTTCAGGAGTGGCGGAAGGACAAGCACTAACATCGTGGCCTTGACCTCCACAACCTTCACAACAAAATACCGAAGCAACCGGTGGATTACCCACTTTAGATGGCTTAGGCATACTAAGATTGCTTACTTGTGAAGCCATGGCGTCGATCTTAGACATAAGGAGGGCGATCATTGGATCATCTTCATCTCGGTGCCCCGGTAACTTAGGCTTCTTCCCATAGCTAGACGACTCCTTTGGTGCATCAACACCTACGGACCGAGAATCATAGTGCGTGTCACTTCCATACTTAGACTTAGGAGGTTGTTGTCGAGACCAACTCCTTGTCTTGTTGGCCATCTCCGCGAAGAGTTCTAGAGCATCTTCGGGAGTGAGCGTCCTTAAGTCACCTCCGGCGGGGCTTGGTTGATCATCCTTGTATTCTCAAAATCAAGGGACCTAGCAAAGATGTCCGCCAAGCTCCATTCGGCGAAGTTGTGATGAGGACAAGACCGAAGAATGGCTTGGAACCTATTCCAAGTCTCATGGAAGAGCTCTCCCTTGTGTTGTGTGAAGTGGTTGATTCGATCTCGGATTGCATCCGTCATATAGGGAGGAAAGAACTCTTCGAGGAAAGCTTCGACTAGGCCCTCCCATGTGGTGAAAGCTCTACTGGGTTGATTCTCCAACCATGACTTAGCTCTACCTTTGAGTGAGAAAGGAAAGAGCCGGAGTCTCACACAATCCGGGTGAACTTGGTCATTCTTAACCTTGTCACATATCTCCAAGAAGTCCTTGAGATGCCTAGATGGACATTCACCATCAATGCCATTGAACACCACTCCATTTTGAACCATTTGGATCATATTAGGCTTGAGCTCAAAGTTCCTAGCATTGACGGGTCTTCGAACAATGCTAGAGGCTGCCCCTTCAAGAGTAGGACGAGCATAATCCGCCAAGGTACGTCTTGCACCCCTTTGTGAGTGATCATCATCATTGGTATGGTGAGAATGTTCCGAATGGTTATCTTCATCCTCGTGATGAGACATAGTGTGGTGTGAGATGCGATCAACTTCTTCTTCTTCAACTGTAGGAGGTGGGGAAGTGGTAGGTGACTCGAGCACTTGTTCTAGTCCTTGGATTCGTGCTTGAAGACGAGCTGAACGCCTCATGCACTAACCCAAAATCTCCTGCAAACAAGCACAACAAACACACCCGAGTAATACAACGATGCGGGATAATAAAGTAAACAAAGAGCAACAAGGAAGCAAAAAGTAAAGCGGAAGGAAGTGAATAGAACGGTCCACTACTAAATGCTTTCTTAGGATTGAGAAAGTCCCCGGCAACGGCGCCAAAAACTTGATGTGTGAATTTCAACTCACAACATTTAAGGTCGTATTCCACGGGGTTCTCTCAATGGCCACTACTCACATTCCTCATAGACGGTCTATTCATTTGAAAGAAGTTTTGGTTTGAAATAGAAATTAAAAACTTAAAGGAAACTAAAAAAAAGGAAGAAAAATAAAGTGGTGCAAATCAAAGACAAAGGGGGTTCTCTTGGTGGGTAGTTTCATCATGCTCAAGAGGACTAATTGAACAAACAAGTCAATCAAGATCGAGTTTGCATTTGGATGACCATGCATTTCACTTCTATAGACTCAATGCACTCTCGTAGCACCAAATCCCTATCCTAATACCACTCAACTTAGGCTCTCGCTCTCAAGCTAAGTGAAAAAGGATGCATTCTTAGTGTTTGATGAAATGCCAAGACACAAGACCCTCTCTTAAGACTCTATGACCACAAGGCTAGGCACAACACTCTCATATCAATGCTCTAACACTAAGAGATTCACCAAAAAGCCTTTTCAAACTCAATTGAATGAAAATCCACATGCACACCAAGTGTTCGATAAAATGCCCAAGAGAGAAATCAAGTGAAAATGGTTGAAATAAGATGATCTAATCTCTTAGAACACACTCACTTCAATCCCTAGACCTACAATCTATGCAATCCAAGCACTCTCATGCATCAAATCACAATGAATGGACCAAATTAAGCAAACATGGCATAAAATGGCATTAAGAACAAGTCTAGGAATCATCCTCATACAACCAAGATCAATCATGGCAAGTTCTATACAATCATCTCTCTATCATAGCACAACTAATCTACCCATCCAAGATGAACCCTAGAAACTCAGCCACACATGGCCAAGGGAGTAAAGAGAAAAGAAGGAAGAATGGTCACCAAGAACACCATGGATGAATCCTTGAGATGATCTTCACTTCTCCACTTGTAAGCACTTCTCCCAAGGTTTGTTGGCTTCAATCCTAGCTCCAATGGCTTCAAATTGCTCCAAAAATGTGTTCTAGGGTTTGAGGGTTCGTGGGTATGTGTTTGGGGTTCAAAAGATATGATAGAATTCCTCAAAATGGCCAAAAACAAGAATATTTATAGTGCAGGGGACAGTGCACGGCGTGCACCCCTGCACGGCGTGCACCTCTGCACGGCGTGCACCCCTGCACGGCGTGCACCCCTGCACTCTGCAGAAAGCTCGATCTTGCAATGCTCATATCTCCCTCGTCCGACCTCCAAATGACCTCCCGTTTGCTCCTATGCGCTCCTTGTCATCCGTACTTTGATGCCATAACCTGAAAATGCATAGAGCCAACTCCGATAGACCACGAATTTGGCTCCAAAGTGGCAACCGGACAACAAAATGACACTTTGCACGAAACTTCAATAAAAGCATATAAGTCATGTCATTTCACGAATAAACACGGGCATTTCAAAGGTCATTCATAAGCTTAAACTGCACTAATTAAAGTCACATCAGGAGCCGACTTAGCGAGGATCTCATAAGGACCGATGTACCGAGGCGCCAACTTCCCTTTCCTACCGAAATGCATCAGCCCTTTCCACGGCGACACCTTCAAAAATACCTTCTCCCCAACATTGAAACTCAGCTCTCTAGCACGACCGTCGGCATATGCTTTTTGCCTATCTTGAGCCGCTCTCAATCTCTCCTTGATAATCTTAACCCGATCAGCCGTCTCTTGCACAACTTGAGGACCCGACAACACCCTCGCACCTTCCTCATCCCAACACAAAGGCGTCCTACACTTCCTCCCATACAAGGCCTCAAAAGGAGCGGACTTCAAACTACTATGATACGAGTTATTATAGGCGAACTCAATCAAAGGTAGCAATTCAGTCCAAGGGGTTTGAAACTCCATAGCACAGCTTCTCAACAACTCCTCCAAAGTAAGGATCGTTCTCTCCGATTGCCCATCAGTCTGAGGATGATACGCCGTCGAGAACTTGAGCTTAGTTCCCAATGCTGTATGCAGCCCCTCCCAAAAATGAGACGTGAAACTCGGATCCCGATCAGAGACGATGGATTGAGGAACCCCATGCAACCTTACCACCTCTTCTATATATAACTTTGCCAACACCTCCACACTAGGCTTAAACCGAATGGGTACGAAATGCGCAACTTTCGTCAAACGATCGACTATTACCCACACGGCATCCTTCCCCTCTCTAGTCGGCGGAAAACCCGATACAAAGTCCATGGTGATGTCCGCAAACTTCCACTCCGGAATAGGTAGGGACTGAAGTAACCCACCCGGAGCTCTATGCTCCGCCTTAGCCTTCTGACAAACCAAACAAGTCGCCACATAACGAGCCACATCCTTCTTTATTCCTGGCCACCAAAAACTTAACTTCAGGTCATTGTACATCTTTGTCATCCCGGGATGCATAGCATACATCGAGGAATGAGCCTCCTCCAAAATCCCCTTCCTCAATTCCTCTACTTCCGGCACGCACACTCGACCCTTGCATTTCAACAATCCGCCAACTACCTCAAATCCATTATCCATGCCTTTTTCAACTTCCCCTCGAATAGCCACCAGAGTAGCATCCTTGAGCTGCTCCTCACCAATCCTATCATTTAGCATAGGCCTAATGTTGAGCTTGGCAAACAAACTTCCCACATCATCTAACTGCATCTCTACCCTTAAAGCTCTAAGATCCACCAACTCCTTTCGACTTAAAGCATCTGCAACCACATTAGCTTTACCAGGATGGTAGTCAATGGTACAGTCATAATCCTTCAAGAGCTCCACCCAACGCCGTTGCCTACCATTCAGCTCCTTTTGATCCATAAGGTGCTTAAGACTCTTGTGATCGGTCATGATCTTAAACGTCTCACCATACAAATAATGCCTCCACAACTTCAAGGCGAACACCACTGCAGCTAACTCCAAATCATGGGTTGGGTAGTTCACCTCATGCACCCTAAGCTGTCGGGAGGCATAAGCGACAACCTTCCCATTCTGCATCAACACACAGCCCAATCCTTGCAAAGACGCATCACTAAACACCACATACTCTCCACCTTCTACTGGCAAAGTCAACACCGGAGCTGAAGTCAACTTCTTCTTCAACTCCTCAAAGCCCCTCTGACATTCCTCGCTCCACTCATACTTCGAATCCTTCCTCAACAACTTATGTAGAGGAGACGCTATGGTAGAGAACCCCTCTACAAACCTTTGGTAGTAACCAGCTAACCCCAAGAAGCTCCTCAGTTGCGACACATCTTTAGGTGGAGGCCAATTAACCACCGCTTCAATCTTCTTTGGGTCAACCTCCACGCCTCTTTTAGAAAACCACATGCCCAAGAAACAATACTTCTTATAACCAAAAGGCACACTTCGAGAACTTGGCAAATAGTTGCTGCTCCCTCAACCTATGAAAAACAATCCTCAAGTGCTCCTCATGCTCCTTCCTAGTCTTAGAATAAATGAGGATATCATCGATGAACACTATCACGAACTTATCCAAATATTCGTGGAAGACCTTGTTCATGAGAGCCATGAACGCGGCGGGAGGATTGGTGAGACCAAACGGCATCACCAGAAACTCATAGTGTCCATAGCGGTTCCTAAAGGCTGTCATTGGCACCGATCCTTCCTCCTCCTTCAACTGGTGATAACCCGACCTCAAGTCTATCTTCAAGAACACTTCAGCCCCTTGCAATTGATCGAAGAGATCGTCTATCCTTGGAAGTGGGTAACGATTCTTGATCGTCGCCTTGTTCAACCGCCTATAGTCAATACACATCCGCATCAACCCATCCTTCTTCTTCACAAACAACACCGGTGCCCCCCACGGTGATACGCTTGGGCGGATGAACCCCTTATCCAAGAGCTCCTGCAATTGCTCCTTCAACTCCTTTAACTCCGCCGGTGCCATGCGATAAGGTGGAATAGAGATTGGAGCAGTTCCAGGGACCAACTCTATATTGAACTCCACCTCACGCTCGATCGGTGCCCCAGGTAGTTCCTCAAACACATCCGCGAACTCCCGAGCTACAGGTACCTTCTCTAACTCCTCATTCCGTTCAACTGAAACTTGCACCAACAAAGCCTCACACCCTTCTTGAATCAGAGAAAAAGCTTGCATTGCTGAAATTACTCCCATAGGTGCGGACTCCCTCTTCCTAACACCCTTGAACACCACCTGACCGACACCTCCCACCTGAAGCAACACCTCCTTCTTCTGACAATCAAGCAAAGCCCCATGCCTAGCCAACCAATCCATGCCGAGGATAACGTCGAATTCATTGAAAGGAAGCACCACCAAATCAGCCAAGAACTCTACACCTCCCACTAACACTTTACACCCTCTACACACTCTATCCACCCGAACAGAAGTCCCCAAAGGAGTTCTGACGCCCCAACTAACACCCAAACTACTAGTTACAACACCCAAACTACTCAAACATTTCTCAGATACAAAGGAATGGGTTGACCCCGAATCAAACAGAGCATAAACTGAAAGGCCCAAGATCAAGATCATACCAGTCACCACGTCGTTCGCATTCTCTGCCGCACCCCTGGTAAGAGCATAAAGCCTCCCTTGCTCCCCTCCAGCTCCAACAGGTGTGGCATTAGCTCTCGTCCCTCGTCCAGCACCCCTACCAAAGCTGCCTCCTCCTCTCCCTCCGTAACTCCCAGACGGAGCTCTAGGGCCCTGCACCGATCCCACAGACTGAGTTGGGGTAGCTCTCTTGGTTGGACAGTTCAGACTCTGTGTCCGCGCTGCCCACAAGTGTAACAGGTCACACCTGCCAACAGATGGCAAACTCCAAAGTGACACTTCCCACATTTGTCACATAGTGGTAACCCGGACGGTGCTCCTCCCGAACGGACTGTGCCACCAGTACGAGCAGGGCAAGCCACACTCTTATGACCTGGTCGGCCACAAGTGAAACAAGTCATCGTACCCCTCGTTGGCATCGACTGGCTGCCCCTGAACCCAGAAAAGGAAGTCTGAGTTCTCTTCGCTGGGTAACTGTGAATGGCAGACTGAGTAGGCGGGGCAGTAGCCTTCCTCTTCTTCTCTTCCTTCTTTCGGTTCTCCAACCTCTCCCTCTCTAGCGCCGCCGCCTTAACCGACACTAAACTCCCCATATCAGCGGTGGTGACTCCCTCCTGAATCTCCACTCTCAACCCATTCTTGAACTTGTTAATGAGCTTCCTCTCCCGGTTGGCCCGCGCGTCATACCACTTAGAGAGAGAAGTGAACTCTATGTAATATGCCAGAACGGACTTCTCCCCTTGCTCCAAACTCATGAACTCCTTGGCTTTCTCCTCACGCCAAAGGTCCGGGCAAAACTGATCACGAAACACCTCCACAAACTCATCCAACTCCATCTCTGGCGGAACCACTCGACTCTGTGGCATCAACCTCCACCAATTCAGTGCATGCCCCTTAAGCAGAAAAGTCATTGCTTGCACCTTCAACCCTTCCTCAAGTTCCATTTGCAGGAACTTGTACTCACATTCCTGGAGCCACTGCTCTGCCACCTCAGGATCAGCTGCTTCCCCAATGAACTCCCCAAAATTCCATCCCTTCAACAGACTCGGCTGAAACCTAGGAGCTCCTCCTCCAAAACCCGAGTTCCCAGTGGACCTACTTCCCCTTGCTTGATTGGATTCACTACGGGAGGACATTAAACATTTCAGTTGACCGCTCAAGAAACTTCAAACAACTCAATTCACCACTTGATTTCAAAACATCCCACCCATTTAAAACAGTTTGACAAAAACCCTTGGAATGTCGGTCCCGTACCGATGTCTCATCCTCCCTCCCAACGAGGTTAATTACTCCCCAAAGAGAGAAGATAATCAACCGGTACAGCAGCGACAAACCAGGCTCTGATACCATTTGTAACACCCGTTCCGAATCAACCCGAGTAAACCCGTGGTTGAGCCGGTCCCAGGTACTATCGAGTAAAAACAAGGGTAAAACAGTGAAATTGGCGGTGATCAAAAGACAATAAAAACATGGGAGGCCTCCATAGAAACGTGAAACTGAAATCCGAGTACAATCCAATCCATCATAAATCCTCCAAACCAACATAAATCAGAAAGTACATAAAAAAAGAACCCCAAATTCCCATAGTCAACTGAAATGAACAGAAAAGTCAACTCCGCGTAATCCCAGTCTTCACCTCATGGCTTCCGTCCAGAACTTCACGAAATCAACCTCGAACTCAAACTCCTCAGCTACCTCTACTAGCCACGAGATCCTGAAAGGGGAAAAGGGATCAATTTCCTATTGAAATTGAGTGAACCCACTGGGCCTACCTACACGTTGTCCTACTCTATGGAGCGGTCCCAACTCCGCACAAGACATCCAACAATGGAACCAAACCCAACCCCCCTTTCCATATTTTAATTCCTTAAAAGCAGTCTAGGTGATCACGTTGGTCAGTTCTTGTTCTCAAGCACAATTCATAACAATAGAATCACACAGAACTAATACATCAATCCACAGCACACACAGCATCATCACATCACATCCATCAACCAAGTCACTACCACAACCACAAGCACACAAACATTCACGTTCATATTATCTAGGTGAGTTATTAGGCGCCAAGGAGTTATCCACACCACCACCGGCCGGCCGACGCACTTCCCTACCGCATGGGAAGTCCTCGCGCTCCCCTACCGCATGGGGAACGCGTTCTCACTAACCATCATCATCATCATCAATCTCATCACTCCCTTGACACCCATGTCAAGGGGATCCACCCCAATGGATCAGACTCAATAACTAGTACCTCGGGTGGGGTAGTGTGGGCTCCTTCCGGTTCTATTTCCAACATACAATTCTCAACATCACATTCTCAACTCATACATCACATCTTCTACCAACATACAACACAAATCAGCCACATCTCATTCATAGTCCATAGTTCACAACACATCTCGTCCTCCATGCCCCTGTCATGTTCATGGCACACACATCACAATCAATAGGATAACCGGCTAGCTCACCGGCCTCCCCCACCTGCAAGTACAGGGGAAGCCATGTCATGAGTCTAGGGGTCACCCACCTGTTCCTCTTATTCAGAGCGACCCCACATTGGCAGGGCAACTCTCCTGCGTCCACAACCAGCAATTCATAATATCATAGCACCCGCACTCATTTCCCAACCATCCTAATTCTCATTTCTATGTCAATCCATTACTTAATTCACTTCAGTTCACACCCAACCCCAAATCATAGCAATCAACAACAACAATCAACCACGGCAATCATCAATAGCAATCAAGTACATTCACAGAACAGTTTATCCCCTTTTACGCTCATCATTTTCATGCATAATCTAGGTTTTGTTCTAAGTCCAATTGAAGCTCCTCACGCTGTCCAAACTACTTACACAACGCTAAGCCCTCACCTGGAATAGAAGACGAGGCTCTAATCGTCTTCTAGTTCCCCAGAAACTCGATTCCCAACCACCAAACTCGTAGCTCTACCCTTCCTTACTGCTCACGACCTACACCCAGAAACCCAAAATGGAGGTTAGTGATCTCTTCTCCTCGTCGCTACGAAACCATAGCAACAAACGGAACTCAATTCCGACCTCTACAGCTCCCGGAATCACCCTTCGAAGATTGCTCGCACTAGGTTCGTCAATGGCTTTTCGCGGAGAGAGAAAGGGGAAAGAAGTTATGAATTTCCGTGCAAATCCGTCCTTTTATGCACGAAAAGTGCGCCTGGTATGTCAAAAAGTGCGCCGGCGCACTTTTGGAATTTGTCAAAATTCCGCCGAATGATATTACAGAAGTGCGCCTGGCACTTTCAAAAGTGCGCCTGCGCACTTCAGGGCCCAAAATCGGCACTTTTTGGTGCATCACCGTTCCCTCTTTGCAACTTCGACCCAACTTAAACCCGAATGACCCAAACCTCAAGGGAGCTTAAGAGCACTGATTCCAGTACCCTAGTCCACCGATCTTGAGTTCCAAACCGTTTGGTTGAGCGGGGATGTTACACATCTCATCAAGATGGAAACCCTAAGGCCGACTCCATGATGATGATGTCATGATGATGACCTCCTCGTCAAGAGGGAAGATGGAAACCCTAAGGAGGGAAGCCATCTCATCAAGATGGAAACCCTAAGGAGGGAAGCCATCTCATCAAGATGGAAACCCTAAGGTCGACTCCATTGAAGTCAAGATCTCATGTCGATCCATCGAAGTGAGGATCTCATGTTCATCCATCAAAGTGAAGACTTCATGTCGACTTATTGAAGTCAGGATCTCATGTCAACCTATCGAAGTCAGGATCTCATGTCGATCCAAGTCAGGATCTCATGTCGATCCATCGAAGGGAAGCCATCATTATGTCGACCTCCTCATCAAGAGGGAATGAGGGAAGCAAGGAGGAAGTCATCATCATGTCTACCTCCTCGTCAAGAGAGAAGAAGGGAAGCAAGGAGGATA
This sequence comes from Linum lewisii, assembly GCA_034768395.1. Taxonomy (NCBI): domain Eukaryota; kingdom Viridiplantae; phylum Streptophyta; class Magnoliopsida; order Malpighiales; family Linaceae; genus Linum; species Linum lewisii. The sequence goes on along the minus strand of CM068300.1, from coordinate 49,943,094 downwards.
GCCTCTCATCAAGAAGGGAACCTTAAGACCAATTTTAAGAGACGATGTCATCTCCTCGTCAAGAGTGAAACCCTAAGGGATGATGTGATCAAATCAAACCCTAGCTTTTTCCACCAACGTCACTACTCCTCCAAAGCAGTTGAAGAGAAGAAACCGTCACCACCACGATGATAGCCACGTTCAAGAGAGAGGAAGTAACCTCCATGGCAGTTACTACCTCCATCTGCAGTTACCACTCACATTTGTCTATAAATATGAGAGGTATTCGACAGAGAGGACCCCGCGCAATCACACAAGCAGACACTCTGCCCAAATTTCTACTTTTCTCTGCAAGTTTAGTTTCAGTAGCCATAGCCGTCTTTTCTTTTGGAGCTCTCTCAGAACCTCCATAGGAGTAGCAGTAGTGGTAGTAGTAGACATAGCCATAAAAAACATCAAACACCCTTGTTCGAACTTTGTTTGGAGAGGTGTGAACTGTGTAATTAATCCTTGTTCTAAGAAGTCAAGCGCATTTATTGTGTTCAAAACACAAAGTTTCTACCACCAGAAACAAATTGGCACGCTCGGTGGGACCTTGTGTTTGATATCATGGCTCCAAGGCGAAAGAACCCAGAAGGTGACCTTCCATCCGGATCTGTGGAGGAGCAAGTGGCCAACATTGAACATGGCCAGACAGTTGAAGATGTTGTCGGAATTCATGGCAGCGACAAGGAGGCTAGGCCACAGCCTGTGGCGCCAAGTGCTGATCTAGGCGAGGCAATCATGTCACTCCGCCAGGCAGCGGTAACTCCACATTCACCCATTCATTATCTTCCACTGTAAACAATCAAAATGACCCAAGTTGATCATTTCAAGCATACCTAATTAATAGATAACAAATAAAACACAGTAATGAAAAAGGCATGATGAAATTTGAGATTGACCTTGGTAGCGAGAAGAGCGGGGGTAGGTTTGATAGAAGCCTAGTCCTATAGAGCATAGACATCATTGTTGATGCCTATATGGGCGAGCGGCTGCTCTGAAGGAAATCGTTAGATGCTTAAACAAGAATCGCAGCGGAAATACGATAACATCTAACAACCTAGATCAGCCCGATTGCATATAAATCAATAACAAAGAGAGTTATCACGACAAACCTCTTGAAGCGTGATATTAGCTCAAACTAATACCTCCCGTAGCTCCCGTAGCCTTTAGATCGATCCAGAGAGCTTCAAATGTAGCTCCTCTACTTAGTCCACGCTAGCTGGGATCCGGATCTTCCTCGCCAAAGCTTGCTAGAACTTCTGGTCGAAGAACGGTCTTTAGGGTTATGGCGGCTAGGGTTTTCTCCGGAGAGAAAGAGTATTTGACTTAGGATTGACTGCTACCCTAGCAGTCTTATTTATAGGATTAGGGAAGAAACCCTAATCCCTTCCTAACCCTAATGGGCCGCCAGCCCAGTAGTCCCAATCCACCATGGATTGGGCCTATTAATGATCCGGTCCATACTATAGGCGTGTGACCTTGTAGGACCCGGTCCGATTAGCCGTGGCCCAAACCACTAATTAATATTGGTCTCTAGCAAGACATATTAATCCCTAACCGGCCCGAATTAATTCTATTAATTTGGTCCAACACTTAACTAGCTCCTATGAGGATTTGGACCGATGGACATAAATCCTTCAGTCTCCCACTTGGCCGAGGGACAAGTCCGCACGTTAAGATATCCTGTGTCTCCTGGTCGACCATTTCGAGAACGTGATAACATGGAGCGGTTACTCACTTATAGCTCAAAATCTTTCTTCTTGTCACGGAGATTCTTGAACTGTTTAAAAAACAAATGATTGTAACAACAATCCATTTGAGCATGGCCATGCATTTCCACAGTTCTCACTCTACAAGGGGCCCGGGTCACCATATCCTGCTTTGCAACAGGAGAGACATCTCCAGTCTTGTATCGATCATGCTCCCACTCAAATCATGACTACCCCGAAAACAATGTCTTTATAACTCCCTTATTCAGGTGAGCGTTTGACAGAATCAAAGGTGAGTCACTCATTGAATGAGGTCATACCATACTCATGTCAGAGGAATCCACTAGAAGTGTATAACTTTAGAAAGTCTTGGGTTACTTTCCAAAGTAGGTCATGTCCAGTATGCAACACTTATACATACCCATGTATATGGCAGGACAACACTTTGTCTCTATAGTCCGTGAAACTCGCGACTATCACAACCATCATACAAACTAGTCCTTTATGGGAGTTTGTTTATGTTCAGTTTAACAACTCCAGACTAGGGACAAAATATAGCCTGAGAGTTTCAGTTCACTTATGGGGTTTCATGCATCAGCGCCTTGTGGTGATGATCCCATTGAACGCTACTTAACTAGTGAACATTTCATTCGATTCTAAGCCAAAATCAAATGAGAAGGAAAACTATTTCCTTTTGTTGAAACAATAACTCCAATGTCATACATCTCATGTACATCAACTCTATTACATAATGTATACATTAAATCTAAGCAAGGTCTTCCAAGACAATCTCCAACAACTTGTCCGAGTCCTTTTGCCAAGTTGTGCTACTTATGCTTAGCACCGCTTAGAGGCTTAGTCAACAGATCGACCAACTTGTCATCTGTTGAAGCTTTGCACAATCTGATCAAGTGTTTCTTCACATAGCCTTGAAGTAGACATTACTTCATATCAATGTGGCTTGACCTAGCCTTTGGGGCTTGGTTCCTTCAAACGAGAAATGGCTTCATTGTTGTCACAATGAAGACCTACTTCCTTTTGACGTGAAGGAACCACATCAAGCTCTATCAGAAACTTATTGATCCACATAGCTTACATTGTCGCTTCTACTGCAACTATGTACTATGATTTCGTAGCAGATTGAGCCACCAAAATCCATTTGGTGCTCTTCCAGCATACTACTCCTTCATCTCCATGAAGACGTATCTGGATTATGACTACGTGCCATCACGATTAGTCAAATGGTTGGCATCACAATACCATTCAATAGTCAACTTCCTTTTCACCTCCAATCACTGGAGAATCATCCTAAGTCTTTAGCAAGATACTTAAAGATGCTCTTAACAATCCAGTGAAAAATCACCTGGATTCGATTGGAATCTGTTGCACATGATGCAACATCTCTTCGAGTACATGTCATGACATACATAATGAGTTTATAGCCAAACCATGTGGAACACTCATCATATCTCATTTTCAGCTTGTGTCTAAAGACACGATTCTTTGCTAAAATGTATGTCGTGGTTCATAAGAAGGTATCTCCTCTTGGATTCCCTCATATCGAACCTATCAAGGACCTTATCAGTATAAGTCTCTTGACATAGACTAAAGAGCTTCTCTGGTCTATCTCTATAGATCTTAAAGCCCAATATGTACTCTACCTCACCCAGGTCTTTCATTGAAAACACATTTTCAAATGACTAGTATGTCATCCACATACAAGACCAAAAGACTACATTGCTCCCACTGAATTTCTTGTAGACACAAGTTTTCTCTATACATAAGATGAAGTCAATTTCCTTGACAGCTTCATCAAGTATGAGGTTTCGACTCCTTGATGCTTATTTAAGTCCATACATGGATCTCTCAAGTTTGCATACCTTCCCAAGATTTTAGTATCTTAAAAACCTATTGGTTGTGTCATGTACACATCCTCTTCCAGAAATCCATTCAGGAAGGCGGTTTTGATATCCAACTGCCATATTCATAATCATGAAATGCAGCAATCGATGGGATAATCCGAATGGATTAAATCATAGCCTCTTGCCAAGATTAGGAGTCTGAACTCGTCATTGCTCGATTGTAGGTTATTGGTTCTTGACTTTCAAGAAGCAATATGTCTAGAGTTCCATTCATAATGAAGATTACAAATCTTCTTAGATTGAATTCTAGTCCATTTAGACTAACGAATTTGGAGTGAACAACAACAACTTGAGTATATCGCCCATCCTTTGGCGTTTCCTCTATATCTTCACTGTTTTGAATAATTTCTTATTCAATCGAGTTCTCAGGTGTAATTGGATCAGTATCCATTTGTTGCTCATCATCTTGAGTCTCTTCAAGATGAATATTTCTCCCACTTGTTTTCTTGAAAATGAACTCATTTTCCAAGAAGACACCATCACGAGCAACAAACACTTTGTTCTCTTCAGGATTGTAGAAGTAATATCCCTTCGTCTCTTTAGGATAACCTACAAATAGGCACTTTGTCTGATTTTGGTGCTAGTTTATCGAAAAGCATACGCTTAACATAAAGTTTACGACCCCAAACTTTTAGAAAAAATATCACTGGTACCATACCAGTCCATATGTGATATGGTGTCTTTTCAACAGACTTAGACGGAGTTTTATTCAGTGTAAACGCAGTAGTTTCATGTCCCCAGAAAAAATATTTGGAAGATTAGTGAAGCTCATCATAGACTGAACCATGTCTAACAAGGTTCAACTTCTCCTCTTAAACATGCCATTCAACTATGGCATTCCAAGAGAATTGAGTTGTGAAATGATTTCATAACTCCTAGGATGATCAGAAAAAACTCTTGGCTAAGATATTCACCATCCCGGTCAAACCGAATGGCTTTTATCTTCCTACCAATTGGTTTTGTACTTCATTTTTGGAATCTTTGAACATTTCATAAGATTCAAACTTCCAATTCATTAAGTAGATGTACCCATACCTACTTAAGTAATCAGTAAGAGTGATGAAGTATCTAAACCCTCCACGAGTTATTGAACTTTTAGGTCCAAACACACCAGTATGTGTGAGGGCCAAATGATTACTTACTCTTTCACTTTGGCAGAAGAATGACGACCTAGTCATCTTTCCCATTAGATAAAGCTTCGCATGTATCAAAACTCTCACAAGAAAATGAGAATGAAACACCAACTGTCTAAAGTTGTTTCATGCGTAGCAAACTAATGTGTCTAAATGCCAAAAGTTCGTGGATTATGAGTTTGTCTATTGCTTCTTGGTGTTAATGGAACTAAAACTCCCACTTGAAAGCATGCCTTCCTAGCATCATTGTCAATGCGAAGTTTTATTCTACCACTAACTTCTTCCAAGTTACAAATATTATTCTGTCTGAAATCCATTTTCATTTACGATCTCTTGCTCGTATAGTGCTTTGTGGGTATTACACCTCTCATTCCTTTGTTTAATACTTTAAACGCGGCTACCCTTAACACCATATCCGAAGTGGTTCACAAGAATGTGTATAAACCAACCAACTACGGACAAGAGGCAACCATTGCTTCTAGTTCTCCTCCCACTTTATTCATGCAGTCATTGTATGAATTTTGGGAGAGATTTGGTCGTTTGGGGTACCAAGGATAGAGTATGCATTCATAAAGTTCCCTCCAAGTGGTTCTATGAATGACAACACGTGGCACATGACAATCAACTATTGTCTTTTAAAATTCACTTATAGTGTTCTCTTCCTCATATGAGGTGACTATTTGAATTTTAAAGTATGGATTTCAAGGACATTTCCTTAAGAACACTACTTTGTTCTATGTGTGGTGAGGGCTTCAAAAGCCTTTAGCATTCATAATGCTTTGAATTTCTCCTTCATAAGGATACATTCATTTGGTGATAGGATAAACGAGTTGACTAACCATAATTCTACGAAAATAAAGTGCAAAAACTATTATTGTTTCAAATATACATAGCTCAAAATTTTCTCTAAAATTAAGAGCATATGTGTACTTCATTCACACAAAAGTGTGTCCCCTTGAATGAAATACTTCCCAAGATCCTAAATCCATCAAAAAGTTAGCCGTACTTTGGCACTGCCACTAAATTTTCGTAATTTAGGTAGCCCAACCCATTGGTCAATCACAAACCTGTTGTGACTCTTGGTTGATTATGTGACAATCACAAAATCGACTATGCTTCGAACCAAAACTTTGTCTTTTGTATTCGTTGAGTACGACCAAAAACGAACTTATGGACCCCTAAGATCCACCCTTGCTATCCAGTGCAATAATAGGTCCATAGTCTACTTTGGCAGAAAAGGGCCTAGTTCTTGTAAAGGCATCACAGGTCTCGTTATGGTAAAGCATTGCCTCAATTTTACTTTGGGGACATTTTAGGTGATGTGTTTTTATCTACGTTTGCTAGTGAACTAATCGCGCAAGAGATATACACAACAACCTAAAATATGGTTCTAAGCATTCAGACATTTAACGCTTGTAGGTGATCGGATCTTGGCCCCTTTAATCTTGGAAAAAACGCTTCATGTTCATCATCGAAGGATCTCCTATCCTTGAGTCTTTGACTAGCGTCCATCCCTCCTTTGTTGTAATTACATAGGTTTGTAAACTAATTACAAGATTCTTAATTTATCTTATTAATTTACAAATAATAATATCTACAACAAAATAAACGGTACGCATACCGTATTTCCCAAAATAAAATAAATAAACTTAAATTGGGTGGGGCCTTTTATCCGATCACCAAGAACCTGCACGCTTTGCCACAAAACGCACAATATATACAATAACACATGTATATAACATTCATTCATTCACTACCGCATGAGTGAATGACCTTAAATCTAGCATGCTTAGTAGATTTAACCCTAATTAACCAATTTTAATTAAGGTGGTAATTAATTATCAATAAAACAATTTTATTCTAATTAAACCCTAATAATAAACTCATTTATTATAATTGCTTCAACAATAAAATTCATTCAATTATAGGGACTATCGTTAATATTTAAAAGTATCATGGATATAGATTTCGAAAATTTGCCCTTAAAATTCATCAATTAAAACTCTCACTCAATTTAATAACTCTTTATTAAAACTAAATAGGAAATTAATTATGAATTTAAAAATTTTCATTACTTAATCAAACCTATGATTAAAATTGAAAATTGGCCAAAAATCGGTTCGAAAAATGGTTTCATTTGATGGCCAAATGCCTTGGTCAAACCAAAGTCAAAGTTGGTCAACCCAGGTCAGACCTGGTTAAAACAGAAATTAAAAAAAAACATATATATATTTTTTTTAATTTCGAACCGAAAACGGTCGGACCAACTGATTTGAGCCATATCGGTCAAACCGATATGGTTTGATCAAGTCTGGTCCAACCAAAACAGCCCCACCAGCAACTTGGGCCGAACCCAGATGACTTAGACAGCCTCTTATGATTTTAGGCCCTAACAGTGGGCTGAGTTGTTGGGTTCAGTAACCCAAAACTCATTTAAAACATTTTGCTAGTCGGCTTAGTGGGTTTAAATAGAAAGCCCAGCTTTTATATAAAATAAAAAGTAACAGTTTGGCTGTGCGGGAAAAATTGAAGGGTTTTATAACCCTACCGCCGCCAACCTATTAATTTATTATTATTATTTTCTAAATCGAAACCAGCAGTTTATACGAAATATCCATGAACACATTGAAAACAAGTTTTTCAACAAAATATTAACACGAGATAATCCCCTACTTTAATTGAATAATTTTATTAAGAACGCAATTTGTTTTGTTATAAAAAATATGCAAAACGAGGGGCTCTGATACCACTGAAGGAAATCGTTAGATGCTTAAACAAGAATCGCAGCGGAAATACGATAACATCTAACAACCTAGATCAGCCCGATTGCATATAAATCAATAACAAAGAGAGTTATCACGACAAACCTCTTGAAGCGTGATATTAGCTCAAACTAATACCTCCCGTAGCTCCCGTAGCCTTTAGATCGATCCAGAGAGCTTCAAATGTAGCTCCTCTACTTAGTCCACGCTAGCTGGGATCCGGATCTTCCTCGCCAAAGCTTGCAAGAACTTCTGGTCAAAGAACGGTCTTTAGGGTTATGGCGGCTAGGGTTTTCTCCGGAGAGAAAGAGTATTCGGCTTAGGATTGACTGCTACCCTAGCAGTCTTATTTATAGGATTAGGGCAGAAACCCTAATCCCTTCCTAACCCTAATGGGCCGCCAGCCCAGTAGTCCCAATCCACCATGGATTGGGCCTATTAATGATCCGGTCCATACTATAGGCGTGTGACCTTGTAGGACCCGGTCCGATTAGCCGTGGCCCAAACCACTAATTAATATTGGTCTCTAGCAAGACATATTAATCCCTAACCGGCCCGAATTAATTCTATTAATCAGGTCCAACACTTAACTAGCTCCTATGCGGATTTGGACCGATGGCCATAAACCCTTCATGCTCCCCTCCGCGATGGCTAACAGTGGAAGCTACAACATGACTGAAGAAGAAGAAGGCTTGTAGAAGAAGACGCACCAAACCCATGTTCAGCTTTCAGAGGCGGGAAAGCTTAAGGCTGCTTGCTCGTTCTAGTCCCCCCCCAAAGGGTTTATATCAGACAAGTTTATTGTGGTTTCTGTATTTTGGGTGTTTTTATTTACCAACTTTTTTGAATATTTTTATAGGGTATGATTTAGGAAGGGAGATGACATATGGCCATTAGCGCTAGCCTCAGCAATGGTCTGCAGAATTCTTGCCCAAGGAAGAGGTGAAGATGGCGTTGGGTTGTCTAGAGTTATTGGGTCGAGTCATGAAGATGGTTTGGAAGGAATGAGGAAGAGAGTGAAGAAGAAGGTTCTAGAAGCAACAACACGTGTATGTGATTCCATTTGTCGCGGATACGTATAATTTTCCGCGACAAAGGTTATCGCGGATAATTATACGTATCTCCGACAATGGTTGTCGCGGATGCCTTATCCGCGACGAATACTAATAAATCAGCTCACGATTGTCGCAGATCATATCCACGACAAAACATCCGTGACATAAAACACAGATTTCTTGTAGTGGGAGGCAACTGAGAGCATGGACATTTGTATGCTCTCACTAAGGGAGCAGTCGGGGTGGCAAAGGACGTTGTGACCGATATGATATCTATCTTTGGTCTTACGATTTATGAGCTATTTGATCCAGGCTCGTCCCATTCCTTTGTTTTTGAAAATTTCTTGAGTAGATTAGATGTAGTAGCTCGTAGTTTGGGGACTATTTGGGGTGTGAAGACACATTAGGAATGTACTTTAAAGAATAATTTTCCACCAAATTTACACAAGTCATGTACCTACTTAGTTCTTCGATTTTATCAAGTAGCTCCACTATCCTCATATGTTCTCTATGATTCATGCTTACCAATGTTCTAGCAAAACGATCATTTTCCAAGAACTATAAAATGTTAAACTAGTACAAGTGTAACTTTGTAAGGGTTGGGATACTTATCAATTGTGAGGATCTCCTCATTTGGTATTGATGTCATACCGCAGGATCATTCTCCTAGATTCATCCTCTTGATTTCCTGCAAGAAGCTCACAACAAAACTAGGAAGCTCACAAAAAATAGATTAAAACAAAAGTTAGGCTTAAAACAATCCTCCTTGAGTGATGCTTGAAGGAGCAAGGGTTTATCCTCACACGGTTTAGCTACTTGATTTTCTCTCCTCCAATGAGCTCTCAAATTTGTAATTTTTTTATGTTCTCTCGGGGATGGAACTTGTTTGTTCTCTCATCTCTCGTTTCTCGTGAGCAAGGGTTTAAGCCTGTTGCGGGTGGCCCCGCCTGCGAATAACAACAAGCTGCATGTGACGAACCCCCTGCGACTAATCTTTGGTTCTGTTGTCGTGCGATATGACCAATCCCCAGATGAGTACTAAGAGGAGGAGGAATTCTCATGAACTTCATTCAAATAGGATTCTCAACAGGAGTTAAGAAGATTGGTCGATAGTTAGGCCCCATCTTCACAAGAAGAGCGGGAGATGGAGAATATGTGGAGAATATGCCAAACTCTCGCCAGAACCCATTCAAGAAGCGCTATTATAGGAACTTCTAACAAGTAAATATGGGATGATAGAACAAAACATTGAGAGGTCCCTCCTACCCTAGAGTCGATTACCTCATCCTAGAGCCTGAAAACCATTCACGACAACGCAACACCTAGGAATTTCCCATCAGTGTTGTTTTCATTGTTTGATACCATAGGTCGACGACTTCCTCAGGGAACTAACTATGAGAATCCATCCACAAGCTCCTAAAGGTGGAGAATTGCAAATCGGGATTAGGATCATTGCAAATTCTCAAACATCTCGCTTCATCTATTCGATGACTGGTATGATCCTAACAACATTGCAAATTCTCCATCGAATCTCTTAAGATTTTTCTATTCGATTACTACTAGCTAGTTTTTCCACACATTTGTCCATTCATTCGTCATCACAATTGCCGCAAACTTGGGTCTCGGTGGTAAAAAAAAGATCTTGACCCTTGACCTACCACCGAGACCCAAGTTTGCGGCAATTGTGATGACGAATGAATAGACAAATGTCACTACAAAAAAGCGCGTGTTTAGCGTCCTTCGGAACCGCGACTTAGCGTTAGTCGATCGATCGACGCTAAATAATTTTGCGTCGGTCAAAAAAATGATGCTAATTCTTGCGACGCTAAATCTTAGCGTCGTTTCATTGTTGATCGAATGGGTGGCTGACCAACCCAATTTTTCATTTTTTGTTTTTGTTTTTTGTTTTAATTTTTTATTTTTATTTTCTATTTCCGTTTTTCAATTTCAGGTAGATCTAGTTTTTTACATCATCTACTCCGATCTGGGGTTTTTTCGTCTTCAACTACTCCGACTAGATCTAGGCATGGAGCTGAGGAGGAGGAGAAGGGTTTGAGGAGGAGGAGGAGGAGGGTTTGAGGAGGAGGAGGAGCAGGAGAAGAGGGTTTGAGGAGGAGGAGGAGGATGTTGAGAAACTAATGGTAAGCCACTGAATAAGGAAGTCTGCAAAGATAGAAGATTTGCTCACAAAAAGAGAATCAAGGAGACAAAGCCAAGTTAGGAAACTAATCCTAAGTTTCCCCTTCCACTACTCACCAACGGCTACTGTATCAAAGGGAGATTGATCTCCTTTATTGCTCAATCCACTATATATTGATTGCCTTGAAGAAATCAGACCATCAAGGCTTTTGATTTGAAATAGCAAAAACAGTCAGAGCTAAAGATCGGAGGGATCGTGATCTAAAGTATACGAGATATAGGTGGTGCAAGCGGGGAGCTTACGTAGTGTTGTACGGGGAGTAAGCACTCAAACCATTCGAGTATTTGTATCCTTGTTTTCTGTTATTCGATCAATAAGAAAAACAATCTCGAAGGAATTCCTTCGAGCGTGGACGTACATCAAAGCTAGTAAGCTTGGTGGAACCACGTTAAAAATCGCGTGTCCGTGCTCTTTACGATTCAGTTCTTATTTTCTGTTTGTCTACTTTATATTCATCATTTGGGCTGATCTGTGAACAGCCCAATATCTCCCAACTAACTTGTCATTTCAGCCCACATATATAAACCGAACGGATCAGTTTCTCCTGCTTCATTTTTTCTCTCAAACGACTTCACTCTCTCACTCTCTTTGTGAGCTCTGCTAGGGTTTTGGTTCTTTCCTACGAACACGATCCTGATTGAGAAAAGAGAGGACTCGAATTCAACAATTGGTATCAGAGCTGGTCACTCTCACGTTTGAATCGACGATTCATCGGTGCAAAAGACTCCAGGTGTTTTCGTGTCCTTTTCTCACTCGTGTCTTTCTTTTCGTTCGCTCTTTCCTTTTGTTAATCATGAGCGCGACTGGAGATTCCTCTGTTTCACCAAGTGCTGTGTTTCTTGCAGATTGTTTCTCACAAAACCGGCCTCCTAAGTTCGAGGGTGCTCATTACGGTTACTGGAAAAACAGGATGGAGTTATTCATCCAATCCACCAATCCAGCTCTCTGGAGAATCGTCACTGACGGACCGATTGAGGTAAAAACCAAAGCTGATAAATGGTCTGATGATGATATGAAAAATGTTCAAAAAAATGCTCAAGCTATGAATTTAATGTATTGTGCATTAGGAAGAGAGGAATTCAATAGGGTGTTCTAGTTGTAAGTCGGCTAACGAAATATGGGATAAACTGTGTGTCACATATGAAGGAACTAATTTAGTCAAGAGCTCAAGGATTAACATCCTAAAACACGAATTTGAATTATTTCAGATGAATACTGGGGAATCTATTCGTGATATGTGTGATAGGTTTCAAAACATTGTTAATAACTAGAAGCTCTAGGAAAGGTTTATGAGAATGAGGATCTTGTTAGAAAGATTCTCTGGTCTCTACCCAAACAGTTGAGACCTAAAATCACTGCTATCAAAGAATCTAAAAATTTGGCTGAAATTAATATAGATGAGTTGTATGGGTCTTTAATCACACATGAGGAAGTGTTAAAAAGAGACGAAGTCATGGATGAACCTAAAGGAAAGAAAAACATTGCCTTTAAAACTGAGGTTGACTCACCTGATGATGATCTTGATGATTATGATGATAATGAACTATCTCTGCTTAGCAAACATGTTAGTCGACTCCTTAAGTTTAGACGTGGTAAGAGAAGAAATGGAAGCAACTGGAATAAGACTAAAGGGGGTTGAATCTGAGAGCTCTAAGGAGTCTAAAAATCTTTTTAAAAATGGTGGTAAAATAAAAAGGGAATCTAGTGTGCAGACTAGCAGTGTAGGTTGCTTCAACTGTGGAAAACTTGGGCACATCAAAGCTGAGTGCCCTTGGGTAAAAAGGGAGAAAGCCTTCCAAGCTACCTGGGATGGCACTGACAGCGATGAAGATGCTTCTAAATCAGAAGAGGTTCAAGCATTCATGGCCACTACCACTGACCTCGAAACTACTCAGGAAACTGAACACAAACTCGATGTAAGTGTGACTCACTGCTCTTCTGATTCTGAATCTAAATGTGAAGATTTAAGTCAAGAAGTTCTGTTAAGTACTATCCATGAAATAAATCAGGAGTTCATTAGTGTTAAGAAGAAGTTTGTCTGTCTTAAGCAGGAGCTGAAAGTTAAAACTGACGAAACAAAGCTTTTATCTAATAAATTGAAAACAGTTCAAGGCCATCTCACTGATTCTAAATTCTATGAAAGAAATTTAAGAATGAATTTAAGAAATTTATATAAGCAGAATAGAGAGTTTAGAAGGTATCTAGGGTACAACGATTATTTCTGTCTTAATCCATGCTATCCTAGGCACTTTGAGCAAAGGCCATGGGTTGAAAATTACTATAATGAAAAAAACTTTGACAACTCATATAATCGATTATCTACTGTTTCTGAAAGAAAGGCATCCAAGCTTGTCTGGATGCCTAGACAGAAATGACTATCTTTGTTTCAGGTTTGTTACCAGTCGAATGTTATGAACGATGATTGGGTTCTGGACAGCGGGTGCTCACATAACATGACCGGTAACAGAGATCTCTTTCATGATCTCAAACAGGTAAACAAAGGTAAAGTAAGTTTCAGTGACAATAGCTCCAGTAGAATTATTGGTATTGGCTCTATTAAAATTAGTGATAAGACTTTTTTGAACAAAGTTTTTCTTGTTGAAGGACTTAAACACCAACCTGCTTTCTATAAGTTAGATTTGTGGTGATACTAATAGGGTCATCTTTGAATCTGATTTATGCTATGTTGAATCTATTAAGGATCATAAACTTCTCTTCACTGGCTTTCGTAGAGGAGATATCTATGTTGTTAACTTGGTAAAAATGAACAATGCTAAAGAAATCTGCCTGCTAACTGTTAAGGAGAATGAAAGACTTGCTTGGCACAGGAAACTAGGTCACGTGAGTATAGGGATTCTGTCTAAGTTAAGTAGTCTTGATCTTGTAAAAGGGCTTCCTAAACTTGATAAAACCAAGGATTTCTTTTGTGATGCATGTGCCAAGGGTAAGCAAACTCGTTCTAGTTTCAAAAGCAAATCGGATATTTCATCTAAAGACTCTCTTGATCTTATTCATCTTGATTTGTTTGGTCCTGCAAGTTCTGCCTCTTTAGGTGGAAAATCTTATGTGTTTGTTCTTGTAGATGACTTTTCTCGTTACTCATGGATTTTTATGCTTGCTAGTAAGGATGAAACTTTCTCTAAGTTTAAGAATTTTGTGCGTAGAGTTCAAAACGAGAAAAATAAGGTTATAAAAGAAAACCGTAGTGATCATGGAGGTGAGTTTGAAAACCATGAATTTGAAAATCTGTGTAATGATTATGGTATTCGTCATAATTTCTCTGCTCCTAGAACTCCGCAACAAAACGGTGTTGTAGAACGAAAAAATAGGACTCTGGTTGAAATTGCTCGTACTTTGCTTCATGACTTTGGTTTGCCTAAGATCTTTGGGGGTGAAGCTGTGAACACTGCTTGTTACATTACCAGTAGAGCCTTAGTTCGTTCTCGTATTAAAAAGACCCCCTATGAAATCTGGAAGGGTAGAAAACCTAACATTGGTTGCTTCATCCTAAATACTAAGGATCAACTAGGAAAATTCGATGCCAAATCGGATGAAGCATTTTTCTTGGTTATTATGATTTAAGTAATGCTTATAGAGTTGACAATAAAACCTTTAAAGTCGAAGAATCCATAAATGTTATTTTTAATGAATCTACTTGCATTGATGTTGAGTTACAGGATTTGGAAGATGAAGACTTTGGACTTGTGAGAACACCTGTCATTACTTCATCATCTGAAAATACTACTCCTATTTCACAAGAAGCTGAAAAAGAAGCTGTTGTCCCTGCAGTCCCAGAACCTACATAGGGTACTAACCCTCCTCCTCACATAGCTAAAAGACATCCTCCCTCCTTGGTTATCGGTAATCCATCCTCTGGTATGATCACTCGCTCAAGAACTGTTTACAATGCATTTGTATCTATTGTGGAACCAAAAATTACAAGGATGCGTTAACTGATGAGAATTAGATTTTAGCTATGAATGATGAACTATCAATTTGAACGTTCTGATGTCTGGACTTTAGTTCCTCTTCCTGAAAATAGATCTGTGATAGGTGCTAAGTGGGTTTTTATAAACAAATCTGATGAAAAGGGTAATGTGATTAGGAATAAAGCTCGTCTTGTAGCTCAGGGTTACTGTCAAGAAGAGGGAATTGATTACGATGAAACCTTTGCTCCGGTTGCTCGATTAGAAGCTATTCGTCTGTTATGTGTCTTTGCTAGTATAAATCATATTAAGCTTTTTCAAATGGACGTTAAAAGTGCCTTTTTAAACGGTGATCTTAAAGAAGAAGTTTTCGTGGCACAACCTCCTGGGTTTGAGAATTTCGAATTTCCTGATTATGTGTTCAAACTGAAAAATGCTCTCTATGGATTAAAGCAAGCTCCTAGAGCTTGGTATGAAAAATTGAGCAATTTCTTACTTAATCAAGGTTTCTCTAGGGGATGAGTTGACACTACTCTTTTCATTCATAAGCATGAATCTGATCTTTTGATAGTTCAAATTTATGTTGATGATATTATTTTCGGTTCTACTAACGATCTTCTTAGCAGAGACTTTGGTACTAAAATGCAAGAGTCATTCGAAATGAGCCTTATCGGTGAGTTATCATTCTTTCTTGGTCTTTAGATTCGACAAGATCCCTCAGGTATCTTCATTTGTCAGACCAAGTACTGTCATGATATGCTTAACAAATTTCACATGTCTAAACTTAAGCATGCTCCCACCCCTATGTCTACTACTCTTAAGATTGATAAAGATGAAGCTGGAAAATAGTTTAATGAAAAACAATATAGAGGCATGATAGGTTCGTTGCTTTATCTGACTGCAAGTCGGCCTGATATCTCACATAGTGTTGGTGTGTGTGCTCGATTTCAATGTAATCCCAAAGAGAGTCATTTCATTGCAGTTAAACGTATTTTTAAATATTTGAATGGCACAAGTGATCTAGGTCTTTGGTATCCTGCTGATGCTTCATGTGATTTAATTGGCTACTCTGATTCGGATTTTGCTGGTAGTTTGTACGTCTGGTGCCTGCCAGTTTCTAGGGTTATCTATTGTGTCATGGTTTAGTAAAAAACAGAGTTCAGTAGCTCTTTCCACCGCTGAAGCGGAATACATTGCAGCTGGTAGTTGTGCTACTCAACTTGTCTGGATGCGTTCTCAACTGATTGACTATGGTCATTCTTTTGGTCCGACACCCATTTACTGTGATAACTCTAGTGCGATAAATATGACTAAAAATCATGTGCATCACTCTAAGACGAAACATAGTGCGATTAAACATCATTTTATTCGAGATCTTGTTCAATCCCGTGAAATTGAGTTACTTTTTGTGAATTCGGAGAATCAACTTGCTGATATCTTTACAAAAGCATTGCCTATTGATCATTTTCTGTTTCTGCGTACGCATATTGGTCTTTTTTCCTTATCAGATGTCGAGTCAATTAAATGCTTGCCTTAGTTTCCTTGTTTGAATACTTGCTTGATTGACTTTCCTCCTGCGTGCCCTTTCTGCTTTCCTTTTCACAAATGCATTTACTTTTATTGCCTTTTCCTCTCCTTCTCTTTTTCTTTATTAACTGTGGCTCTGTCCCGTTCTTGTGCTCATCCCTGCTTTCTCTTCTTCTGTTATTTCTCTTCCTCACGGCTAAATGGACCACTTTGACCACACATTTACCCAACTGGCCAACGAACATGTGCTCCACACTAATGATCATTTTTGTTCTTCTTCTTTCCGTGCTATCTACAACCACTTCTATCTTGACCGACCTCTCATCCCTAACATTCGTCTCAACCCCATTGACTTCGGAAAATACGGGCTTTACCCTGATCGTCTTATTGCTAACCTTGGATGGAGCTCTCTTGCCCTTCCTCAATCCTATCCTTGCTATCCTGATGCGGTTTATCAGTTCTACACCAATCTTCGTCTCGAGGGAAATCTCCATCAAGGAAGATTCAGCACATTTGTGGATGGACATATCATTTATGTCACTCCAAACCTTCTTTCTCAGGTTTTTGCTCTTCCTCGGGTAGGCGTCTCCATTTTTGATGAATCTGACTTTGCCTTGCTTCATTTTAACCCTGGTGCTGCCCTTTCTAATTGGACTGGAGACTCTTATCCTTCCCTTGCGTACGCCTCTGTTTCTGCACTGCCTGACTCCTTGAAGTTGTTTCACTACTTTCTTACCCGCATCTTCCTTCCCCGCTCTGTTGGACGATTTCTGGTTACCCCCATGGATTCTTGACTGATGCATTGTGCCACTACGGGAGTTGAAGTTGATTTTAGCACCCTTATGTTTGCTGCCATGACCCGGATCGGAAACCATCTCCAGGAAGGTGATTTGCCGTTTGGGGGGGGGGCAATTTCTGTACTCCTTGAATGACTTGGCATCCGCCTTCTCACTCGTTTTGCCACTAGAGGAAGCACCTTTGACGTACGTCCTCAGCATGTCCTTAGGTGCATTGGTTGGTCCCGGTGTAAGTCATTGAATGGCTCAGGGGGTGAACATATGGATGCTGATAAACTGGCCGCTGATACCGAACGACAACTGCACATCTGGAGTGGTGTCGACAACGCGTCGAGCTATTCTTCTAGTCCTGAATGGATGATTTGAAGACTGGTTCTCGTTCTGTCTATCGGTTTCCCTTTGAACTGAAAATTGTGTTTGGATGATTTTTTTTTTGGTTTCGGTTCTGAATGTTGTTTCTTTTACTATGATTGCTTGGTCGTTTTTAGTTGGTTCGTTTGGTTACTGTCTGAAGAATTTTGTTCTTGTGGTTTCATGTCTTAGAACACTCCTGTCTTGGTTTTGCTACTGCTATTGTTGGAATCTTTGTTTTGGCTCGTGTTTTTTTTTCAGCTTTTTGGAGGACTTCAAGACTAAGCTCATCAAAAGAGCCATTCACTGGCTTAGGGAGAGAATGTTGAGCAACTAATGGTAAGCCACTGAATAAGGAAGTCTGCAAAGATAAAAGATTTGCTCACAAAAAGAGAATCAAGGAGACAAAGCCAAGTTAGGAAACTAATCCTAAGTTTCCCCTTCCACTACTCACCAACGGCTACTGTATCAAAGGGAGATTGATCTCCTTTATTGCTCAATCCACTATATATTGATTGCCTTGAAGAAATCAGACTATCAAGGCTTTTGATTTGAAATAGCAAAAACAGTAAGAGCTAAAGATCGAAGGGATCGTGAGCTAAAGTATACGAGATATAGGTGGTGCAAGCGGGGAGCTTACATAGTGCTGTACGGGGAGTAAGCACTCAAACCATTCGAATATCTGTATCCTTGTTTTCTGTTATTCAATCAATAAAAAAAACAATCTCGAAGGAATTCCTTCGAGCGTGGACGTACATCAAAGCTATTAAGCTTGGTGGAACCACGTTAAAAATCGCGTGTCCGTGCTCTTTACGATTCAGTTCTTATTTTCTGTCTGTCTACTTTATATTCATCATTTGGGCTGATCTGTGAACAGCCCAATATCTCCCAAGTCATTTCAGTCCACATATATAAACCGAACGGATCAGTTTTTCCTGCTTCATTTTTTCACTCAACTTCACTCTCTCTCTCTCTCTCTCTCTCTCTCTCTCTGAGCTCTGCTAGGGTTTTGGTTCTTGCGTACGAACACGATCCTGATTGAGAAAAGAGAGGACTCGAATTCAACAGAGGAGGGTTTGAAGAGGAGGAGCTGAGAAGGAGGAGGAGGGTTTGAAGAGGAGGAGGAGGAGGTTTTTTAGATGAGGGGGTGGTGGTTGGGAGAGTTTCAGGAGAGAGAGGAGAGGATTGATAGAGGTGAGAGTTTGAGATTAGGGTTAGGGTGGCGGCTGAGAGAGGAACCGAGAGTTTAAATAGGTACGTGTTTTAGCATCGGTCGATGACCGATGCTAAA
This sequence comes from Linum lewisii, assembly GCA_034768395.1. Lineage (NCBI taxonomy): Eukaryota > Viridiplantae > Streptophyta > Magnoliopsida > Malpighiales > Linaceae > Linum > Linum lewisii. The sequence goes on along the minus strand of CM068300.1, from coordinate 49,924,397 downwards.
TCATGTCGGTAACCGACGCTAAATCTGGTTTTGGGCAACGACTTCGTTTCTGACCCAAAACTAAATTTAGCGTCGGTCAGCTTTCGACCGACGCTAAACCCTCGGTCAAGCGCGAGTCAAGGGTTTAGCGTCGGTTCCTAACTAACCGACGCTAAATACTTCCCCTCTAAGCGACGCTAAAGGCCTTTTTTTGTAGTGTGTGTGGAAAAACTAGCTAGTAGTGATCGAATACAAAAATATTAAGAGATTCGATGGAGAATTTGCAATGTTGTTAGGATCATACCAGTCATCGAATCGATGAAGCGAGATGTTTGAGAGTTTAAGGTTCGATCGGGATCAGACCGTAAAAATCAGTGCAAAAAATCATTCATTAAATAACATAATAAAATTATGGTTTAATAATCTAAACTATAGGTATCAAAATGTAACATTAATTTTTATTTATATAACTAAAAGGTGGAAAGAAAAACCCTAAATCTATTCTTTGAAAACTTCTTCAGCTTTAGTCTTCACCATACCCACCTGTTCTTATCTTCTCTCTACCATCAACAACCATATACTTGCCGCAACATGTCAGTGGATCTCTTCATTACTCCAATCGGCGAGGGATGCAACTATGTTGGTGAATCTCTTCAATGCTCCAATCAACAAGGGAAGTGACTATCTCAACATCTCCATGTTGCCAATCAGTGAGGAAGCTAGGTTTCTGATGTTGCTCTTTGTCTCCACCTGCCACAACCCCAATCCTCCTCTTCCGGTGACTTCTCTATCCAACTCTTTGGAAACTTGAGTTTTGTTGTCTATTGCTCCTTGGGCGAACGAAACCAGAAAATTCGTGTCTACCGGTTTGAACTAGTTATCCGGTATTTTTGGTTCGAACCATAAAACAGAGCAATTGGACCGACAACATTGTGACGTCGAATCAGACCGTCTTGAGTGCTGGTTCCTGATTTTTCTGGTCGAACGGACTGGTCCGATGTGTCCGATTTGATTATCACAACATGGTGAATTTCATCCTTGATGAGCAACTTAAAAGAAGTGAGATTGAAAAGGGAAACCACTGGAGTATAACATAAAATTTTTTTAAACAAACAAGAAACTCAATTGTAGTGACACAACCCTTATGCAAGCAGACTCTCACATGGGAGAGAAAATTTTGCAACTACATATGTTTTTTTTTACACCATGATAAAACTATTAAGTACCAACACTTTTTTTTATTATCAAGTTTAGTGCTATTATAGTGACAACAAAAAAAGCATTGACATTGTAGAAATTGGCTCAACAGAGCGTTATTGATAATATTGTATTCACAGTTCATACCGTCCCAAAGGATTATGGTTCTGGAGACTACAATTAATTGTTGTCTCCAAACCAGCAACAATTTCAGCCATCCATCTCATCTACGGTCCTCATCTCTCACTTGTTCCTTCCTTCTTCTTCAACTTGTATGAATTGGATCTTTCCCGGCCAATTATTTTTTCATCGAAGGAAAAGTTGGCCGGAGAGAGATTTAAATTTGTGGGATGTCATTTCTACATAGAGACTTCGTCAATGATGGCACGCTTAATTATTTCATCAATACAGTCTGTATGAACTCCATACAGAGAGTGTACGTTATATACAGATTGTACTATTCTTATACATAGTGTACGGATTTCATATAGAGTATATACAATTTGTATGAATTGTTTACGATCCTACCATACGAAAAAAAATTGTACAAACATAAATACAAAGTGTATACAACTCCCATACAGATCGTACAAAAATAAATATAAAGTGTACAAATTATGTATGAAGTACATACATTTTGTATACAACTCCACTACAGACCGTACAAAAATAAATACATAGTGTACAATTCATACAAAGTGTGTACAGTTTGTATACAACCTGTACAAACATCAATACGAATTGTATACATTTTGTACAAGTCGCATACAAACTGTACGACTAGCCGTCGTAAAAATTATCAGAGAAATTTTATTTTTCAGAAACATGAATCTAATTACGATGACTTAAGACCACAAGATGAAACAAGTAAGAACTACGTAGGGATTGTTGTATTGGATGCAACAAAATAAAAGTATTGTCACGAAAGCCTACTTGTCCCAAAGTGTGGTTACTGTTGTGGATAACAGTGAGAATGGCTGCATCAACTCTGGACCTGGCCCAATAATTTAGTAGTTGGGTTACGTATCTTGATAACCAATAATATCTCCACCCACGATATGTAGGGGCCTCTGTAGATCTAGACAATTGAGTGTGGCCCTTGTTCACTTCTCTCCTCTCTTTTTTTCCATTTAATTTGGTTGAATTCATGATGTCTATCGTTACTACTCAAAACCATAAACGGCTGATAACAGACCACGCACACCATAGAAACAGGGATCGTCTTACTACTAGCCAAGCTGATAAAGAAACTGAACAACATGATCAAGGTTAAAAAGACTAGGAAGAACAAGTTCTATCATCATCAACAAGGGGAGGAGTTTTGTTCAAATTATAGAGCTGCTGCAAAAATATGGGAAATTAAGAATCCGATTTAGAAAATTTCTAATTTTGTTAGAACACGGTCATGTACAACCCTTGTTCCCCTTCCTGGTCCCCTCCCCTCCCCTCACCATCCTGCTATATTATATTTTTTTTTTTTTTTTTTTGTCTCTCCTCATTATGTACATATTGGAAAGGTCATCATCAGGTTAATTATTTAAGATTAGATACCCTAACATGCAGCCCATTTGGTGCTTCAACTCTTGGAAACTTCATTAGTGTGTCCCCTCCAACTTCTTCCCATCTGCATTAAGTTTTCAAAACCAATATTTAGATGAAATTAACTGATGAAAAACATTCTCACAGGATTCTCAATTTTGTTCTCTTACCTGTATCTAGTTACAAAATAGTGGAGAAAAGTAGCAATTTCTGCTATTCCTAGTTCCTTTCCAGGGCACTGCCTAGTACCCCCTCCAAAAATGAAGAGATAGTTCTGAGATTCCAAGTTTTTATCCTGCAAAATCCAACCAATTGATGCATGAGTTGGGTAAAAAGTAGACAACTTTTTTTAACTGGGTGAGTTTGTTTAGGAATTTACCAGCCATCTCCATGGGTTGAAGGACAATGGGTCAGGATACAAGTAAGGATCATAGTTCATCTCTCTTGTGTAAACATAGATTCTCCACCCTTTTGGTATCACAAATCCTGAAGGCAGACAAAAAAAAAGTAAAAGATAAGCAACAAAATACAGCAGCAGAAGAAGAAAAGAAAGAGATTGATTGATTGTTGAATAATTGATGACCCACTACTGATAACTGAAATGGTTAACTCCTCTGTCTGTCCAGGAAAAAGGCCAATAATGCACTAAAAGAAAGAAGAAGATGATATTGGGAGAGGGAGGGGACAAAAAAAGGTTTGGAAGAATGATCGAAAAACTTCTTTTAAGATACTTTCACATGTTTATGGACATAAAGAAAGCCATATATTTCCTTTGATATAAACAAATAAAAGAGATAGATGGATGGGGCTTTCTTCATGTGCACAAAAATCATTCAAAAACAAGACTTTGATCATCAAAATGGGGTTCCAATGGAATGTACTCCTAGCTGGATCAGTAGGTAAGCTATGCAAATCATAACAAGGTCCACCATAAATAAGATTTATTCATCTTTGGTTTCCTGGCATTAGTTGTACAATTAGCTGTAGCCTTCTTGAGCCCCCCATTAACCAAAAAGGTAAATAGAATCTAGAGCTGACATGTATTTTTCCTAATTAAAATTCAAAGGGCTCACCATTTATTTCCATTTCTTGAGTTGTCTTCCTCAATACCCCATTAACTATTGTAGCCAATCTTGAGGTCTCAAAGATCACCTGAAAAAGGGTTGACAGAGCAACAACCAAAATATAATCAGCCTTTCCCCTTTCCCCCTTTCTTCACTTTATTCAACACAACAGCTTGAATGACAGTTTGTAAAAACAAAACTAAAAAAAAGTCAGAAGCTCATCTTACCGCCCGTGTAAATCGCATTGACTTAAGGTCATCAAAGTCAAGTGGTTCATCAGGCTTCTTCCTTGCTCTAATTGCCTGATGCTCTTCCTGCATGCACATCAATTTCACAATCAGTAATAGAAACAAATTAACAGCTTTCTGTAATGGAGCTCTTCTTTTGAAGACTGACTTACTCTCAGTTCTTCAAGTACTTTAGGATGGTCATGGAGATACTTGACAGCCATCATTGAAGTGGTTGAAACGGTCTCATAGCCAGAGTAGAGGATAGTAATGACCTGATCAATTATCTCATCATCACTCAGCTTGTATCTGTTCTCATCACTAGTATTCATGAGGGAACCAAGCATGTCACGGTATGATTCTTTGGAATTCCTCCTCTTCATTATCAGCTCCTTAAGCATCCCAACAATGCTCTTCCTAGCCTGGAATCCACGTCTGTAGCTGGTTCCAGGCAGGTCAATTGGCAGTGACAAGGTTCCTAAAACCAGCTTGAAGAACTCAGGCATGAATGCCTCAGTGAAAGTACCAGATTCAGCAGCTCCAGCTATCTGCTTAAGTGACGAAAGGAGTGCCATCTGAAACCACCAGAATTGTTTTATTAAACAAGATGAGAATAACATCTAGAGGTGTGGAGTTGGGGAAAAGGATGTTACTTTTTTATGCCTTACCTCTTTGGTTTTGAGCTGAATGTCAATGATTTGAGAATCCCAGTTGGAGAGGTGGGTTCTGATGAAGTGATCAATGGTGGGCAAAAGGTGTAGTCTGATCATGGTAGGGCTGATGAGAGAAAGGAGAGCACCTCTCATGTACTTGTGGGTGGAGCCATGAACTGCTGCAATGTTGCATTTACCCAATATGTCAAGCATGGACTGTGGGTAACCTGGAACTAACCCTTTTCCTTCATTCATCAGTATGTATCTGTTAACCTCTGGATCCATTGACACCACTGTTGGACAACCCAGTATGTGGGACTTGAAAAAACTCCCATACCTAAAACATTCCCAATCAATCAGTTAATTTGACAAGATTACCGCAACTGCTTTCATTATTCCACTTTAGGAAAGAAATGGATAAACAAAAGATTATTATAATAATAATGACTAACTCTCTTTTAAGTTTTAACCATATTCATAATCTTGTTAGTTACTATTATGACATGTATGTATGTGTAAACTGTAATGGACTAGTAATCCCTCCATAGGAGGAAAAGGGTAAGAAGCCAATTTAATATAAGCTTACAAGTCCCTATTTGCCATCTGAGTGTGATTAAGAACGACCCCAAAAAGATGAATTCACAAGCAATTTGGCGTTTTCCCAGATATCCAATCTAACCGCGTGAAGAAGCAGAGGGGACAAAAATGGAAAAGGAAATCTGAAAAGGGAAAGAAAAGATGGAAAAACCTTGCTCGTTGGTTCTTCATGAAGTTAGGTCCTTGCTTGAGGAACTCTGTGGTTTCTCCAAAAACAGGCCAACCCATTGTGCCAGGAGGCAAACCCTTCTTACTGAACCTGACCTCATTCCATCTCAGCAACAAAGCAGAACAGAAACAGAGGACAACCACCACAAACACCATAACCACCGCCAACATAACAGCCATTGTTTTGTTCTTTTCTTTTTTGTTGTTGTGTGATTTCAGAGGAAACAACAAGTTTGAAGAGTTTAAGGGAAGAAATTAAAAAAAAAAAAAAGTAGCCAGAGAAGCGTTAAGAGTAATAAAAGCCCTATCCCCACCCCACACCACACACCTCCTCCAAGAAAACAACAACACAACACAACACAGAGAGCAATGGAGTGGAGGTTGGGAAATGGGAATGGGGGACTGCAGCTGCTGCAATTGCTATAGCTATTAGCTATTGCTATTGCTGCTCTCTAGTTCTGAGGCTATTCCCTGAAACACAAATAAGTGTGCATATATATAGGCCTTTTGCATAAATGCAGAGTAAGAGAAAGAGAGAAAGAGAGAGAGAGAGAGTGATTGAATGAAAATTGCCAAATCATGCAACCTCCTCGGTCCCTACTCAATCACGGGTCCAACCGGTTTTTGGTTCATGGTTCAACCAACATTTGCCTACTTTGTTTAATTATTCAAGAAATGTAGGTTTGATCTTTTTGATTTTGAAGAATTCCAACACTCAGGATTTTCTACATATATATATATAATATATATAATATATATATATTTTTTTTTTTTTCCGAATTTGATTAAAAAGAAAACCAAGTTTATCATTTCTGAACTCAACTCGATAAGAAATCGTTAAAATACAAATTTCAATGAACCAAGAAATGGGTTGGAGCCTGACCTGGCCTGGGCTGGCGGTTCAATCGAAATGAAGGGCGGACCTACTGAGTAGTTCGAGAGAGGTGTCTTCTTGGGGTGATAAAAGCATTCAATCCACGGAAACAGATTAAAACGACAGAACCGCTCGAGTGGGGGAAAATAGAAGATTAATAAAAAGGAATAAAAACAGTACAAAACAGAACAACATGCATAGGGAAGGGGGTGATTCAAATGTGACTGTTTTATTTTATTTTATTTTATTCTTTCGCTCTTTAACTTGAAACAACATCACAACAATTATTTATATATATATGTTCGGTCAATACTTAGTAACGGAGTATGATTAACACTAAAAATTCACATTTTTTTAATTTATAATTTAGTTAATGAGTCCTAAATTTATTATGATAAACTATAGATAAATAAAATTACTAAGAAAAAACCATAACTTCAAACACTACATCATAGACTCAAACTCTAACTTTTGATCATAAATCCAAATTAAAATTTATGGGGAGAGTGAATTGCAAATGGGCGGGATGGCGATGAGTCAGGTGGGGCTAGTACTCGGTTAATAATAGACTTTGCTCGGTCAATCGTAAGTTAACCGACCTTGAAGAAAGCTTAATTATTCATCGACCTGAAAAATCGACAAAAAATCCAGTCAACCAACCCTTAACTACTGATTTTTAATAGACATTTAACCGATTTAACCAAATCTAACCGAGGTAACCTACTTCGACCGGATTAACTTTTTAGTAAAATTACAGTACCATAATAGGATTTAGGCCTTAAAAAAGGATTTAAAAATGGGCCTTAACCGTAGTTTGACAGATAACTAACATCCTTTCACTTCCTTAATTGTTGACCACCGACCACAATATCGGTCGACTGGTGGTTAACCAATTTTCGGTTAATTGGTTTTAACCTATAACCGTAATTGAATTTCCATCCCTAAAATCAGGTTAGTCAGGTTGCTGGTTTAATTATTAAGTTTTAGGATGGTTTGGTTACATGTTACTCAGACTGTAGGTTCATCAGGTCATGGTTTATCGGGTCACGAATAAGTCAGTTTACAGATTAATCGAGTCGTGAATTTATCAGATCACAAGTCTTTCGGGTTGCGGGTTGGTCGATTCACATATTGGCTCGAATTGTTTATCCAGTCACGAGCAATTTGCAAAACAAGATATAATAATTTTTTTTATAAAAGCTTAAAATTTTGATTTGATTATATACTCTTCGTTCATATACGTATATAAACTAAATGAGGATTAAAAGTTGAAACTAATTCTACATATGAATGAAATTAAAATAAAAAATTGGCGAAGTAGTTATTGAGATAATAATTTTATAGTAGTCTTGTCATGCCAACATACTACGACTTTCATAGGGTGTCTACGTATTTTTGTAGTCATTCATACTAAATTGGGGATAATATTAAATAAGATAATTAATAAATGATTAAGTATATTTTAATTGTTTATTATACAAATAATTGGTGATTTCACCATAATAATAATAAAAAGAAAAATAAAACTATTTATACAATTAAATACGTTCTCAAAGTATTGACAATTTTAGTAATTTTCACCTAAATATTTGGGAAATTAGCCCACAAACATGGCCAATTCACCCGGCCTAGGCGGCAAAATAAATGAAATTTGTCATTTCATAATTTCTTTTGCTAATTAGTAACCCAATTTTTAACAATTACAAAATGATCACTAGTCTATATAATTTTGTAAAATAATCATTGAAGTTTATATTTCAATAATAAGTTTGACCGTGCTACCGTAATCTTAACTAAATTTAATTAAATCCTTGCTCGAGGGTTTGTCGTTGATTAATTCTTTAACAAGTTAATGAGCAAAACTTAACGAGTTAACGAATCGAGTGAATTCTCCCATCAAGCTCATGAATCGGGTATAGGATCGAACTCGCTCATTTATTGAAATTAAAAAAAGGATGATGGTACTTTGGCGCCCTCTACTTTGTCAAGTTAACAAATAGCCTCATGTACTATAAAACGCTTGATTTACCCCCTCGTACTATACCAACCTAACAAATAAGCCCTTCCATCCAAAACTCTGTTAAGTGATGACTCATCCATAATTATTTATATTATATTGCCACAATGACGACTTTCATCTGTATTTCATAGTGACTCGGCTAAAATAAAATAATAAAAAAATGAACTAAAAGAAATAAATAAGAGTATAAATTATATATTAACAAAATAAAAAATAAAAATAGATTTTAATATTTATTTTTCTGTGTTATAATATTTTAGTACAAATCTTTAGAAAAATTGTTTATTTTGTTTTTTATAAATATAAAAAGTCAAAAGTATTTTTAGGAATTTTATTTTACTTTTTAAATATAAAAATTATTAAAATTTAAAATCCCAAAAAAATAAATATACAAAAACATTAATTTTTATTTGTAAATGAACAAATAAAAAATTTAAAAATTTTTGTATTTATTTTTTGGGTATTTTAAATTTTAATATGTTTGATATTTAAAAAATAAAATATTATATACTTTTGAATCATTTATATTATAAAAATAAAAAAATCTAAATTTATTTAATGAAAAAATAAATTATAATACCAAAAAATAATAATTTAAAATTATTTATATTTTTTAATTCGTTAATTTATAATTTTATTTATTTTATTTTTATTTTTATATTTTCTGAGTCACTATAAAATATAGATGAAAGTCGTCGGATCAAGAACAATGACATAAGTTTTCTTATGTCTTTTAGACATAAACAATAAGAGCCATTGGATCTTCAATTAACTCATGCAAGGGTGGAGGGAAAATATTAATATTATAATATAAAACCCCAAATTAATACCCATAGTAAATATTTTTATTACCATTATTTGAACCATAAAATGTACCATTTATTGAAATATTATTACTACCATAATTTGAGCCCAAAAAATCGCTGCCCATTCATCTCTCTCAAAGCTCATTCTTTCAAAAATTGCCGACGTTGAAAATGTTCCACACATGTGTTCAAACTGACCGCCGGCGAAGCAGACTTAAGGAAAAAGGGTTTTGACGCCATCTCCGGTTGCTGAATAAACGGCGGCAACGCAGACTTAAGGAAAAAGGGTTTCAACGCCATCTCTGGTTTCAATCTCGGCAGACATTCATTCAAGTTTGAAATAACTTCACTTAGATTTCATTTTCTAGGATTGCATGTGCCAAAGAACTAGGTTTTCTGGGTCGATTTTGTTAAGAATCGTTTTTGTGAACTGTACTGCATCTCTATTTTAGGATATTATGGTTTGAACTGAGTTATTCTATGGGATCTGAAATTACAAGATAATGTTATCCGCATACTACTATTATTATTGTTTGATTTTGTAAGAACTGTATATATGGTGTAAGATCCCCATTTTACTTATAAGATAACACCAACTATTGCATAATCCCCATATTGTACACAACATTTTACAAAATACTCGTTCAGCACAGCCTATCATGCCTGAAGTTTGAAATAGCATGCCGTCAATTTCAGTCAAAGTCTGTTAATCCGTGGTGGCAAAATATCCAACGTGGCATACGAGCTGAATATGTGTCATGCTGACATGGCATTTATTTAATTAAAAATAACAGAATTGTAATAAATAAAAATTACACGTCACTTCTAGACCTTCTCCATCCCTCCATTTCTCCCTCTAATCTACTCCGACTCCACCTCTCCCTCTCGGACACCTCAACCGCCGCCGCAGCGTTTCTTCAACCTCCCAAACACCACTCTCTCTCCTCTCCTAGCCAAACACCCATCTCCTAGCTGAAAACTTGACCTCTTTCTTCTTCTTCTTCTTCTTCTACCTTTCCCTTTACTCTGCAGCTCATTTGAAATTCATCTGTTTCTTTTTCTTCAGTCCGGTGTTAAATCCAGCAAATTCTCTCCTATTGGGAATGTGAAATCTCCGGAATCGAAAACCACGACAAAGTAATGGGTTAGTAATCGGGTTGAGCTTAGTGTTCGGCTGCGTCTTCCTAGCACTCGCAGCGGAGCTCTACTACCTCCTATGGTGAAAGAAGAGATATGGAGGAGAAGCTGCTAAGGAGGCTGCTGGCAGAGTCAGCCGGCGGCGAGGGCGAGAACTAGAGCGAGAGCAAGCCTCTATTTCCGACAATGGCGCATCAGCAACTCCGGCGAGCCGATCTGTATTCAGATTTGACTCTTGCTTGCATCCATAGCCAGATCTGTACTTTGTAGTGAGCCCCAACCGCGCTGGATTCTCTTCCTCTGAGATCTGTACTTTTTTAACACCGGGAATCTTCTCATTACAAGAAATCGGAAGGCATATGCGGCGGCGGCGGCAACGAGGGAGGAGAAGGATTTGTGACGTATTCCTACCACTGCATCCAGGACGGCTATGGCAGCAGATCCATCGTCACTCTCCAACTATTGCTTCGTTTTGCTTCCCATTTGAGTAAATAAGAAAAAGCTCGGGAGAAGGATTAGGGTAGGGGGGACTGAGGTTGTGGGTTGCTGATTTTGAAGCTTTGTTCTAATGGTGAGATTAGGAAGAAGATTGGAGAAAGGGGAAGAAGGATGAAGGAAAGAAGCAGAAACGGCAGAGACAGAGAAAGTGAAGAATAGGGAAAAGTTAAATAAAAAAATATTTTTTAATTTATATGACATGTGGACTATTTTGCCAACTCACTAACACTGTCATGCCACCTGTACAAACTAACGGCATGTTATAAGAAAGTTGGAACATTATAGTTGGTGCTAAATAAATATTTTCGAATACGGCGTGTACATTTTGGGGATTACGCAATAGTTGGTGCTATCTGAGAGTATTAGGCCTACTTATAATAGTATTGTATCAATACTATTACTTTTCTATAGTTGCTGAAAATAAGCTTGAATTGGGTCATTTAGTTGTCAAACAATTGTGTGGATCTGCTGATGATAGTTTTGTAGGCATAGTACTACTGATTTTCTAGTCTCTGATTTGGGTAGTTTACACATTATTTGGTTTTTTGTGGTCTATCAATATTGCTGATAATAGTATTTGACGAATAATATTACTGATTCTGCTAATTTGGGATCTTTAAGCCTCCTTGTTTATTTACTCTGATTTTGCTGATAATAGTATTTTGTGTGTAGGATGGCTAATTCTCCGATTGGGAAACGGATTAAGGGAACAAGTGGAGACGCTAAAGGGGATTAGACAACGACATGAGAGTTCTTTTCGCGGAGACTACCTCATGCAGAAGTTTGAAAAATGGGATGGAGAAGTTCATTCGTGGATGGACAAGCAGTGGAAGAATGCTGCAGAAATTCAAGCTCTCAGGAAAATCGTCTTCCTTGAGATGTTTGCAAATCCCATGAACAAGAGATTGAAGGCGGTACTCGAAACAGGGATGGTGCACTACACGGTCAATCCATCTCAACTTCCAACTCCGCACTAAATTAAATTTTAGTCCGTATATGGGTTATGGAACAATGGCGGATTTCAAGAAACTTTTTTGTTTAAGCAGCAACATTTCTACTTGGCCTGGTTGATTAGTAGTTTGGAATTTGGTTGGATTTTGTCTTCCCTTTGAATAGTATGTGTAATAGGATAATAGTATTCGACTGGAAAATATTGCTCGATGACTTTGAATATTATGCCGGAGTTAGTTTTTTGTGGTTGATTCGTAGATTCCTCTTTCGTTATTTCTGGCCCAAATGTCTTATTGATAAATACTATTATTCAAAAAATAGCATTATTATAGATCATTTAAAAATGCGAATGGTTTTGCTGATTGATTAGTAGTTTGGAATTTGCTTGGATTTTGTGTTCACTTTGAATAGTGTGTGTAATTGGATAATAGTATTTGGCTGGAAAATATTGTTCGGTGACTTTGAATATTTATGGCGGAGTTAGTTTTCTATAGTTGGATAATATGTGTAATTGGATAATAGTATTTGGTTGGAAAATATTGCTCGGGGACTTTGAATATCTACTTGGCGGAGTTGGTTTTCTTAAGATTATTGGCTTTCTCGATTGGCTCGGGTTGATTTTCCTCAATTGGATCATCAGGAATGAGATTTAAATCAAAATTACTGCTCAATGGAGGATTGATGGCTTTCTTGATAACTTCAAAAGGCTCCATGAGGCTCAGAATTTGCTGGAAAAACTTGAAAGGATCGAATGAAAATTTTCAAACTCGTTGCAGGCACAAGACTGATTTTATTCGGCTATGACTAAGGAAATATTTGGTAAGTGTGATCAAAATTGATTACATAGAATAAATATAATATATATATACCCATAATTATTACACTAAATCATATGAATGCCAATTAATTAGGGTATAAATACGGATTTGAGGGTGTAAATGCAATCCAATGGATCCAATGGCTGTAATTGATTATGTATGGATGACATAATAAAAATTATGTCACCATACTTTTGCCCGAAAGTCGTCAATGTGGCAAGTTAATATCATTAATTATGGATGAGTCATATTGGTGAGTCATTACTTAACGAAGTTTTGGATGGAAGGGCTTGTTTGTTAGGTTGGTATAGTAGGAGGGGGTAAATTGAGCGTTTTTTTAGTTCAGGGGGCTATTTGTTAACTTGGCAAAGTAGAGGGGCAAAATACAACTATCCCTTAAAAAACTTGTTGATTAACTTATCGAGTCTAGATCGTTTAATGTACCAAACCCACAGATGCTGGACAATATCTACGCGAAAATTACTAAAATTGTCAATAGTTTGAGAACGTTTTTAATTGTGCAAAAAGTTTTTATTTTTCTATTTTTTTATGGTGAAATCTCCCAAATAATTTAATAACATTAAATACACACATAAAAAGGGAAACAAATGCATTTTATGAAGGAAAAAAGATCTTAGTTAAAAAATGAAGCACCACCACCACCTATTTCACTAAGACACAAATATAACATCTTAACACATGTTTATTATAATAAAATGGAGATCTTACAAATAATATATAATTCTAAATTTTGGAGTAAATAAAAAATGATATGGAACAAAATTATTATCATAAGATAAAGTATATCAATCATTATAACTTAGAACACCATCAAAGTCTTAATACTCTGAATTTATAAAATTAAAATAATCAATATTAGTTGTTGTTAGGTTATCAAACTTAGATTAATATATAAAAAATTAACATACCTAGTAACATTTATGTATAGTGGTCAATATTTTGATTGGTAATTTGATATTTGTTTATTTGAATTGCTATAAAGTAACTTAATCAATATATATTTACGTATGCACCTTTTAGGAAATTCCTACCGTTAGGACACTAATCATCATCATTCATTTTTTCTTAGAGATCTAAAGGTAAATATTTAATGGGTATAAGGGTAATTGTATTTCTTTAATTACAGCTTTTTCTTTCCTTGATAATTATTGGATTTAATTATTAATTTGCAGTTATTATCTTCAGTCTTTAATTGCAATTTATTACTTTCTACTTTGAATTTCATCTTCCCCTAGGGTTTTTTTGTCGACTGTGAAATCTTTTACACTCACCAGATCTTGAACTTCTCAACGACGACTCTTTTCCGGTCATCTTCTTTGGCCATTATTTTTCTCTTTCCTCAATTCTCTCTCCTTCATCGCGGCTCCAACATGTCATGTAATTTTTTTTTCAATTCTTGGAAGCCCATTAGAGAATCCAGATGTTGATTCTACATGTTTGAGATGATGTTTTTTCTTCCGATTCTTAGATTCATTCGTTCCTTGTTCATTTTTCATATTTAGGAACAATCATATCTTAGTTTGGGGAAATTCAGTGAACGATTTATTTTTTCGGGAATAGTTCCTTTTTTATTTTCCGGAACAATTCCTTTTTTAATAATCAACAATTTTGTTCAAATTCAGGAAAGAGGAACCATAATTTAGGTTCTTGGTTCTAACATTCGTCTGAAGAACACACAATATCATACCAACATACAAATTCAGAACACAATATTTTCTAGAAGAAGATGGAGATCTTATTTAGCTCATATATCTGGATCCTCATTAAGAACTTAGTACCAAATCATCCTTCAAAAAAAAATTTGTACCAAATCACAAATCTAGTGATCCATATTCTTCAACCTGTTACAAAAAAAGTAGAAGAAGATTAACATGTTCCTAAATCGTAAATTGGAACAACAAGTTCCTAAATCGTCAAAATGGAACAATGTGGTCCTAAAGATGAATATGTTCCTAATAGGAAATCATTACAAAATCAAGACGAAGAAAAAATAGCAGTCCTTCGATCGAAGAACATGAAGATCTAGACCCTATTTAGCCAAATTACAACATCCAGGTTTAAAATTTGGTACCAAAATATATATATGTTCCTAAATCGTCAACCAGAACAACTTGTTACCAAATCAATGTCCACATTTAAAACCCTCAAATGGAATTGTTGCCCAAGATACTATCGTGACCAATACTCTGATCTCAGGTTCCAGCCACGTTGTCTAGCGCTATGTAGATTGCAATCCATGACTTTGGATACACCTAGGGGTGTTGACGAACCGAGCCGAGCCGAACTTCACTGTGCTAAGCTTGGCTCGTTGCTTTTTAGATGAGCTCGAGCTCGAACTCGAGCTAGAATTTTTAAACTCGTGACAAGCTCGAGCCTACTCGAGCCTGGCTCGTTAACTACACTTAACGAGCCAAACTCGTGTTCAAGTCCAACTTAGGTCATTAAAAGTACTTGATGCGTCCAATTTTAACCCAATTTGAAATTTGTGCGACAAAAAATATCAACGAGTCAAGCTAAAAAACAAGTTAACCTAAAATTTACAACTTTTTATTGAATATGACAAACCACATGTTTCAATATTGTGTTTATAATAAGTCATATAATGGAGCTAGTATTCGAGTTGTCTCTTGAGCTCGAGCTCGAGCCAGCTCGCGAGCCTATCGAGTCGAACATGTTCTGGCTCAAGTTTGACTCATTTAAAATCGAGCCGAGTCACGAGCGAGCTTTTCTCGAGCCGAACGTCGAGCCGACCACGAGCGGCTTGGTTCATCAACAGCCCTAGATACACCTGCACAAAACAAATGCTCACACCCTAAGTTTAGACCAATTAAAGAAAAGAATCATGCTATTGTATTGTAATCAAAGTGTCATTTTGAATTTGAAGTTTTATCTGAACAATACTTCTAGAGACTGCATCTCATTGATTATCTCGAATATTGAAATATTAGAACCAACCACGTAAAAAGAAGAAACACATCATCAAATTAAGAAAATGATATACGGGTAATTAATTACCCGATGACCCAGAAGCTCTCAAAAGGGAGGTGTCAAGGTAGATGCCACCACCGTGAGGCCTATTGGAGATGTCGTTCTCCTTGAAAACACCATGGATTTCGAAAACACTCAAATAGAACTGCTGCACAAAGTATTGTCGTGCCCAGGCGTCGATGTCGATGTCATCTTCGTCATAATGATGTGGTCGCGTTCCGTTCGCAACTAATACTGACGATGTCGTTGCGGCTTCACCGCCGGAAGCGATCTTAGAATCGAATGACTCGTCTCACCGGAGAATCGTTACCTTGTTTAAGTCGGGGCTGCAGACGACGGTAGATGGGCTAGAGCAAGCCGGGGTCGGTGAGGCAGGAGCAAAGCGGCATCAGTGATACCCGGCGGCGGTCGAAGCAAGTAGGGTGGGAGTGTGGGTTTTTTTGCCGATTGTAAAATAAATTAGGGTTTGTGATAAAACCCTAATATTATTTACTAGGGTCAATACACTTTTTGCCCTCCTACTATGCGAAGTTAACAAACATACCCCTCTACTAATTTTCAACCAAATTAAATCCCTCTACTTTAACACTTTTTACAAATGTACCCTTCCGTTAACTTTTTCGTCCATTTCCGCCAAATATCAGTGATGAACATGGAGATAAATTATAGGA
Organism: Linum lewisii; assembly: GCA_034768395.1. Taxonomy (NCBI): domain Eukaryota; kingdom Viridiplantae; phylum Streptophyta; class Magnoliopsida; order Malpighiales; family Linaceae; genus Linum; species Linum lewisii. The sequence continues at coordinate 49,908,189 of CM068300.1, read as the reverse complement.
ATACTTTGTTTTTTACTTAGTGATCAAGAAGGGATCCATTAGTTTAGCAGAAACATATCAAATTAAGGAATATTCATGAACCCACTACATAGTAGTGAAACCCCAACAAGAAGACGTAGGAGATGATCAAACACATGAAATCTCGTGAAAATAAACTCAAATCAGATCACTGGAAACCGAACAAGAAGAATCAATGAAAAATTCAAGGAAGAATTGACGGAAATGGATGAACAAGTTAACAGAAGGGTACGTTTGTTAAAAGTGTTAAAGTAGAGGGTCTTAATTTGGTTGAAAATTAGTATAGGGGTATGTTTGTTAACTCTGCATAGTACGAGGGCAAAATTGTGTATTAACCCTATTTATTATATATACAAGTAGCAAATGACTATTTTGTACTTTTTAATTTAGTTCATTAGATCTAGTTCTTAATCTAACGGTTCCTAATAGTGTCCTTATATAAGGACACTAATAGGTGTCCTAATGATAGTAGAATAAAATTACTCATATTGAGTATAATTAACAATAAATATCTATTAACCAATAAGAGAGCTAATTAATTATAAATTTTATAGAATTAAAAATTTGTGAAAGAGTATATTGACCATAACTAGAACTACTCTTTGTAATCTTTATCAAATATAGTGCATATAATTGTGTTTATTCTAAAAATACTGAACATTGATAGAAATACCACTACATCATGATAATTTTATAACAAAAATTTATTTTTATTAAAGTTGATATAAATATTACAAAGATCTTTAAGCTAAGAGATTTAAAATGAAGTAATTGAGGAATTGATGGATTATGTTACTCAAGAAAAGAACATAGCCTGTAATTTTTACATGGCATATATACTTGAGAAGTTAGAAATATGTTTTTTTAACAGTCAAATCATCAATTCATTAATGCTCCAAGCTCATACAAACATCACTCAAATCATTCACTATCCAATCCCAAGATGCAACTACTATAGTAGGCGATGCACATGAACAAGAATGTCTAGCAAGCACATGCGCAACCTCGTTCCTAAATCTCCTAACACATTGGATGCTAAAATGAGGGCGGATCAAATTCCTGCAATCTTGAATAATTTCACCAAATTTCGTGCAGTCCTCACTGGTTTGGTTCAGCGCCCGCTCCACTTCCAGCGAGTAGGTTTCCAAGACCACTTTTTCATAGCTCCCTTCACTAAGCCAACAGAGAGCTTCCAGCATCACCATCGCCTCGTAGTTCTTGACACTCAAGCATTCATCGTCGGAGCTCACACGGTATTGAATTAAATTCCCTTCACAATCTCTGATCACCATACCGGCTCCCCACTTCCCTTGTTCACGAAACAGAGCTGCATCGACATTACATTTGACAAAACCTTCTTTCGATGGATGTCATCTTCTGCACTAATCTAGAATGCGAGCCTGCAATTCAAGCACATCCCTGTCTCGTGCACTCTGCCACTCACGAATAGAATCGAAAGCAAAATTCACCCTACGCCACGCCGATTGCTGCTCCTCCTTCCATACTCTATTATTTATCTCCTTCCATAAACCTACCATCACCATTGCCACCATCTACATCTTTTCCTTCATTAAGATTGTAATCGCATTGAACAGCCACTCAACCATGCTCTCTGCTTCCTCCATCAATCTGTCAACATCACTCCACAGCCCTGTTGTTGTCCGACACGCCACTGCATATTCGCAAGAGGAAAAGGTGCCAATTATTTACAAGCTCTTGATAACAATTACCACATGCTTCTGGAATCTGAACTCTTCTTTGCTACAAAGACATTCGATTTGGGAGAACATTCCTAGCCACCCGCAACAACAAAACCTTCACTCGTGGAGGGGGCTTCGACGTTCCAAAGCTCCGTCCAACTCCCTTGTACATGATGCTAGGTTTGATCAAGAATCCTCTCCATCGCAACTTGATAGCCTAAACGAACAATATATTCCCCATTTCGACTTAACCCCCATCTCTGCATAACCTCCAAGTTCGATTGCTTGATCAGAATGCTCATTATCCCTGTCATGTCCCTCTGTCCAAACAGCTCACCAAGAAGTTCTGCATCCCATTCTTTTAATCCCAGTATTAACAAATCTTTGGCAGTCATAGCCTCCAGTCCATTGACCATCGGCGCTTCCATGAAGAAGTTTTCTTTATCAGGAAACCACGGATCTCTCCAAATATTAACATTATCTCCCCTCCCGATTTTCCACCGATATCCTCTCTTAATCACTGCTCGAGCTTCATATAGATTCTACGCCACACAACGCTGAAAATGGTACAAAAACCAACCGACAAATCCTCTTTTAGGAAATATTTAGCTTTGTACACCTTCGTAACAAGTGCATCTGGTTTGGCAATGAAGTTCCAACCTTGCTTCCCAAGCAGCACCAGATTGAAACCCGTAAAATCTCGGAAGGCCATGCCACCGCTTCCTTCCTAACACACAACCGCTCCCAACTCATCCAAGAAATTCCTCTTCTTCCATTTTCCTTAAGGCCCCACATGAAGGCGTTAATCATTTTCTGAATTTCTTCTGCGATAGTGGGCGGAATGAAGAAGACATTCATATAGTAAATTGGAATCGCTTAGGCCACCGCCTTCACCAAAACTTCTCGGCACCCGTTTGAAATCTTTCAACCAACCTAGGACTGTAATATTTTCCACACACAGTGACATAAGAAAGAAAAACCCCCCTCTTGTTCGGCCGACCATTGTTGGCATACCGAGATATCTGCAGTATCCAACTCACCTGATATGCCCAAGATGTTTGTGATCCCTTCCTTCAACATTGGATGAGCACTCTTAGTAATATGCATACCAGACTTCTCGTAATTAATAACATGACCTGAAGATGTGGCATATTGTTCAAAAAAATCCTTCATCTTCCTAGCTTCTCCAATGTCTGCTCTAAAGAAAAACATTGTGGTCGTTCACATGGGTGATTTGGGAGGGAGATTGTGAGTGATTTGGGGCTCAAATCTCTACCCTGGAGATTTGGTCGAAATCACTCATTTACTTTACAATTGAAGTTAGAGATTTGGGATTTCGAGGTGGGCCCTTAGAGATTTGGAGGAGATTCTGAAATCTCTCATAAGACTAGAGATTTGGGGAGATTTGAAAGAGATTTGGGGGTTTGTATTACAGTTTTACATAAATGCCCCCAAATAAATTGCAGAACATGATTAATGAGGGTGTATTGGTCTTTGACAATATGCGTATTTTAATTTATTTTTTTAGGTTTAGAAATATCTACCAGTAAATCTCTCCAAATCTCCCAAATGAACATAGCTCTTTCTCAAATAGCTAGGAACCCAAATCTCTAGCTATTTGAAATCTCTAGAGATTTGAAATCACCTAAGTGAACGACCCCATAATGTCATCTGCAAAAAAGAGATGAGTTAAGATCGAAGATTTCAGCGCCGCTCTCATCCCATGAACATGCCCATTTTCTGCTGCCGTTTTAAGCAAGCTTGACATCCCTTCTGTACATATAATAAACAAGAAAGGAGATAAAGGACAGCCTTGGCGCAACCCTCATTATGCTCTAACTTCCTTCATTCAGACTCCATTAATAAGCACGTTAAATGAGACATTTGAAACACAATGCATTATCAGCTTCACCCACTCGCTTGCAAATCCCAACTTACCAAGTATAACCTCCAAGTACCTCCACTCAACCCTATCGTAGACTTTCGCGATATCACTTTTTAGAGCAACCTCCCCAAATTTAGCTTTTTGCCTTTTCTTCATACGTACTATGCAGAACCTTGAAAGCAATCATTATATTATCAATCATAGATCACCCTCGAATAAACGCAGACTGTTTAACACCCATCACTCGGCATTAGACCTCTCATACGGTTAGCCATCGCCTTTGTCACCACCCAGTATAACACATTACACAAGGAGATGGCCCTAGATCCCTCATCGAGACAGGTTTATCAACCTTTGAAATTAATGTAATGTCAGTACAGTTTACGTCTCTCGGCATGCAAATTGACTCCCTCCATTTGATACATTCATTTGCCACCTCCTCTCCTATAACGCCCCAAAACTACTAGGAAAAAAAACCCAGATTTAAATCGTCTGGCCCTGGGCTTTTTTCGGGTTCATACTGAACAAAGCGCAATGAATCTCCTCCCTAGTGAACCGGGCTATCAATCTCCAGTTACTATATTAAAGAGGTTTTCAAAGTACTGTTTCACATGTTCTCTAATTTTCGCTTCATCCTCAATCTGCCACCCCCCATCATCTCGAATCTCACTGATTTTATTTTGGCGCTTCCTTGTAGTAGCTGAAGCACGAAAAAATTGGTATTTTGGTCACCATCTTTACACCAAAATCGCTTTGCTCGTTGCTTCCAATATGTTTTCTCATCATGCAACTACCTGGTGACCTTATCACGACACTGAACATACTCGGACCAATTCTCTTCATCATCTCGCTCACGCAGCTCTTCAAGGCGTCTGGTTACCTCCTTGATATGCTTTTGGAATCTCCTTTTGTAATTTTTACCTCAATTCTCCATAACAGTGACACAAGATTTTAACCTACTAAGCACATCCATACCCGCCTCCCTTCTCCAAGTCGCCTCCACTAGTTCACGAAATTTCTCATCTTTACCGCAACCATTCTCATATCTGAACCAACTTCCCATCCGTCCCTCGACCATCCCTATGGAATTTATAAGAATAGGGCTATGGTCAGAATATGTCGAAATCAGATTTTTTAACGTAGAATCTATATACTTCTTATGTCAACCCCCTGTGGCCATAGCTCGATCAATCCGCTCCTCAACTCTACCAACACCTCTACCACCTCGCCCCCAAGTATAAGGATACCCTTGAATAGGTATATCAATATGCCCAGTGTCCATAGTTGCCGCCCGAAAACCCTCCAACATCCATCTCGGATGCTCAATCTCCCCCTTCTTTTCGTCAACACTTAGTAGGTCATTATAATAACCAATGCACAACCAATTATCTTCAACATTACCAGCCAGCCTTCTAAGCGTGTTCCACTACTCCGCCCTCCTTCCTCGATTCGATACCCCATAATAAGCTATCAACCGAAATTCTCCTTCATCTCCATCTTTAACCATCATATTAATAAAAAATTATAAGTAATTAATGATTCTCCCTTCCACGTCACTCCTCCACGACACTGCCATGCCACCACTATGGACAATTGCATCAACCACAAAACATGAATCAAACCCCACTGCCACCCTAACCGCCTCTAACCTACTTTTATTTCCGAAAGTTTCAATTAACACCACCACATCCGACCTACGAGTTAGAATTAACTCATTTAACGCCTGAAATGGCTCTAGGTTGGCTCAAACCTCGATAGTTCCAACTAAGTACGATCATGGCGATTGGCAGGTCCTGACATTGTCAGGCCTGCCTGTACCAAGTTTTTTGGAATCTGGCCATCCTTCTTTGGTGATTTCGAAGTTTTGCCTCCAACCCTAACATCCTCAGTCATCACATCTCCACGTTCCTTACCTCTCCTCCTCATGAATTTCCAGTGGAACCTTTTCATTCTCCACAACTACATGGCCACGTAGAATGCTATGACCTTGAGTAGCAGGACATGCACCCAGAATTGGGAGCTGCGCCTCCACTGCCCGAGGAAACAGTTGACGACTTACACTCCCACCTTCACCATCTATCCTCCATCCGCTCCTTCTAGCCATAGATGTGTTATCCTTTCGACGATCCAGCCACTTGTTTCCTTCCCAGCTCTTTGTTTTCTTAGGCGGGGCTCTTAGCTCGTCATCCCAGAGATGGATGATCTAATCAGTCGTAACTTGAATAACACCTCACAATAGTGATCTATATGCCCCATACACAAATATAACAAAAATTAGGTAGTCTTTCATATTTGAATTTACAAGTCGTGGAATCACCTCCCTCCATTCGGATTCGCTTCTCTCTCTTCAACGCCTGGCGCACACCAAGATTAACTGTATTCGCATATATGCATGGTCATACGATGACTTGTTATTGGCGTTGTATTCCATGAACTTGCCAACAAAATTACCTAAGGCTTTCCCAATTGATTTTGCAAAGAAGCCCATAGGTAACTCATGTACCTGGACCTAGAATGGTGCATTCACCAACTCCACCGACTTCGGATCTGCTCCCGACTTTAACTCCCACATCACTAACAAGCTTTGGTCAAAGATCCATGGTCCCGTACTCAGTACACGTTCGAGATCCACCGCATGATTGAAACAAAACAGTATTAGTTTATCGCCAATCTCCTCAATAGACATCCTTCTTCATGGCCGCCATATTCTCGTCATACAACTTTAGAAAGCAGGGAAATTGTATGCTTTATCGGTAAGGAGGAAATCGATGACGCACAACGAATAATCCTCCATCTCGCTAGCACATCTTCCTTAGTAAAGCAAAACTCCTCTTCCTCTTCATACAACGACAACTGTGAGACTCCAAGATTTGTTGCCATTGTCAACCTACGAACAACCTGACTCACTCTCCTTCAAGGTCCTTCCGTCAAGCAGCAACACAAAATTGATTCGATCAAAAAACTCAGAAAACCAAGCGGCGCACAAAATCCTAATTCTAGGGAGAAATCTTTTTTTTTTGCTTACTATGTATTTTAGAAGTTAGAAATATGTTAGAATACATTAAATGGTTCTACATATAAAACAAGTACTTTATTAATGCCACTAAAATCCCCGAGATGAAAGCTAGGTACATGCAATTTGACTTTGAATTATCATCTTCTTTTCGGTTCCCTTTATGTCAACTTTTGGTATTCATTGCTAACTCTATCTTCTATACTTTTATAAATTCCACATTACCTGTTTGTTTATCAAGTTTGATGAACTCTCTTTTGTTTTAATTCAATGATCTCATGTAAATCTCTTTGCTGTGGAACTATTTTATTAAACCAATTTTGTTCCAGCCTCGTCGCCTGGCCCAATAATGGAAGCCCAAGCCTGTTGGTCTTCCGGGGGTGGTGTACCTCGTAAGTAATGAAGGGGGTAGTTAGTTCAAGGGAAAGGGAGGCGATCAGTTTAAGGAATGGGAAGGGAGGCGAGTTACGTACCGCGGAGCGTTTTGTCCGCTGGGTAAAAGTGTTGTCCCCCGGATAATGGGGTGTACGAGAGTATTTATAGTACCCCTGTCTTGGTCGCCAAGGTTGAATCCTGGCCACTCGTTTGTAGCCTCCATAGGATGTTGACACGTGTTCGTCTTGCCTTGGAACCCTAAGAGCCGCCGAGATTGGGCCGTCGCTTTGGGCCTCCCTTTACTTCCTGGGCTTGCTTGCTTAGCCCGTCTGAGCTGTCGCCTAGGCCCAACTTCTCAGCACTAGTGGCTGTGTCTAGGATGCCGTGTGGGCCGCCATGTGGGCCCTTGAATTCCGCCGGGCCGGGCCCATCAATTGCCCCCAAGCCCTTAGTCGAGCTTTGCTTGGCTGAGGGCTTACTCATAGTTCGGACCGCTTACCTTTTGATCGCCGTAGGAGGACCTATCAATTGCCCCCAAGCCCTTAGTCGAGCTTTGCTTGGCTGAGGGCTTTTGGCTGCTTGTGCCATGTCGCTTTGCCGCCCCTGTTTTCCTTCGTCGCCTTGGTTTCTTAGCTTTCGGCTCTTTGTTAGATCGCCCTTGTTTTCGTGTCTTATATCGCCTTTGATCCTTTATTGCTACTGCCAACCACTCCTGACTTCCATTTCTCATGTTCTCTTCCATCTCTCAGGGTATTGTGGTCTTTACTCTCTAGCGTGCCGGGGAAGTTGGGGAAATCGGGGCATTTCAGTAATTGACCAAAAGTCATCATTACCTTATCCTTCCAGACGTCATCTCAACCGCGTGTGCCCCCAATGAAATGTCGCGACGATTCCATTTCCCGCCAGTACATCCCATCAGCCGCGCGTGCTGCCCACTCATCCACCACGACGGTTCCGTTTCCCGCCTACTAGACTTCCTATATAAACCCTATTCTTACCGTCTTCCTCCTTTTTTTTACTCCTTCTCTGCTGTCTCACTATTTTTACAGTCCCTTTGCTTTCGACTGTTTCCTCCTTCTTCTGACGACCTCCTCCTTCTTCCATCGACCGAAAAACGACCTTTCCTCCCCCATTCTTCCTTTTTCAGATGTTTGGAGCCCCTCGACGCCCACCTGGTACGTGCCTCAACCTTTCTCTCGTGCTTTCATTGTAGTTCTGTTCTCTGTCGTGTATTCCTCTTTCTTTTCCGCTTCTTGCCGTCTTTCTTTAACCATGGATTCCTACACCGATAGCCAGAACCAAAGTCTCTCTTATTCCGCGGGCACTGATCCTTCACCTTCTTCTTCACCCCTCCCTCATTTTCTAGTCAGTGCCCTGAACCAGTGCCCTTAAATCCTCCACCCTTGGCCGAAAACTCTTCTTCCCATGTTTCCGACGTAGCAGAGGAAACTTTTGATGAATCTCCCGCCCTTCCCTTCTGGGGTCCCCATCAAAAAGGATTCGAACGGGTCCTCCATGGGGTTGAGATTGACCTGAGGCGACCAAGGTCACCGGGTCCTACTCCATTGGCAACTGGCAGTCTATGTGGCAGGGAGCTGCTTGTGACGAACGCACGGTCATTGGCCCGGGCTACTTTCCTTCAGGGTCAGTAGAGAGAATCGCTCGCGTTCTTCCATTCGCCATGCTGCCATCCTCCTGGGGATTCGCCATGGCCTCCCGACTCTCTACCATTGGCAATTGCCCGCCCGGGTGGCACCACATCTGGACCGAGGCCTTCACCAATGGACTTCGCCTTCCGCCATCATCATTCATAGTCGACTTGCTTGGATGTTTTGGCGCTTCCCTTGGCCCCTTTAATGTCGGGTGTTGGGCCACGACCTCTACTTTTGAATGCAGTTGCGTGGCTAAAAAGATCGCCCCCACTCTTCGACTGTTTCAGCTGATTCACTATGCCAAACACACATCAAATGGCATAAGTTTTGTTCGCCGGGCTGATCTCTCCCCAAAGGGTACCTATTCATCGCCTAAGCCTCGTCCTACCTGGTACCATTCTTTTTTCTATTTCCAGCCCAGTGACACAAATCACCACTGGGCCTCGCTGCTTCCACCCTCATGGTCTTCCGGCGACGTGAGTCGCTTCAACATCGAACTTGATCCTACTCCCGAGGAAACACTCATGCGTCGTCGAATCCTTCTCGACTGTCATAACCTATCAACGACCTCTGGCCTAAGGACCGCTCAGGCGGGAATACGAGGAGGTAAATTTTATGCATAGGCGACGATGGTCACCTCCCCTTTTAGCTAGCGTTGTCTAACCTGTGTAATTAAGTCGCCGAAGCCAAATCCTTAAGAATACACAACCTTCATGTTACCGCCTATCCTCTTTCTGCCACTTATATGTGTTTGTACCTTCTTTGTGTTGTGTTTTTGTGTTGCTTTTTTTTATACATTAACCCTTGGGTTGTCTTTTTCCCAGGCGCTGTAAGCCTTGCTAAATGCCTCCTTACCACCACCGCCCGCGGGCCTGTTGGTGAGACTCGCCCTAGCCGGCAAGAGTCTGCTACTGTCGCCCCCGCCTCAACTCAGCCTCCTCCTCAAAAATCTAAGGGGAAGAGGAAGGTGACCGAGACTGATGAAGGCCTTACTTCCTCAAAAAGGAAGAAAAAGGCCGGGGCTTCCAAGCCGAGGAAGAAGACGGGCGAGAGTTCTAGTCGTCCGCTGCCGCCACCCCAACCGGTGGTAGAAGTCAAGAATGATGACGCTGAAACTGAAACTCCCCTCCGCCGCTCTCGCCGCCAATCACCCCCGGCAGATAATAATCCTCTCGCGAGGGAGCCTCTTGACCAGCCTGCTGGTGAGGACGCTCTTTCGTACGACGATTCCTATCTCTCCACCGAGCCTATCCCTCCTCCTGTAGACCCGGCTGATCCTGAAACAGAGCCTGCCGCGAAGCTTGATCCCCGCCCCACGGAGCCTCTTCGCGACCATTCTCGCCCACCGGCGGTCAACATCGATCGCGCCCGCCGAGCTAACTGGTCCGAGCGGGCTAATAATTTGACCATCCTGCTCCTGCTGGTCGGGAGGGCGAGGGGCGCTTTCGCATGCCGTACTTCGCTGTTGTCCATCCAGTGGCATCCCACATATCGCCCCGGATGGCGAGTGATATTGCGGAGGACTTCTCTCGGGGCATCTATGAGAGGGTGACCGCCCCTGGAGAAGGCTCGGAGATATCTGATCTTCATGGAGCGGCCTCTTGCCGGCTCCTTCAGGTATTGTAAAATGCTTTTCCATCCACATGCTCATTTTGTTTCGTTGCTACAGTTCGACACTTTCTTTCTCTTCTTTTTTTTATGATTATTCTGTCGTATAGGCTCTTGCCGAGCTCGGCGACCTGTCTTTTGCATGCAAGCACATGCAAGAGGAAAACCAGAGGCTAAAGGAGGAGGCAGAGAACTTACGCTCCCTGCGTATGGATCTTACTCGTTATCACAACGAGGAGAAGGTATTTATCTGCTTGCCTCTCTTCCCCTTTATTTATTTATATATATTTTTTTATTCCCATCCAGACCATCACCTCACGATCCTACTGAAAACTTTACTGTTTATTGATTCTAGCGCCGAGCGGATGCGGCGACTTCTACTGCCGGCTCCTTGAAGGAAAGCCTGGCCGAGGCGACTGAGTGGATCGGCCAACTGGAAGGGGTCCAGGAGGACTTACAGGCTGCGAATGAGCGCGTTGCCGCCCTTGAAGCCGAGCTGGAGGAGGCGCGCGCCAAAGTCGCCCAGGTGGAGGAGATAACCGCCGAAAGGGACAGTGCTAAAGAGCTGCTTATCGACTCTCTGCCGGCACAATCAGCGGCGGATCGCGATCTTGAGGCTGCTAAGGCTCAATATGACGAGACTGTGGCTTATTATACTCATGCTCTCAACGAGAGTATGCGTGTGGTAATGCGTAGCTGTCGTAACGAGTTCAACGAGCTGTTTCCCAACAAGGGTTGGCCTGGACGGAAGATGGTGCGGGCTGTTCTTCGTGGCCTTAACCGCCACGGCTGCGGGGTTCCTGACCTAGTTGACGCTGAGGAATAAAATTACTTCCGAGACGCCGATCGCCTGCAGCGTGAAGTGGTGGCGGCAGATGCTGAGTATATTATGGCTACTCACCGTAGTCGCGGCCTGCCTGATTTGAACCCCGATGGCTCGGAGGTTCAACCGCCATCCTCTGACCTTGCTCCCTCGACCAGCGGCAAAGACCTTGACTCCGCCGCTGATCCCTCAAAGACCGGCGGGAAAGACTCCAACACCAAGGACCCCTGATTCTGCCTTTGATTTCTTGTTTCTACTGTTTTCTTTTCAGACAATTGACTTCATGTTCTTATTTGTTGTTGGTATTGCTCTCTTTTTTTATAACATTTGTCACTTAGCTTCTACTTGCATATTCTTAGTGTTGGCCTTATATCTTGTATCGCCCTTCTTGACTGCTTCACCACCTTTCATCATTGGCTGTACGTTATACCGATAGTTTTGCCATCCTTGGGTCAGACGCGGCGATTTGTTAATGCCCATAGGTCTGTTGTGACGATCTCAATGCCCTTAGGTCTTATATGATATTTCTGATGCCCTTAGGTCTTACACGGCGATTTGTTAATGCCCGTAGGTCTTACATAGCGGTCTCAATGCCCTTAGGTCTTACATGATAATTTCGATGCCCTTAGGTCTTACACGGAGATTTGTTAATGCCCGTAGGTCTTACATAGCGGTCTCAATGCCTTTAGGTCGTATATGATAATTTCGATGCCCTTAGGTCTTACACGGCGATTTGTTAATGCCCGTAGGTCTTACATAGCGATCTCAATGCCCTTAGGTCTTACATGATAATTTCGATGCCCTTAGGTCTTACACGACGATTTGTTAATGCCCGTAGGTCTTACATAGCGATCTCAATGCCCTTAGGTCTTACATGATACTTTCGATGGTGAAACAGCGTTTTCGGGATTAAGTAACGAGGCATCTGGTAACTTCATTAAAACCAATATTTGCTTACAAGTACTTTTTAATCATAATACCGCCTAAGATGCATGGAATTCCATGTTTTGGAAACCTTTGTGCCATCCACCTCTGCTAGCTTGAAGGTATTGGCCCCTATTACTCGCCGTACTCTATACGGTCCCTCCCATCCAGGATTGAGCTTGGCTGCCCCGACCGCTGGCCTGAAGATTTTTCGCAGTACTAAATCATTTAGCACGATGTGATGTGGTCGGAGTTTTAGATTATATCGCCTGGCCAGCTGTTCTTTTTCAGCGATCAGCCGCATCTGTGCTTTTTCTCTTCTTTCCTCAATCATGTCCACATTAAGCATCAATTCTTGTTCGTTGACCTCGTCCCTGTATTCCTGTATCCGTATAGATGGGATTGAAATCTCCACCGGGAGGACCGCCTCAGTCCCATATGTCAATATATAGGGAGTCTCGCCTGTCGCCGTTTTATAAGCCGTACGATGAGCCCATAGTACGTGATCAAGCTCCTCAACCCATACACCCTTACATCCGTCCACTCTTTTCTTTAAACCTTGCAGGATGAGTTTGTTAGCCGCCTCCGCTTGTCCGTTGGCTTGTGGGTAGGCGACTGAGGCGAATCGTAGATTTATCTTTAAATCATCACAAAATTCTTTAAAGACTTGTGAGTCGAATTGAGTACCATGATCACAGATAATACTTTCTGGTATGCCGAATCTAGTGACGATACTTTTAAATGCGAACTTTTGTATCTGCTTAGCGGTGATACTTGCCACTGCTTCTGCTTCGACCCATTTGGTGAAATAATCAACCGCCACGATGAGGAATTTCCTTTTTCCTGAAGCTTCTGGGAATGGGCCTAGGATATCCATCCCCCACCTCGCAAATGGCCACGGGCTGACATTCGCCTGGAGCGCTCTTGCTGGCAACTTGTGATAACTCACAAATTCCTGACACTTGTGGCATGTCTTCACCAGGTCACCAGCCTCCTTTCTCATTGTTGGCCAATAGAAGCCCTGGTAAATTAAGTTCCTTTCTAAACTTCTCGTTCCCAAGTGAGTGCCGCACACACCTGAATGTATTTCCTCCAGAGCCCAAGCTGCATCCTCCTCTCCCAGGCATCGCAAGTATGGACCCATGGCTGACTTTCGGTACAGCTCACCCCCTATTATAGTGCATCTTCCTACTTTTGGCCGGAGTTTGGTCGCCTCTACCGGGTCGCTTGGTACAGTGTCGTTATCCAAGTATTGAATAATAGGTGTTCGCCAGTCGCTTTTCCCAATTCCGTTAATCATGTGGAAACACTGCTTCATCCTTGTTTCCTTCTCCACTGTGACCATTCGCCTTTCTTCAAAATCTGTCGCCGTTGCTAATTTTGACAATGCATCCGCGTGGCAATTTTCCTCCCTAGCAATCTGGGATATAACCACCTTTTTGAATTCCGATATAAGCAGTTTTACCTCATCAAAATAGGGGAGGAGCGACTCCTCCTTTACCTCAAAGCTCCCATTAACTTGGTTGACTACTATCGCCGAGTCTGAGAAAACTTTGATGTTGGTAACTCCCATACTCTTAGCGATTCGTAAGCCAGCCTCCAATGCCCCATACTCCGCTGCGTTGTTGGTTCGATTAGTTGCGAATCGCAATGCGACCTCGTGGAGGATCCCACCAGGAGACCTTAGGACTATCCCCGCGCCTGATCCTCCCTTACTCGAGGCGCAGTCCGTAAATAACGTCCATTCATCGCCTTCTTCGTTATCTTCTTGTACTGCCCCTTCGACTACAAAGTCCGCAAGGACCTGGGCTTTGATCGCCGTTCGTGGATGGTATCGAATGTCATACTCGCTTAACTCAATCGCCCACTTAGCTAATCGCCCTGCCACGCTCATGGATCTTAACGCATTCTTAATCGGAAGATTCGTGAGCACATGTATTGTGTGTGCCTGAAAATATGGTCGCAGCTTTCTGGCCGCGCAAACCACAGCATACGCCATTTTTTCTATCGCCGGATACCTTGTTTCGGCGTCGACTAAGGTTTTACTTGTGTAAAAAACAGGGTGTTCGGCTTTGTCCTCTCTTCGAACTAAAACTGCACTAACTGCCTTTGGAGAGATTGCGATATAGAGAAATAGATCTTCATTTAACTTTGGAGATGCGAGTACATGAGGGGTAATTAAAAATTGCTTCAGGTCTTCAAAAGCCTTATTACATTTGTCATTCCATGCAAACTTTGATGCATTCTTCAAGGTCGCAAAAAATGTAGCACAGCGATCGACGATCCTGGGAATGAATCGGTTGATTGCCGTCAGTCTTCCAGATAATACCTGAACCTCCTTCACGGTCTTTGGGGGGTGCCATTGCTATAATCGCCGCGATCTGTGCCGGATTAGCCTCTATTTCTCTTCTGGTTATAAGATATCCCATAAACTTTCCTGATGTCACCCCGAACACACACTTCAAAGGGTTCAGTCTGAGCGAATATTCCTGTAGTGTGTTGAAGGTTTCTCTTAGATCGCCAAGATGATCATCGGACTTCTTACTTTTGACCAAAAGGTCATCCACATATGCCTCCAAGTTTCGGCCGAGCTGTCTGACAAAGACTGTGTCGATCATTCTCTGGTAAGTCGCGCTAGCATTCTTGAGCCCAAATGGCATTACCCGGTAGCAGTAGTTCGCCGTGGGCGTCATGAAAGCCGTTTTCTCTTGATCCTGCTTGTTTAAAGGTATTTGATGATATCCCGAGAACACATCCAGAAAGGACAGCATTTCATTATTCGCCGTTGCGTCTACCAGTTGCTCTATGTTGGGCAAGGGTACGGATCCTTGGGACAAGCATCATTAAGGTTGGTGAAGTCGACACACATTCGCCATGCTCCTGACGATTTCTTCACAAGAACTACATTAGCTAACCACTCAGGATACTGCACCTCCTTGATAAACCCTGCCTTCAGGAGCTTTTCTACTTCATTCGCCACCGCCTATTGTCTTTCTCTGCAGATGTTACGCCGCTTTTGCTGGACTGGGCGACTCATGGGCTCAATTGCTAGAGAGTGTTTGATGATGTCTGGAGCGATTCCTGGCATGTCACTTGGTGCCCACGCAAACAGGTGCGAGAACTCTCGGAGCAACTTAACCAACTCTTGCTTCTTGTCATCGCTTAGGTAGGATGATACTCGAACTGTCTTACTTTCGTCTTCTTCGAAAAGCGGTATTGGGACGTCCGATTCCGCAGGTACGACTCTTTCTCCTTCGTTTTCCGCCTCCAAGCTTATGGTGAGGCAAGTGCTCTTAGTCGCCGCCCTATAACACCTTCTGGCAATGTCCGGGTGCCCCCAGGTAAAACCTATCCCTTCATTAGTGGCGAACTTCAGCACTTGGTGCACTGGGGAGGAGATTGCTTGGAAGGCGGCGAGCGCCGGTCGCCCGAGGATCATGTTGTATGTGGATTGACAATCCATGACATGGAAGTCGATGGATCGGGTGACCTTCAAGTCTCCGTCCCCAATGGTTACCGCCATCGTGGCTATTCCCTTGATGGGGACTGTGTGCCCTGAAAATCCTGAGATGGTAGTTTTTGTCTGCCTGAGCAAGCTAGCTGGCAGGTTCATCTTTTTGTACAGCTCCCAGAAAATGATGTCCGCCGAGCTCCCTTCGTCAACCATCACTCGCTCCACTCGGCTATTGTGTGTGATTACTTGAATCACCATCGCCTCCAAACTTGGGCCTCCTACCCGGGCCATGTCTTCCTCCGAGAATCCCAACGTTGGGCGACTGACTTGATCTATCATCATTACTTCCTTTGTTTCCTCCTTTTTGACTTTCTTTGTTGGGCAACTTTCCCCACCGAAAATGGTTTGATAAACGTGATTCACCTCAGGTCAAGGCTTTTTCTTGCTATCTTCATTGTCCAGAGGCTCCTTAAGCCGGGCGAAGACATCACCCTTCTTGTCTTGTGATTCTCCTTTCCCGCGGCGATCATCTTCTTACGGCTTGTTTTTCCGCTTTGAGCTGACAATGAAATCCCTGAGACGTCCTTCGCTTATCCACCTTTCGATTTCATTTTTCAATTCCCTGCAATCTTCAGTGGTATGCCCATGAGAGTCATGGAAATCGCAAAACTTCTGGCGACTTCGCTGATCCGCTGGGGTGAACATTAGTCCCGGCCAGTTGATGGTATGTCCCTTATGCTGCATATACAGCAAGATCTTTCTTCGCGATTCCGAGAGCGGTGTGTAATCCACTCTATCTTCTTGGTATCCCCTCTCCTAGTAACCCCTTTGTTCTCCCGGGCGGTATCTCCTGTATGGCGGTGTCTCGGAGGGCTGCCCTTTGGCCTGCTTGTTCCCTGTAACGGGCTTTTCTTCCCTCTTCGCCGCTCCTTGTAAAGGTTCTGCTAACTGCTCCTCAATCAAAATAATTTTATGTACCCTGGTTTCCAAGTCGGACAACGACTTCAGAGCCACCTGTAGCAGCGACTCTCGCAGTCTGCCATTATGGGTCGACTGGAATAAACTTGCCGCAGCAATCTCATGATCTACCCTTTTGATGGATTGGACGACCCCAGTCCATTCGTCAAAGAATTCCTTCAGCGATTGGTTCAGCTTTTGCCTCAGGCTCACCAGTGTTTGCAACGGGACCGTCCTTGTTTTTTTGCACTCATACTTCTTGAGAAGATCCTCGCGAAACCCTCCCACGACGTTGTGATGCCTTCCGGTAGATTCATGTACCACTCCCTAGCTCGCCCCCCAAGCGTCGCTGGAAAAGCCCTACAATATGCGGCGTCGCCAGCTTGCTGCCTTTGCATGGCGATCTGGAAGGCTTGAAGGTGCTCGTCCGGGTCGCCTGTACCTACATACCTATCTAGGTTGGGCGGCACCAACCCTTTTGGTAGTGGCTCGGCGAGTATCGCCCTGGACAGAGGTTGGCGAACTGCCAACTGTGCAGGTGAGATTTGAGTAGCCGGGAGGAACTGTTGTAATACCTTGAGATGAGAGTCCTGCGGCGACTGCCTGTCCCGAGTGTTGGCCCCGAGGGCTTGAGCTTTCTGAGCGATCACCGTCTTCAACATTTGGGTAAGCTCAGCATTTTGCTGCTCAAGGGACCGGAATCGCTGCTCCAATAGTTCATAGGCATCGCCGGCAGGAATAGTACTTTGAGACTCCGAGTCGCCTTTGAATTCGCGCACCATGTTTCTAGTGAGATTTGGGTCTGCACGGGAACCTGGGTTGATGTGCTTGACCGGTGTTACTCCATCTCCTCCTTCACTATCCTCGCCCATCAGAGTGGGAATCGCTGATGAAGCCATTCGCATTGGAAAGTCGCCTGATCGCCCCTATCTGGCGCGCCAATTGTTCCTGCCTCATCGCCTGGCCCAATAATGGAAGCCCAAGCCTGTTGGTCTTCCAGGGGTGGTGTACCTCGTAAGTAATGAAGGGGGTAGTTAGTTCAAGGGAAAGGGAGGCGATCAGTTTAAGGAATAGGAAGGGAGGCGAGTTACGTACCGCGGAGCATTTTGTCCGCTGGGTAAAAGTGTTGTCCCCCGGTTAATGGGGTGTTACGGGGGGTATTTATAGTACCCCTATCTTGGTCGCCAAGGTTGAATCCTGGCCACTCGTTTGTAGCCTCCATAGGATGTTGACACGTGTTCGTCTTGCCTTGGAACCCTAAGAGCCGCCGAGACTGGGCCGTCACTTTGGGCCTCCCTTTACTTCCTGGGCTTGCTTGCTTAGCCCGTCTGAGCTGTCGCTAGGCCCAACTTCTCAACACTAGTGGCTGTGTCTAGGACGCCGTGTGGGCCGCCATGTGGGCCCTTGAATTCCGCCGGGCCGGGCCCATCAGTAAAGGCATAGTGGGAATAACAAATGATATGTGGACATCTAGTAACCAAAGGAAAGGTACATGGATGTCACTGGATATTATCTCTATAATGGACGGTGTTTGAGTAGCCAATTGCTGAGGTAATTACTGATTATTTTGGTAGATTTTCTGTAAACCCTTTTTTTTTTTGAAAAGGGGGGACTGATTCATTGATATAAACCATCTCAAGTTCCAGGTTACAGGGAGAAACAAAATCAAAACACAAAGAGATTACAGCACTTGTAGTCCTTGCACTTGGACAATCCAATTAGGCTCTAAGCTTCTATCTCTAATCTTCTTTGCGACTGTATCGGCAAGCGAGACTCTCCCCCGCGGGCAGAAAATAACAGAGATTAAGGGGTTCATCCTCAGGATGTCCTGCACCTCCACCACGATCGCTGAGCACTCCCAGGGGCCTTCCTCTTCCGAGAACATACATGCCTTAACAACCTGCTGACAGTCCGACCATACTTCGGTCAGAACATTCTCCCTTGCTGCAATTTTACAAGCTGTCAGAACATCATAAGCTTCTGCAGCTACTGGACCTCTACACAAAAGATGTAACGCAACACCATCAACAACTCGTCCTTCAGGATTAACTTGAATAACCCCAATACCTGCCTTCTGGACATCGTATTAGTACGATCCATCACACAGAAACCTCCAAATGTGGTCTCTCGGCATTTGGTCCGATTGTTGTTGGTGAATCTCCATTCCGTTGCTAACTGAGGCTCTAATCCTCTGCTCCTGAGGAGGGTCTCTCCTTCTCATATAATTGTTAAATTCCATTGTCAGCATAATCTTCATACCATGATGTGTCGGATTAACACCCTTGAAATTTAATTCATTCCTTGACTTCCAGATCACCCAACAGCACAGCACAGCTCTGATGCAATCCTCTGCCCTGCAATTCATTGTTAACCCAAACAGCCATTCTCCCACAGCTTGTTGAGAACTAGGAGGAGAAATAGCTGGCATCAATTCCCTCCATATGCTCTTAGTTAACTCACATTCAAATAACAGGTGGCTGATGGACTCATCTTCCCGGCCGCAGCAAGGGCATAAAGGATCACTTGCACACATTCTTTTCATTAAATTCTCTTTAGCTGGCAGCAGATTCGAACAAATCTTCCACACAAAGAATCTCACCTTCGGGGGAACTGAGAGTTGCCAAATCCATTTCCATTCTTCCCTGTTCCTACCGATCATTCCATAAGAATCCTGTCTCCCGTTCTTCAGCAGCTTATAGCAGGAATTGATCGAGAAAGCACCTTTGGCGTCATAATGCCAAACCCACTTATCCTTTAAATGTGCAGGCCCTATGGGAATCATCAGAATTTCTTGAACCACATTCTCAGCAAACATTGATCTTAATTTTCCAATATCCCACTGTCGATTCTGATCAATGCAGTCTGCGATACGCTAGTTCTGATTCTCATTAGGTTGGCATCGAAAATCCTCTCTTCCCGGAAACCATGCATCATCAAAGGAGGTATGCCTGCCGTTTCCCAAATTCTTTCTCAGCCCCATATACAAAGCATCTCTGCCCTTTAGAATGCTACTCCAAATCCAGGATGGCCGATAATGGCCCTTAGCTTTCACAAATTCGCATCGAGGAAAATACAACGCCTTTAAAACTCTCACCCATAAAGCATCTGGATTTTGTATGATCCTCCAGCAAAGCTTTGCCAAATGCGCAAGATTGAACTCTTTGAAGCTTCGAAAACCTAGTCCCCCTTTTTGTTTGGTCGTCGTTAATCTTTCTTTTGAACACCAATGGATAGACTTCCGATTGATGTCACCTGACCACCAGAATCTTGCTATCAATCCATCCATTTTCTTAAGAAGAGTATCCGGTAGCAAGAAACAAGAGAAAACATGAGATGGAATCGCTTGAAGGATAGCTTTCGACAAAACTTCCTTTCCTCCCTGAGACAGCAGCAGGCTTTTCCAGTTTCCAGCTCTGCTCATCATCCTGTCAATAAGGAAATGGAAGGTGTCCGCTTTAGATCTTCCCCACTCCGCCGGAAGGCCAAGGTACTTGCCGAGCTTAACATCCTGACCAACTCCAAGAATCGTTGAAATATCACATATAATCTCCTCCGGCGTGTTCTTAGAGAAAAACACAGCAGACTTCTCTTCATTAACCAGCTGACCCGACACAGCTGAGTACCTCACAATGACGCGCTTGTATTGGATAGCTTCCTCTATACAAGCTCGGCCAAAAATGACCGCATCATCAGCAAACAACACATGAGTGAGGGTCGGGCAGCTAGGGTTAAGTCGAATACCTCTAATCCTCCCACCAGCAACTTCAGAGTGAATCAAGAACGACAGAGCATTAGTAATCATGATAAACAAAAAAGGCGATATAGGATCGCCTTGTCTCAAGCCTCTCGTAGGCGAAAAGAAACAAGTGGTTGTCCCATTAATCATCACTGCGAATTTCACTGAACTAATAATCGCTCTGATCCATCCAATCCATCTGCTACTAAATCCCATCTGCTCTAGCATCACAATAAGGAAATCCCGCGAAACCCGATCATAAGCCTTCATCATATCGACTTTAAGCACAAAATCAAAATTCTTCCCTTTTCTTCTGTTTTTCAATCTGTGTATGACCTCGTGAACTAGGATAATGCTGTCCTGAATGCATCTATTCCCAGTAAAAGCAGCTTAGAGCTCAGATATTAAGCCCGGGAGGATAGGTTTTAGCCTTGTTGCAATAATCTTCGAGATCACTTTAGCTCTAAAGTTAGCCACACTAATAGGTCTAAACTGTGAAACCTTCTCCGGTTTTTGGACCTTCGGGATTAATGCAATATGAGTAAGATTCCAGTCTTTCAGAAATTTTGAAGTCTCAAAGAAACCTTTAATTTCTCTAACCAAATCCGTTTTGATTAAATCCCAATGTCGCTGAAAGAAACTACCCGCAAAGCCGTCCGGCCCTGGAGACTTGTTTGGTCCCATTTGGAAGACTACTTTCTTAATCTCCCACTCTTCCACCGGTCGACACAATCGATTGTTCGTCTCATTTGAGACCACCCTTGGGAGGTCACTCATTATTGCATAATCATTGACATCTTTCGGAGCAAGGAAGAGCTCTTTGAAAAAGGATGTTACATGATTCCTAACTTCTCGTTGTTCATCAATCCATCTCCCATCCTCCAACTTGATCCTTGAAATCTTATTCCTCGTTCTCCTTTGGACGGTCGAGAGATGAAAGAATCGAGTGTTTCTGTCTCCAAACTTTGCCCAGTTGACACTTGCCCGATTAGCCCAATACATCTCTTCCACTTTCCATAGGTCAATTAACTCCTTTTGCTTTGCATCAATCTGCATAAAAACTTCATCTGTATAGTGTAAACCAGTGAGGTAGACCAAATCCTTTTCCAGCTCCTCAATTCTTCCTCTGCTCATTCCTAAAGTTTCCTTTTTCCATCTTGTTAAAACCTTTGAGCATTGAACCAAATTTCCTTCAGAGCAATTTCCATTTGTCCACGCGTTTTCCACTGCAGCATCGTAACCCTCCATGCTCTGCCATCCTGATTCGTAGAAAAAACCTGCGACGACCCATTCTACTCTCATAATTATCTGTTAGCATTACTATAGGGCTATGATCAGACTGCAGTCGCAACTCGTGGCTGACATTTGTTCTAGGCATACACTCGTACCACCCCCCGTTGCAGAAAGCTCGATCAAGTCTCAATTTAATCACGTTGCCATGTCTATTGTTATTACACCATGTAAACTGATCACCCACATATCCAATATCCATAACACCAATCTCCATGATAAAATCATTAAACTTACCTATTAAACTGCTGCTCGTAAACCCTAAATTGTGAATTAAATATTGTTTTCTTGCTTGTTGGTTCATCTATGTCCCAGCTCCTCGTACGGCTGAAAGGTTAGCAAAGTACCTTGTTGACTATTTGATGGAATGGAACGTTGACATTAAGGTATCAACCACAACCTTAAATAATTGTAGCACCAATGATAGAATGCTTAAAATATTAAGAAGAAGTTAGCACGGCCTCTTTCGATCAAAGATGGGGCTTTAGTTCACATGAGATGTTCTGCCCATATTATGAATTTAGTTGTTAAATATGGTCTCGATGTTGTGAAAAATGGAATTGAGAAAATAGGTAAGTTTGTGTCTTATTGGATGGCCACTCCAAAAAAAATTGTAATTTTTCCAAGAAACTACCAAACAATTGAAACTAAGACATGATAAAAGGCTTGTTTTGAATTTCCCTACTCATTGGAATTCTTCGTATGCAATGTTAAGAAGTGTCATGCCCTACAAAGATGTATTCAATAGGCTGAAGCTTAAGGATGCTCAATACAATTGTTTGCCATCTACTACTCACTGCAATATGCTGTTATTGTTTGTGAGAAGCTTGAGGTTTCAGCTTGATCTTTGACATTTTTTCTGGATCTAAGTACCCCACCACTAATCTATTTTCTCTTGTATATGTGATTTTAGGGTAGAACTTTCAGAATGATTTTATTATCCGAATGTTGTGATATCTAATATGGCTTAGTCTACATGGGCTAAGTTCAGTAAGTATTGCGACGTGATTCACCAATATTTGGCAGTTGTTGTTGTCATGGATCCTAGATACAAACTTGAGATTGTAGAGTATTATGCTTAAAAAATTGGAACTGCTGAATGTGGCTTCAATGTTGCTTCTGTGAATTAGATTTTGTGTGAGATTATATTGGAATATTAGTCAAGGATATCTAAAAAGAAATCCTATTATGGGGTTGGCTCGTCTTCTTTAGAGAATGGTAATGCAACCTCCAATGATCTTGACTTTGAATTGTTCCTTACTCAAAAGAAAATGGCTCGTACAACTGCTGTTGTTATTGAGCTGGACAATTATTTGAATGAGGATGTTCTTCCTCGTTCTTCTGACATTGATATTATGATTTGGTGGAAACTTAGTGGGCTCAAATACCCTATCTTGCAAGCAATAACAAGAGGTCTTCTTGTTATCCATGTTACCTCTGTTGCATTTGAGTCTACCTTCAGCTCAAGAGGTCAACTTGTAGAGCATCATTATAGCTAACTGCATTCTGCAATAGTTGAGGCATTAATGTGTACTAGGAGTTGGCTGAAGGATTAATATGAAAAATTTGAGTAACATCATTTATTTGCTCTTCATTTATTCATTACTTTGATTTTTAAGCAGTAATCACTCGTGTCTATTACACTATTACTGATTTTCTTTACTTAATTGCAGATCTTGTTGTCGAGATTAGCATTTTTTGTGGAGTTGGAGGGCTGCTTCACAACTCTTGATTTTGATTTTGGGGCTAGGACCGAGGATGAACTAGTGGACATAGAGGACCAATCTACCTTAGGTAACATACTAAAGCCCTAAACTCTATTCAGTATTCATCTTCATAATAATCAATACAATATACTAATATTACATGTTGGAATAAAACTTTGGAATGTGTATTGTGTGGTGTACGATCACAAATGCTTACTAGATCAACTACTACTTATAATCTCGATGACATCGACTGATTATTTGGTAGAAAGGTGTGCATATTTAACTAAATGGATGGGCACTTCATTTTCTATACTATGAAGCTAGATGAAGTACTTATTTCAACTAATGAGTAATGAACTCGAATATTGTAGGCTCCTCAGAAATGAGCATAAAAATTGTTGAGAACTTGAAGAATGACGAGTGGAACCTGTTCTGTTTGATTGATCAAGCAAATGACAAATGTTGAGTACTGGCTAGTTGTTATTTACTTTGTTTTAGACTTTTATTTTGGGTTTTGACTTTGAGACTTGAGAGTTTGAGGATTCAAGTTTGAATCTTCAACCTAATGATCTAGAATTCCAGTTTTAGTTTTTGATGGATTAGTTTACAACTGAGAAGTTGTTATGTTACACTTGATGTAATGATGTTTGCTGTTTGAGTTTCAATGTTTTGAATTTTGATATGTGGATTGTGGATGCTAATTGTTGCATTATATAGGCCATTTTTCCCAATAAAATGTCCAATTTTATTAATGTTTTTTGGTAAAGTCGGGTAAAAATCATTGTTGATTAAACCAAATAACCATTGGGGACGAGGATGGATATCAACTAGTAGCCGTTGTTTATGTATGACTAGGGATTACCTGTTATCAGGGCTTAATTGGTCGAGGAATGGATATTATGTATCCGTCCCCGATTTGCCCAATTGCCAAGCCTAGTTGCATCATAATCGGGATATTATGCATATAGAGAAGAATGTATGTGATAAAATTCTATACACTTTCTTAAACAAGAAAGTGCGACGTAAAGATCACTTGAAAGCACAAATTAATTTGAAGCAAATAGGAATCAGAAAGGAACTTTAGCCGAGAGCATATGGGAAAACATGTCCAATTACTTTATACACGATGGATAAACGTGAAATTCTACTCATGCCACAAACCTTAAAGAATATTGTTGTACCAGATGGATACTCAAGCAATATATGTGTGTCGATGTGGAGTAATGAGAGGTTTTAAGTTTGAAAACTCATGATTGTCATATTCTAATGCATTATCAACTTTCATTGGCGTTTGAAATTTTATGCCGACAAAAGTCTCTTTAGATATTAGTTTAATTTTGTTCTTGCTTCAAGCAATTGTGCTCAAAGTGATACATATTGATGGATTAACAAGTTACAAGTATGCATAGTAGTGTGCTATGTCGATTAAGATGTTATTCCCTCTATTAATTCTTCACTGTGAAATTGGTTCATCTTGTGTTCACTTGTGGACCATATGTTATCATTGGATGTATCCTATGAAAGGTATGATCTATCTTCCACCCAATATTTTGCAATGTGGATGTGTTTGAATTTGAACCTTTGTAATAATTATCTTGTGCAGGGTAATAAAATTCTTAGGTAGTGAAATCATTCATCGGGAATAGATCCCAACCAGAAGGTTATATTGCTGAAGTATAGATTTCTTGAATTTGAAATCTTTAATATTTTAATCTTATATTTCAAATGACAGTAGGTTGAAATCATCAGGAAGATCCAACAAGGTTTATTGCTGAAGTAAATTTTATAATCTTTTTTTAATCTTATTAAGACGTAAAACCAATCATGTGAAGACGAGTTCATGGTCAAACGAAAGTCCAATCGTCCAACAGTTCTATTTTTCCAATACTTGGTAAACATGTTGGTTGTGTGCCATACTTTCAATTATCTTTTATGGAGATATTACCAGCACGCCGATATGTTTTTATGAATAGTAACCACATTGGGACCTTCCTCGAGTAAGAATTTTCAGACAATACTATAATCGTCAGTTGTATGCAGTACTTGATAAACTACTATTTTCATGTTATCATGAAAAACTAGGGAGTCCTAGATTATGACAAGACAATGACTTCGTGGAAAATCAGTATTGGAAGTGGAAAAAAACTATACACATATATAGACTATGTCAAATACATATGGCGTCTATTTACTATATTTTTTATGAATAATTAGCCATTTTATTCATCAAGTACTAGTAGGGGAAACCCTAACTAGAGACCACAACATATACAACCTATAACTCCCTCAAAAGAACCCTCACAATCAAACTCTAACACGGGTCAAGGAAACAAATTACAATTACAAAATATGGGCACACTCAAATTTTATTATTTCTGCTAACTCTTCAGGTCTTCTTGCACCGGCTCCAGCATTCCTCCTACACCTTTCATACCACAGATTGCTGATTAAGGATCTCCAACAAACTCGCTTCCTTCCTGCATTACGAGACCCTCCCATTAACCCACTTGCCATGCATGTAATTTCATCAACTCCACTTTCACAAAGCATGTAGGAGATGTCTGTACTCAGCCTCCAATGTGAGATTATCTCCTTTGTGATTAATTTCCCTTTAATCGCTAGCCAAGACATCATACAATGCTTATGAATGATCAGAGCCCTCCAAATAAGATCGAGCCAAATAACATGATCTTCTTTAGGACGGATAGATTGCCAAACCATTGTTACAAAATATCTCAACATCTGCTTTCCCTGCCATAGAGGTATCCCATCTCTATCTTCAGTAATATACTCAGCTGCACATCTTCTTGTCTTCAGGATAGAGTTCTAGAACCATGAATGATATGGACTTCTAATTACAGTCCATAAACTCTCACCCTTTAATATGTGTTTAACAATCCAAGCCACCCAAATTGAGCCTGCTTTCATAAGGATATCCCACAAGTGTCTGATCACACAGCTTTTGTTCCAGCTTACTAGATCTCTAATATCCAATCCTCCTTCAACTCTGGGGTAAGTAACTTTCGATCAAGCAATCTTAGCCCCGTTCCTTCCCTCATCCTTTACATTACACAAGAATTTACTACATAATTTCTCCACTGCTCTGATTATCGATTTTGGCAATAAGAAGATTGCCATCTAGTATTGCGACATAGAGGTAAGCACTGACTAAACTAGCTGCAACCTTCATGCATAAGAAAGAGTATTAACCTTCCACCCCCTTATTTTAGCTGTGATCTTCTCAATAAGCACCTGACAATCTTTAGCTTGAATCTTACCCGACACCAAAGGAACTCATAAGTATCTAACTGGGAGCTTGCCTTCCATAAACCCTGTTTCCTCACAAATAGCCTCCCTTACAACTTGTTGAACAGTTCTGCTAAAAAAGATTTCTGTTTTTTTCGGGTTTAATTGCAAACCTGAAATGACATTGAATTCCTTGAGAACTTCCTGAATACCAACTACTCCTTTCCTTGTACCATTGGTAAAGACCATTAGGTCATCAGCAAAACAAAGCTCCACAATCTCAAGCTTTTTACACTGTGGATGATACAAAATTCTCTTCTCCTTGACAGCCTTAACAAACAAGCAATGTAATAACTCCAATTTACTATATTTCATATATGGTCATTAACCGTATTACTAATTCTGTAGATACTTGATGATAAAACTGAGGTTCATTTCTAGGATCTCATTGTACTAGCTAAAGTTCCTCAACGACAATCAAGAAGATTCAATGGTTATGATGTTAACGGTTACTGGTTCCCTACACTTGCATGTGAGAAATTTCTCAAAACTCATAATAGTGGTGTATATGGTTGTTAAGAAACGCAAAGTTATGCCAACTTTGTGGATAATCATCCCATGTAATTGATGTAATTGCCTTACTACGAAAAATTGGTTGATATAAATGAGTTGAATTATCACAGAGAATTCTTTGTAGTGTTATTCATTTGTTGTATCACCTATGTAGCATACATCTCTTGGTTTGATATGTACCAGAATGCACCAACCCTTGTCCTTTCTATCTTCAACATAGTAGACCATTTGAGCTTCATTTGCTTCAATATAAAGCTCATCATCAGCATGATTATCGATATATAACAAATGTGAGAAACTCAGGGACGTAAATCTCAATGAATCCTTCTTCACATAACTAGGATTATGAGCTCAGTTCATGAGTATGAGATGTTAGCAAATCAGGAAATGGTAATCTTCAATGATGATAGTTTAGTATCATTATCTAGGCATGGTGTTATGGCAGAGTTTGACGAATAGGGGTGGTGATAATGAAACAACTTTACAAATCATATATGTATATATGTCAAAGTTGTGCTTTTAGTTATGTCATTAATTTATCTTGTGATATGTATGGGGATTCGTAGGACTCATTAGGAAGTCTATGTGGTGGATGAGCATGAATGTAGGGAGTTGACGAGTGTGCAAAGTGCACGGATGATGAGCCTTCCTCATGAGCTGAAGGTGGTCTCCCATTACATGGTATGCTCTCATATGAGATACAACATGTTGAGCTCCTTGGACAGTTTCTAGGGTTCATAACGAGGGATCACAACCTTCTTTCGATCTACTATGATGAATGGCCTAAGTTGACGTCGTCGAAGAAGGATGGAGCATGGGCGACTACTACGATAAATGCCTAAACATTAAGTTTAACAAAAATGAATGTAAAAGTTCACTATTCTAGAGATTGGGGTTCTTCCCAATCTGCGATATTTAAGCTCACTTTGGTGATGCTAAAAAGGATCTTAATTCTTGATTCATTCTAGAGGAAGTTTTCTCCCTTTCGTTTAATGAGAGAAATTAATTTATTAGTTGAATCATTTTGTATTCATATGCAAAGTCGGAGTCATTGATTTGAATGAGGCGTATGCGGTGGCAAAGAATTACATGATGGACGACATTGGCCAAAAATGGAGAAACCACATGAATAGTCTCTGGTAAAATTGTGTGGTGAATAAGCTACAAACGGGTGAGCAACTGACCAGAGAGTGGGCGCTTGCACACAAGCCTCCACAGATTCCTGAAAGCACTTGGACCATGTTTGTGGACTACTAATTCAGGCAGGATGTGCAGGTACGAATCTTAACATAGATTTATATGTAATAGTTTGAATAATATATTATCTATATAACTTAATGAATAAATTTATATCAATAGGAACTATAAATAGGGAACAAAACAATCAGGGCAAGATATGAAACACCACACACCGGAGGCTCGAAGAAGCTACTTTTTAAAACCAAAGAGCTAGTAAATGTTGCATTTAAATTGGAGTCAAATTTTGTTTCATACTAAAACTCATTAACTATTGGTTTTTATACACATAGAGAACAAAGCTTGGGAGACAACCCACAAGGGGTGGGAATTCCTACCGTTAGGACATCCCTTAATGTCCTCATATGAGGACACTAATCGTCACCATTCAATTTTAAGATGAGAACTAATGGTCCATGTTAAATGGATATTAGTGTAATTTTACCTCTTTGATTCTACAGATTTTTATTTCCTTGATGATAATCATTAACTTTAATGATTGATTTTCAGTTATCTCCAAGATCTTGCAATTAAATTAAATCAATTTAATGTTTCATATCTAATTAGGGAAAATTAAATCTCCACAACTGTTGCACCGACAAGAAAATCCACGCCAGCTGCACCTTGAACTTCACATTGGAAGCACAGTCATATTCTACTGGCGGCACACTCAATCCTACCGGCGACACAGTTCATCTTTTATTGTTTCAGAATTGTTCCTCTTTTATTTTGTTAGAACTGTTCCTCTTCAATTATATATAATTTCAATTTACTTTTATAGAAAAAAATAAGATCAATTAAAGTTGGTGGATATTTTGAGATCTCACGAGATTTTAGCTAATTTTTCATGATTCTTAATGTAAATCTAAAATTCTAATTGATTTACTTACTATTAATTAATAATAAAAACATCCCATTATTAGTGAAAATCCCATTACTTACTTACTTAATAATTTGTTGCCAATACGTAAAATTTCTTCCACTACCTCTCTGGTATTAGAGCATTTTCTCTCTGTATTGAGCAACTTTCTCCCTCTGTGGAGCTCATCCTTTCCATCCTTCCTTCTCTTTTTCTTCTTGTTCTTCTTACTTTCTTCATGTCGATCAACAACATATGAATGATCTTATTAGAGGTACTACAATAATGAGCTGTGAAGAACCTTTGCTTATTCTTCATAGGGAGCAGGGTCGAAGTGGCTCTTTCTCAAGTAAGTCTTTGGTGGGACGTTTTATCAGCCAAAGGACATGTTCTCTCACAGCAATCAAGAATAACTCTCTGCGTGTTTGGCATCTTAAGGGTGACCTTCGTGTTCAAGCTTTGTGGTGAGCGTGTCGTTGTGATACGTTCAACCAAATAACTACTAATGCTAAGAAAAAGCGTATAGCAGATCGTATTCAACTCGAGGTTTCTTCTAATCGACTACTTTGAAGAAGCTGACAAATTACTCAGGTTAAAACACGTTGTGCGTGGTGTGAGTTCCACGACTTCTAATCTATTAAGCAAAGGAAAACAAAAGACAGAAAGATTAAAAGATTGACTAACGGGAAGATAGACGAACTTAGATTTCGAATCCCCCTTAGATCACCAGAGCAACAGCAATCACAAGATCAGCGGTTTTCAATTCTAATTCAATCGGTTTCTATACACCACCATAACTCCTTACCCTTAGGTTTAAGACCGGCGAACGTTCGCTCTATCCGTTCTAACTACCAAGATTAACTAGCCGCCCGGGTACGGTCGCCTCTCACAACGACTTAATTAACTGGTGCAATTACTAGTGATTTATGAGTTACTCTTGCAGTGGATTAACCCTAACCGGTTCCTACGAAAGGCACGCTCCAATTATAAGGTTAATTGTTCAATTCGATGTTCTAAAGTAAGGCGAGCGTTCGCTTCTATCCTTAGCTTAACAAGAATCTAATCTAGGGGATCAATCCAGACAAGAAACATGAACAATGAAGAACGAATCAAACATGCAAAGAGAAACTGATTGAACTTCGAATCTAATTACCGCCAATCCGTGACCGCTTTAAAGCCCTGGGTCACTTAGGGTTCATCTAATCTAAGCTCTACAAGTTCAGTTACTCATATCGGAAACAAGAGAATCAAAGGCAACAATGAAGATCATCATACAGAGGAAGAACAGATAAGAACTGAAAAACCTAATTCTGCCGACTCCCGCGAAGCTTCAATCTCCTGGATCTTCAACTTTAAGCTCCGAGTTCTCCGAGGTGGAAGGATGGCGTCACGATCTCTCCACGGATCTTCGAACTCTCTAAACTCTATCTATCGACCCTAGGGTCGGCTGACTCTCAAAAGTCTGATTTGAGAAAATAAGAATAATGAATTGTTTGTCTTCGTTGTTTCCTTGTTTTTTGTTGGCTGCCGGCTGCTTCTTTAAATAGGTACGTTTTAGGGTTTCCAATACAGCGCCGGATTTGGAAGGGATTTTCGCCGAAAATAATGAAGTATTTTCGCCGAAGATGATCTGATGTTTTCGCCGAAACCATAGGGATAGTTTCGGCGAAACTGGCTTTGAGTTCAATGCTCCGCCGGCTGTTCAATGTCTTCGGTCCGAGCAGTTGATTGGTTTCGCTGAAACTGTAAGTGTGAATGGTCAGATTTTCGGTTTGACTTTGATTGGCTCCTTTGATCGATTCTGGTTCAGTTCCTCGATGTTCCTATGCCTTAGACACGTCCATGACTACTTTATTTGACGGCAAAAACCTGTGCTTACGCAAAAACACTAGAAAACCATCAAATAGACCCGAAAAGGGCCAAGGTAACACAAATGGCACGAGATAGGGCAATTGATTGAATATTCGTTATTCTACCCTAAAAACCATGTCTTAAGCAAAGAAATGTCGCTTAAATGAGGCTGATAATCACGTCAAATCGAGTGTCATCAAATACCCTACACTTAAGCTTTTGCTTGTCCTCAAGCAAACTGAACTAGAACACACTCAAAATCACAAATGACACGAGATTAAACCGAGATTCAATTCTAACAATTTGGTTTAGACTGTTCCACGTAGAAAGAGTGACCTACACATGCAAGAACATCAACGAAACAAGTTTTCGATCTCACTAATTTCTGCACACTTCAAGTAGTGGTTTTAACAAAGCTCGTTTCTTTGTAAAACAATTAATCATAATTAACCGACTACGATAACACCAATTATAATAAAAAAGACTTTAAGCTCTAGCCATGATGTGGATGCGGAGGTAGGAAAAGTGACGTGGCTATCGACTCGACTTCATCCGTTTCTAGATCTGTACGTTACGTGTTCTAGCTAGGACTGATTTAAACCACAATTTATTTCAAGATTCAAACTTTCTTTAATTTATTTACTGCATACTAGTGCTCGATACCAAACACTTCACTTAGGTGTTGGACCTGCCTAGCTCACAGTATTTGTGCTTATGCTAGTGCTCAACCCGAACACTTCACTTAGGTGTCGGGCTTGCCTAGCTTTATTTTCAGCACTTCAAAAACTTAGCATTGATTTGCAACACTTAATTACTTGATTTAACCAATTTAGCCACTTGATCCTAGCTAGTTATAACTTTTTACACAAGATTTCGAATTGGATTTTCGTCTAATCTCTAGCCACAATCACAGGTGAACAAATATGGAGTGAAAAACATGGGAGAAGCTAGCATCTATCATCTTAGAACGGTGTTATCGAGCTTTGTTATTAACAGACCAATCAGTTCAATTAATTCAAGTTTCAACTATTGAAGTGATTTATGATCTGTTCTGACCTAGACTCATTTAATATCAGTTCCAACACGTTGGTTACAGGTTCTAAGTGGAACAGTCTAGACGTCATTGTTCAAAATTAAAGTCAATTTAACATCACAAGTCAAGAATTGAGCAATTCTATGCAAGAGAAATTTCAAATTTGAACCACAAAATCATAGATAGCAAGCAAGATCATGCATCAGAATCATAGACTCCTACCCCACACTTAAACAGTTCTGTGTCCTCACAGGACTAAACTAGAGTAGAGGGATACGAAGAACCTGTGACGAGATGGTCGGTGTAGGGGATGAGTACGGATAGCCCGGAGCAGAGCGGAGTAGCTACTCGAGATCCTACAAAACAAAAACAACAAAAAGATCAAAAGGATACCGGGACAAGTGTCCCGGATCCACACAGAATAAAAGTCAAACAAAGAAGGTTAAGGGAAATTTTTAAAAATATTTTGACGATCGAATGAGAAACTGAAAGAAGGAAGAGAGAGGGTGAATCCGGATTTTAAAGGAATAGTTGGGTGATTTTCAAAATTATTTTTGGCGAAATTAAAAGGGTGGTTTCGCCGAAAATTTTAGTTCAAATGCACTGCCGTATTTTCGAAGGCGTTTTCGCCGAAAATAACCATATGGTTTCGCCGAAAACTTTAGTTCAAATCACTGCTTGATTTTCAAAATCAATTTCGGTGAAAACAGTATAAATTTCGGACCGAAAATATGAAACAGGGAGACTCAGTTGAAAATCCAAAAGGTGATTTCGCCGAAAATGGTGGGGTGATTTCGCCGAAAATTTTGAACTGTTCGGGTTTAAAATATTTTCGTAAATCCGACCAACTTCAGAAAATCACAGTTAAATCCAGAAAAATTGGAACGACCTCAATCAACTTGCGACTGACTCTATGACATGCAGACTCTACACGAAAAATAATAAATCAAACAAACTGAAACTTTTTGCTTCCCGAAACCTGACTCGAACGATGAAAAGACTGACTCAAAAATTCAAGAACGGACTCCAGCCGTGGGTTGCCTCCCACGAAGCGCTCTCTTTTAACGTCCTTGAGCCGGACGATACCTGTTAGGGACCCCAACTCAGAAGTTCCTTGAAGTCAATCGTCTTCTTCAAGGTGTGCGGTTGAGTGCCATGTAGCACTCCAGCAGGGTGATGTAACCGGTAGTGTTCCAATAGATCGTGGTTCTGGTTGGATGACCAGTTCTTCTTGAATTCTCCTTCTGGAAGAGGAAAGAGGTAGTACGGCGCGGCAGGACCAATGAGCTCCATCTTCTCTATAGGTTGACTCGGCGGAAGTGTAGGTGAGGGTATCTCCTTGATTTCTTCGTGCTCCTCTTCGGCTTCAACTTCAAGATGGATTGGCTCTTTGTCTTTATCAACCACCACCGCCAAGGATTCTTCTAGCTCATGATAGTCATGGACGGGCTCATCTTCTTCTTCGAACATCTCCTGAGCGTGTTCTTCAATTAATTGATTTGGTTGCCTGAGCTTGATGTCCGTCGTGAGACGAGCTTGCAGCTTCGAAATGAGATCATCCAAGGCGGATTCTACTCTTGCCGTCTGTTGTCGATTTTGATGAACCTGTAAGTTTATCTCTTTGTGAGCTTGTAGCTCTGTAGAGATATTCTCCAAGAAGGATTCTATTCTCGTCGTCTGTTGTCGATGCTGATGAGCTAGCATATACATCTCTTGGTTATCCTCAATATACGGTGCTTCATCGACATACCACTCTTGGTACTGGTCATCCCACCTGTAATCCTGAATAATTAAAACTCAAAAACACTCCCCAGGTAAATCATGAAAATATGGAGGAAAATAAATGGTAAGGCGGAAAGGTAGAAGAATAATTTGCCAACTCTTCTTTCAAACAATTAGAAGAGTCCCCAGCAACGGCGCCAATTTGGTGAGCGTGTCGTTGTGATACGTTCAACCAAATAACTACTAATGCTAAGAAAAAGCGTATAGCAGATCGTATTCAACTCGAGGTTTCTTCTAATCGACTACTTTGAAGAAGCTGACAAATTACTCAGGTTAAAACACGTTGCGCGTGGTGTGAGTTCCACGACTTCTAATCTATTAAGCAAAGGAAAACAAAAGACAGAAAGAGTAAAAGATTGACTAACGGGAAGATAGACGAACTTAGATTTCGAATCCCCCTTAGATCACCAGAGCAACAGCAATCACAAGATCAGCGGTTTTCAATTCTAATTCAATCGGTTTCTATACACCACCATAACTCCTTACCCTTAGATTTAAGACCGGCGAACGTTCGCTCTATCCGTTCTAACTACCAAGATTAACTAGCCGCCCGGGTACGGTCGCCTCTCGCAACGACTTAATTAACTGGTGCAATTACTAGTGATTTATGAGTTACTCTTGCAGTGGATTAACCCTAACCGGTTCCTACGAAAGGCATGCTCCAATTATAAGGTTAATTGTTCAATTCGATGTTCTAAAGTAAGGCGAGCGTTCGCTTCTATCCTTAGCTTAACAAGAATCTAATCTAGGGGATCAATCCAGACAAGAAACATGAACAATGAAGAACGAATCAAACATGCAAAGAGAAACTGATTGAACTTCGAATCTAATTACCGCCAATCCGTGACCGCTTTAAAGCCCTGGGTCACTTAGGGTTCATCTAATCTAAGCTCTACAAGTTCAGTTACTCATATCGGAAACAAGAGAATCAAAGGCAACAATGAAGATCATCATACAGAGGAAGAACAGATAAGAACTGAAAAACCTAATTTTGACGACTCCCGCGAAGCTTCAATCTCCTGGATCTTTAACTTTAAGCTCCGAGTTCTCCGAGGTGGAAGGATGGCGTCACGATCTCTCCACGGATCTTCGAACTCTCTAAACTCTATCTATCGACCCTAGGGTCGGCTGACTCTCAAAAGTCTGATTTGAGAAAATAAGAATAATGAATTGTTTGTCTTCGTTGTTTCCTTGTTTTTTGTTGGCTGCCGGCTGCTTCTTTAAATAGGTACGTTTTAGGGTTTCCAATACAGCGCCGGATTTGGAAGGGATTTTCGCCGAAAATAATGAAGTATTTTCGCCGAAGATGATCTGATGTTTTCGCCGAAACCATAGGGATAGTTTCGGCGAAACTGGCTTTGAGTTCAATGCTCCGCCGGCTGTTCAATGTCTTCGGTCCGAGCAGTTGATTGGTTTCGCCGAAACTGTAAGTGTGAATGGGCAGATTTTCGGTTTGACTTTGATTGGCTCCTTTGATCGATTCCGGTTCAGTTCCTCGATGTTCCTATGCCTTAGACACGTCCATGGCTACTTTATTTGACGGCAAAAACCTGTGCTTACGCAAAAACACTAGAAAACCATCAAATAGACCCGAAAAGGGCCAAGGTAACACAAATGGCACGAGATAGGGCAATTGATTGAATATTCGTTATTCTACCCTAAAAACCATGTCTTAAGCAAAGAAATGTCGCTTAAATGAGGCTGATAATCACGTCAAATCAAGTGTCATCACTTTGCCTGGTAAAAATTTATTTATGTTCAACTTCTTTGAAGAAGAAGATAAAGTTCGTATACTAGCTGGCAGTCCTTGGTCATTGATGCAGTCTCATCTTGTGCTTCAAAGTTGGGATAGTTATAACTCTCCTCAAGAGGTTCAGATTGATTCAACTTTTGCTTGTGTTAGAGTTTTGGGATTGACACCTGATTTAAGAGGTGATGCTAATGTTGAGATTATAGTTGGTATCTTCAAAAGTCTTGCTGGGATTGATGAAGAAGGGAGACAAACAGATGAATGGAGCAGCTTCTTAAGACTATATCTGGAACTTTTCATTGATAAGCCATTACCTACTGGCTTTCAATATCCAGGAGAACATGGTGAGCTTCAGACGATTGAATTTGTTTAAGAAAATATACCAAATTTCTATTATTTCTGCGTTATTATGGGTCATACTATATCCTACTATGAGTTAAGGAGTTCAAATCCAGAGATGTTCCATTATCCAACTCGATTTGGAAGCCATATGCGAGTTGAAGTTCCACGAAATATGATGGAAATCGGCATATTGGTAAGTTATCTCTAGGTGCTTCAGATAAGTGTAAATCACATGCACTTCATTCGGCTTCCACATCAGGACAACAATCTAATGACAACCATGAGGTGGATAGTCAAGCGGTGATGCAGGAGTCAGCTTCATCTTTTCCTCCTCAGTGTGGTAATCTCTCTACTATCCAGTTGTCCTCTGCTATAGAACCTCTGCCACATATTTCTGCTCCAGAAAAGTTTACACCAGCTGCTATTTTGTCTCATACGGCTGGAATCCCTCCTCACATACCTTTCAGCAAGGCAACTGCACAGCTTTTTGCACCATTCTTGATAGGATATCATCACCCAACATCAATACATAATTTGGGATTCTCTCACTTATGCCTCCCAATTAATATGCAGATACTTCTTTCATTGGCACAATATTATACAGGTCTGTCTTTTGCAGAGGTTAATGCTATGCCTATACCTATCATGGTGTATTCTCTTCTTGATCTTCATAATGAACAAATCTCCAATGTTATCAACTCCCTCCATCCAGGACATCCTAATTTCAAATTTGTTGGTTTTGATTCATTCGATTCAGCTCTTTCTTTTCTCAAAACAAATCGAAGTTGTTGGGAGAATCTATGTGGTTCATAACCTGATCCAGCTTTGGTTCAGTCTATCAAGAAAAGAAGAACAACTGAGACTTTGATTCCTTCTTCCACTTTAGATGACTGACAGAATGAACCAACTAGCTATAACATGGGTCTCATGACAGGTCACAGACCCTTAAGAATCTTTCAGAAGCCAAGTCTCCTACAAGGTACAACTACAGCAATGCATACTAACAATGAGGACAGTTCTTCTTCATCTCATTCTGTAATGGCTATGGTGGCAGGCCAACTGCCACCAGCATCAAAGTGATACTTTCTTGGAATTGTAGAGGTTTGGGACAATACTCTACGATTCAATACTTGCAGAACTTGATCTGTAAGAATTGTCCCTCTATAGTATTTCTTATGGAAACTAAGCAAAAAAGAGATGCAATGGAACAGTTGAGAAGAAGAATGAAGTTTCCTCATTCTTTTTATGTTGATCCTGAT
The DNA here is from genome assembly GCA_034768395.1 of Linum lewisii. NCBI lineage: Eukaryota > Viridiplantae > Streptophyta > Magnoliopsida > Malpighiales > Linaceae > Linum > Linum lewisii. The sequence continues at coordinate 49,871,114 of CM068300.1, read as the reverse complement.
GGTAATTCAGGAGGCTTAGCTCTATGGTGGGTTCAAGGAATGGATATTTCTATTATCCAGGGAACAAAGAATTACATTGATACTCTTTGTTCAGATTCTTCAAGTTTCAATGCTAATTTTGTTTATGGAGCTCCACAAAGAGAAAACGGACATGAAGTTTGGACTCAAATAGTTCATAATCATCAGCACAACCTTGATCACCCTTGGTGTTTAATTGGTGATTTCAATGTAGTTTGCTGCAATGAAGAAAAAGAAGGATCAAACCCACCAGACTCTTCGATTATGAGGGGGTTCAATACTTTCATTCAAGATATGAGATTGCTTGAAGTACACTCAGAAGGTCCATGCTTCACTTGGTCAAATAATAACACTGTTGGAGGTTTGATATGACAAAGACTTGATAGAAACCTTTGTAACAATGCTTGGTGTGCATTTAGTTTTCTCTCATTTGAAGGTTGAAAGACCCTTTTGATTGCTAGACTAGTGTTATATGATAGGCATGAGAGTGTCTTGCATCATTTACCTTGTGTTAGATGAATGTTAGCATAGAAATCAAGTGTTGAGCATTTCATTGAGCTAGTTAAAGCACTCCATTCCCTTTGTTCACATAGCGAAAGCATGGTGCATTTGGTCTAGGAGTAGAGAGTCAATTGTGCGAGAGTTCGTTGATTCTACTTGAGTGATTTGCATGGTCATTAGTTTGCACATAGCATCGTGCGAAGACCGGTAAATGCAAGAAACTTCGAGTTAAAGCCTAATATGATTCAGATGGTGCAAAATGGAGTGGTGTTCAATGACATTGATGGAGAATTCCCGTCTAGACACTTGAAGGATTTTCTCGAGATATGCGATACGGTGAAGAACGACCAGGTTCATCCGGATTGTGTGCGACTCCAACTCTTCCCTTTCTCCCTCAAAGGTAGAGCCAAGTCTTGGTTGGAGAACCAACCTAGTAGAACATTCACTACATGGGAAGGACTAGCCGAAGCTTTCCTCGAAGAGTTCTTTCCTCCTTATATGACGGATGCAATCCGAGATCGTATCAACCACTTCACACAACACAAGGGAGAGCTCTTTCATGAGACTTGGAATAGGTTCCAAGCCCTTCTTCAGTCTTGTCCTCATCACAACTTTGCCGAATGGAGCTTGGCGGATATCTTTGCTAGGTCCCTTGATTTTGAGAATACAAGGATGATCAACCAAGCCACCGGAGGTGATTTAAGGATGCTCACTCCCAAAGATGCTCTAGAACTCTTCGCGGATATGGCCAACAAGACAAGGAGTTGGTCTCGACAACAACCTCCTAGGTCCAAGTATGGAAGTGACACTCACTACGACTCTAGAGCTATAAGTGTTGATGCACCCAAGGATTCATCTAGCTATGGGAAAAAGCCTAAGTTACCGGGACATCGTGATGAAGATGACCCCATGTTTGCCCTCCTCATGTCCAAGATTGATGCCATGGCCTCTCAAGTAAGCAATCTTAGTATGCCTAAGCATCCTTCTAAAGTTCCATCATCTCATTTGGGTAATCCACCGATGGCTTCATTATATTGTTGTCAGTGTTGCGGGGGCCAAGGCCACGATGTGAGTGTTTGTCCCTCCGCCACTTCTGAGCTTGGCCAAGGTGATCACAATGAGGAGGTAAGCTTCGCACAAGGTCAAGGATTTCATGGTAATTTCAACCCCCAAGGGAACTATCATGGGGGTAACTACAACCGTCCTTGGAACCAAGGAGGTGGATACAATAAGTCTAACCAAGGGTACCAAGGACAAGGTAATCAAGGTGGTGGTTACAACAAGGGTTACAACCAAGGTAATCAAGGAGGATACCAAGGTTATAGAGGGTACAATCAAGGCAACCAATGGTCTCAAGGAGGTAACCTAAGTCAAGGTAACCAATGGACTCAAGGAGGTAACCAAGGTCAAAGGAATCAAGGAGGAAATCAATGGAATCAAGGTGGACATCCAAATCAAGGTCCTCAAGGTCCTACCCCACCGGGAATGTACAACCATAAAGGTGATGGACCACCCGGATTCAACAAACCACCTCACAACAAACAGGACGGTTCTTCAATTTCTCAGAAGATACCAATGCGGCAATGATTCAACTTATCAAGAATCAACAAGCTTCAATTGCAAATTTGGAGAATCAAATGGGACATATTGCTAAGACACTCTCGGAACAACCCTCAGGCACTTTACCTTCCAATACCGAGGTCAACCCCAAAGGTCCGGAGCATTGCAAGGTAGTGACCTTGAGAAGTGGAAGACCATTGCAAGATACAACCTCTTCCCCTATTGACTCCCAAAAGGTACAATCTCCTAATCTAATGGTTGATGATGATGATATTAAGGATCCTTCGGATGAAGTTGAGGTTGAAGTGGAACCTCCAACGGGTAATATGAGTACTAAGGTTGCCAAGGAACCTAGTAAGGCTACATTGAGTACACCACCGGTCTCTCCTCCCGCACCGGTTGTACCTCCATACAAGCCTAAGCTTCCATACCCATCTCGATTGAAGAAGGATGGCCTAGAGAAGGTTTTCAAGAAGTTTGTGGAGCGGCTTAGTCAAATGCAATTCTCTCTTCCGTTTCCCGAAGCTATGAATATGATGCCTCAATATGCTAAGTTCATGAAGGAACTCTACACCAACAAGAGAAAGTTACCGGAGACATCTCTAGTTCACCTCAATGAGGAATTCTCCGCCGTTCTCTTCAAGAGTCCACCAGAAAAGCTTAAGGATCCAGGTACGTTTACTATCCGTTGTGCTATAGGTAATACCTCTTTGGCTAATGGTCTTGCGGATCTAGGTGCTAATATCAATGTCATGCCTTATTGCATATTTGAGAAACTAGGGTTGTCTAATCTCCGTCCTACTCGTATGTACATTCAACTTGCGGACAAGTCGACCAAGAGTCCTAGGGGGATTGTTGATGATGTGCTAGTTAAAGTTGGTCCTTTTGTTTTCCTAGTTGACTTTGCGGTCATTGATACCGATGATGTGGATGTCTCATTGATATTTGGTAGACCATTTCTTGCTACTTCTCATGCTTTAATTGATGTGCATAATGGAAAATTGACATTGAGAGTAGGACAAGAGAGTGTCACATTTTGCATAGCCGATGGCATGAAGTTTGCTCACGCACAAGATGATTTAGAGTACTCGTGTGATACTATTGCTTCGGCTAGTGTGTGTAGTATTTCTAACTTCGTGTGTCAAGATTCTTTGGATGTTTGCCTTAGAATGAATGTGCAGGAACATCTAGATACCCCGGAGTTAAAGGCTCAAGTGGCCTACCTTGATGAAGGGAGAGACAAGTTGGAGAGTGAAACGGTTTTTGTTGCTCTTCCGAAGGTGGAAAGGGTGAAGACCTCTTATGAAGAACCACCTACTCTTGAGCTCAAGCCTCTTCCCACACATTTGGAGTATCTTTTTCTAATGCCAAATTCTAAGCTAGCAGTCATCATCAATTCTAAGCTCCTACCCGAGCAAAAGGACCGTCTAGTGGAGCTCCTCAAGAAGTATATGAGAGCTATCGCGTGGAGCATCTCGGATATTCGAGGTATAAGTCCCACATTTTGCTCACATCAGATTTTTATGGAAGAAGATTTTAAGCCGGTTGTGCAACCACAAAGAAGGTTAAATCCGAACATGAAAGAGGTCGTGAAGAAAGAGGTTATTAAGCTTATGGATGCGGGGATTATCTTCCCTATCTCGGATAGTCCTTGGGTTAGCCCCGTGCAAGTTGTTCAAAAGAAAGGAGGAATCACGGTGGTAGCTAATGACAAGAATGAGCTCATCCCGACAAGGACGATCACCGGGTGGCGTGTTTACATCGATTATCGTCGACTCAATGAGGCCACAAGGAAGGATCATTTTCCTCTACCTTTCATGGATCAAATGCTCGAGCGTCTCTCTGGTCATGAGTACTATTGCTTCTTAGATGGCATGTCCGGATACTTCCAAATACCGATTGCTCCAGAGGACATCGAGAAGGCCACATTCACATGCCCTTTTGGTACGTTAGCTTATCGCCGAATTCCATTTGGATTGTGCAATGCTCCCGCTACCTTCCAACGATGTATGCTTGCTATCTTTGATGATTTTGTGGAAGATATCATGGAAGTGTTCATGCATGATTTCTCGGTCTTTGGGGACTCATTTGACCTTTGTTTGAGGAACCTTGAGAAGGTGTTGCATCGTTGTGAAGAGACCAATCTCGCATTAAGTTGGGAGAAGTGCCATTTCATGGTCAATGAGGGGATCACAAGATCTCTCGAAAAGGCATTGAGGTTGATAAGGCAAAGCTAGAGCCCATCTCTCAACTTCCTCCACCCTCTTCCGTGAAAGCCGTGAGAAGTTTCTTGGGGCATGCCGGTTTCTATAGGCGCTTCATTAAAGACTTCTCCAAGATAACTACTCCTACGACTCGGCTTCTCGAGAAGGATGTGGAATTTTGATTTGATGATGAATGCATGTGAGCTTTTGAACTCGTAAAGGGTAAACTCACAAATGCTCCTATACTTATTGCTCCGGATTGGTCAAAGTCATTTGAGTTGATGTGCGATGCTAGTGATTACGCTATTGGAGCGGTTCTAGGCCAACGAATCGACAAGAGATTCCATCCGATATACTATGCAAGTAAGACTCTCAATAAAGCTCAAAGAAACTATACAACTACGGAAAAGGAGCTCTTGGCCAAAGTGTTTGCTTTTGATAAGTTTAGGTCCTACTTGGTGCTTTCTCACACAATTGTCTTCACGAACCACCAAGCTTTGAGGTACCTTTTATCTAAGACCGATGCTAAACCGAGATTGATTCGATGGGTTCTTTTGTTGCAAGAGTTTGACATTGAAATTCGGGATAAGAAGGGATCCGAGAATGTAGCCGCCGATCACTTGTCTCGTTTGAAAGAAGCTGATATGGTACATAACGGTAATGAAGAGATCAATGACAACTTCCCCGATGAGCTATTGTTCGCGTTAGCGACTTTGGAGTTCAAGGAACCTTGGTTCGCGGATTTAGCTAACTATCTTGCTAGTGGATACTTGAAGGAGGGCCTCTCCACTCAAGACAAAAGGAAGTTCTTTGCGGATTTGAAGCATTACTATTGGGACGATCCTTTTGTGTTTCGAGTTGGCTCCGATGGAATGATTAGAAGATGTGTTAACCATGGAGAAGCGAAGGACATCATACTTCATTGCCACTCCGGTCCTACGGGTGGACATCGTGGGGCAAATCGCACGGCTCGCAAGGTGCTTGAGTCCGGATTCTTTTGGCCCTTGATCTTTTGAGATTGTCAAGACTATGTCAAGTCTTGCGATGCTTGTCAACGTTCAGGTAACATTTCTTCACGTGATGAAATGCCTCAAAATGTTTCGTTAGTAGTAGAGATATTCGATATTTGGGGTATTGATTTCATGGGACCGTTTCCTACTTCGCATGGTAACAAGTATATCTTAGTTGCGGTTGATTATGTGTCTAAATGGGTGGAGGCACAAGGTTTGCCTACCAATGATGCCCGAGTTGTAGGGAAGTTTCTTGTTAGGTTGTTCACCCGTTTTGGTGCCCCTCGTGCTATTATTAGTGATCGAGGTACTCATTTTCAAGGACAATTTGATAGGGTGTGCCGACGGTTCGGTGTCACTCATCGAATGTCTACCTCGTATCACCCTCAAACTAGTGGCCAAGCCGGGTGACAAATAGGGAACTTAAGAGAATTTTGGGGAAAACGGTCGATCAATCACGAAAAGATTGGTCGATGAAGCTTGATGATTCTCTATGGGCCTACCGTACGGCTTATAAGACCCCTATAGGCACTACTCCTTATAGGATGGTCTATGGTAAAGCTTGCCATTTGCCGGTAGAGCTTGAGCACCGATCTCTTTGGGCGTTGAAATTTCTAAACCTTGATTTGAGTCTCGCAGGAGTGGAGCGTAAGTTTCAGGTACATGAGCTCGAGGAGTATCGCCATCATGCATTTGAGAGTGCTAAGCTATACAAGGAGAGGACGAAGCTCATTCATGACTCCCGATTGAAACCGGGCAAGGATTTCAGAGTTGGTGATCAAGTCCTCCTATACAACTCTCGACTCAAACTCTTTCCCGGGAAGTTGAGATCTCGTTGGTCCGGACCATTCACGGTAACTCAAGTATTTCCTTATGGAACCATCAAGGTAATTTCTCCCTCTCAAGCCGAACCTTTTAAGGTGAATGGCCATTGACTTAAGCATTATGTGGTTAATGATATTATTGGTGCGGTCGATGTTTTATCCTTGGTTATGCCTTGAGTGCTCTTGGTTTCGTCTAGCTAGAGACGTTAAAGAAGCGCTTCATGGGAGGCAACCCATGTCTTCCTTACCTTTCCACTTTTATGTTTTTGTGTTGTTTTAGTTCGTTGAATAAGATGTTGGCAAGCACTTGGGAGGATCACTCTTCACAATGTGCGTCATGGGACTCTTCCTCTACTTTGGCTTCCTATGCTTCTCTACCAACGCGGTAACTTCGTTCCACTTTACCTTCTCTCTCTTGATCATTGAGGGCAATGCTCATGTTAGTCGTAGGGGGAGTTTGAGGTTTGGTGTGATTATTTGTCGTAGAGATGTAATGCTATGCTTTGATGAGTTGCATGATCTTGATTGAATGTCAAATTCCTCTATTGTAGAATCATTCGGTTCCTAACTTGTGGTGTTTAATTGACTTCAAGTTTTCACAATGACGTTTAGACTGTTTCACTTAGAACCTATAACCAGTATGTCAGCGCTAATATCAAATGAGTCTAGGCCAGAACAGAGATTTTATCACTCTTGATTGGTTTGATTTGTGTTTTTGTACCGCTCGATAACACCGGTCTAAGATGATAGAGGCAATTAGAATTCCACCACATTCAGCCAAAAAGCCTACCCGAATCAGTTTCCTTTAGGATAACCCGTTGAGCTTTGGCCTGTTTGTTGGATCATACACATTTCACCCTAATCCATGTTTTTCATCACCCTTTTTGATCCCTCGTGATTGTGGTTGAGATTAGACGGAATCCAAATCAAAATCTTGTGTGGAAGTTGTAGGGGGCTAAGGATCAAGTGGCTAGTTTGTGAAGAGAATGTTCAAAAGAAAAAGAAAAACTAGGCAAGCTCGGCACCTAAGTGAAGTGTCAGGTTGAGCACTAGCAAAGGCAAAGGCTGTGAGCTAGGCAGGTTCAACACCTAAGTGAAGTGTTGGATCGAGCACTAGTATGCAGTTGAGAAAAAAAAAGGAAAGAATATAGAAAAGAAAAAGAGTTCTCAAAAGTGGCCCTTGTTGTAGTGATCCTAACTTGAGCGTGAAAGTGCAGATCTAGAAGCGGACGAAGTTGAGTTGATAGCCACATCACGATCACTCACCACTTTCAAAAATTTTCCTACCCCCACCTAATCCGTTCAATTTCCCGAGTTCAAGTCCTTTTGATTAGAGTCGGTGTTGTCGTGGTCGGTTTTGCTATATCCCAATCAACCACTACTTGAAGTGTGCAGAAAATAGCGAGGTATAGACTTGTTTGGTTGACGTTCTTGCATGTGTAGGTTAAGTTTGTTTGTGGAACAGTTTAAGCCAAATTGTTATTGCTTGAATCTCAATGGGACCAATCTTGTCATTTGTGAACTTGGATGTTTTCTAATTCATTTGCTTGAGGACAAGCAAAGCTCAGTAGTAGGGGAATTTGATGTGACCTTATTTGGTGCATTTTAAGCCTTTGATTAGACTAAGGATTTCCCATGTTTGATCTCATTTTGCTATGATTTATATGCTTTTATTGAAGTTTTATGCAAAGTGCTCTCGTGTTGTCCGGTTGCAACTTTGAGGCCAATTCTGTGTCTATTGGAGTTGTTTTCTTTGCATTTTCAGGATTTGGCATTGAAGTACTGGTGACAAGGAGCGCGTAGGATCAAACGGGAGGTCAATCAGAGCTAGGACGGAGGAGATATGGCCGATGCAAAATTGAAAAAAAAATGCATAGCCTCATAACTAAAGTTTTCGGCGAGAACCTTGTAGTTCTCGCCGAAAACCCTCGGTTGCACATTCGGCAGATTTCCAGAAGATCAACGTTCGATTTATGAAGGAGTTTTTGGCGAAAACTTCCACAGTTTTTGCCGAAAACCTATGAAGGAAGCCACAGCCGCTCGGTGTTTTACAAAGAGATTTTCGGCGAAAACTTGTACAGTTTTTGCCAAAAATTCCAGGTATTTCCGGCGTGCTATATAAGGAAGAGGCGGGCGAAAATTAGAAGATATTATTCACTAATTTTACAACACAGTCGCCGATCACCCTTTTTCTCTCAATTTCCGATCACTCTCCTTCTCTCTTTCATCCGATCATCCATCCTCTTCTTTTGTTGATCAACTTGAAGATCAAGGATCTAAGTGAAGCCTTCCACACCTTGGATTGCTTGAAGAGCCAAGTTGCAAGATCCTCCATGGAAGCAAGGATGGTCTCCTCTACTCAATTTCAGGTTTCTTCCATGGTTAAGCTAGGCTAAGCTTAGGTTTAGTTTAGTGGGGGGTGGATCATGCTAGGATAGATGATTGATTGTATGGATTGAGTTTCTCATAGCCATTTGTGTAAGATGATGATCCTAGACCTTGTGCTTTGTAGCCATTAGAGCTTGATTTGTTCTTTTGGTATTGTTTATGTCTTTCAATACATGAGAATGATTGATTGATGTTGATCTAAGGTGTTTGGATTGTAATTGAATGATTTGAGAGATTGGATTATGCAATTGCAACCATTTTGAGCTTGTTTTTCCTTGTTGTCATTTTATCGAACACTTGGTGTGCATTTAGTTTTCTCTCATTTGAAGGTTGAAAGACCCTTTTGATTGCTAGACTAGTGTTATATGATAGGCATGAGAGTGTCTTGCCTCATTTACCTTGTGTTAGATGAATGTTAGCATAGAAATCAAGTGTTGAGCATTTCATTGAGCTAGTTAAAGCACTCCATTCCCTTTGTTCACATAGCGAAAGCATGGTGCATTTGGTCTAGGAGTAGAGAGTCAATTGTGCGAGAGTTCGTTGATTATACTTGAGTGATTTGCATGGTCATTAGTTTGCACATTGTTGCTTGAGATTCAATCCAGCTTTCATGAACCTTGAGCTTGAAGAAACCCATTGCTAAACTAAACTCCCTTCTCTCTTGTTTGATCCTCAATTTCACTTGTTAGTTTTCCCTTGTTTGTTTATGATTTTGATTTGTTCTCTTTTAAAACCAAAACTCAATTTAAATGTTTAGACCGTTCATGAACTTTGTGAGTATTAGCTTATGAGAGGACCTCGTGGAATACGACCTTGTATGTTGTGAGTTAAATCTCGCACATCAGATACCATTGGGACCTGATGGTTATTCAGATCGATTAGTTTGGCATCTTGATCCCACTGATAAGTTTTCTATTAAAACTTGCTATCGACATTTGCGCTCTATGTTGTTACCACATAATCAACCAGTTGATGAGAGTTTAAGTAAGTTTTGGAAGTGGCTTTGGCACTTGGACTTACCACCAAAGATCGTTTTCTTTATTTGGCGTGTATGTAGAAATGCACTCCCAACTAAAGCAGCTTTATTCAGAAGGGGAGGAGATGAGCTCAAACAGCAATTTGCTTCACTTGTAATGAGGATGATGAGAGTCTGGAAGATCTGTTATTTCACTGCCCTCTCAGCATGACCTTTTAGCAAATGGTAATGCCTACTATGCATTGTCCTGCTATCCATCAATCTTCTAAACAATGGTTATCTAGCATTGCTGCTTCAATTACTCAAGCTGTAGCAACTGAAATAGGTTATACACTTTGGTTTATTTGGAAGATGAGGAACGAACTCCTATTTCAGAATATCACTCTTTCTTTAACAGATTTGGCTTCAAGAAGATTACATATGTTACAGCAATGGAGAACTAGTGTTCCTCTTAGGAATCATTCAGTTTCTACTTCACTACTTCCTCCTTTAACAAATTCCCTATCTCCAACAGCCTATTCTAATAAGGTTGTGTGTGATGGAGCTTACAAAGCTTCCGTCCGGAAAGGAGCATACAGTGTTATTTTCTATAATGCTGAGGGACATGTTGTTAATGGAAGAGTTGGAACTCTGGCTTGTGCAGCACCAATCTGTGCTGAAGCAAAGGCAGTTCTTGATGCAGTAGATATGGCTAAGGCGATTCCAACCACTACAATGATTTTTACAGATAAGCAGATAATAACTAAGGCTAATTCAGGTTCTCAGGAGGATTGGCCTTGGTTGATAGCAGGGACTTTGGCATCAATTACTCGTTTATTGTTCTGGAATCAGCAAGTCAGTATCACAAATGTGCCAAGATCTTCAGTACAAGCGGCTCATCGAATAGGAGTTCAGGCAAGGGATGATAATCTTTCAGCAGATTGGCTTTCTCTTCTGTAATTAGTTTTGGTTTCTCTACTGTTTTGCTTTTGTGTTTCAAACTGTCATGTTTGCTTCCACTGCACTTTAAGGTGCTTCTAATATAAGTTATGAGACCCTGTTCCCATCTTCTCAAAAAAAATTGATTTACTTACTATTAATTAATAATAAAGAAACAATAACTTCTCTAATTAAAAAAAACAATCCATTTTTTAATTTATACTAAGTAGGAATTTTTTAAGAAGACTCCAAAAACCAATATCTACCGGAGAATTTGGATTAGAAGCTGGCAGGTTGGAAAAGGGAAACCCTCTCTTTTGTAGGACGAGTCACGCTGGCAATCTCAATTCTGAATGATATGCCATCCTACGCCATGCAGACTACAGTCCTGCCAAATTCCATCTGTGAGAAGATTGATCACCGCATTCGAGGGTTCGTGTGGGTGTTGAGGAAGGAAAACGAAAAATCCACTTGGTCAATTGGGAGGAAATGTGTAAACCGAAGGAACTGGGAGGCCTCAGGTTACGCAGTGCTAGAGCCCTCAATCAAGCGTACCTGCTGAAACTTGCATGGGCTATCTTGAAGAAGCTGAATGAATTATGGGTTGAGACCCTCTTGACGAAATATTTTCATCGCAGCCCGGACGGCCTTGTCCCTCGGGCCACAAAAAGGTTATCCGCTCTATGGAGAGGGATTAAAGAAGTGTGGCCGTTCTTGAATATGAGCATGCAATGGGGGATTCACAATTATGGTCTGAAAGATGGCTTGATAGCGGCCAAATTCTACAGGATGTGTCAGCCAGAACTGATATGGTGGAGAGTGACTCGTGTGTGGTGGATTTCTATGTTGTGGAGGGTATCTGGGATATCAATAAGCTATCAAGGGTTCTGCCCAATAGGTGCATGACCAAATTTATTGGTATGTCGCCACCTAATAGCGTTCTTGGCGAGGATACACTGACCTGGGGACTCGAGGGGAAAGGTAATTGTACGGTGAAATCTGGCTATATGCTAATTAAGGAACATGAATCGGGGTCGACGGAGTCTCGAACCAGGTAGAAAGCAGTTTGGACATGGTCATGGCCTAATAAGGTGCATCATTTTCTCTGGTTAGCCTTTCATAATAGGCTGCTTACTAACTTTGAAAGGAAGAGAAGACACTTGGCTTTGGATGATGACTGTACGGTTTGTAGTAATCAGGCTGAAACAATGGACCATATCTTTAAACAATTCACAATTTCAATTGAGGTTTGGAGGGAAGCTATTCCACAGTCTCAACTTCATAGATTCTTTACCCATCCATTTGATGAATGGTGGCTTTCAAATTTGAACAAGGACGACGGTCCCATCCGGTTTAGTATCACCTGCTGGCGATTGTGGCTGCACTAAAATGACAGGGTTTTTAATGGTACCACGGGTGGGAATGTGTTCCAGCCTTGTCGCCTGGCCCAATAATGGAAGCCCAAGCCCGTTGGTCTTCCGGGAGTGGTGTACCTCGTAAGTAGTGTAGGGGGTAGTTAGTTCAAGGAAAAGGGGAGGCGATCAGTTTAAGGAATGGGAGAGGGAGGCGAGTAACGTACCGCGGAGCGTTTGTCCGCTGGGTAAAAGTGTTGTTCCCCGGTTAATAGGGTGTGCGGGGGTATTTATAGTACCCCTGCCTTGGTCGCCAAGGCTGAATCTTAGCCACTCGTTTGTAGCTCCCGTAGGATGTTGACACGTGTCCGCTCTGTCTTGGAAACCTAAGTGTCGCCGAGTAACCCTAGGAGGCCGCCGAGTTGGGCCGTCGCTTTGGGCCTCACTCCACCTCCTGGGCCTGCCTGTTCGGCCCATCTGATTTACCGCCTGAGTCCGGGCCCCCTGCCCTAGCCGCTGTGTTCGGGCTACCATGTGGGTCGCCTCGTGGGCCGTCGTGTGGGCCTTTGGACTTCGTCGGGCTAGGCCCATCAATTGCCCCCAAGCCCTTAGTCGAGCTTTGCTTGGCTGAGGGTTTACTTATGACTCGGATCGCTTACGTTGTGTCACTTTATCGCTTTGCTGTCCTATCGCCTTGTTACTTTGTTATTTTGTCGCTTTGGTGTCTTGGTTCTTATCGCCTTATCTCTTTTGTCGCTGCTTTCTATCGCGCCCCTTCTTTCCAGTTTTTCATGCACCTCTCTACCGCTCAGGGTATCATGGTCTTTTACTCCCTATCTTGCTGGAGAAGTTGGGGAAATCGGGGTATTTCAGTAATTGCCTAGAAAGCCATCATTACCTTATCCCTTCAGACGTCATCTCAGCCGCGCGTGCCCCCAATGAAACGTCGCGACGGCTCAACTTCCCGCCAACACGTCCTTTTAACCGCGCGTGTGACTCACCCATTCACCGCGACGGTTCCGTTCCCGCTCATTGCACTCCTATATAAACCCCCTTCTTACCGTCTTCCTCCTTTTTTTACTCTTTCTCTGCCACCTTGACTCCCTGTTTTTACAGTCTTCTTGCCTCCACTGCTTCCTTATTCCTTCCGGCGAGCCCTCCACTATCTTCTCCTTCCCTGTCGATCGGAAAACGTTCGTTTCTCCTTTTTCCGATCACCAGAAAACGTTCATCTCTTCCTGCCATTTTTCAGATGTCTGGAGCCCCCCGACGCCCACCTGGTACGTGACTCTTCCCCTCTTTCTCACTCCCGTTGCCATCCTGCCGTGTGTTTCCTTCTCTTTTCTGCTTTTTGTTATTTTCTTTGAACCATGGATTCCGACTCCGATAGCCAAAACCAAAGTCATTCCTACTCCGCTGCTACGGCCTCTGCTTTTGAATGCAGCTGCGTGACTAAGAAAATCGCCCCCACTTTGTGGTTGTTTCAATTAATTCATTATGCCAAACACACCTCCAATGGCATCAGTTTCGTTCGCCGAGCTGATCTTACTCAAAAGGGCACTTACTCATCCCCGAAACCTCGCCCTACATGGTACCATTCGTTTTTCTACTTCCGCCCCTGCGACACGGATCATCATTGGGCTTCGCTGCTCCCCTCATCCTGGTCTTCTGGTGACGTGAGTTCTTTCAACGCCGAGCTTGATCCTACTCCCGATGAAATACTCCTTCGTCGCCAGATCCTTCTTGATTGCCATCATTTATCGACCACTTCTGGCCTGCGGACTGCCCAGGCGGGGATACGAGGAGGTATACTTTATGTCTTAGGCGGTGCTTATTGTTTTCCTCCCTTCCTAGCTGTCGCCGTTCATCTTGCGTAATTGAGTCGTCGTAGCCAAACCCTTAGGAATGTATAACCTTTATATTATCGCCTTTTTGTGCTCTCTTTTCTTTCCCCTTTTTTATACTAATCTTTGGATGTACCTTTCCTAGGTGCCGTAAGCCTCGCTGGGTGCCTCCTTAGTACCACCGCGCGTGGTCCTGTCGCCGAGACTCGTCCCAGCCGCTCTGAGGCTGCCCCCGTCGCCCCTGCTTCTGCCCAACCTTCGCCCGAGAAATCTAAGGGGAAGAGGAAGGCGGCTGAGACGGATGAAAGCCTCCTTTCTTCAAAGAGGAAGAAAAAAGCTGGGGTTTCCAAGCCGAGGAGAAAGGCAGGTGAGGGCTCCAGCAATCCACCGCCGCCGCCTCCACCAGTGATAGAGGTGGAGGATGTCGATGCTGAGACTGAAACTCCCCTCCGCCGCTCTCGTCGCCAATCGCCTCTGGCACATGACAATGCTTCTGCGAGGGAGCCCTTAGAGCATCCTGCTGACGAGAACGTCATCTCATATGACGACTCCTACCTTCCTGACGAACCTATTCCTCTTCCCCGGGATCCGGAGCATCCCGAGTCTGCGCCGGCTGCGGAGCTTGATCTTCGTCCCACCGAGCCTGCTCGCGACCACTCTCGCCCGCCTCCTGTCAACACCGACCGTGCCCGCCGGGCCAGCTGGACAGAGCGAGCTAACACTCTCTTTCATCGCCCTGCTCCTGCTGGTCGCGAGGGCGAGGGTCCCTTTCGCCTTCCCTACTTCGCCGTCGTTCATCCGGTGGCATCCCACATATCGCCCCGGATGGCGAGTGACATCACGGAGGAGTTCTCTCGAGGTGTCTACGAGGGGGTGACCGCTCCTGGTGAGGGCTCGGAGATTTCGGACCTGCATGGGGCGACTTCCTGCCGCCTCCTTCAGGTATTTATGGAATACGAAATTTATTTGCTCTGTCCTGTTACCTTAGCTCTGCTCGCTGCTTCTTACCCCTTACATTTGTTTTGCTGCCTAGGCCGTGGCCGAGCTCTGCGATCTTTCCTTTGCATGTAAACACATGCAGGAGGAGAATCGGAGGCTGAAGGAGGATGTTGAGAATCTGCGCTCTTTGCGCATGGATATCACCCGTTATCATAACGAGGAGAAGGTATTTACTCATCTGCCTCTTCTTTCTCCCCTTTTATATATACTATTTCCCGGCTTGTCACCCTACGATCCTTGCTAAACCCGCACGTTGTTGTTTGTTTGTTTTTTTTTTATCCTAGCGACGGGCAGATGCAGCGACCTCTGCTGCTGAGTCTCTGAAGGAAAACCTGGCTGAGGCGACTGGGCGGATCTCCCAGATGGAGGGCGTCCAGGAGGACTTGCAATCTGCTAATAAGCACATTGTCGCCCTTGAAGCCGAGTTGGATGAGGCTCGTGTCAAGGTTGCTCAGGTGGAGGAGATAGCCGCCGAAAGGGACAGAGCTAAGGAGCTGCTGAATGACTCTCTGGCGGCTAAATCGGCGGCGGATCGTGATCTTGCCGCTGCCAAGGCTCAGTATGATGAGACTGTGGCTTATTACACTCATGCTCTCGGCGAGAGTATGCGCGTAGTAATGCGCAGCTGTCGTAATGAGTTCTACGAGCTGTTTCCCAACAAGGGCTGGCCAGGGCGAAAAATGGTTCGAGCCGTCCTCCGAGGTCTCAATCGCTATAACTTTGGGGTTCCTGACCTTCCCGATGCCGAGGAGGAGACTTATTTTCGAGATGCTGCTCGCTTGGAGCGGGAGATAGTGGCGGCAGATGCCGAATATGTGGCGGCCACTCGCCGCAGCCGTGGCCTGCCTGCTCTGAATCTCGATGGATCAGAGGTTCAGCCGCCATCATCTGATCAAGCCCCCTCAACCAGCGGCAAGGACTTCAATTCCGCCACTGATTCTTCCAAGGCTGGCGAGAAGGGCTCCGGCGCTAAAGACCCATGATCCCGCTTTCAACCTGTTGTTATTATTGCTATCTTTTCAGACAATCATCATGTTTCTGCGTGCTGTTGCTGTTTTCCTTTCTTTCTCCTCTTTTTTTTGAAAAAAACTGCCTTACTAAACTCTTCCTCGCGAATTTTCAATCTTTGGTTTTTTATCTTATTACACCTTTCTTGATCGCTTTGCTTCTTTTCATCACTAACTAGATGTTATACCGATAACTTTGATGCCCTTAGGTCTTACATAGCGATCCCAATGCCCTTAGGTCTTACATGATAAATTTGATGCCCTTAGGTCTTACACAGCGATTTGTTAATGCCCTTAGGTCTTACATAGCGATCCCAATGCCCTTAGGTCTTACATGATAAATTTGATGCCCTTAGGTCTTACACAGCGATTCCAATGCCCTTAGGTCTTACATGATAAATTTGATGCCCTTAGGTCTTACACAGCGATTTGTTAATGCCCGTAGGTCTTACATAGCGATCCCAATGCCCTTAGGTCTTACATGATAAATTTGATGCCCTTAGGTCTTACACAGCGATTCCAATGCCCTTAGGTCTTACATGATAAATTTGATGCCCTTAGGTCTTACACAGCGATTTGTTAATGCCCGTAGGTCTTACATAGCGATCCCAATGCCCTTAGGTCTTACATGATAAATTTGATGCCCTTAGGTCTTACACAGCGAATCCAATGCCCTTAGGTGTTACATGATAAATTTGATGCCCTTAGGTCTTACACAGCGATTCCAATGCCCTTAGGTCTTACATGATAAATTTGATGCCCTTAGGTCTTACACAGCGATTCCAATGCCCTTAGGTCTTACATGATAAATTTGATGCCCTTAGGTCTTACACAGCGATTCCAATGCCCTTAGGTCTTACATGATAAATTTGATGCCCTTAGGTCTTACACAGCGATTCCAATGCCCTTAGGTCTTACATGATAAATTTGATGGCGCGAAGACATATATTAGATTCAACCATTAGGGCCCTTAGTTGCCTTAAAAACTAGCCTTGGTTACAAGTGTTTTTTTTTTTAATCATAATATCGCCTGAGATGCATGGAGTTCCAAGTTTTGGGGATCTTTGCTCCATCTAACTCTGCTAGTTTGAAGGTGTTGGCCCCTACTACTCGCCGTACTCTGTATGGGCCTTCCCATCCGGGGTTGAGCTTGGCCGCCCCGACCGCCGGCCTGAAGATCTTTCGCAGCACTAAGTCATTGAGCGCGATGTGATGTGGTCGGAGCTTTAAATTGTACCGCCTGGCTAATTGCTCCTTTTCAGCGATCAGCCGCATCTGTGCCTTTTCTCTTTTTTCCTCAATCATATCTACGTTAAGCATCAATTCTTGTTCGTTGACCTCATCCCTGTATTCCTGTATTCGGATAGATGGGATTGAGATTTCTACCGGAAGGACCGCCTCAGTCCCGTACGTCAATGTGTAGGGAGTCTCCCCTGTCGCCGTTTTATAAGCCGTTCGGTGAGCCCATAGTACATGATCAAGCTCCTCGACCCATACGCCTTTACAGCCATCCACTCTTTTCTTTAATCCTTGTAGAATAAGCTTATTAGCCGCCTCTGCTTGTCCATTAGCTTGTGGATAGGCGACCGAAGCGAATCTCAGATTTATCCTCAGGTCATCACAAAATTCTTTAAAGACCTGTGAGTCAAACTGAGTTCCATGGTCACATATGATACTTTCTGGTATACCAAATCTGGTGATGATACTTTTAAATGCAAACTTCTGTATCTGCTTGGCGGTGATACTTGCCACCGCTTCTGCCTCAACCCACTTGGTGAAATAATCAACTGCCACGATGAGGAACTTCCTTTTCCCCGAAGCTTCCGGAAATGGGCCTAGGATATCCATCCCCCACCTCGCGAATGGCCACGGGCTGACATTCGCCTGGAGCGCTGTTGCGGGCAACTTGTGATAACTTGCAAATTCCTGACATTTGTGGCATTTCTTCACCAGGTCGCCAGCCTCCTTTCTCATTGTTGGCCAATAGAAGCCCTGGTATATTAAGTTCCTTTCCAAACTTCTTGTTCCCAAGTGAGTACCACATACTCCTGAATGTACTTCCTCTAGGGCCCAAGCTGCATCCTCCTCTCCCAGGCATCGCAAGTATGGACCCATAGCTGATTTCCGATACAGCTCTCCCCCTATTATAGTACACCTCCCTGCTTTTCGCCGGAGCTTGGTCGCTTCTAACGGGTCAATTGGTACAGTGTCGTTATCCAAGTATTGAATAATAGGCGTTCGCCAGTCGCTTTTCCCAATTCCGTTAATCACGTGAAAACACTGCTTCCTCCTTGTTTCTTTTTCCACTGTGACCATTCGCCCTTCTTCAAAATCTGTCGCCGTTGCTAGTTTCGATAATGCGTCCGCGTGGCAATTCTCCTCCCTAGCAATCTGGGATATAACCACCTTCTTGAATTCCGAGATAAGCAGTTTTACCTCATCAAAATAAGGGAGGAGCGACTCCTCCTTTACCTCAAAGCTCCCATTAACTTGGTTGACTACTATCGCCGAGTCTGAGAAAACTCTGATGTTAGTAACTCCCATACTCTTAGCAATTCGCAAGCCAGCCTCCAATGCCCCGTACTCAGCTGCATTGTTGGTTCGATTAGTTGCAAATCGCAATGCGACCTCGTGGAGGATCCCCCCAGGAGACCTTAGGACTATCCCTGCGCCTGACCCTCCTTTACTCGAAGCGCCGTCCGTAAATAACGTCCATTCATCGCCTTCCTCGGTATCTTCTTGTACTGCACCTTCGACTACAAAGTCAGCAAGGACTTGGGCCTTGATCGCCGTTCGCGGTTGGTATCGAATGTCGTACTCGCTTAGCTCGATCGCCCACTTAGCTAATCGCCCTGCCATGCTCATAGATCTTAACGCATTCTTAATCGGAAGATTCGTGAGCACATGTATTGTGTGTGCCTGAAAATATGGTCGTAACTTTCTGGCCGCGCAGACCACAGCGTATGCCATTTTTTCTATCGCCGGGTACCTTGTTTCAGCATCGACCAAGGTTTTACTTGTATAAAAAACAGGGTGTTCGGCTTTGTCCTCTCTTCGAACTAAGACCGCACTAACTGCCTTTGGAGAGATCGCAATATAGAGAAATAAATCTTCATTTGATTTTGGAGATGCAAGTACAGGAGGGGTAATTAAAAATTGCTTCAGCTCTTCAAAAGCCTTGTTACATTTGTCATTCCATGCAAACTTTGATGCATTCTTTAAAGTCGCAAAGAACGGAGCGCATCGGTCGGCAATCCTGGGAATGAATTGATTGGTTGCCGTCAGTCTTCCAGATAGAACCTGAACCTCCTTCACAGTCTTTGGAGGGGCCATCGCTGTAATCGCCGCGATCTGCGCTGGATTAGCTTCAATTCCTCTCCTGGTTATGAGGTATCCCAGGAACTTTCCTGATGTTGCCCCGAACACACACTTCAAAGGGTTCAACCTGAGCGAATACTCCTGCAGTGTATTGAAGGTTTCCCTTAAGTCGCCAAGATGGTCATTAGATCTCTTACTTTTGACCAGCAGGTCATCCACATACGCCTCCAAGTTTCGGCCGAGCTGCTTGACAAAGACTTTGTCGATCATTCTCTGGTAAGTCGCGCCAGCATTCTTGAGCCCGAATGGCATCACTCGATAGCAGTAGTTCGCCGTGGGCGTCATGAAAGCCGTTTTCTCTTGATCTTGCTTGCTTAAAGGTATTTGATGATATCCCGAGAACATGTCCAGAAAGGACAGCATTTCATTGTTCGCCGTTGCGTCTACCAGCTGCTCTATGTTGGGCAAGGGGTACGGATCCTTGGGGCAAGCATCGTTAAGGTTGGTGAATTCGACGCACATTCGCCATGCTCCTGACGATTTCTTGACAAGAACTACATTAGCCAACCACTCAGGATACTGTACCTCTTTGATAAACCCTGCCTTCAAAAGTTTGTCCACTTCATTTGCCACTGCTTGCTGCCTTTCTCTGCAGATGTTCCGCCGCTTTTGCTGGACTGGGCGACTCCCGGGCTCGATCGCTAGAGAGTGTTTTATGATGTCTGGAGCAATTCCTGGCATGTCACTTGGTGACCATGCGAACAGGTGCGAGAATTCTTGGAGCAACTTGACCAACTCCTGTTTCTTGTTATCGCTCAGGTAGGACGAAACTCGAACTGTCTTACTTTCATCTTCTTCGAACAGCGGTATTGGGACGTCCGATTCTGCCGGAACGACTCTTTCTCCTTCATTCTCCGCCTCCAAGCTTATGGTGAGGCACGTGCTTTTAGTCGCCGCCCTGTAACACCTTCTGGCGATGTCCGGGTGTCCCCAGGCGAAACCTATCCCTTCATTAGTAGCGAACTTCAGTACTTGGTGCACTGGGGAGGAGATTGCTTGGAAGGCGGCGAGTGCAGGTCGCCCTAGGATCATGTTGTACGTGGATTGACAATCCATGACATGGAAGTCGATGGATCGGGTGACCTGCAAGTCTCCATCCCCAATGGTTATTGCCATCGTGGCTATCCCCTTGATGGGAACTGTGTGTCCTGAAAATCCTGAGATGGTAGTTTTTGTCTGCCTGAGCAAGCTAGCTGGCAGGTTCATCTTTTTGTACAGCTCCCAGAAAATAATGTCTGCAGAGCTCCCTTCGTCAACCATCACTCGCTCCACTCGGCTATTGTGTGTGATTACTTGAATCACCATCGCTTCCAAACTTGGGCCTCCTACCCTGGCCATGTCTTATTCCGAGAATCCCAACGTTGGGCGACTGACTTGGTCTATCATCATCACCTCCTTTGTTTCCTCCTTTCTGACTTTCTTTGTCGGGCAACTTTCCCCACCGAAAATGGTTTGATAAACGTGGTTTACCTCAGGTCGAGGCTTTTTCTTGCTATCTCCATTGTCCATAGGCTCCTTAAGTCGGGTGAAAACATCACCCTTCTTGTCTTGTGATTCTCCTTGTCCACGGCGATCATCCTCTTACGGCTTGTTTTTCCGCTTTGAGCTGACAATGAAATCCCTGAGACGTCCTTCGTTTATCCACCTTTCGATTTCATTTTTCAATTCCCTGCAGTCTTCAGTGGTATGGCCATGAGAGTCGTGGAAATCGCAGAACTTTTGGCGACTTCGTTGATCCGCCGGGGTGAACATTGGCCCCGGCCAGTTGATGGGATGTCCCTTATGCTGCATATACAGCAGAATCTTTCTTCGCGATTCTGAGAGGGGTGTATAATCTGCCCTCTCCTCTTGATATCCTCTCTCCTGATAACCCCTTTGCTCTCCAGGGTATCCTCTCTCTTGGTAACGCCTTTGCTCTCCTGGGCGATATTTCCCGTATGGCCGTGTCTCGGAGGGCTGCCCTTTGGCCTGCTTGTTCCCTGTAACGGGCTTTCCTTCCATCTTCGCCGCTCCATGTAAAGGCTCTGCTAACTGCTCCTCAATCAAAATAATTTTGTGTACTCTGGTTTCCAAGTCGGATAGCGACTTCGGAGCCACCTGTAGCAGCGACTCCCGCAGCCTGCCGTTATGAGTCGACTGGAATAAACTTGCCGCAGCGATTTCATGATCTACCCTCTTGATGGATTGGACGACCCCAGTCCATTCATCAAAGAACTCCTTCAGCGACTGGTTCGGCTTTTGCCTCAGGCTCACCAGCGCTTGCAACGGGACCGTCCTTGTTTTCTTGCACTCATACTTCTGTGAGAAGATCCTCGCAAAGCCCTCCCACGATGTTATGATGCCCTCTGGTAGATTCATGTACCACTCCCTGGCTCGCCCTCCCAATGTCGCCGGAAAAGCTCTGCAATATGCGGCATCGCCAGCCTGTTGCATTTGCATGGCAATCTGGAAGGCTTGCAAGTGCTCGTCCGGGTCGCCAGTACCTACATACCTATCTAGGTTGGGCGGAACCAACCCCTTAGGTAGTGGTTCGGCGAGTATCGCCCTGGACAGAGGTTGGCGAACTGCCATCTGTGCAGGGGAGATTTGAGTAGCAGGGAGGAATTGCTGTAACACTTCCAAATGGGAGTCCTGTGGCGATTGCCTGTCCTGAGTGTTGGCCCTGAGAGCTTGAGCTTGCTGGGCGATCACCGTTTTCAACATCTGTGTGAGCTCAGCATTCTGTTGCTCAAGGGACCGAAATCGCTGCTCCAACAGCTCATAGGCATCGCGGTCGGAATAGTACTCTGAGACTCCGAGTCACCTTCGAATTCACGCTCCATGTTTCTAGTGAGGTTTGGGTCTGTTCGAGAACCTGGGTTGACATACTTGACAAGTGTTACTCCATCTCCTCTTTCGCCATCCTCGCCCATCAGAGTGGGAATCGCTGATGAAGCCATTCGCCTTGAAAAGTCGCCTGACCGCCCCCTATCTGGCGCGCCAATTGTTCCAGCCTTGTCGCCTGGCCCAATAATGGAAGCCCAAGCCCGTTGGTCTTCCGGGAGTGGTGTACCTCGTAAGTAGTGTAGGGGGTAGTTAGTTCAAGGAAAAGGGGAGGCGATCAGTTTAAGGAATGGGAGAGGGAGGCGAGTAACGTACTGCGGAGCGTTTGTCCGCTGGGTAAAAGTGTTGTTCCCCGGTTAATAGGGTGTGCGGGGGTATTTATAGTACCCCTGCCTTGGTCTCCAAGGCTGAATCTTAGCCACTCGTTTGTAGCTCCCGTAGGATGTTGACACGTGTCCGCTCTGTCTTGGAAACCTAAGTGTCGCCGAGTAACCCTAGGAGGCCGCCGAGTTGGGCCGTCGCTTTGGGCCTCACTCCACCTCCTGGGCCTGCCTGTTCGGCCCATCTGATTTACCGCCTGAGTCTGGGCCCCCTGCCCTAGCCGCTGTGTTCGGGCTACCATGTGGGTCACCTCGTGGGCCGTCGTGTGGGCCTTTGGACTTCGTCGGGCTAGGCCCATCAGAATGATATGGTGGTGGCGCTAATTAATTACTGGTAGAATATTGTGATACATGCACATGAGTCGGTGGCTCCGGTCAGATCTAATTCCCAAGCTCGAGTTTAAGAACACATTAGTTGGCAACCTGAACAGGATCCTTGGTATAGTCTTAAAACAGATGGATCAGTGGATCGGGAAGGGAGAGCTTCTGCTGGTGGCGGCATTCTCAGCTAATCTCGGGAGATGCTCGATCACAAAAGTCGAATTACGTGATATTTTTGAAGGTATGAACATGGCATGGGATTGGGGAGCTAGGTAGCTGAAAATCCAAACCGATTCAGCTTGTGCTACTCAGCTCTTAAGCAACTCGGGGAACCGAGACCACCAACATGTTAGTCTAGTGTTGCAATTTGATGAGTTACGGAGGCACGATTGGGAGTTTAAAATCAAGCATATTTACAGAGAAGGTAACTTTGCCTTACAGATCTTCTTGCCAACATCGGTCATCTCTTTTCCATTGGTCTACATCTTATTGATAGTAGTACTCCTGCAGTGGCACACTGGCTTGCCTATGATCGTTTGAGATCATCCCAAACCTCGGTTGGTGCTGCGTAATTTGTAAGGCGCTGAGCTGAATATAGACAGGTGTGAGCGTAATTTGTAAGGCGATATAAACATAAATGAGCGAGTTCAAGCCTATTTGATTCAGCTCGATGCTCGAGCGAGCTCGATTCGAACGATATAAACTCGCGCATCGAGCTGAATCGAATAGGCTTGAACTCGCTCATTTATAAAAAAAACTTGTTAACTTGTCGAGTTTGTATTGTTCGAATCGATGAGCGAGTTCGAGCCTACCCGATTCAACTCGATGCTCGAGCGAGCTCGATTCGTCAACTCGTTAAGTTTGGCTCGTTAACTTGTTAAAGAATTAATTAGCGACAAACTCGTGAGTAAGGATTGAATTCAATTTAGTTACGATTACGGTAGCACGGTCAAATTCATTATTGAAATTCAAACTTCAATGATTATTTTACAAAATTACATAAACTAGTGATCATTTTGTAATTATAAAAAACCGGCTTACCAATTTGCAAAGTGGTTAAGAAATGAAAAGTTTACATTACTAACTATTTGAATAATGATAGGCATTAACGCATGTGGTTTGGGCGATAACGCCTAGGCCCTGGGTGAAATCGCCTAGGCCCTAGGCGGATATACCCATATTTGTACATAGTTTGAATAAGTATTTATTTTGGTACATAGTTTCATTTTTTTTATTTATTATGGTGAAAAATCTCTCATACTCGTATACACTCATTACCTTATTCGCCATTGACCTTAATAAGGTACAACCTTATTTATTCAGTTTCTATAGCACAATCGATGTATTAATTGATAATATATTTCTCTTAAATAATCATAATTTTTTTAAACATTTATGCAGCATGATCCTAGATCAAATTAATCAATGATTTATCAAACTTGGAGTCCTTCAAATAATTTACCAACAAAAGTAGTTCAAGATAAATGTAAAACAAAATTGCAATTTTTTTGAAACATTTGCAACAAATAAAGTCGACACTAAAGAAACCATCACTGTAAGAAAAATAATTTGAGGAATAGTTAAGCATAAAGAAAATGGAACCTCAATTGGCCCGTTAAAACTTAAAAAAATTTATAAATAAGGATCATATTGTATGAATATATTTAGGTTTAATGAATATGTCCAATTCAAA
The DNA here is from genome assembly GCA_034768395.1 of Linum lewisii. NCBI lineage: Eukaryota > Viridiplantae > Streptophyta > Magnoliopsida > Malpighiales > Linaceae > Linum > Linum lewisii. Next base: position 49,846,918 of record CM068300.1, on the reverse strand, counting down.
TTAGTCAACTCGATCAATACTCAGAATTTGTTCATAGTGAATGACATGTAACATGTTTTACTTACTATCTCATGACTCATTCACTTATACTATCATGTCTCACTCGCCAATGATTTTACTAAGGTACAATCTTATTTCTACAGTTTTCTCTAGATCAATGAATTTATTAATTAAAAAATAATTCTCTTAAATATTCATAATTTTCTAAAATTTATGCAGCTTAATCCTTGATGAAATTAATTAATGATTTACCAAACTTGGAGTCATTAAAATAATTTACAAACAAAATTCAATTCAAAACAGATAGAAAACAAAATTTCCACTCACTCGAAGTATTTTCAAACAAATAAAGTCGAGACTAACGAAACCATCACTGTAAAAAAAAGGAATAGTTAAACATAATAAAAAATGAAACCTCAATTGGCCTTTTAACACTTAAAAGCATTTGAAAATAAGAATAATGTTACATGAAAGCATTTAAGTTTAATGAATATGCTCAATTCAAACAGGCTCAACTTGGTCAATACTCTGAATTAGTTAACACGTAATGACATGTAACTAGTTTTACTTATACACTCATGACCACATTCACCATTGATCTTACTAATATATGACCTTATTTCTTTAGTTTTCTCTAGCTCAATAGATATATTAATTGAAAAGTACTTCTCTTACATATTCATAATTTTTTATTGATGCGACTCTATCATTAACCAAATTAATCAATGACTTACCAAACTTGTAGTCCTTCAAATAATTTACCAACAAAATTTAGTTCAATACAAATCGGAGACAAAATGATACTCTTTCGAAGCATTTGCAAATAAATAAAATCGAGACTAAAGAAATCATCACTGTAAAAAGAATTATTATGAGTAATAGTTAAACGTAGGGCTTTTCACTAAAATAAATAAAAAAAATTAACTATTAACCTAAATAAATACCATTGAAAACTATTGATATTTGTAGGTATAAACGCCCCAGGCCTAAGCGATATCGCCCAGGCCCCAGGCGATATCGCCCCAGCCCCTGTAAAAGCCACCCGTGACTCTGAAACGATTCCCTGATTAGATTCCTGACCACTATCAGAGTCACGGGTCGGAAAATGGCCAATGTTCAGGCGATATCGCCTAGGGCCTGGGCGATATCGCCTAGGGCCTGGGCGATCTCGACTTGGGCCTGGGCGATCTCGCCTAGGGCCTGGGCGATCTGGCCTAAGGCCGGGGCGATATCGCCTACTGCCTGGGCAACTTACGAGCCTTTAAATCCTTGTTAGTTTCGGGCTTAGAGTCACCAAACCGAAAGTATTAAAATTCTAAAATGGCCGACCACACTTTGTCACGAGAATTCCGGATCCAAGTTTTCTGGAGGGGGGGCGTATCGTCCAGGATTGGACCGGCTTATCCTACGAAAGGGGAAATAATGTCCGTCTGAAGATGACCAAGCGAGCGACCTATGATAGTGTGGTTACTGTGTTTCGGCGGAAAATGGGTCTTGGAGCGGATCAGATCATCCAGTCATTTGTCTGGAGAATGCCGATATGCAGTTTTGAGGGAAATCTGTCGCATTTCATTTCTAGGCCGTTATCGGACGACAACGGTGTACAAGTCATATACGACTTAGTTCGCGTCAACCCATTTTTCGAAGTTACCGAGTTGTACGCCTTGATGGAAGAGGAGCCGTCTCACTTCTCCGAATTCTCGGGGGTCATTCCAACTCAGATGGCGGAGCAGAGCCAAACGTATGATGGGGAATACATGGCGACCAGTCATGTCGGTCCGGAGGAGGAGGAGGTTGATCAAGAGGGGTTGGCGCGAGATGAATATGTCACCACCGACGATTCGGGTGACGAAAGGAGCCATTGCTCGGCGGACGAAGGGAATCCTAACGTCGACGATGACATTGGCCAAACCGGCGAGGAAGACGACGATGAAGAAGGGGGAGCCACAGTAATTTTTGTATTGAAGCTTGTAATAATAAAATGTGCCGAAGTCGTTTTCTATCCATCTGTATATCGCGATGTTTGAATTTAATTGCAAAACATTAACAGCGAAATGACATGAAAGTGCAAATCAGTAAAACAGTACAACTGATGAAAATACTACATCGAATATAAGTACTACATCTGAACAAATAAGTACATCGAATAAGAACAAACAAACAGTACATCAGAACATAAAATCAGTAAAAAAATAGTCAAACTAATCACTGCCCTCGGGAGTCCAATCAACCAACGGTTCAGCCCATCCATAGTTCGACATCTACTGTATAGTAAATTGTTAGGAAAACTATTTTAGACTAATTCTCTAACCTCAAAAGTATACTAGTTCTCTAACCTCAAAATTATACTAATTGTCAAACCTCAATATTAATCTAATTCGCTAACCTCAAAATCATACTAATTCTCTGACCTAATTCTCTAACCTATCCATAAAGAATGACATGGCTTACAATGACATAAGAACAATAAATAATGTATGTACTACGTACATTGTGTAACGGTGCGAAAAAAAGTCCTCTCCGTTTTATAAAAATCCTACAACGTCAATATGACAGTGTTAATAAATTACTTTGAAAAAATTATCTACCATAACAACCCTAAACTAATTCTCTAACCTAAATCCTAAACTAATTTTCTAACCTAAAAACCCTAAACTAATTCTCTAACCTAAATCCTAAAATAATTCTCTAACCTAAAAACACTAAACTAAATAATTCTACAACAAAAAAAAGGAGGAAGGAGACTTACCTTGGCTCCTTAGGCAAGTGAATGGTGTGTGTGGGAATGGTGGGGGGTGGAAAGGGTATTTATAGGTGCCAGGCGAGATCGCCCAATCAGATGCGTTTCTTCCAAAGGCCTGGGGCGATCTCGCCTATGGTAGGGGCGATATTGCCTGTGGTTGGGGCGAGAAGGACTGTCTCGGAAACCCCAGCATTTAATCGGGTGGTTGGCCCGAATTAACTCCGGCTGGTTGGTATTCAGGAGGGCTGGGGCGATATCGCCTGGGGTATGGGCGTTTATACCTACAAATATCAATAGTTTCCAACGGTATTTATTTAGGTACATAGTTAATTTTATTTATTTATTTAGGTGAAAACCCCGTTAAACGTAATAATGAAAATGAACCCTTAAAACTTAATAGAATTTGAAAATAAGAATCATGGTATATCAATGTATTTAGGTTTAATGAATATACCAAATTCAAACTGACTCAACTCGATAAAATACTCTGAATTTGTTAATAGTTAATGACATGTAACTTGTTTTACTTACGATTCCATGACTATACTCGTATACACTTATGACCGCACTCACCATTGATCTTACTAATGTATGACATTATTTCTTCTGTTTTCTCTAGCTCAATAGATATATTAATTGAAAAATAATTATCTTCAATATTCATAAATTTTTAAAATTTATGCAGCTTGATCAAATTAATCAATGAATTATCAAACTTGAAGTCCTTCAAATAATTACTAACAAAAGTGAGTTCAATACAAATGGAAGACAAAATTGTAACTCTCTCAAAGCATTTGCAAACAAATAAAGTATTTTTTGGTTAAGCAAACAAATAAAGTTGAGACTAAAGTAACCGTCATTGAAAAAAAATTAAGGAACAATTAAACATAAGGAAAAATGAAAGCTCAATTGGCCCCTTAAACTTAAAAGAATTTGAAAATAATTATATTGTTATATGCATGTATTTAGGTTTAATGAATACGCCCTATTCAAACTAATCAACTCGATCAGTACTCTGAATTTGTTAATAGTTAATGACATGTAACCCATTTTACTTAAGATCTCATGACTTATACTGGTATTCACTCATGACCGCACTCACCATCGATCTTACTAAGGTATGACTTTATTTCTTCAGTTTTCTGTAGCACAATATTTATATATTGATTGAAAAATACTTCTCTTAAATATTTATAATTTTTTAAAATTTATGTAGATCATTGGCCAAATTAATTAACCAATGACTTTTTTTGAAGAGAATTAATCAATGACTTAGTTAGTTTAGATGTCATTAGCACAGATAATGAGATAAATAATGTGCTTTAATTTTGTAAATAATCAATCACTCCTAGTTAGCGTGAATGTCTATTAAAAATTCACGTGACCAAATATATTATTCAATATAATGATTTAATTTTCTACACAAATCCCGATTATTATAAAAACATAGAGCCCATCTTAAAAAAAAGTATCATCATCTAACACTAAAGTATAAACTATATGAATGAATTATTATCATATTTTTATTCACTCTATTTTCTATTTAACTTGTTAGTGTATTTCTACACTAATCTGTTGGTTAGCATAAAACTAATGTCCAAATCATTAAAGGTAAAATATGTTTCAATGTGTATGATAAAATGTGAAGCTAAGGAGCAATGTGTTTTAATGTTTTAGCATAATCATAAACTAGTTTTGAACCCGTCCCGTTGGTCGGGAATTTTATTTAACAATGATAATCATATAATATTTTTATTTCTTGGAAGCTATTAGATTTAGGTGTGAGTAATGGTACGAATATGTTTTTTTTCAAACATATATCTATACTTATTTAAATTTATTCAGAAAGAAATCTATACATATTTAAATACAAATTCATATTTGTGTCGCGAATCCAAAAACCAGTGTCGGTTGAGAATCATATATCTATATTCAAAATCATATTCTTGTCTTATTAAACCACATTAACTTTCTCATCGCCATGCCATGAAAATCTCCAACATTGTTCCAATCGCATTATTTTTTCTTAGTTAGACACCATCGATTGCCTTCATAAATCAATACACATGTCATCAAATTCATATATTAGAGCATCAAGCACGACCAAATTGATAATATGCTTGTTTTCCCAAGTATACCCAAGGTCTTCAACCCAATTAAGTGTCTTGACCTTTATTAACCATAATTTTCTACAAATTTTAATATTATTTTCTTAAATATTTCTATAAATATATCCATAGTTCTTACTCAAATCTTACTCAAGGTGATTAAAATTTATTGCCCAGCGATCCTTCTAAGCTTGCAATAGGATGAACTCATAATTTCAATTACACGTAACTTGACTAACATATCCCCTATTAAACTTAACTCAACCTCGAACTAATTAGCTTGTGTAAATACTCAATATCCAACCAAAACCACGAAAAAAGTAAACAATATTTTTAAGTACATGGTAATCACCGTCCAACCTATTGATAATGAAATTGAACCCACAACATGTATAACTCATATAAACTAATTAACTCGTTATCTAGTGATTCATAAAAAAACTCATTATCTAGTGGATCCTACTTCTCATAAATCAAAATACTTCAATGCTATAAATATACTTCTTCCATAAATTTCAAAAATAATTCCTACTAATATGCAACATGATCGAAATTGAGTCATGACCAAAATGATTGAAACCACAAGTATAAACAAATGAATTTTTTTTAATGATATATATATATATCGATTGAATAATTAGAGAATTAATTTAAATAATTTTAAATTGGGTAAGTGTGCACCACTAATACCTCAAAAAATGTCTATGATGATTTATTATCAAGTATTTGATCCTTATTATCATCATTTAACCATTGTTACTTAAAATTTTATTGAATAATTATTCCTATTTAAAATTTTTAAGATTTATAATATATCATGTTTATTAATTTTCATGGCTACAATTTATGAATATGACTATAATAAAATGAATTATTTTTGTCAAAATGATTAAGATTAAAAAATCATGTATTTAGAGAAAAATGTAATACTTCTTTAAAATCGAAAATTATTTTTCATATATTATTTTAAGTTAAGATGATATAGTTTAACATTAGAGTACTTATAATTTCATTCATAGAGTGTCGCATTTATTGTTGTCATGTCCGTTTGCAGCTCAGATTTGGATCACCTTCAGTTCCAATCTTGCCATATGGGGTCCATGTCATTTCGATGTGCGTGACTTCATTTCAGATTGGCAAGGTCGGAACTACAGAGGCGAGTTCAGAGATTTTAGATTGAGTCTTTTGCACGCCATTTTTTGGTGCATTTGGGGGAAAGAAACAATAGGATTTTTAGAGATAGAGTTAGGTCGGTTGACCAAACGGTGTGGAAAATCGCGACGTTGGTAGGTAGATGGGTGAGAGTTACTGGTTGCAGCTCTCAGGATGATCTACGCCGTTGGATGTCATTATGGCACCACAATTTTGATCCGAGTTGAGTTTTGTTGTATTCGACCGCTTGGGGTATAGCGATAGCGGTTTTGGGGTTGACCCTACGATGGATGTTTTTTGTCTCTGGCTAGGGATTTTTGATGGGTCTTTTGAGAGAGGATAAGCCTTTTTTGGGCTGGTCTTCCTTTGTTTCCTCTTGTACATTTTGTTAGACGGTTATCTATATATATATATATTAGCATCATCATTCATAAAAAAAAAGATAGAGAAATAATTGAATTTTGGTTTAAAAATTAAGTGATGATGTGGAAATTTGTGAGAAGGGCTCTAACCTATGTGTCAAAACCAATTATACCATTCTACCATTAAGATTATTAAGATTATTTGTCTAGCTTAGCTGGTAAGTTACAATATTTATATCCTTGAGGTTGTGGGTTTGAGTCACTTAAAATCACTTTTATTAAAAATAAAATTTATTGAAAATAAATTATATAAAAGATCATTCATTGGCTACCTTCCTACAATTAAGGAGAACCATGGAGAATCCTAGGTGGCAATAGGAAAAAAGTTAAAATGCTTATATATGTTTGTAGATATATACACTACTAGGCTGAAAGTAAATCCCTAATGCCGTTAACTAACACTAACCACTAACTCTAATGTTGACATCCATCTCCAAATCTCTACACTTTATTTGAGATTTCAAAATCTCCTCCAAATCACCCCGTGCCCATCATTGGGGTTCCAAATCACCCACATTCTCTAACATTATTTTACATCCAAATAAGGTACTTCTCTCAAATCTCTAGCTAGGGAGGGGATTTGATCCCCAAATCCCAAAATCTCCACCCCAATTCTCACCCAAACAACCCCGTAATGAAAACAAAAATTATAGTAAGAAAAATTAGTAGGATTCATGATTATTTTTCTTGGCCCTATTCCGCCGTTCAGGGTTTTTGTTTCTATGGTGAACAGATTATGGGGTTACGAGGGCAGTGTTCAGGTGTCGACGATTTCAGATGGGTTTTTCCTCATTGAACCCAAATCGATGGAGCTGAGTAATTGGATTTTGAGCAGGTCTTGGCATATCCATCATTCAGCTCTGTTGATTAGGCGATGGCAAAAAGGGATAGAGCCTGTGGTGGTTGCTCCTGAGGACAAGCCTGTTTGGTTGACATTGAAGAAGGTTCCACCGCAACTGATTTCTAATGAAGGCATTGGATGGATAGTGAGTCAAATTGGTAAACCAGCTAGTAAATTTGTCCGAGAAGGATTGGATGTGAAGGTGTGTGTTCTGAAGGGTCAGCGAAGTGCTTCTCCGGAGGTCCTTCAGTTTCATATGGGTGAGGAAGGTCTGATTAATATTGAAGTAGTATATCTAGTGGTCAGGACTTATGGGAGGCAAAAAGGGGTAGTGTATAGAAGGGTTACTAATGCCCAGCCAACTTCTGAGGATACGGCTAGCTCTTCTCCAGGCAATGTTCCTGAACCACCTTTAGGAGGGGAGGAAACACCTGGAGGGGCTGACCCGAAGCCGACTGAGGGGGAACCTGGTTCTGCTAAGGATAAGGGGGAACTTGATTCTGCTAGGGATGAGGAGGTATCTGGTGCTCAATCAAGTGAAGTCAAGGTTGCTGAGCCTTCAAGTCCTGTTGCCAGTAAAGATGGAGGTAAGGATGTAAGTTCTTCTGAGGATAGCTTCTAGTTAGTGCAAACTAAGAGGAGCAAAAAATGAAATAGGAAGAAGAAGAATTTGGAGTATGCTGGTCACGGCAACAATGAGAAATTTGACCCTGGAGTAGTAACAAGGCAGATGTCAAAAATCACAGAATGAAGATTTGGATTTGGAATATAAGGGGATTTAATAAGAAGGATAAGTATATAGAGTTACTACAGTTTATCAATACCTATAATATAAATATAGTTGCTATATTAGAGCCTAGAGTTAGAAGAACTAATGTCATCTCTCTGTTTAATGATCGTTTCTCTGGGTGGTCGGCTGACTTTTGTTATGATAATGATCTTGGTAAGATTTGGTTGTTGTGGAGAAATGGGATTCCTGTGTCAGTTTTGAAGAAAACCAGTCAGTTTGTTCACTTCAGGGTTGATATGGTGATTCCTTTCTGTGTAACAGTGGTCTATGCTGCTAATTGTGTCAGTGAAAGGAAAGATATGTTTGAGGATATCATAAAACTTAAAGTTAGTGGGATTCCTTGGATGATTGGTGGTGATTTTAACACCTTTTTATCTGTCTCGGAAGCTTCAAATCAGATTTTGAATTTTTCAGGGATGGTGGATTTTCAGGATTTTGTTGAAAGTGTTGAGGCCATTGAGCATAATGCTGCTGGTCCTTGGTTTACCTGGACCAACAATAGAATGGAGGATCCGATTGCTAGAAGATTGGATAGGGTGCTTATAATTACTACTACTGAATCTGATCACTGTGCCCTCTTTGTCAGTATGGATGGGGTGTGTGACACTAAGCCAAAGCCTTTCAAATACTATGATAGTTGGGCAAAACATCCTAATTATTATGATATTGTTAGGTCAGTTTGGCAAATGAGACCTCAGAGGAATAATTTATATACTCTTTATGGGAAGTTAAGGAAACTGAAGGGGAAGTTTAAGGACCTGAATCGGAGTGATTATTCGGATATACAAAGTATAGTTAAAAGTAAAAGGGCTGCTCATAGCTTGCTAGTTGCTAATCTGCTAAATGACCCTAGTCTTATTAAACAGAAGCTGGTGACTGATAGTAAGTTGCAGTTAGAGGATCTTCGAAAGGTGGAGGAGGAAATCATGAGACTGAAAGCTCGACCCTTGTGGATTGCAAATGGGGATGATAACACTTCTTACTTCTTCAAGTGTGTTAAAACTAGGCAAGCTAGAAATACTATCAGAATGATTTGTGATGATAATGGAGATAAGGTGGATAATCATGATGATATTGCAGGGGTCCTTGTTCGATACTATAAAAAGCTTTTGGGAGAAACTGCAGAGATTAACCTTGAGGGTTTGGATAGTGTGGTTAGAAAGAAGGTCTCCTTTGAACAGGCTGAAATGTTAGGTGGGCCTGCTTCTGCTAGGTAAGTCAAGGTAGCTTTAGACTCAATGCCAAGTCAAAAAGCTCCAGGACCTGACGGGTTTAGTGTGGCTTTTTTCCGGAGATGTTGGGGGATTGTTGGTCAGGATGTTACTGAAGCGGTTTTAAGTTTCTTCACAGAAGGCAAACTCCCCACTTTTGTTAATAGTGTGTATCTTGCTTTGATTCCGAAGAAGCCAAATGCCTTGTTAGCCAAAGATTAGCGTCCTATATCTTGCTGCAACGTGATATATAAGATCATCTCTAAAGTTATTGCTAATAGGCTAAGATGTGTGCTTCCAGACCTAGTAGATAGAGCTCAATCTGCTTTTATACAAGGTCGGATGATCAGTGATAATGTGTTGCTCGCACATGAACTCTTGAGGAACTACAGTAAAAAGAATATTACTCCAAGATGTGCTATCAAGATCGATCTGATGAAGGCCTTTGATTCAGTGGAGTGGGGCTTTGTGGTTGAGGTACTGAAGCTTATGGATTTTGCTCTGAATTTTATATATTGGATTAAGTTGTGCTTTGAAACTTCTATGATATCAGTGAGTGTGAATGGATCACTTAGTGGCTATTTCCCTGCTGGTAGAGGGTTTAGGCAAGGTGATCCTATATCACCATATTTGTTTGTAATTTCGATGGAAGTTCTGTCAGGACTTCTGGAAAAAGCAGTTAAGGAGAGAAGGTAACAGATACACCCTCAGTGCAAAGCAGTGAATGTAACATCTCTGCTTTGCTGATGATCTGATTGTTTTGACAAAGGGTAATGCAGAGGCTGTTGCAGTTGTGGTGGATGTTTTGAAGCAATTTGAACTGATGTCAGGTCTTCGTTTTAACCCCAAAAAGAGTGAAATTTACCTTGCTGGGGTTGATGGTATTGAGACTGAGGAGATATTGAGATGTGGTTTCAATAAAGGAGAGCTGCCTTTTAGGTATCTTGGGGTAGTTTTAACATCCGGGAAACTTACAAAAATAGGATTGCAGGCTATTACTTGAAAGAATTACAGGGAGAATTACTGACTGGAAATCGAAGTGTCTCTCTTATGCAGGTAAAATGCAGTTGGTTGAGTCGGTTTTAGGGGGTATTCTGCAGTATTGGATGATGGTTTTTTTACTCCCTAAATCTCTTCTAAGGGAAATTGAAATGTTATGCAACAGATTTTTGTGGGGTAAAGAGGATGCTGAAAAGTCTAAAGTCAGTTGGGCTAATCCTAAAGAGGAAGGGGGGTTAGGCTTGAAGGACCTGTGTATTTGGAATGAAGCTAATGTTCTCCGTCACTTGTGGAGTTTACTGTTGCAAAGTGGCTCATTATGGGTGGCTTGGGTCTACAAGTACAGAATTAAGCACAGGGACATTTGGACAGTCAATATGCATACCGGTTCCTGGGTGCTTAGAAGAGTTATGAAGCTTCGGCCCTTGGCAGCACAATATGTTACGGTTGATCAGCAAGGGGAGATGCTGTGGAATGGTATAAGTATGCGAAACTTTAAGCTCAAGGATGTATGGGATACCATCAGGAAAAAAGCCCTAAAGTGCCTTGGTTTCATTTAGTGTGGAAGGGACTTCGTATTCCTAAACATAGTCTTCAGGTGTGGCTAATAATTAAGAACAGATTGGCAACTAGGGAAAGTATGGTTTCATGGGGTTTGCCTGTAGATGTCAGTTGTCTCCTATGTGATGCAGGGATTGATAGTAGGGCCCATCTGTTCATGGGCTGCAGTTTAACTTGTGCTATGATGGAAGTTTTCCTACCAGGTTTTTCTCGGGCCACTTGGGATAGACATTTCTCACAGGTTGTAGCAGAGCTGAATGGGACCAATCTGCAGATGGTTAGTAGAAGTCTTGGTTGGAGAATGGTGTTAAGTTGTGTATGGAAGGAGAGATGTAGTAGGGTGTTTACTGGTGATAGGAAGTCTTCCCAAGAAACCGTGGACTACATTACCGAGATCATTACTATGAAGGTTGGAAGCCACCTAGAGAGTAGGAAAATTTTGAATTATATACAGCTATAGAGTAACGTAGTTTGTTTGAGTAGTCTTTGATAGATGTCTTGTACTTAACTGTTTTTTTGGTGAAATGAAACCCTTAATTCATCAAAAAAAAAAAAATCAAAATTTCTAATAAAAATAGAAGTTTTAGAAATTCGCATTCGGATGCAATAAAAAATTTCGAGTATCTAAATTATGAAAACACAACTCCATCAAACAATTTGCAACCATACTTGCCAGATTTCTCCCATCAAAACAACCACATAATGTAATTGTTGGACCCATTCTACTTGGTGAGTGAAATTTGTTTGGTTGTGGAGTCAAAAACTCATAATTAGGATTATTTCCAAATGAAGATTTCGAATCAATAATAAATCCGGAAAAGGAAGGAAGAAAACAAGAACAATTTGCGGAAAGCGAATGTGTACATTATTTGACTTGTTCACTCTCCCTAATTACATTGAGTAGCGTGCACTCTCAATCTAGTTGCAGATCACGTGGAAGCTCAGACTAATGTCAAATGGAGTCACAAACACCATTTAAAAAAATTCCAATTTTTCTCCAAAATATATATACACAGTAACAGTCGGTGAGCAGCAAGGCAAGCATGATCATTGATCTCAATGATTGAAACGGGCATTGAGGATTAACAAAATTGATTGGAACGTACGTTCTTGTGATTTGAAAATGAAAGATGAGTAAATTAACATACACATTCATCTAGCTAGCTATGAAATGACACATTCCCTTTGTTTCATTCAAATAGTAATAATAATGATAATAATTGATAGGATACCATCCTTGTTAGACCAAACCAATCTACTGCCGCAACCAATAATTCAGCTTCAGATATTGTGGTTCGCCCACATTAGACTTGCTCAACATGAACATCATTGTAAGCAGTCTAGGGCGGGGAGTCAGCATACCCGCATTACTAGTGATATAACTGGTTCTCCATTGGATCGGCTAGGGTTTGTCATGAACCATGGTATTCAAACAACTCTCAGTTGGGAGAGGGTTTAGAACCTCATGAAGGGAGATTGAAGTTTTCAAAAGTTCACCAAACCTGATGCAGGATAAATTGTTATATTGAGGGTTATCTGGATTCGATGTCAAGTCATCAAAGGCTATATGATATAATGCAATGAATCATTGCATCTCAATAATATCGAGTTGTTGAGAGATGGTTCAAATTGACTTTTATATATTAGTCATTAACAGTTCACACCTATGGTTTCGGAATACTATATTGCCTCCATATTAATTAGGATTGGAGGCAATGGACATAGAGCTACCTCAACATCATTGACTCTTTCGATGACACAGATAAGAAATGATGATTCTGAAAGCCTAATTGAGTAAGTCTATATAAAGGAAACTATCTGAATTAGAAGAGGTGTACACAACATAAATACAATTACTCTACCATAATCGTCATAGACAATCCCCAATACGAACTGATTCTCATAATTTTCCCTTCTCATATATACATTCTCTTACTACCTTCCATTAATTCCAAACCCAATACAGTTAAAATCCAAAAACAAAAACCTTATAATCAACTACATAAAATCAAGTGGAGCATGCCCTGCACTTGCAAAATCATAATTATTCGTACGTGCTACTTTATTATATTTCATATCAATGTATATATGGTTGGTACATGCAAAATCATAGAGCAAATAAAGAGCTAAAATTAAGTATATATAAAATAACCGAAAAATCCTGAATCGTATCTACTACTAGACGTTTGTTTCAAATACTATGGAACTAGAAAATACCTTTTAATTTTGATAATCTCACTTAAACATTTTGACAAACCTGCTTTTATTTTGCTGCAGGGAGAAAAAAGAAAAATAAAAAAGGCAAATTGGCCACAACAAATAATAAGAAGAAAAGAAAGAGGGACCCTATCCCTAATGATGACCACTAGCAAGTAAAAGGAGTTGTCGATCGATCAAATATATATTAATAGTTATCCGGGCGGGCAGGCGGGCGGGTGGGCACCCATCTCTCTGTGAAAGTGGGGTCCAAAATGCACTCGTGCATCTTCCTTGGCCTCGTGCATTCCCCCATCTGCACATGCAATTATTCCTAGGGAGGAGGGGTTGCTTTCATCCCACACGTGTGACAGTCCATCAATGCATGTTCATTATTTTTGTCTACATCTTCTTCTGCTTCTCCTCTTCACGTCATTCATATATTTATATTATATTATATTATATTATATTATATGCCAGTTTTCTTTTTACCACTCTACTACTGTGTGTCTGTCTGTGTGTGCAGCTCTTTCTTTTACTATATAATAATAATAATATAATATTGTTATTTTAACACACACACACATATATATATATATGCATCTTTTACCTAGGTGGAATTGGATTGGATTCAGTCCAGTTACGTCTTAGCCGGACAGAAAGAATCTGGTCTGGTTACTCTAACTTCCTTACACCTCTTTTACTGGTTAATATTCATTTTGGTCATCCATGTATTAAGTTTGTAACTGTGTGGTCATCGACCTTTAAAATCATCTAACTCAGTTGTAACTAACCTATTTCACTTGTAACATCGTAGTCATTTCGTCAACTTTTTTCCAAAAAGTCCTTTCAATTTACACATTACCATGCCAACTCAATAATAGTTTCTATGTCTGCCATGTCACTGTCACCTATTTTAAATTCAACTCTTTTAACCAACCCTACTTCACTCAACTCGCTCGTCCCAAACCGACCCAAACTATATAACCCTCCTATTTAAGTGAATTAACATATTGAATTCATTTAAAAAACCATTCTGACCCTTCTTATTCTTATTCTTTAATTTCTTTCCCCAAAATATTCAACTCTAAAGATCACAATATTCTTAGTGTTTGGTTCATCTTCTTTCTTCTCTATTTGTGACTTCTTGCCCAATTCGCATATGCCATCGTGGACCCAAGTAAATAGAGGAAGAAGGTTTTATCGGCGTAGGGTTAAGTTAGGTTGCATGGTTTGATGGATTGAGTGTAGATGGAATAAATGACATGATAGTTGCTGGGGTGGAAAAATTGACAAGTTGGCGTGATGGACTTTTGGATGAAAAGTTAATAGAGTGACCACGATATTATATTTGAATTATAGGTTAGCAGCAACTAGGTAATTACTAATCTGCCCAAATGGTTTGGAGGACCAATAAAGCTTCATCTGGAGGGTTGAAGGGTGTGGGTACGTATACACTCTTGTACGCCTTGAGCTTCTTGAGGGTGGTTCTTTGCAACGCGGATAACAAGAGTGTAGTTAGAGAGAGTTGGAATGTGAGCTTAGGGGTGAGTGTATACGTGAGCGAGTAACAGAGAAGTAATACGTATCGGGGTGTGCCTTATGGGCGTGGGACCAAGCCTTTAGCGTACAACACAAGAGTGTGTAGTATCAGGCGTATGGTCAGGGTGTATGTGTCATGTCCAATGTTGAGTTGTCAACCTTGTATTTATAGGGACATTGTGGCATGGGCAAGAGCTCCCTCATCGATGGTTCACGTGCCAATGATCTAGGCCATTGGCACGTGAACCATCGATGAGGGTCTAGCTCATTGTAGGCTGGGCGACTGGTGTTCGGGACAAGCCAAGAGGGATGTCTCTGTGTGAATATAGTAGAGATGAATAAGCAGAAAGTGTGCCACTGTAGTGTGGCGTATATTGATATATATAGGGAAAAGATACAATGTACAATTACATATAAGTACCTAAACTCTATACTATCTCACACCCCCCTTCCTCAAGCCGGACTATGAATGCTAAGAAGACCGAGCTTGGACACCAAATCTTTGAAGCTTGGAGCACCAAGTGGCTTTGTCAATATGTCAGCTAGCTGCTGTGTTGAAGGTACCTGCAAAAGGCGAATAAAACCCGACGCCACAGAATCTCGAATAACATGACAATCTATTTCTATATGCTTCGTACGTTCATGGGCGACGGGATTCTCAGCCATCTTTATTGCTGAAACACTATCAGAATATAGAGATATGGGATGACAGATAACACACTGCAAATTAGATAACAAATAACTAAGCCATTTTTTTTTACTTAGATAGCTCCAGGAGGAGAATCAAGACAGTAAGGAGTAAATCAACTACAATCTACCCAATGAGTGAGGACTACCGACAACACTCTTGGGAGATATCTAAGAGCCATGTGTGCCACAAAATGGACGGCCCTGTTACCTGAGCAGCGAATCGAGCCAGGTTGAAAGAAGGTCATGAAGCCAACATCCGGGACATTCCTTGGACAATGACCTCGCCAGTAGCTCTAGACTTCCATAACTAAGCCATTTAAGCTCACAAGTAACCGAAGCTAAAGCACGATATTATGCTTCTGCAGAAGAACGAGAAACTGTGGTTTGTTTCTTAGATTTCCAGGATATCAAAGAGTTGCCTAAATACACACAAAAACCGGTGGTGGAACGACGTGAGTCGGGGCATCCAACCCAATCACTATCACTAAAGCCATGAAGCTTAAGTTCAGAATCAGCAGGAAAAAACAAACCTTTTCCAGGATCGTTTTTAACATATCGAACGACTTTGGAAGCAGCTTGTAAATGTAAATCAGTCGGTTGACTGACGAATTGACTAAGGTAGTTTACAGCAAAGCTAATATCAGGACGTGTTGTACATAGATATACTAAACGTCCTATGAGACGCCTGTAAATCGAAGGGTCATCTAACAAATTTCCAGAATTTTTGGACAATCGACTAGAAGCATCAGTTGGGAAAACAGAGGGTTTTCCACCAAGCAGACCAGAATCTTTTAGAATCTCAAGGGCATACTTACGTTGACATATATTGATGCCAGCAGCAGATCTCGCAACTTCGAGACCAAGGAAGTATTTAAGCATCCCTAAATCCTTGATAGTAAAAGTATTATGAAGCTGTGTTTTAAGATCAAAAATACCAGATTCATCATTCCCTTAATGATGATATCATTGACATACACTAACACAGCTATAAAAGAGTTGGTGCTGGATTTTGTAAATAGCGAGTAATCACACTTTGATTGAACATACCCAGACTTGAGTAAGAACTCAGTTAGTTTGAAATTTCACTGTCTACTTGCTTGCTTTAAACCATACAAGGATTTATTGAGTTTGCAAACAAGATTGGGAGAAGCTAGTGATACACCAGGAGGAGGGGTCATTAGACCTCCTCATATAAATCACCATGCAAAAATGCAGTGTTTACATCTAACTGAAATAGTTTCCAACCTTTAATAGCTGTTAGGGACAGAATAACACGAACTGTGGTCATTTTGGCCACAGGAGCGAAGGTCTCGACATAATCGATCCCAGTCGTTTGAGTGTACCCTTTTGCAACTAAACGAGCCTTATAACGCTCAATGGAACCATCAGCCTTATACTTGATTTTAAACACCCATTTACACCCTATAGGCTTCTTATCATGAGGCAAGGAAACAATAGACCAAGTATTAGTTTTATGCAAAGAATCCAACTCTGAAGACATAGCTTTAACCCAATTAGGAGACTGAACTGCAACTCTATAAGTAGCAGGCTCATCTTCAGAGTTTACAGCTAAGACAAAACGTTGGTGATCTAATGATAATCTTGCAGAAGAAACAACTGACTGTATAGGAAAACGTACAGAACTACAAGAGTAATCCTGAAGGTAAGCTGGTGGTTTGATAACCCTACCAGATCCATTAGTTGTAGTTGTCTCTGCTAAAGGAACTTTAGGAATATTGATGACACTCGATTTGACGTGATTATCAGCCTCATTTAAGCAACATTTCCTTGCTTAAGACATGGCTTTTAGGGTAGAATAACGAATATTCAATCAATTGCCCTATCTCCTGCCATTTGTGTTACCTTGGCCCGTTTCGGGTCTATTTGATGGTTTTCTAGTGTTTTTACGTTAGCACAGGTTTTTGCCGTCAAATAAAGTAGCCATGGACGTGTCTAAGGCATTGGAACCTCGAGGGATTGCACCGGCATCGATCAAAGGAGCCAACCAAGTCAAACAAATTCCTGTCCGGTTTACAAAGGAGTTTTCGCCGAAAATAACCCTTTATTTTTGGCGAAAATATCAGCACAAATCAACTAAGGCCAACTGAAGGATATTTTCGGCGAAAACATATAGCTTTCGGACCGAGAACTTATTCGGCGAAAATCACAGGAGAATCAGTCGGAGGACCCGTCCATTTGTACCAACATTTTCGGCGAAAATAATCCCTTATTTTCGGCGAAAATAACAGAAGGAATCCGACGACTTAGGGTTTAAGTATAAATACTTAAACCAGCGGCCCAGGAATGAAGAATCAATTCATTATTCATCTTTTCACAAATCAGACTTTTGAGAGTCAGCCGACTCTAGGGTCGATAGATAGAGTTTAGAGAGTTCGAAGATCCGTGGAGAGATCGTGACGCCATCCTTCCACCTCGGAGAACTTGGAGCTTAAAGTTGAAGATCCAGGAGATTGAAGCTTCGCGGGAGTCGTCAGAATTAGGTTTTTCAGTTCTTATCTGTTCTTCCTCTGTATGATGATCTTCATTGTTGCCTTTGATTCTCTTGTTTCTGATATGAGTAATTGAACTCGTAGAGCTTAGATTAGATGAACCCTAAGTGACCCAGGGCTTTAAAGCGGTCACGGATCGGCGGTGATTAGATTCGAAATTCAATCAGTTCTTTTTCATGTTTGATTTGTTCTTCCTTGTTCATGTTTCTTGTCTGGATTGATCACCTAGATTTGATTCTTGTTAAGCTAAGGATAGAAGCGAACGCTCGCCTTACTTTAGAACATCGAATTGAACAATTAACCTTATAATTGGAGCGTGCCTTTCGTAGGAACCGGTTAGGGTTAATCCACTGCAAGATTAACTCATTAATCATTAGTAATTGCACCAGTTAATTAAGTCGTTGCGAGAGGCGACCGTACCCGGGCGGCTAGTTAATCTTGGTAGTTAGAACGGATAGAGCGAACGTTCGCCGGTCTTAAACCTAAGGGTAAGGAGTTATGGTGGTGTATAGAAACCGATTGAATTAGAATTAAAAACCGCTGATCTGTTGATTGCCAATGCGCTGGTGATCTAAGGGGGATTCGAAATCTAAGTTCGTCTATCTTCTCGTTAGTCAACCTTTTAATATTTCTGCCTTTTATTTTCCTTTGTTCATTAGATTAGAAGTCGTGGAACTCACACCACGCACAACCTGTTCAAACCTGAGTAAATTGCCAACATATTTGAGTAGTCAATTAGTAGAAACCCTGTGGAATACGATCTACCCTAGCTTCACAGCTTGGTAGTATTTGATACCGCTAAAACTGCAGCATCAAATATCATTAGAGAACCCAGTACTTGTGGGAATATCATTAGATAACCAAAACAAATCAGAAGATTGAGATAACTGATCTGAATTTTTGATAAACTCTCGAGGGATTACAAAAGGAAACAAGGATTCATGAAAAATGACATCCCGTGAGACAACAATCTGATTTGTAGCCAAATTGTATAAACGGTACCCCTTTGTATGAGGAGGAAAACCTAAAAACACACAAGCTGAAGCTCGTGGATCAAATTTCAATTGTTGTGGACTTAGATTGGCAGCATAAACAAGACAACCAAACACACGTAAGTGATCAAAAATAGCTTCTTTGGAAGTTAAAACTTCGATAGGAGTTTATTATCCAGAATCGGGGTAGGCAATCTATTAATAAGATGAACTACATGAACCACATCATAACCCCAAAAAATAGTTGGCAAAGACGATTGAAAAAGAAGAGCCCTAGCCACATTCAGTATGCGTCTATGCTTTCTTTCTACTCTCCCATTTTGTTGGGACGTGTAAACACACGTAGTTTGATGATCAATACCTTTAGAACTATAGAAATCAACCATGTTGAATTCTAGACCATTATCAGTTCTAATAGCTTTAACCAAACAATCATACTGAGTTTGAACCATATTAACAAAGTCAATGATGAGAGTTCGAGTTTCAGACTTTGAGGACATCAAACGAACCCAGGTGTATCGACTGTGATCATCTACTATCGTGAGAAAAATACCTGTGACCTCCTAGAGAATGAGTAGAATAAGGACCCCATATGTCCATATGAATTAGATCAAAACTATGCTCAACACGATTACAACTATCAGAAAACTTGGTTCTACTCTGTTTGGCAGTCGGACAGATTCTACAATGGAAGTTTTTATTCACTAAACAACCAGAATTGTTCTGTAACTTGGCAGAAGAATGACCTAACCTGTAATGCCAGAGATCAAAAAACACACTTGGAGAAGACGACTTAACGGCCAAAGCATGACTGCTGCTGTCCGACTGAAGCAGATAAAGTCCTTTGCTGAATTTAGCTATACCAATCATCCGTGAATTGGACTGATCCTGTATAATACAACAATCAGATGAGAATACAGCTTTACAAGTAAGTCGAGACGTCAACTTGCTAATTGATAGTAGATTAAACGAGAACTCAGGAATGACTAAGACATCATGAATGACCAGTTGTTCTGTAATTTTGGCAGAGCCAATATGTGAAACTGAAATCCTACTTACATTAGGAAGGATTACAGACATACCAGAAACAATCTTATACTGAAAAAGAAGAGACACGGAGCAGACTACATGGTCTGAAGCTCCGGAATCGACAACCCATACACAAGAGGGTGAAAGACGACTAGTAGCAAGAATCGTACCTTGGGTGTTATCGGACGGCCCATCTTGAGTCTGAGAAGGAACAGATGAGCTAGGCTCATACGGTGAATCGACGACAGGAACCGCAGAGGTAGCTTGAGTGCTGGTGACACCGCTGGCAAACCCCGGACTTGGACCCAGAGCTTGTGAGGCAGACCCGTGCCCTTGGAAAAGAGAATAGAGCGACCGATACTGCTCTTGGGAGATAGTCACCCCACCGGAGTTGTCTCCTTGCACCGAACCACCAGAACCGCCAGAGCCAACTGTCTACTCAACAGACTGAACCGCATTGACCGGAGCAATCAGACGCCTTTGGTACCCAGGGGGAAACCCTATCTTCCGGTAGCATTTCTCAACTGTGTGACCGATGAGTCCACAGTGAGAACAGAGAGCCTCTTCGTGCCTCGCTTGAATCTCGGGCCTGTCGCCACAAGACCGTGAGATGATGAAGCTAAGTCAGCCGTTGCAGCTTGAGCACCACTACCCAAAGAAGACGAACCAGCCACGCCTATTTCTTGTTCTTCTTGGGAAACCATCGAGAACACTTGATTGATATTGGGAAGAGGCTCCGATCGAAGGATTTGAGATCTGACTACCGCAAATCCTGGGTTTAACCCTCGCAAGAACCTGATGATCTGTTCTGACTGGAAATAGCCACGAACCCTAATCAACGCATCACAGGAGCAACGTGGTGTGCAAACACAGGAAGGCAAAGGTCAAAACATAGCGTACTCGTCCCAGAGAACCTTGAACCTGGTGTAATAGGAAGTCACCGAGAGTGCCCTTGATGGAAATTACTGATCTGATCGTGAAGATCATTTATGCGAACCAAGTTGGACCTGCTAAACCATTCTTGCAGATCTACCCAGACGTCTCTCGTGGAGTCAAGCCAAAGAACGCTTTGTGCGATTTCTGGAGCAATCGCTTTGTTAAGCCAACCCAAAACCAAAACATTTGCCCGCTCCCATGCGGCGAACGTCGAATCAGTTACCGCCAGATCCACCGCAGACCCATCTACGAAGCCAACTTTGTTCTTCGCCACCAACGCTCTCTTCATTGACCTCGCCCAAGAAAAGTAATTGCTCGGCCCAGAGAGAACAGTCGACACAAGCATAGTGCCGGGATTATCATTCGCGCTGATGAAGAACAGATGATCGGCGAAAAGAAACGGTACATCGACCGGAATGAGAGGCGGAGGAACACCACGAACCATTGTTCAGAGAACAAGAAAGAAAGAAAGATCGTGAAAGAAGGGAGGAAAGAACACACTGAAAAGGGAAAGTAACCCACTGAAAACACACGTGGATCTACACGTGGCTGAAAGAGAGAGAAAAATCTGATACCATGTGAATATAGTAGAGATGAATAAGCAGAAAGTGTGCCACTGTAGTGTGGTGTATATTGATATATATAGGGAAAATATACAATGTACAATTACATATAAGTACCTAAACTCTATACTATCTCACACTTTGACATGACGTGACTGGTCTGCAGACCATGCTGGTGTGACAGGTGACAGTGTGGGCACCATACTGCTAAGGTGACTTGAGGTGAGGAGTCAATACCTGTTCTGTCAGGTTAGGTGGGAGTGAGGGCGGACGAAAGGTAGAGGACAGTTCAACCGTCGACCTAGGGACCCTTGAGCCTAGGGCCCATCAGTTACATTTAGCAGGTTGATGACCAGATGATTACATACCTATTAAGTTAATGACCAAAATGGATATTAGTCCCCTCTCTTACTTCATAACTTCAAATTCATCTTTATAAATGAAACTAAATAGAAAATTGTTGAATAAAATTCATAAAAAATATACTATAAATTGGGTTATATGATTTGAACTATATATAACAGTGCGGCACTATGAATAATGAATTTGTACATTCTTATACTGATTGATAAATGAATCTTAGAGAAAATCCAAAAGACATAGATTTGGAGTAGACATAGATTTATAATTAGTTTGCACATGCTTTCTTTGATTTCCGCCAATACTTAGAAATCAGAAAACAATGTTTATTGCACACTGCTGTATGTATATACATTTGCTTACTGCATATATGATAAATAGTTGCATGCATTGCTTGCAGCAGTTAGTTTTTTTTGTTTTTCTTTAGCTCTGAACAACATTAATTTAATTAGAAGCCACCACTTTCACAGTAACAGAACAGGCTAACAGCCGGTCATAAATTCTTCCCCAACCTCCATCCGTCAAAATTCCTGACAACGGTGGGACTCAATAGTAAATTTATATCGGTGGGACTCCATATGATTAACGCTTTTACAATATTATTACCCCCACATAAACGAAAAACCACTAATGTAAATGTATGTAAGAGAGTGATGCAATCCAACTCCTGCAAGTCGTAGTTATCAACTAACAAAATTATCCCAAATTATACACATACTGTCTCAGCGTACATGAACATGACATACATCATCCCAAAATATAGTTCCCATGCAGTATCGTCAACTGTTAGACTACAAAATAGAAACCACTGTGTGAAAATATTACAAAACGGAAACCATGTGCACTCATAGATCATACATTGAAGGGTTGAACATGCATGGTCGCGGTTGAGAATAAGAAAGCTCACATACCTATTGTAGGTTAGTGGCATTGTATTTATAGAATATTGTATACAATAATTAAATACAAAATCCGTAAATATATTCTATAATTAATTGAGATATTCTTGAGATAATTGGAGAATATTTTGTACATAATTGTAGGATCATATTTTATCCTCATTAACCTCCCGCAAGCCAAAGGGCGGCCGCACTTTGAGCTTGGATCGTAGCATGTTGAACCGAGACGAAGACAAGGACTTGGTGAGCGCATCGGCTATTTGATCTTTAGTGGATATGTAGGCTACGTGTAATGACTTGTCCTCCACTCTTTCGCGAACAAAATGAAAGTCGATCTCTAGGTGCTTCGATCTCGAGTGGAATATTGGATTAGCTGTCAAATATGTGGCATTGATGTTATCACACCAGAGAGTAGGAGAGGGCTGGACCGGCTGACCAACTTCCTTGAGAACCGATACCAACCACGTGACTTCCGAGGCAACCGTGGTGAGGGCGCGATATTCAGCTTCTGTTGAGGAGCGAGCGACAGTACGCTGCTTCCGGCTGGACCATGATATAATGTTGGGACCATAGAAGGTAACATAACCCGTAGTGGAACGCCTATCAGCGGAGTCGCCACCCCAATCCGCATCGAAGAAGCCTTGAAGACATGTCGAAGAGGATGGACGAATGAGGAGACCAAGCTCAGCTGTCCCTCGAAGATAACGGAGGGCACGCTTGCGCTGCATCCAGTGTTGGGCAGTTGGGGCATGCATAAATTGTGAAAGACGAGCAGTAGTGAATGCCATATCTGGACGGCTCATAGATAAGTACTGAAGGCCACCAACTAGTTACCGATATAAGGTCGGATCATTAAATGGCGTGGAATGAGGAGTCGAAGTTGTCGTGGAGGATGGGATAGAGAGAGGCTTCGAAATGGCCATGCCTGCTCGATGTAATAAATCATTTATATATTTGGTTTGTGTCAAGTGTAGACCATCAGAGGAAGATTGAACCTGTACGCCCAAAAAAATAATGAAGCCGACCAAGATCCTTTATCCGAAAAGTACCAGCTAGATAATCGAGCAAGCGACTCGTAGTAGGAGTGTCAGACCCCGTCAAAATAATATCATCAACATAAACAAGGAAGAAGAGAGTTACCCCACCGATACCATAATAAAATAAGGAATGATCCACTTGGAGCCATGAAATCCGAACTGAACGAGAGCATCTCGAAGGCATGAAAACCACGCACAAGACGCTTGCTTGAGGCCGTATATTGATCGTTGTAGAAGACACATATGATCGGGGTGCTGAGGATCTATAAAACCAGGTGGTTGTTCCATGTATACCGTCTCATCCAATTTCCCATGTAAAAAAGCATTTGAGACATCGAGCTGCTTGATTTTCCACTGTTGAGATACTGCAATAGATAGAATTAAACGAACACAAGCCGGTTTAATAACAGGACTAAAAGTCTCCAGGTAGTCTACCCCTTCAGTTTGATGGTATCCCTTTGCTACCAAACGATCCTTATGTCGAGCTATGGTTCCGTCCGGATTTTTCTTTAGTCGAAAAACCCATTTGTTACCAAGAACCCGATAGTGTAAAGGACGTGGAACCAAACGCAACGTGGTGTTGTCGAGAAGAGCTGTAAATTCGGCTGCCATTGTCGACCTCCATGACGGGGATTGATTTGCAGCAGTAAAGCATGTCGGCTCCTCTTCAGTAAGATAGGAGTGCCAGGCCCGTGGTTTTAAAGAACCCGTCCGGAGCCTGGGGACCATCGGGTGTGTGCTGACGGGCTGAGGTGGACCAGTAGGAGGCAAGGGCGGCCCAGACATGGCCGCGTCCTGTGTGATGGCTGGAGGAGAGGAGTTCTCGGGCCGAGCTGCAGTAGTCGGCCGAATGGGGCTAGTAGGTGGAGAGCCCAATACTTGCAGCGGCTGTGCTGAGATGGAGGGAACCAGTTGACTAGTGGGCCGGCCCAAGGTAGGCTGGGCAGTTGGTAGCGGCAACAAGGGTGGCTGCACATCATCCGACCGAAGAAAAATCAGATCAGAACCGGAGGTATGGGCGTAACTATTCGGAACCTAAAAGGGAAACACTAATTCATCAAAAAGAACATGGCGTGAAACATGAATTTTCTTCGTGAGCATGTTCAAGCAAAAATAGCCCTTGTGGCGTGTGCTATATCCAAGGAAGGTACTTGGCGCCGACTTCGCATCCAGTTTGTGAGCTGTATATGGTTTAAGCCGTGGGAAACATAGACAACCAAAAACACGGAGAGAGGAGTAATCCGGATCAGTATTAAATAGGCGATAGTATGGGGTGTCATGATTTAATACCGACGAAGGCAACCGATTAATGATATGTACGGATGCTTGGAAAGCATAGGGCCAGTATTGGAAGGGAAGCTTGGCTTGATGTATGAGAGTACGCCCTGTCTCCACAATGTGTCTATGCTTTCATTCAACACACCCATTCTGCTCGGGATTGTGTGGGCACGACGTTTGTTCCGTGATTCCATGCTCCTTTAGATAAGTAGACAGCTTTTGCTATTCACCTCCCCAATCTACTCGAAAGGACCGAATCGGCCTGCCAAAATACTTTTCAATAAGCATGCGAAACTGAATAAAGACGCTTACTAGATCTAATCTGAACTGCACAAAGTAAACCCACGAGTACTTGTTGAAATGATCATAGAATAAAATATAATAGCGTTGTCCAGAAATAGAAGTAACCGGTGATGGCCCCCACACATCACTACAAATCAAATCAAGTGGTCCTGAAGCATGAAAATTCGAAAGTGGAAAAGGTAGTTAATGCATCTTCCCGAAACAACAGTCTGGACAAATAGCAGGAAGACGCTTATTAGAAAAAGGTAAAGCAGAACGACGAAGAACACGCTTCACGCTATCCAGATTCGCGTGGCCCAATCTTTGATGCCAGGTCGGTAGCGAGGTAGAGTGAGCTTGCGGCCTAGCATCCATCTTGAATAACACCAACGGAATCAGATAGAGACCATCCCTACTCTGGCCTCGGAACAGCTGACGACGTGTTGCTAGGTCCTGAATAACCACAAAGTGTCGATAGAAGATGAGGGCAAGATTATTATCACGAGTCAGGGCACTGATAGATAAAAGATTCTGACAAGAACGTGGTACATATAACATCCGATTCAATTCAACAGGTGAAGCAGATAGAAGCATAGTCGAACAACTAGAGCGAGATATCGGAACATAATTACCATCACTGAGTTGCACTTGGTCCTTCCTCTGATATTCAGAATGCAAAGATAAGTTCGCCAAATCATTTTTCAGATGATGATTCGTCCCGGAGTCCAGCGTCCACATCTCCTATGTATCATGATGAGGAGAATTAGCATAATAGGCCGCAGGTGGTAACGAACTATTAGGCTGCAGAGGAGAAGGGCAGGAACGATAATGATGGCCCTGGCCCTGACAATTAAAGTAGATCAATGGTCGACTTGGGTACTGCTGGGAGACGAAATGTGGGCCTCGGGTAGACTATGGCCCATTGAATTGTCCCGCCGAGAAGCCTCTAGGTTGAGTTGGTCGACCGGCAGCTGCTGTATGCGGGCCAGAGTAGCGGCCCACTTGAGTGGAAGGAGGGCAGAACCGGCCCTGTCGATGATAGGAGGGGCGGGCAGGCTGTGTATTTCGGCCATAGTGTGCTTGAGGCGGAGATGAAAAATCATTGGCAGCGAGATCGCATTCTTTAGCCATCAGCAAACCATGAAGCTCCAGGAATCCAGGTGGGGTTGGCCTATTGCGGAGACTTCAAACCAGTGGCTTGTATGCGTCATTCAGGCCATGTATCAGATGGTCGACGAAATCGTCTTCGAGAATAGCAGCACCAAGGGAACGCAGGCGATCAAAAATAGATTTTGATCGTTTTAAATATACCATCATCGTGTCAGTACTCTACTTTAAACCATAAAGCTGAGTCTTCAGGGCGCGGATCTGAGACAAACTTCCAACTCCGTAAGCCACGACAAAAGCTTTCCAAGCATCAAAAGCAGTAGTCACACCAACGAGGGTATGCAAGGTGGTCTCCGAGACGGAGCTGATTATCCAGCCGAGAACGAATTTATCTCTACGAAACCAAGATGCATATAACGGGTTATCTGACCCATCATCAAGGAGGACTGCAGGCGACGAAGAACTTCCATCGATATGGCCATATAAGTCATGATTGGCGAGAAGTGGCTCGAACTGGAGCTTCCAAAGCAGATAGTTCTCAGTCGTAAGCTTGATGGCGAGAGTATTCGGTAGGGACGGTATGAAAGTAGCGAGAAATGTGGGAGTGTAGTCAGGGGAACTATGTGGTAACGTGGTGTCAGACATGATTGGAGTGTGGAGAAAGTTTAGAATGGAAGTAGAGTGTGGAGGAAAGAAGACGGCTGGAACAGGGGAGAGTGGAGGGATAACAGCAGATGGAGAATAGTGTTAGGGTTTTGGGAGGAGAGAGGAATAAGAGACGGTCAAATTGGACCGAAATTTTGCTCTGATACCATGAGAATAAAAGGCTCACATACATATTGTAGGTTAGTGGCATTGTATTTATAGAATATTGTATACAATATTTAAATACAAAATCCGTAAATATATTCTATAACTAATTGAGATATTCTTGAGATAATTGGAGAATTTTTTGTACATAATTGTAGGATCATATTTTATCCTCATTAGCGGTGACGTACCGCTCGTTGACCGAATCCCAATCTTCGACTAAAGTCACTCACCTCCCCATCGGGTTCTTGAACACTACAGCCTGTGTTGGCCCATTAAGTCGCATAAATTGGCATGTCGATGAACACTCCAACAATGACAACACCGCCATATATGTTGCGTTCAGATGAATGGTCGTGATGCCGTTGTCAACCGTGGGGTGTCCTTGTCTAGTGGAGAACATAAGACGTATGAACACATACTCTCAAAGAACACAAACCACACACATTATTCAACCACAATTCATTGCTTACCCGTCTCCACTTTCAGTGGCATGCCCAAACACGTCAAATATGGTCATTAGCAGGAACTACAATCGCAAATGCGATAGTCAATTCACCTTCTTGGCTCGAGGGGGCGACCAAGGACCCATGAGATGTTGGTTCTTGATTTCTTGGGCAACATTGGGTCACTGGGCATCTCCGTCGTCAATTTGCGATCACAAGTCGCCACGAAAATTGGCGGATGACTACTTCCGTAACTAAAGACGCACAAGTCATCCCATTATTTAGGGCAACAAACCCCAAACACTAAACACTAGTTCAACGTCATGCCTTACCTATGGTAAATCCCACATAATTGGTATGGATGATGACGGGTTTCTAATCCTTTGATTGAAATTGAGGATTATCTAGACAACTAACATGTTGTTATTCATAAAACCCTAATTTGTATGATTGAATTGATGTTTGATTCTTTCTCTTTCATTGATTTCGTGCGCATAGCCTAGAACGAGAGTGAATTAGACAATTAAGAAGTCGCTTGGCCCTACCACTAGCTTGAGAATAGGATCAATAGACCTAATATCTTTGCATTATCGTTGTGACATTTCACCGAACACCTTGCATGTATTCTTGAAAATCCATAGGTTAGTTTGATCATAGGAACCTTTGGATTAGATAGGATATATAGTATCCCATCGGCTTAATCTAGGAGTTGGAACTACCTAAGGAAGTGTCGAGTCATCATTGCTCACTATCCAAGATTGCATATCATCGATCCATGTTACCGAACTAGAGGGGATTCAAGTTTGGAAAACCTACCTAATCATACTTGAAATCTCACAACTTATCAACTTGTTACTTTTGCATAATTAGTTTAGTTAGATCGCAAACATTTTCAAACCAACCAACTGGTCCGCCCACGATGATCGTGGCGTACAATGAGGTTCAAACCTAGAGAGTTTGAGCTGTTAAGTTCTGTTCGCCTTACTCTTGTGCTCTAGTGGACGTCTGGGTGGTACCTCGTAAGGTGTATAGGAAACAATAGTAAGCGAACATGCAATTTAAGTGTTTGTGAGTGGGGGTAAGGTCATATGAGTGAGAGACAGAGAAGTATCGGGGTACCCCTTAGGGTTTTGGGTGATCGATATCCTTGAGCGTACTAGCCGAAACCTATAGCTCAAAGCGTATCTCTGCATGTTTGCGTGGTGTTGATTGTCTGTACTTGTTGGAGGGTTGGTCCTCCTTATTTATACTCTTCGGTCCCTCAATTGGGGGAGAGTCTCTTCCCATATGGGAGTTGTACTCCGCCTCTGAGGTGGAAACTTGGGCGGCTAGGGTTTTCACATTCTCGTGGTGGGCTAGGAACTCGCGCGGCCCAAGTGACTTATCCGGAACCCTAGGTGATGAACTGTAAAATAGTGATCAAATAACTACCAAGCTAGAAGCGAGTTAGATCATATTCCACGGGTCTCTACTAATCATCTACTCAAATGAATCGGAAAATTATTCGGGTTTTCACAAGTTGTGCGTGGTGTGAGTTCCACGACTTCTAATCTAATACACAAAGGAAATTAAAAGACAGAAAGATTAAAGGGTTCGACTAACGAGAAGATAGAAGAGCTGGACTCGAATCACCCTAAGTTCACCAGAGCATTGACAATCACAAGACCAGCGGTTTTCAATTCCAATTCATTAAGTTCTCAGCCACCACCATAACTCCTAACCCTTAGGTTTAAGACTGGCGAACGTTCACTCTATCCGATCTAACTACCAAGATTAATTAACCGTCTGTGTGTTCACTTCTGCAACGGAAAACTAACTGGTGATATTGATTAAGAACAGTGAGTTACTCTAACCCTAAATGGTTCCTATGAAAGGCACACTCCATTGATTAGGTTAATTGATTGATTTGAGTTCCAAAGTAAGGCGGGCATCTGGAGACTAACGTCTTGCGACTAATCTTAACTTAACACGAATCTAATCTAGGCGTCAAGTAGATAAGAAATGAGGGAAACAAAGAACAAATAATCACACAAGAGAAACTGCCTAAATTAAGATCTAATTACCGTCGATCCGTGACCGCTTTAAAGCCCCGGGTCACTTAGGGTTCATCTAATTTAAGCTCTATGAGTTTAGCTACTCATTTTCATAATAGAAGAAGCAGAAGCAACAAAATAGTTCATCATACAAAGGGAGAACAGATAGAAACTGTAAAACCTAATTCTGATGACTCCAGCGAAGCTTCGATCTCTGGTGATCTTCACTCCTAGCTCCGAGCACTCCGAGGTGGAAAGATGGCGTCCCGATCTCTCTGGGAACTCTGAGGATGCTCTCTAAACTCTGTCTGTCGACTCTCAAAACTCTAATTGAATGTTCTGTTAAAGGTGTGTCCATGTATGAGGTCGCGGGCTCCTTAAATAGCTGTTTTCCACTGTTTGGGCCAAGTTCTCGGCGAGAATATTGAAGTTCTCGCCGAGAACTTCTTCATAAACCTCAGAGGAGTTTCGACGAGAGTTTTGGCTCTTGAAAATTGAGTTTTCAGCGAAAAATGCAAAGTTTTTGCCGAAAACTTTCAAAGTTTTCGCTGAGAACTTTAGACCTAGGTAGAATTCCAAATTGTTTCGATGATTCCCGCTCCGTTTGAGCTCCAATTTCGTCCCCGTTTGAAGCGCTAGACTCGTGAGAGAGCCTTATATAATGTGTTAACTTGTAGGCTCAACATAAAAAATCAAAAACAAGGTAAAAATAGTCACGAATGGACAATGTACGCACTAGGAGCCGATAATCATATAATTAACACATTTACAAATACTCATCAAAATTGCATCAAAGGGTATGAAATGTCACTTAATTGGGGTCGATAATCCCGATAATTATAGTATCATCAAAACACCCTACACTTAAGCTTTTGCTTGTCCTCAAGCAAACTGAATAGAAAACGCTCATGTTCACAAATGATAGGATCGATTAAATTGAAGTTCAAGCTTTCACAATGACTTATTAGACAGCTACTTCTAGAACAAGAAACCTAACATGCATACTGATCAGCCAAACAACCTGGTCTCACTAGAAACTGCACACGACAAGAAGTAGTAAACAATCATGCACGGATTTGACCTGATCGACCAGACTCCTCACACATAAAATATTTAGTACAAGGGAAACTCTCACTCTCTGTGTTTAAGGACGTGTTTCTGCTCTCAATCATTTTCTGTTATTGAATTCTGTCATAAGTTTGCAATTCGACCACATCTCCACCACTGTGACAACACGAGGAACTAGTCAAGAAGGACTTCCCTGCTTAGGACTGTAACGAGTTCTACACTACAAGGGTTAAGATGAGATGGATGATGGGAGTGTGTGATGATGGCTTTGGTGCGGTGTAGCTTCCGACTAACTTCCCTCGAATCTAGCTTACGGCTTCCTACCGTCTAACCAGACACGAGTGGAATAGAGTACGCTCGTCCTATGATACCCTCAAGAAACCTAGCACTTTATTTTCTTTACACACATTTTTTCCTGAATTTTTTTCATTCTTCCATATGTAGGGAGATGAACGTTATTGAACTGAACTATAAACTTGAAAACTTTTGAACTCTTTTTCTACATTTTATTTTTTTTCTTAGTTTCTTCTTTTTCTATATTTTTTTTTCCTTTGTGCCGATTCTTTCTTTTAGTTGCTAGAGGGGTTTACACGTCTGGACATAATAGCTAAGACCACCTATTTAATGGCTATGGGCAAGTTACCACGAACCGACTTCCGGTAGGCTAATCTAGAACTACAACCACAGGGGATCAATGGGGAATGAAAGAATGGGGAATTGCTGTAATGTATATCGAACCGAAAGAACAGGCCAAGCTCAAGGGTTTAAACCTAATGGATTTAACGTTAGGTAGGCAATGTGGCTTAGTAGCTGAATCTAGGTGCCCCTATCATTCTAGAACTCGTGTCATCGTGTGGTCTCGAATAGGTCTCATGCAAATTCTAACTCATTCAAGCAAACAGAAAACCACTCAAAAAGAATTGAAATTGCAAGTTACGTGCAATGGATCAAAAGCTCACATTTGGTTGCTAGTTGGATTCGGTCATTTTCATGCAATCAAGGTGACAAACAACAAGTGTGATTTTGAAAAATCTGTTCTGACTAGGCAATTCAGCATCAAAGTATACACGTTGGTTCTCAGGTTCTAGGTTAAGCAGTCTAAGCATCATTATGACAAATTGAACAACAACTTAACATCAAAAATAAAAAACCGAGCAATTCTAATGCTAGTGATACTGGAAAGGCACCACAGAACACACAAAAACACAATTAAGGGCAATCAAGTTCATGCAAGGTTCTCTAGCATCCTACCCCACACTTAAATCGTTTTGTGTGCTCACAGGACTAAAGCTAGAGTTGAGAGTGGAATAGAAGAACCTGGACCGAGATGACTGATGTAGGGGATGAACATGGGTCCTCGGAGCGGGGAGGGAATCTACCAAAGCGAAGGAAAAAGTAGTAGACCCTAAGCAAAGGGAATCTACCAAACTATCTGCAAAACAAAAACAAATGAAAGATAAAAAGGAAACCGGGACAAGTCTCCCAGATCCACACAGAAAAAAGTTGGATCGAAATCCGAAAAGAAGAAATAAAAAGAAAGGAAAAGGAAGAGGATACAACCCGATCACTGCTGGTCAGGTGCATCGGGAGGTGGAACGTGGAGGACGTCGTTGACCTGCCGCTGCCACGGCAGCTGCACCTCGTACCTCTCATCATCGCGGCGCATGTGCTGCTGCATAATAACCCATCTGACATCCTGGGTGGCGGTGTCTGTGACTCGCCACTCCTGGAGTCGCTCGTACAGCTCTCCAAGATCAGCTGGATGCGGTCGGAACTGAGGGTGGGGCACCTGGAATAGATCCTGAGGGGCGACTGCTGCTGAGATGCATACCCTGCATGCTGCTGTGGCGAGGGTATATGACCGTCAAACTCCGGCTCCGGGTGAGGAAGCTGCTCCTCAGAATCATCTTCTTCCTCCGACTCGGCCTCGTGGTAGAGTGGAGGAGCTGCCGGCACCTCTGGACCGTGGTCCAACTCGAGGTCGTACTCGACCGCTAAATCACCACCTATGGTGTGTACTATGCGACGTGGGACGTCCGGGCCATATGACTGGATGAGACCGAGGGAGATGATGAGTCGGCCTACGAAGTTACCGCCAAGGAGTGAGCGAGGCGGCTTCAGCTTCTTGGTCTTCTGGTGGAAGAGGCGTGCAAGCACCCATCCTGGATGAAGCGGGTAAGCCTCCCGGATAGCATGGAGAAGTATGAGCTCCTCTCTGCTGATGTGGTGGCAGTCCTTCTCTGGAGGAAACAACAGGGATCTACGCCAAACCATATGAATGAAACGATAGAGAGGGTGAAAGAGTGACCTGACGGAGTTATGAGCCATGGTCTGAACATCCGGCACTCCAGTGATGTGGCTCCAGAGCGCGTCATATTCCGGGCCTTTGCCCGAGTTGTTCTGCCAACCGAGGTGGTGATCCTAGTAGTGCTCCAGTGGGATGTCGAGATGAGCAGAGAACTCATCGTAAGTGAATGCCTTGTACACCCCACCAAGATAGAAGGAGACGACCTTCTTGTGCTGCCTCTTCTTGTGCTCATCCAGCTCGAAGGTGGCCCAGAATTCCTAGAGCGCGATGTCTGGGAAGTTGTCAGCTATGGTGGTTTGCTCTAGAAGTCCTGAAGGTGTCAACGAGTGGAGCACATTCTGGTGCCAATCCTCATCGTGCGCGAGGAGGGAGTCAAGGGACAATGGTCGCACGTCGGCTCCGGGAATGTGCTGGAGATTCTGGTAGCGCTCAAAGTAATGCACGGGCAAGCGGGCAACCGTGGGGTGGTACCCGACGCGGCCTGGAAATGCCGGAGGAAGGACGTGGATGGCGGGAGTGACTGGGGCTGGTGCCCTAGAGCTAGAGCCGGTGTCAAGTCTGGCCTTAGTCCTGCGCTCATTGGTTACATTCCTATTGCATAGCAAGAAAAGAAACCAGATTAGTCAACTAAGAACCTACCCCACACTTAGTAGAAAAACTCAATTTCACAAAGAAATGAGGAAAACCGAGTGGGGGTAAGCAAAGCGAGTAACCAGTAATTACAATGAATCACAAAACACGAAAGGGACTAGCCAGAATGTTAACATCAGAATTAGAGTCCAAAAGTCAAACCGACATTCAAAAAGTCAACATTAGAACGCATTGAACACTAATCATGGCAATTACTAGCACAAATCAGGAAATGACGACATAACATCAGCTCTGACAACCAACAAAGTGATACGAACGTGAATGGACAAACATGGCAGCCAAATGAGCAACAACAGTTCATGGTCAAACCGACATTCATAAAAGTCAACATAATAAAGAATCATTCCTTTAAGCATAGAAAATCATGACCAATTGGTATCAAATTTCAGCACAAATCTCCCTAAGCATGCTAGAACAGTCCAAAGCAATCAATTCACCAAAAATTCTCATGAAACAGTCGGCACGCAAATCGAGATGTGAACCGAAGTCAACCCCGACGAAATTCAGCATTCAACATGTCAAAAAACTCATAATGAAAAACTCCACAACTTACCTTGAAGTTATAGTGGCTGAAAACAAACGGACGGAGAGGAATCGGTGAAAAACTCATGAAATTAGGTTTTGGTGGAACTGAGGCTCTAGAGCTCTGATTCGGACGTTCTACGGCTTAAAATGATCAGGGGAGGATGAGGAAGGGTGCGGCGGCAGTCGGCGACAGCGACGGTGAGGTTGGAGTGAGCGGTGGTGAATTTTTGAAAATAATGGGGGGTTTGAAATTTCGTTCGAAACAAGTGAGGGGGAGAGAGAAGAAAGACCGGAAAAAGAAAGGAAAAAGGGGGAAAGATTTTTGGATTTTCTCAAAATTTTCAGCGAAAAGAAGTTCAAGTTTTCGCCAAAAAATTTGTTTCAAAATGTCTGCCGAATTTAAAGTATATTTTCGCCGAAAAGTATTAAACTTTTCGCCGAAAAGTTTATAAAAAATTGGGCAGAAAACACAGTGGGTTTTAAAGAGGAGTTTTCACCGAAATGAGTGCAATTTTCGGCGAAAACTTTGCACTGCAATTTTCAAAATGTTTTCTCTATTCCGGCAAACTTCAGAAAATCAGAACAAATTTGACAAAAATCGGAACAACCTCAAATAACTTGCGATTGAAACGATGACACACAACCTACACACGAAAAATAAGAAATCATGCAAATGACACTTTTGGCTCCCTCGAACCGACTCTAAAATACTGAGTTCGACACAAACTAAAAACTGACACTAGCCGTGGGTTGCCTCCCACGAAGCGCTCTTGATTAACGTCCTTGCGCTGGACGATACCTGGATGGTATTAGGAGACATGCAAACTCAAGATCTCCTTAACGCTTGCGTCGGAATTCATGAAGTAGAGCTTCGGGGTACTTCCGGCGAGCGTGAATTTCTTCCCGTTAGCATGAATGAGCTTAGCACTTTCATCGGGAAGGTGGTCGGTAATCTTGAACGGCCCGAACAGTTCTCTCGAGAGATCATCCTTCGCGATTGTTACAGTGGAAGGAATGAGAACAGTCGGCTTTGTCTTTTCTTTAGCCTCCGACTTCATTTCACCGGGATCTGTGATCTTTGGCGCTTCCTTGGAAGATGCTTTTGGCTTCTCTTTCTTCACATGCTTCTGCGCCGGTGGCTTGACAGGAACTGGTGGTGTAGCTGGCTCGGAAGAGGATGGTGGAGCAACTGGCCTCCAAGCATTTGAGTCTTCTTTTGATTCTTCCTCCGTAGCCTGCCAGGTTCCTTTCTTGGCGGTGATTGAGAAGAAGAGGCTTTCAGTTCCTTCTTCTTCGGTGACTTTTGTGTCGTGGGTCCGGGCTTTTGCTTGATAACCTGTTCAGCACCTGCAACAACAGTTGATCTAGAAACACTGGAAGAGACATTAGTAACGGAGTTGACCGAGGTCAACTCCACAGTTTCAACAGCAAGTCAGTGCGGTTCTTCCTTCGTAGGAGTGTATTTCATACCGTCCTTAAGGCGGAATGTTATCGTTTCCTTACCAACCCTCAAGGTTAAAGAACCACTCGGAACATTGATTTGCATTCCGGTTGTCGCCATGAAGGGTCGACCTATAAGAATAGTAGAATCCTCTTCGCAAGTATCTATAATCACAAAATCAGCTAAGAAGGTGAAAAGACCACATTTAGTAACGACATCCTTAATCTCTCCTCAAGGCATTTTCAAAGATCTATCAGCAAAGACAAGTTGCATGCTAGTCGGCTCAAGTTCTCCTAGATTCAATTTCTCGAACAAACTCATAGGCATGACATTGACAGAAGCACCTAGATCAACCAAACTACGTTCTATCTCAATATCATTAATGACTAGTGGTAATGTGAAAGAACCAGGATCAGAACACTTAGCTGGATATGGCGAGGAAGGCTTCTTGCTACGCGTGGTAGGATATCCTTCTTTGTTCCCCCACATGACAGTCTCGATCCTTGCGTTGCATTTGGGAATGGAGGCTTCTCGTAGTACGAAGCAAGAGGAGGATCGTACTCCTTAGGCGCCTCCTTTTTTGCTCCCTTCTTCTCCGGAACTTCAATGGCCCTGTATAGGAGAGAAGAAGTATTAGTAGGTGAGTTTGTCAGATTTTGAATAGATACCATCTTAGCTTGCTCCTTTCTTGGATTTGGCTCGGTTTGGCTCGAGAGCTGGCCAGACGGGCGATCAGATGCTAACATGCTAGAGATCTGGTTCACTGCATGTTCTATTCTTTGACCGGAAGCAATCTGTTCTTGGTTGAGGAGAGCTTAAGCTTTGAACTGACTATCATGATCGTCAAGCCTGGTGATGATCTGATTGAGCTTCTTGTCGAGTTCACTAACGTTGTTGTCCTTTTGATGCTGTTGTCCTGTATAAGTATTATTCAAATATTGATTCTGGCGATTGCCAGGAGCTGTTCCATAGTTACCCGGATTTCAGTGCGGCGGCTGGTAGATACCTCCCGTCGGATTGTTTGGCTTCTGATCCAGAGCTGAACTGGTTGGTCGGTTGTTCTGATTCTGGCCTTTGTTTTGGTTGGCACCAACGTTCTAGGGAGGGCGATCTTGGAAATTCCCTTGTTGTCTGTAGTTGCGGTAGCCAACATAACCGTGTTGATTGTTGCTGAAGCCTTGAGAGATGAAATTTACTTCATCGGTAGACCAGACTTTTGCTTTGCCAAAGTTCTGGCATCGGCTTCCAATATGCGCACAGGCCCCACACCACTCGCAATCAGCAACATAGATAGAGGCTGTTGGCGGCTTGATAGGTGTAGTAGACTTCTTCAGATGTGATGACACTCGTTTTGACGTGATTATCAGCCTCATTTAAGCGCCATTTCCTTGCTTAAGACATGGTTTTTAGGGTAAAATAACGAATATTCAATCGATTGCCCTATCTCGTGCCATTTGTGTTACTTTGGCCCGTTTCGGGTCTATTTGATGGTTTTCTAGTGTTTTTATGTTAGCACAGGTTTTTGCCATCAAATAAAGTAGCCAAAGACGTGTCTAAGGCGTTGGAACCTCGAGGAATTGCACCAGAATCGATCCGAGGAATCAATCGAGTCGAACCAAAGTTTGCCCCGGTTTACACTAAAGTTTTCGCCGAAAACCCCTTAGTGTTTTCGGTGAAAATCCCAGCACAAATTGACTGATGCTCATCAAAGGAAGTTTTCGGCGAAAACCCTAAGTTTTCGCCGAGAACAATTGATCCGAAAATCACAGAAGAAAAGCAGTCGGCGGACCATCCATTTACACTAAGATTTTTGGCAAAAATTCCTTATAATTTTTGGCGAAAATTCTAGTTAAAATCCGGCGGTATTAGGGTTAAGTATAAATACCTAACCGACGGCCCATACCTAAAATCATCATAATTACCAACTAATACCGAACTTCAGAATTCTCAAAAGTTATGAAGCAGAGAGTTTAGAGTTCGAAGAGCCGGAAAGAGATCGTGACGCCATCCCTTCCATCTCGAAGACTCAGAGCTAGGATTGCAGTTTACCGAAGATCGAAGTTTGCCAGAGTCGTCTTAATTAGGTTTTTCAGATTCTTTTCTGTTCTTCCTCTGGATGATGAACTCTTTCTTTGTCTTTGATTCTTTTGTGATAAACATGAGTAGCTAAACTCTTAGAGCTTAGACTAGATGAACCCTAAGTGACCCAGGGCTTTAAAGCGGTCACGGATCGGCGGTGATTAGATTCAAAGTTCAATCAGTTTCTCTTTCATGTTTGATTTGTTATTCATTGTTCATGTTTCTTGTATGGATTGATCACCTAGATTAGATTCTTGTTAAGCTAAGGATAGAAGCGAACGCTCGCCTTACTTTAAAACATCAAATTGAACAATTAACCTTATAATTGGAGCGTGCCTCTCGTAGGAACCGGTTAGGGTTAATCCACTACAAGAGTAACTCATAAATCGTTAGTAGTTCCACCAGTTAAGTTAAGTTGTTGCGAGAGGCGACCGTACCCGGGGAACTAATTAATCTTGGTAGCTAGAACATATAGAGCTAACGTTCGCCGGTCTTAAACCTAAGGGTCAGGAGTTATGGTGGTGTCTTAGATTTGATTGAATGAGAATCGAAATCCGCTGATCTGTTGATTGCTATTGCTCTGGGGAACGAAGGGGGATTCAAAGTCTAAGTTTGTCTGTCATCTCTGTCTTAATCGACCAATTTCCAATCTGTTTTTAGTTTTAATTTTTAATTTCTCTGCATTTCTTAGAATTAGAAGTCGTGGAACTCACACCACGCACGAAGTGTTTAACCTGAGTAATTTGCTAGCTTATTTGAGTAGTCAATCATTAGAAGGCCCATGGAATACGATCTACCCTAGCTTTCTAGCTTGGTAGTATTTGATCACTGTTCTGCAGCTCATCAAATTGGCGCCGTTGCCGGGGACTTCTTTTGATTGTTTGAAAGAAGAACTGGGAATTTATTTTTCTACTTTCCATCTTTCATTTTCCACCCACTTCGATTTTACACTGGTTTTGTTTGTTTCTGTTGTTTGTAGGTTACTCACATGTGTATGCATCGTCGCCCTTGGACTCGCTCTCAAACCGACAAGGCTAAGAGTATAGAGAGACCAAGCAGTTCTGCTCCACCTCGACAATCACAGATTCCAAGGAGAAGCAGAACCAATCCACCTCCATCCATCACTACGATTAAGATTGAGGAACTGAAGGAGAGTTCCTCATCTTCACCTTTACCGTCACCTTCATCTCCTACCATGACTGATCAGCTACCACCACCACCACCACCAGGTGGAAATCCACTACCGCCACCTACACAGAAAAGTCTAGCTGATTACAACAAGTCGAGCGCGACTAGCGTTCGATCTGCCATTGTCGTACCGCGCATTGAAGGAGATCCTGACTATGAGATCAAGATTCCATTCTTGACTATGATCTCTAGGGATCTACAGTTCGAAGGCAGGCCCCTAGACAATCCGTGCACTCATCTTGCAGACTTCCTTGATCTCTGCAGCACTTTCAAGAACGGAAACCTCGACAAGAATACTCTTTGTTTGAGAGCTTTCCCGTTCTCTCTGAAAGGCGCTGCTAAGAGGTGGCTTACTGGCAAACCACCTGGATATTACACTGATTGGGATACTCTGGCTCAGGGCTTCGTTGAAGAATACTTTCCTCCTGCCAGAACAACAGCCATCAAGGAGAGCATCACCAGATTCTCCCAGAAAGAAGGAGAAAGTTATACGATACTTAGAATCGATTCCAAGAACTTCTCTACAACTGTCCTCATCATGGATTCGAGCAGAGGCAGTTAGCTGAAATCTTTGCTCGAGGTCTTTGAGAAGAATATTCCAAGTGGGTCAATTCCCTAGATGAAGGGGATTGCACTACGCTCACACCTGAAGCTGCTCTTCTTCGCTTTGCAAACTGTGCTTCCAAGTCAAGGAACTGGGAACGACAATCTGAAGGATCAATGAGCAAACTGGATCTCGAAGCTACTATCAAGGCCGAAGTAGAGAAGCATTTGAAGAAGTCTTCTACACCCATCAAACCGCCGACAGCCTCTATCTACGTTGCCGATTGCGAGTGGTGTGGAGCTTGCGCACATAACGGAGGCAGTTGCCAGAATTTTGGTAAGACAGAAGTCTGGTCTGCAGAAGAGGTAAATTTCGTTCAACAAGGCTTCGTTAACAATCAGAATGGTTATGCTGGCTACCGCAACTTCAGGCAGCAAGGGAATTATCAAGACAGACCTCCCTACAATGCTGGCGCCAACCATAACCAGAACCAGAATAACCACCCAGCTGGTCCAGCTCAGGATCAGAAGCCTAACCATCCGTCGACAAGTGTTTATCAGCCGCCGCACCGCAATCCGGGTAACTATGGAACTGCTCCTGGCAATCGCCAGAATCAATATTTGAATAACACCTATCCAGGGCAGCAGTACCAGAAGGAAAACAACGTCAGTGACCTGGACAAGAAGCTTAGTCAGATCATCACCAGACTCGATGATCATGACAGACAGTTTAAAGCTCAAGCTCTTCTCAATCAAGAACAGATAGCAGCCGGTCAAAGAATTGAGCAGGCAGTGAACAACATCTCGAGCATGCTAGCATCTGGTCGACCATTTGGCCAACTTCCGAGCAAGACAGAGCCGAATCCGAGAAAGGAGCAAGCTAAGATGGTATCTGTTAAAAAGTTTACAAGCTTATCTGCT
Organism: Linum lewisii; assembly: GCA_034768395.1. NCBI lineage: Eukaryota > Viridiplantae > Streptophyta > Magnoliopsida > Malpighiales > Linaceae > Linum > Linum lewisii. Next base: position 49,806,657 of record CM068300.1, on the reverse strand, counting down.
GACGCTTGTTCTATTTTATGCAAGATCGCTGAATCTCCAGAGAAGAAGGAAGCAGTGAAAGTGGCGCCTAAGGAGGATGATCCTCCTCTTGCACCGTACGTCGTGAAACCTCCGTTTCCAAGAGCATTGCTGCCTAATGCAAGGATCGAGACTGGCATGAAGGGGAATAAAGAAAGATATCCTGATGCTCGTAGCAAGAAACCTTCCTCTCCATATCCAGCTAAGTGCTCTGATCCTGGTTCTTTCACTCTACCTCTTGTCATTAATGATGTTGAGATAGAACGTTGTTTGGTTGATCTTGGCGCGTCTGTTAATGTTATGCCTATGAGTCTATATGAAAAATTGAACCTAGGAGAACTTTAACCGCCTAGTATGCAACTTATCTTTGCTGATAGATCACTTAAAACCCCTAGGGGAGAGATAAAAGACGTTGTTACTAAATGTGGTCCTTTCATGTTCTTAGCTGACTATGTGATCATTGACACTAGTAAGGATGATTCTACCATTCTCATAGGACGACCTTTCATGGCTACTACTGGGATGCAAATTAACGTTCCAAATGGTTCTTTAACTTTGAGAGTTGGTAAAGACCCGGTAACGTTCCGCCTTAAAGACGGAATGAAATATAACCCTAAGAGTGAAGAATTTCATTGTCTAGCTGTTGAAACTGTGGAGTTGACTCCGATCAACTCCGTTCTGATGTCTCTTCTAGTGTGCCTAGATCAATTGCTATTGCAGGTGCTGGACAAGTTATCAAGCAGAAACCGAAATCTGTTCTTCAGCCGCCAAAGAAGAAGGAACTGAAAGCCTCTTCTAAGCCACCGAGCACAAAACCTAGCAGACCCCGGGGAAAGAACAAGAAGACGAAGACTCACATGGTCTGGAGACCAGTTGTGCCGCCACCTTCTACCGAGCCAGCTGCACCACCAATTCGTTCCGAGGTACCGGCGCCGGAACAAGTATGGAAGGAGAAGCCAAAAACATCTCCTAAGGAAATACCTACGATCACCGATCCTGGTGATATCAAGTCGGAGGTTAAAAAAAAGAAGGAGTCGATCGTTCTCATTCCATCCACTGTCTTCCTTGTGGAATATGATCCCTTGACAGAACTGTTCGGACCATTCAAGATCACTGACCACCTTCCCGACGGACGTACCAAACTCTTACACGCGAACGGGAAGAAATTCATGCTCACCGGAGAAGCCCCGAAGCTCTACTTTATGAACTTCGATGCTAGCATTGAGGAGAATCTGAGTTGGGATGGCTCCTAATACCGTCCATGTATCGTCCAGCTCAAGGACGTTAATAAAAGAGCGCTTCGTGGGAGGCAACCCACGGCTTGAGTCAGTTTTTCATTTGTGTCAACCTTAGTGTTTTAGAGTCGGTTCTGGGAATCCAAAAGTGTCAGTTTGTTTGATTTCGTATTTTTTGTGTGTAGTCTGTGTGTCATAGTGTCATTCGCAAGTTGATTGAGGTTGTTTCGATTTTTTTGGATTTAATTGTGATTTTCTGAAGTTTGCCGGATTTGCGAAAATATTTTCAATCGTGTAGTTCAAAATTTTCGGCGAAAATACACCCTATTTTCGGCGAAAAATCTCTTTGATATCTCACTGTATTTCTGCTCGATTTTAACTCCAATTTTCGGCGAAAACTACTTGTAGTTTTCGGCGAAAATACTTTTGAAAATCGACAGTGATTTTGAACTGATATTTTCGGCGAAAACTAGCACTTATTTTCACCGAAAATTTCAGGTAAATTTCAGACCTTATCCCTTTAAACATCCGGTCACTCACCCTCTCTCTCCTCACTTTCCCATTTCGAAAATAACCCAGAAAAGAAAAACCCTCCCTCAGTTTTAAAAACCCACTGCCAACACCTTACACTCGCCGCCGCCGACCAAACCCGCCGCCGTCGTCATCGCTGACCGCCGCCACTCCCTTCCCCTTCCATTTCCGATCAACCCAAGCCCTAGAACAGCCGAATCGGAGCTCTACAGCTCTAGTTTACCCAAACCCTAAAATTTTTCGATTTTTCACTGATTTCTCCCAATCCGTTCATTTTTAGCATCCATGGCTTCAAGGTAAGTTGTAGAACTTTTCATTGCGAATCTTTTGACATTTTGATTGCTGAATTTTTTCGGGGTTGACTTTTGGTTGACTTTTTGGTTTACCTCGATTTGCGTGTCGACTGATTTCGTGTGAACTAGGTTAGCTGAACTCATTGGATTGTTCTAGCATGTTTAGGGAGTGTTGTTCTTAATTTTCATATCGTTTGATCATGTGTTGCTATGCCTAAGACCGATTCTATTATGTTGACTTTTGAGAAATGTCGGTTTGACCATGAACTGTTTTTTTATCATTTGGCTGACAGGCGGTCACGTCAGCTCGGCGATTTCCTCCACTTTCCACCTCCCGGCGCACCTGACGAGCAGTGACCGGGTTGTATCCTCTTTCTTGTCCCTTCTTATTATTTATTCTTTTCGGATTTCGATCCAACTTTTTCTGTGTGGATCCGGGACAGTTGTCCCGGTTTCCTTTTTTATGTTTCATTTGTTTTTGTTTTGTAGGCAGTAGGGAGATTCCCTTTGCTTCGCTTGGGTAGATTCCCTCCGCTCCGAGGACCCGTGCTCATCCCCTACACCAACCATCTCGGTCCAGGTTCTTCTACTTCACTCTGAACTCTAGAATTAGTCCTGTGAGGACACAGTCCGATTTAAGTGTGGGGTAGGATGCTAGAGAACCTTGCATGAACTTGATTGCCCTTGATTGTGTTTTCTGTGTGCCTCGTGATTCCATTCCAGTCTCTCTAGCATTAGAATGGCTCAGTTCTTGATTTTTGATGTTAAGTTGTTGTTCAAACTTTCATAATGATGCTTAGACTGCTTAACCTAGAACTTGAGAACCAACTTGTATACTTTGATGCTAAATTGCCTGGTCAGAACAGAATTTTTAAAATCACACTTGTAGTTTGTAGCCTTGATTGCATGAAAATGACCGAATCCGACTAGCAAACCAACTGTGAGCTTTTGATCCATTGCACGTAACTTGCAATTTTAATTCTTTTTGAGTGGTTTTCTGTTTGCTTGAATGAGTTAGAATTTGCATGAGACCTACTCGAGACCACACGATGACACGAGTTCTAGAATGATAGGGGCACCTAGATTCAGCTACTAAGCCAGATAGCCTACCAAACGTTAAATCCATTAGGTTTAAACCCTTGAGCTTGGCCTGTTCTTTCGGTTCGATATACATTACAGCCATTTCCCATTCTTTCATTCCCCGTTGATCCCCTGTGGTCGTAGTTCTAGATTGACCTACCGGAATTCGGTTTGTGGTAACCTGCCTATAGCCATTAAACAGGTGGTCTTAGCTATTATGTCCGAACGTGTAAACCCCTCTAGCAACTAAAAGAAAGAATCGGCACAAAAGAAAAAAAAATAGAAAAAGAAGAAAAGAAGCAAGTTTCGAGAAAAAAATAAAAAGAGAAGAAAAAAATCAGAAAAGCCAAAAAGGTTTCAAGTTTGTAGTTCAATAAAACGTTCTTCTACCTACAAATGGAAGAACGAAGTCAAAAGAAAAGTCAGAAAAAAATTGGGTAAAGAAAAATAATAAAAGTGCTAGGTTGCTTGAGGGTATCATAGGACGAGCGTTCATTATTCCACCCGTGTCTGGCTAGACGGTAGGAAGCCGCATATTAGATTCGAGGGAAGTTAGTCGAAAGCTACACCGCACAAAGCCATCATCATACATTCCCATCATCCATCTCATTATAAACCATGTAGTGTAGAATTCGTTACAGTCCTAGCAGGGAAGTCCTTCTTGACTAGTTACTCGTGTTGTCACAGTGGTGGAGATGTGGTCGAATTGAAAACTTATGACAGAATTCAGTAACAGAAAATGATTGAGAGCAGAAACACGTCCTTGAACACAGAGAGTTAGAGTTTCCATTGTACTAAATATTTCCTGTGTGAGGAGTCTGGTCGGTCAGGTCAAATTCGTGCATAATTGGTTGCTACTACTTGTCGTGTGCAGTTTATTAGTGAGACCAGGTTGTTTGGCTGATCAGTATGCATATTAGGTTTCTTGTTCTAGGATCTATCTGTCTAATAATTCATTGTGTTTGGTTGAACTCCAATTTAATAAATCTTATCATTTGTGAACATGAGCGTTTCTATTCAGTTTGCTTGAGGACAAGCAAAAGCTTAAGTGTGGGGTATTTTGATGACACTCGATTTGACGTGATTATAAGCCTCATTTAAGCGACATTTCCTTGCTTAAGACATGGTTTTTAGGGTAGAATAACGAATATTCAATCGATTGCCCTATCTCGTGCCATTTGTGTTACTTTGGCCCGTTTCGGGTCTATTTGATTGTTTTCTAGTGTTTTTATGTTATCACAGGTTTTTGCCGTCAAATAAAGTAGCCAAGGACGTGTATAAGGCGTTGGAACCTCGAGGAATTGCACCGGAATCGATCCGAGGAGTAAATCGAGTCGAACCAAAGTCTGCCCCGGTTTACACTAAAGTTTTCGCTGAAAATCCCTTAGTGTTTTCGGCGAAAATCCCAGCACAAATCGACCGGCGAAAACCCTAAGTTTTCGTCGAGAACAATTGATCCGAAAATCACCGAAGAAAAGCAGCCTGCGGACCATCCATTTACACTAAGATTTTCGGTGAAAATTCCTTATAATTTTCGGCGAAAATTCTAGTTAAAATTCGGCGGTATTAGGGTTAAGTATAAATACTTAACCGGCGGCCCATACCTAAAATCATCATAATTACCAACTAATACCGAACTTCAGAATTCTCAAAAGTTCTGAAGCAGAGAGTTTAGAGTTTGAAGAGCCGGAAAGAGATCGTGACGCCATCCCTTCCATCTCGAAGACTCGGAGCTAGGATTGCAGTTTACCGAAGATCGAAGTTTGCCAGAGTCGTCTTAATTAGGTTTTTCAGATTCTTTTCTGTTCTTCATCTAGATGATTAACTCTTTCTTTGTCTTTGATTCTTTTGTGATAAACATGAGTAGCAAAACTCTTAGAGCTTAGACTAGATGAACCCTAAGTGACCCAGGGCTTTAAAGCGGTCACGGATCGGCGGTGATTAGATTCGAAGTTCAATCAGTTTCTCTTTCATGTTTGATTTGTTCTTCATTGTTCATGTTTCTTGTCTGGATTGATCACCTAGATTAGATTCTTGTTAAGCTAAGGATAGAAGCAAACGCTCGCCTTACTTTAAAACATCAAATTGAACAATTAACCTTATAATTGGAGCGTGCCTCTCTTAGTGACCAGTTAGGGTTAATCCACTGTAAGAGTAACTTATAAATCATTAGTTATTCCACCAGTTAAGTTAAGTCGTTGCGAGAGGCGACCGTACCCAGGCGACTAATTAATCTTGGTAGCTAGAACGGATAGAGCGAACGTTCGCCGGTCTTAAACCTAAGGGTTAGGAGTTATGGTTGTGTCTTAGAATCGATTGAATGAGAATCGAAATCCGCTGATCTGTTGATTGCCAATGCTCTGGGGAATGAAGGGGATTCAAAGTCTAAGTTCGTCTGTCATCTCTGTCTTAATCAACCAATTTCCAATCTGTTTTTAGTTTTAATTTTTAATTTCTCTGCATTTCTTAGAATTAGAAGTCGTGGAACTCACACCACGCACGAAGTGTTTAACCTGAGTAATTTGCTAGCTTATTTGAGTAGTCAATCATTAGAAGGCCCATGGAATACGATCTATCCTCGCTTTCTAGCTTGGTAGTATTTGATCACTGTTCTGCAGCTCATCAAGATGCTTCTCAACTTCTGCTTTAATGGTTGCTTCGAGATTGAGCTTGCTTCTTGATCCTTCTGATTGTCGTTCCCAGTTCCTTGACTTGGAAGCACAGTTCTCGAAATGGAGAAGAGCAGCTTCAGGTGTGAGGGTAGTGCAATCCCCTTCAGCTAGGGAATTGACCCATTTATCAGATTCTTCACGAAGACCTCGAGCAAAGATTTCAGCTAACTGTCTCTGCTCGAAACCATGGTGAGGACAGTTGTAGAGAAGTTCTTGGAATTCATTGAGTATTTATACTTAACCTATCAGCGCCGGATTTGGCCTGGACTTTTCGGCAAAAACTTCAGGAGTTTTCGCCGAAAACTTCTGTGTAAAATGCTGGCTTCCGTCGACTGATTCTCCTGTGAGTTTAATGTTTAGAGTTTTTGGCGAGAACTTGACTTTTCGCCAAAAACTTCTTCTTGTATTGCTCTGCCGATTTCTTCTGTAGTTTTCGGTGAGAACTTCAGGTCTTTTCGCCAAAAACTTATGTGTAAAACGGGGTAGGATTTGTGTTGACTTGATTGACTCCTTGGATCGATTCTGGTGCGGTTCCTCGAGGTTCCAATGCCTTAGACACGTCCTTGGCTACTTTATATGACGGCAAAAACCTGTGCTATCATAACACTAGAAAACCATCAAATAGACCCGAAACAGGCCAAAGTAACACCAATGGCACGAGATAGAGCAGATGAGTGAATATTTGCTATTCTACCCTAAAAAACCATGTCTTAAGCCAAGAAATGTCGCTTAAATGAGGCTGATAATCACGTCAAATCGATTGTCTACAATTGGCAATCACAAGACCAGCGGTTTTCAATTCTAATTCATTCAGTTCTCAAACACCACCATAACTCCTGACCCTTAGGTTTAAGACTGGCGAACGTTCGCTCTATCCGATCTAATTACCAAGATTAATTAACCGTCTGTGCGTTCACTTCTGCAACGGAAAACTAACTGGTGATATTGATTAAGAACAGTGAGTTACTCTAGCAGCGGATCAATCCTAAATGGTTCCTACGAAAGGCACACTCCATTGATTAGGTTAATTGATTGATTTGAGTTCCAAAGTAAGGCAGAAATCTGGAGACTAACGTCTAGCGACTAACCTTAACACGAATCTAATCTAGGCGTCAAGTAGACAAGAAACGCGGGAAACGAAGAACAAATAATCACGCAAGAGAAATTGTCTGGATTAAGATCTAATTACCACCGATCCGTGACCGCTTTAAAGCCTCGAGTCACTTAGGGTTCATATAATATAAGCTCTACGAGTTTAGCTACTCATGTTCATAATAGAATAATCGAAAGCAACAAAAGAGTTCATCATACAAAGGGAGAACAAATAGAAACTGTAAAACCTAATTCTTACGACTCCGGCGAAGCTTCGATCTCTGGCGATCTTCACTCCTAGCTCCCAGCACTCCGAGGTGGAAAAATAGTGTCACGATCTCTCCGGGAACTCTGAGGATGCTCTCTAAACTCTATCGGTCGACTCTCAAAAGTCTAATTGAATGTTCTGTAAAAGGTGTGTCTATGTATGTGGTAGCGGGCTCCTTAAATAGATGTTTTCCACTATTTGGGCCAAGTTCTCGTTGAGAATATTGAAGTTCTCGCCGAGAACTTCTTCATAAACTTCAGAGGAGTTTCCTCGAGAGTTTTGGCTCTTGGAAATTGAGTTTTCGGCGAAAAATGCAAAATTTCGCCGAGAACTTTAGACCTGGGTAGAATTCCAACTTGTTTCGATGATTCCACTCCGTTTGAGCTCCGATTTGGTCCACGTTTGAAGCGCTGGACTCGTGAGAGAGTCCTCTATAATGTGTTAACAGGGAGTCTCAACATAAAAACTCAAATACAAGGTAAAAATAGCCAAGAAATGGACAATGTACGCACTAGGAGCCGATAATCACATAATGAACACATTTACACCAAATACTCATCAAAATTGCATCAAAGGGTATGAAATGTCACTTAATTGGGATCGATAATCACGATAATTCTAGTGTCATCACTAGGCGTCTGTGGCCCTATGGTTTAGGTATGCTGTTCTTGTCTGTCAAGACGTACGCCGGATGTGGGCGCCCAACAGCTAGGATTGGGCCCATCACCAACGAAACCACAAATATCTTTACATACTTGTTGAGTAGTAGAATCAAAAAGACCCCTTGGAAAAATGATTTCATTGGAGAAATCCATTGAGTAAGACTTTGTGTGCAAGAAATTGTGCATCAAGTTTTTGGCGCCATTGCCGGGGACCTTTTCTAGTTATAGGAAAGGAATTGTGTGTTAAACTTTTTGTTCACTTTTCTTATAATCTATTTACCTCTGACATTTTGTATTACTTGGTATTGTTGTTTTGGTGTGATGGCAAAATCGCAGGTGCAGAAGATAAACGATCTAACAAGTGGATAGTTTTGAAACTTAAGGATTCCTACACTCATTTTGACCCTATACCAAGAGCTAAGAAAAACTTGTTCACTCCTCCGCTTCCATCTCCAATACCTCCAATCATTTTCGCTCTAGAGCCTCCACTCATTATTGCTCAAAAAGTAGAGGTTAAAATGGAGAGACTTCTCAAGGACTATGAGTGTCCTACTATTGATGAAGCTGCATCTTGTATTCCCGTGGAAGCAAACCACAATATTTCTATTCTCCCTGATATGATCAACACATGATCCAAGGGAATGAAAACACTTTATTGGGGAGGCCAGATGAAGACCCTAATGCTCATATCATGAAATTTCTTCGGCTTGCAAGCATGTTCTCTAACATTGGAGTTGATCATAGTGTGATCAAGTTGAATCCTTTATCGTTCTCATCGAAGGAGAAAGCTCAGGACTGGCTGTATGGGAATCCTCCAAATTACTTCACCATGTAGGTTGCTTTCGCTAAGATATTCTTCAATGAGTTCCTCACTCTTTCTAGGATGGAAGCACTTAAGACATAGATCTCCTCTTTCCGAAGTGATCCTAAGCAGACTTTCTATGATGTTTGGCAAAGGTTTCAAGGGCTTCTACGTTCATGCCCTCGTCATAGCTTGGATGATTATTCCAAGTACAAAATATTCAAGAGAGGATTGGACTTTGAGAAGAAATAGTTCAATATGTATGTGACTGGAGGTGTAGCTGATTTGACTCCGGCTCAGGCATTGGCTTCTTGCAAGAGCTTTGCCTAGAAAATCTGGACACTCATCCACACTAATCATCTAAGTGTCTAGACTAGGAAACCAAGAAAGCTCATCACCTATGATTAAGGGAATGATGAGGTAGACAGGGTTGAGGTTTTGCATGCTACAAACAACACCACTCTGATGATGCAAATGCAAGTGTTAAGTAAGCAGATTGAAGATGCTAAAACACTTAGACCAATAAATCAATTAGAGACTATTGCTTTTTGAGTATTGTAGAGATACAGATCATACGACATCCAATTGCCAATGGACATATGAGATTGATCTCTTCCAGCCTCCAGGTATGCACCGAGAGGAAGTCTATTTTGTGGGTGGTCCAGCTTGAGGGAACTACCAAAATCAGAACAAATACAAGGGTTCATTACAAGAAAACAACCTATTTGTCACAGTTTTTTTGCCCTATTAGTCACGATTTTAACCGTGACTAAAAAAACTAGTCACACATTTTATTTTGATCAAAATTCATCAAGATTTTCCTATAAATGAATGAACCTTGACTAACCTTTGTCACAGTTTATAGGAAATCCATGACTAAACTTAGTAACAGTTTCATAAAAAACGTGACTAATCTTTGTCACGGTTTAGAGTTGTGAAGAACTTTTCGCTGAAAAGTTGTCAATATTTCGGTGAAAAGTTGTGAAGAACCAGTCTTGATTTCTGACGATGGAAATTCAAAAATAGATTTCAAAATAGTTTTCTCCAAAAACTTCATAATATTTTGGCGAAAACTTTGACCTATTCCGGGTGATAGTTGGACATGCTCCTATATAAAACCCTCTTCAGCCCCAATTGAGGATATATTGTTTTTTCATACTTTCCATCCACACGGAGATAGGTTAGAGTGCTTTCTGGAGTTCTTGGCGAGATTACTTGGTAATCTTTCTATCCCGGAGGTGCTCAGAGCTAGGAGTTGAATATTTCCTCGAGATCGAAGCTGCACGGATTCATCAGATATAGGTTTTACAGTCTTTCTCTGTTCTTCCTTCCTAAGATGAATTATATTGTAGTTTTGATTCTCTTGTGTCGAATATGAGTCGCTAAAACTTTTGAAGTTAGACTGGATGAACTCTAAGTGACCCGGGGCTTTAAAGCGGTCACGGATCAGAGGTAATAAGATCTTAATTCAGACAGTTTCTTATTCATATTGATTTGTCCTTAATTCTTGTTTCTTTTCTAGCTTGATCACCTTTATTAGATTCTTGTTAAAATAAGGATAGTTGGCGAACGTCTGCCTTGTTTTAGAAATTCAATTCAATTAATTAACCTATTCAATGGAATTATTCCTTCTGTAGGAACCGTTTAGGGTTAATCTGTTTCAAGAATAGCTCACTAAAATCAATTAGGTGCACCAGTCGATTATCCATTGCAGAAGTGAACGCACAGAAAGATAATCGATCTTGGTAGCTAGTGCAATAGAGCGAATGTTCGTGGACTTAGACCTAAGGGTAAGGAGCTATGACGATTTTTAAGAATTAAATGAATTAGTATTGAAAAGTCACCAGTTTTGTGATCACCAATGCCTTGATAATCTTAGGGGGATTCGAGTCTAAGATTTTGTCTGTTAATCAAAACCAACAATCAATCAATCAATCTGTTTGTTAATTTCATTTTCATTATTCGTTGCATAATAGTTTAGAAGTCGTGGAACTCACACCACGTAACTTGAATTAAACCTGAATATTTGTTACCTTCTTTGAGTAAAAGATTAGAAGAAACCCTTGGAATACGATCTAATCTACTCTGGTAGGTTAGTTATTTGATACCCTGTCTTATACATTATTAAAGTAGGTAACCCCCTTGTCACTCCCCCTTTCTTTCTCGACGAAGAAGATTTGAAGGAGGAGGAAGCAAAGAGAACTATTAAAGGAAAGTCACCAATCATGTCTTCCTCGCCAATATCAGTGTCGAACCTTCAAAAGCCTAAAGCACCATATATATCCCGCTCACCGAACAAGAATATCTACAATGCTCAATTGGAGTAATTCATAAAAATGCTTACTACAGTCAATATCGATATGCTCTTCTTGAGTGGTAACTAGGATGCCTAGGTATGCAAAATTCATGCAGAACTTGCTCACTCACAAGCAAAAGTTATTGGAGCTCCTTGCCCTAACAGAAGAATAAGAGAAGAGCACTATAAGAAAACATGGGATTAGTCACGGTTTTTTTGGGCTATTTGTTACGGTTTTAACTATGACAAAAAAATTAGTCATGGTTTTTAAAACTGTGACCAAATTGACCCTATTTTGTCACGGTTTCTACATTAACCGTAACTAACCACTTTTTCACGATTTCTATAAGAACCGTGACAAGGTGTAGTGATCAAATCGTAAGCTAAAAAAATTTCAGTGACCCAAATTATCATTTCTGTTATACAAGTTGATCCATAAACTTAGAAAGTTCACAAAATGTACCAATTAAACTAATTATGTTATTACAAATCTGTCACTCCAATCTTAATAGTTAATGGCCAAATCATTAATAATCCCATATTAGTCCCACAAATTTCATCAACAACCCCTCAACTTTTCTAGTTATGCAACTTGGTCCAGAAACTTCATCAGTTAACAAAGTTAACCCAAGTTAACTCTAGGTTCTCCGGTGAATCTGCCATCGGCGGAGCTAAGCTCCCTCTTCTCATCATCTATTTCTTGACCTAGACTGACCCAACAACACATCTCACTCTTTGTTGAACCTAGCCGCCATCCATCTTCCCTTCTCTTTGTTGAACCCCGCTACAAGCCGCCATCCATCTTCCCTTCTCTTCGTGGAACACCATCGCCATCCGCCATCATCATCTAACTATTCTTTTGCCGGAAATCGATGGAAACAGAGGAGAGGTGTCGGATTTTGGGGTTTCAGATCTAGACTCTAGGCTAGTGGTTTCAGATCTGGATTTCGAAGGAGTTGGGTGAGCCACTGATCAGAAGACAATCTCCAAGCGTCGGCCATCTCTTCTTCTTTCAATAGCAGGAGTCATTCCAGCTTCAACAGTAGGAGTCGGCTTCCTTCGTGACTAGTTCTGTTGCGGCCTCAATTTTTTGTTGTTGCTGCTGAGGTGGTGGTGGCCTTGGCTCCAACGATGGCGAAAGAGGAAGGGAAGAGGGGGAGGAGCGTCAGTAGCAATAGAAGAGGGAAAAAGGGAGAGGGAAGAGGAAGAAGAAGAAGGGAAGAGGGGAGTTCGAATGGATTGCCAGTGTGGATGAATATTTTGTCATGGATTTTATGGAACTGTGACTAATTAGTCACGGTTTTTATGGAACTATGACTAATTAGTCACGGTTTCTTAAATGTCGTGACCAAGTTAGTGTAACATCCCCGCCCAACTGAACAGTTTGGAACTCGAGTTTGAGTGTTTGAGACATTGGAAACAATGTCCTTGAGGCCCTATCGAAGTCCGGGACGTTCATGGTTGAGTCGGGTCGAAGATACAAGCGAGTACGCGGAAATTTGTCAAGGTGGGTAGACCATGATACATGGCCGTGTATCAGCAATACACGCCGTGTATCATGATACACGCCATGTATCATGATACACGCAGTGTAAAGTGGCCTGACTATTAAAGGCTGATTTTGCACGGAAATTCGTAACTTCCCCTTCTTTCTCTTTCCCCGAAATTCCTTTTGACGAACCAAAACCCCCTTAGCTTCAATCCTTGATTTCGTGAGTTGTAGAGCTCCGATTGACGATCGCTTTGTTGCTACGCGTTCGTTGCAATGAGAGGAAGAGATCGCACCCTGAATTTCTGGGTATTTCGGAGTAGGCTGCTGTTGGTGAAGAGGAGAAGAGCTACGTTTTTGGAGCTGTACAGCTTGGCGGTTTGGGTTCTGGGAGTTGTTTTAGAGCCTCGTCTTCTTGTCAGGTGAGGGTTTAGTGTACGATAGGTAGTATGGTCGATGTGAGTAGTTGTAACTTTGACTTAGAAATAATATAGGGTTGCATGAAATTGAAAGAGAGTAAAATGGGAAACTGTTCTGCAATTGACAGTTTTGTGAAGAATGTTGTTTGATGATTGTTGGATGTTTGTTAATTGATGGATTGGTTTATGATTGTGGGCTGTTTGTGTTTTGTTGAGATTGGGGAAATGATTAACATTGATGATTAACAGATCAGACTTAGTAACGAGTGTAGGAGGGTTGGGATGCGATTCTGTAAACTGTATCTATACCTTGTGCTGTCAGTTGTGGTTGTAGGAGGGTGGTCCTGCCAATGTGGGGTCGCCCTTTATATGATGAACAGGTGGATGGCCCTGCCAATGTGGGGTCGTCCAATGAAGGATGTACAGGAGGGTAACCCTATGACTCATTACATGGCTATCCCTGTACTTGCAGGTGGGGGTGGCCGGTGAGCTAGCCGTTTACCCTTAAACTATTTGTGTTATGTGAAATGTTGAATGTAGTGAAATGAGATTATGAATGTGAGATTGGATGAGTTGATGCTATGTGTTTTGAGATGAAGTGAATGCCATGTGCTGATTTGGGTGATATTGATGATATGTGTAATGAGGGGTCTAGAATGTGATTGGGGGGGGGGGGGGTTTGGTTTATGACATAGAATCAATTAAGGGTATTGAGTATAATGGAATTGGGTGGTGTGACTACATGAGCTGGTTGAATTGATGTCGTGTGAATTGACTTGAATGAAATTGATGCTATCGTGATTGTTACTATTATGTGGTGTTGGTTGACTTGTGTGATTGTATGGTTGACTTATGTGAGTGTATGGTTGATTAGATGGTTAGAAATGAGTGTGAGGAGTTGAAACTGGACTTAGGATGAATTAGGTCTTGCATGAACCCTTGAGAGTAAAACTGGGTAACTGTCTCGGGAATACTATTTGTTGAATGTGCTGGTTGATGTGCCAATGTGGGGAATTAGGATGAAAGATGATGGCTAATGATTTTGAACTAGAAATGTGAGATAGGATGGGATGGGGGGTGAACTGGATTTCTGTATTTGTACCTATCGTTGTCGGTTGTGGTTTAGTGTAGAGTTGTAACATGAATTTGATACGTGGAATTAGTTGAGTGAAATTGTGCTGTGTAATTGTGTTGTGTAACTGTGTTGTGGAATTGTGTAGTGGAATTGGTGAATGGAATTGGGAAGTGGAATTGAGTGAATGGAATTGGTTTAATGGAATTGTTTGGTGTATGTGTAGCTGTTATGATTGTGTTAATGGGATTAAAATGATAGAATCGGAAGGAGCCAATGTTACCCCATGAAATTCTGTTTCACCCACTGACGAACTGGTGGTTAGGGCCTACCGACGGACTGGTAGATTAGTCTCTCGACGGGGAGTGGTATTGTGGAATTGTGGAATTGTGACCGTTCCCCATGCGGTAGGGGAGCACGAGGACCTCCCATGCGGTAGGGAGGTGCGTCTGGCCGGCGGGGTAGCAGGGGAACAACTCCTTATGGCGCCTAATGAACTCACGTAGATAATGGAAATGAGATGTGCGTGTGTTTTGTGTATGATGCGTGTATTGGATGTGTTTGCGAAGTGCCTTGTGATGTGTTGTGAATTGTGTCGTCGTTCTGAGATGTGAGTTAGAGGTTGAATGGTTTATGATTAATGATGTTAGTAATTGTGAATCTGTGCATGTGTGTGGTGTGGTTGATGTGAGAGTGGAAGTGCTGGTAGTGATAGCGAGATGTGTTGTGGTTAGATTGTTGTGTTGTGAATTGATGTTTTGGGTTATATTGTCAGGTTTGTGAGTTGTGGGTATCGGTTTGAGGAGTGCACTTGTGTGATCACCTAGATAATTAGAAAGGGGAATGCGGTGTATGTGTAAGTGTGTGAATGTGTATGAGTATGGATGCAGGTGTGTACATTGATGGTAACTTGTCTTGTGAAACTAAACTACGTGTATGCGATGTAATGTTGAATCGTATATATATGATCTAATGTTGAACTGTAGGAATGATGCCTTGTTGTAATGATGAACTGGTTGAGGTGTGATGTGTGAACTTATGCATGTTGATTTCTTGAGTACTATTGTGATCATGATTGCGGATCCTGAACCTGAGTTTTGAGCTTATGTGATCGCCTGGTAGAATGATAGGAATTAAAACACGAATGGCATTGTCTGGTTCCATTGTTGGTTGTGTGCAGAGTTTGGAACCGCTCTTTGGGCTAGGTTCGGCGCATAGTTAAACCAGTGGGTTCACTCAGTTTCATTAGGAAACTGATCCCCCCAGTTTCTCTTTTCAGGTTCACTTGGTAGTGAGAGTGAGTTGAAGTTCAGGTGTGCTGTTGAGTTCGGAAGAGTTGCAGGTTGGAGTTGTGAAGTGAAGATTAGGAAGCTACTGTGGAGTGACCATTGTTTTGAGTTTTGTATTTTCAGTTGACACCTTTGGTTGGGAATTTTTGTAATCGTTTTGAGCTTTGGTTTCGGATTTCAGATTTTATGTAATGAAGGCCTTCTGTGTCTTTGAGTTTTTAATGAAGAGTTATTTCTGTTTCCGCTGCCTTTTACTTGTTGCTTTAAATGCTGGTTCTTCGAGTAGCACCTAAACCGGTTCGATCACGGGTAAACCGGGTCGGTTTGGGACGGGGGTTTGGGACGGGTGTTACAGTTAGTCATGGTTTCTTAAGAATCATGACCAATTTGTCACGATTTTTATGGAACTGTGATAAATTAGTCACAGTTCCATAAAACCGTTACAAATTAGTCACGGTTTTTAAAAACCATGACTAATTAGTCATAATTTACTAATCCGTGACTAAAAATCCTTGACCAATGCCTAATTTTCTTGTAGTGGTAGATTCTAGAATTGCTTGAAGTTGTGGAGTTGAATGAGGAGTGCTTTGCAGTCATTCTCAACAAACCCCTCTATCTTTGAGTGAGTAGATCTTGGTGTTGATAATGTGTTATGAAATGATGGTGAACTATGAACATGGTTATATGAACAACGCAAAGAATGAGAGTAAAGAATGTAGAGAGAAACAGAGGAGAATTGTTTCTTCTTATTAATATGACAATTCGTACAATTGTGTGCCCTATTTATAGGCACATAATACATAAGTCATATTTGCTAATATAATTATATTTCAATGAAGAGAATAATGAGTCATGAAAGACATTGAATTTGATGATCAACGTGAAGGTAGCATACTGTTTTTTTCATAACATAAACATAGAAGATAAACAATTTTTTACTTTTTTTCTTGATTTAATGATATAATGTCTTAACTTATGAATAAACTAAAATCGTAGGATTTAAAACCACAATGTACAAATAAACTTGCATGACGTAGGTATACACATTTATATGAATAAACTTATAGGACGTAGGAATAAAACTCATAGTGTAGGAATAAACTTGAAGGTCGGTAGAATGTAATCACAGTAATAAACCTGAAGACAGAGAAATAAAATTTAAGCATAAATATGTAAAATTTTACTTTTTGTCTAATTTAATGTTATAATTTCAATCATCTCTTATTTTTTTAGTATGTTGTAATGTATAACTAGCCCGGGTTCAATATTTGATAGATTAAATACAAACCTACAAGATAGAAATGATATTGTTTGCCAACCATATCAATGTTTGGAAGGGTTTGAAAGAGATTAAAAATTTCATTGGAAAGGTGATGATGATGATAGTTAGTGATGATGACGCCAACAAGAGTGCCAAAGATAATGTTGGTATGAAAGATGTGGATGATAAAGGAGAAAACAATTTGATATTGAGAAGTATGAACAAAACGATGATGTCAAGAAGAATGGTAGGGGGGATGATGGTGGTAATAATAATCTTGAGATGTTGAAGGAATTCAACTCTACTTAGGAATTAGATGATATCAGAGACTTCTGTTCTTCTAATAACATCTAAGTTGAATTCAAAAATGTAAAAAACTAGTGGGTTGAATTAGGCTATGGAAAAGGTGATTGAGCAAGAGACACAAATACTAAAGAAACCTTAGACTATGATGGGTAAAACTGAAAATCATTTAATACGGGTTACCAAGTTGTTATTATTGTTCTATCTACGTTGAAACCACAAAAGGTCATGGTTGTGGTGATGATACTGATGAAGATAACTACAACAAACACTATAATATTGTCGTAGGCTAACCCTTAACTGTTTTCTTAGCGCCTACAACCATTTTTAGGGCTACTCCTGACTAAATCATATGTGATTAGCATTTTTAGGGTAATAATAAAGCTGTTTAGTTGCATGGATCCATGGTAAAAAAAATATCGGCCAACCACTTGGTCGAATATGTAAGAAAATGGTTGTGATTTTTCACCAAAATTGTGGCGGGCCATTACCTTGGCTATCTTTATTGTGAGTTTATTTATGTAGTAATGATTAATGTGTTGATGTCTTACAACTCTGTGATTAAAATCTATGATTACGATTTTGCTCCAATTTTCTATTACATATGGAATTATGATTTTACTACCTTGGATGTTAGGATGGCTTAACATTTAGGGATGTTTGGTATTTATGATTTATAATACATGTATTCTTCAAAATTGTTGTATTTGAAATGTAGGTTTTCAAATTTGTGATTTTCTCTTTTTCCCCCGATAATTAGCGGAATTTTATTGCTCAAAACTAGCTATATAAGCAAACAACTTATAAGCCAAACCAACCCCTACAACAGAGGAGGAACTACAACCAACAACAACTTAAATGGAAACACTACAACTCTACCACTCCTGAAAACTCTACCTGTAGCTAACTACTCTACCAAAACAAACTACAACTCCCTGTTAAGCTCTCAACCTCCTATTGTAGCTCAACACGATACCCAATTCTAAACGAATCTTCCCTAGCAGGTCTGTAGCGCTCAAGATCTTCTCTCCATATGCTCTACAACATCTTCCCTTCCACAAATTAGAGACGAAAACCCTCCAGGATAATCTATCCCAGGCAGAAGAATCGGCCTTTCTCACAAACCAATCTAGCTCCATATTCTAATCCGAAAATCTTCTGAACTCACTGAAGACTTGACCGTTAATCCAACAGGCAAAGTCACAGGTCCCAATCGAATGAGCTCTTGAATCCACTCAAGCATGATAGAAATAGCAGGAAGCTTGAACGTTGAGCCCCCCATCTGATGAGAATGTCATTAAAAGGAAGCCTATTGATGCACATTTGCCAACTCATAAAAGAGTATTTAGGGATAGTAGGGGTTGTCCAGACTAACTTCTCCCAAGTCACCTTCTCTCCTACAGACCTAATAGTTTCCAAAACCCTCTTTGTAGAGAACTTCACCATTGGTTCACCCTCCTAAAGCCAATTCATGTTCAGGTTTTGAGTGATAAAAGGAGTGATCAGATTTCTGTAGTTAATAATACTTTTCCACATCCATGAGTCAGTAGTCGTGCGGGTGTACTCCTAGAAGGTCTTTTTCCTGAGTCGGTGCCAGCTAACGAAGCCACCCAGAGCGAACCACTATTGAGCAGCATACTCCAAATATTTCTTGCAACACAAGCAGAGTTTCAGAGCCTTATAGGAATAGCATTAGCACACCCTCTTCATAAGGCATAGTCACAGTACTCCAAGCCACCCTAGCTTTCTTAACAGTTAAAGCATTAAGCCCCCATAAGAAATTAGAGCAACGCTTTTCAATTTCCTTGACCATCCTTTTGGGAAGATGAAAAATATTCATTCAGTATGTGGCCATGTTGTGGAGGAAAGCTTTAACAAGTTGGAGCTTTCTAGCATGACTAAGAACCTTTTCCTACCAACCATTAATCCTAGTGGAAATCTTCACAACCATCTTGGAACAATCGGCAGCCTTGAGCTTCCTAGAAATTAAAGGGATGCCAAGATAAGTAACAGGCAGGGAACACAACTGAAAACCTGCAATGGAGATCATTCTTCCTCCTTTCCTCAACCTGAACACTAGCAGAGCATAAGAGAGAGGTATTCGAGGGATTAACTTTCAATCCTGTGACCAAATAGAACATACTCAGGGTCTGAAGCACTTACTGAACTTCAAAAGAAGTACCATTTGTGAAGAAGAGGAGATCATCTACAAAACACAAATGTGTAATCCCAATCGTCTTACATCTTGGATGAAGCGGTATATAACCTATTGAGGCCCCTCTAGAGCTTATACAATTAAAAATCTCCATGACCATAACAAAAAGGAGGGGTGACAAGGGGTCACCTTGCCTCAAACCTTTTTATGCATCAAAATAACCATAGGAGCCCCATTAATAAAAACAATCAGCTTGGCATTTTTTAGATATTCTTCAATCCAGCAAATCATTGCTATAGGAATCTTCATAGCACTCGCGATTTTCAGCAAAGTAGTCCAGGAAATGGAATCAAACGCCTTCATCAAGTCCACTTTAACAACAAATCTAGGGCTGACATTTTTAACATGATAGTGGCTAATGAGATCCTGAGCCAAAAGGATATTATCTACAATATATCTCCCTTTAATGAAGGTTGTTTGGTTGTATCTAATCAGGTGAGGAAGAAACTCTCTTAACCTATTAGTAAGGATCTTTGTAATGCACTTATAGAGAGTATTGTAGCAAGCAATAGGTCTGAACTCAATTACTCTATAAGCGCTGGGGATTTTAGGGATCAAAGCAAGAATGGTGAAATTCACCTTTGGAGAGATGCTACAGGTTTGAAAGAACTTCTGGATGGCCTTTGTACTCAGATCCCCCACGATATGCCAAGCATTCTGGAAAGAAAGCATTAAACCCATCCGGCTCTGGGCTCTTATCCCCTTTCATTTGAAACACAACAACCTTAATCTCTTCTGCAGTAACGGGGGCATCTAGCTTATCCTGATCTTCAGTACTCAACTTGTTAATAATCATCTTATCAAAGTAACTCTGAGGAATATCTCTAACATTACTGTCAACTTTCCCCAAAAGATTCTTATAGAATCCAACTGCCTCTGCAAAGATCCCCTTGATGTCTTTAAGTACATTACCATCTGTAGAGATAAGGAAGCCAATATGCTTTTTATTAGTCTTGGCTTTGACTTTGTTAAAAAATATTTGGTATTTGAATCTCCTTCGACGATGCTAGAGTTTCTAGTCTTCTGCTTGTAAAACATTTCCTCCATGGTCTTAAGGCTATCCCGTCTTGTTGTTTTCTCCTTCAGATCTTAAAACGCAGCTTCATCATTCCTACTCAGAGCTTCAGATTGAGCAGCAAACATGTTAATCTCTGCCTCCCTAACCCTCTGGCTAATCTCCGAGAAAGAGTCTCCATTGAGTCTTTTCCGTGTATCCTTGACTCTATGAAGATTATGGTATTGTTCCGCTCTTGTCGCCTGGAACAATGAGGGAGCCGACCGGTCGCCTGAGTGACTCCGAATCGCCTCGCAATAAGAGAGTGAGGGTAGTAATCAGAACGGAGGATGAGGAATGAAAGGGATGATGATGTAACAGAGTGTACCTAGGGATTGCTCCCAGAATTTGGTCCTGTCCTCAGTCTGTCCAATCCTTCTGCATTTATAGTCTGGCAGGTCTGCCAAGACCGTTGGACAGTGGTACGGCGCCCAGCAAGTCTCGCCACGTGTCACCGAATCCTAACCGTCGCTTGGTGAAGACGAAACCTTCAGGATTGCTCCACGTGTCCTTCTAGGGTTTCCCAAATGGTAAGCGCATAACGTCGCCTCGGGGCCCTTCCTGGGCCGCGACTGGGCCCACTCAGAGCGGCCTTCAAGGCACCTAGCTGGTCAACCTTCGCTTGACATGCTGATTGCTTCCTGGGCCATATCTGGGCCTGCTTTTCAGGTCTTCTAGACAGTCGCCTGGTCAATCCTCGTCAGAGGCGTCGACTTTCCTTTCTGGGTGTATCGTATCGCCTACTGGGCTGACCCGACCCAGGGTGGCCCATCAGGTATAGAGATCATCCATATAGTGTCCTGCTCTACCTTTCTTCCAATTTTCTTTGACAATCTACTCATAACCTGGGTGCTTGGCCCAGAAGTTGAAGAACTTAAAAGCAGTAGGGATCCTCCCAATAGAAACATCAGTATTTGTGAGAAGACCACAATGGTCTGAGAGATGCAGTTTTGTTGTGGAAACTCTGTTGTTTGGGAAGTGCATCATCCACTCCTGATTGACTAACACTCTGTCCAATCTTCTAGAAATAGGTTCCCCTTCACAATTATTCAGCAACGTAAACCAATCACCAATAACTCTGTGATCAATTAAACAACTAGAATTGATCCAGTCATTGAAGTCTCTGACCTATATCACCCAACTTCCTATAGATATTTCTGTTATCACTTTCTTTGTTAGAGCTATAAACAAAACCTATATAAAAAACTTTGTTATCATCCACTCTGACCACCACAAACTGATCAACATGATTAATCACCTACAACTTAATGTGAAATCTCCAAAAAATCCAGATCTTTCCAAGAGAAAGATCATCATAATTGGCAAAAAACTCTCAGCCATAAAAATGCTTATTTACACAAATTGGTGATTTTCAAAAATAAGTATGTTTGGTATTTGTGTTTTAAATTCATAAATTGAAAGTTGTATTTTCTATTTTGCCCCAATTATTTATGAATATCAAACTAACCTAAAAAGCATATTAAGGACATATGATGGAATAAAAACATAAAGAATGATGGATTCTCCACAATCTCAACTAAAGGGTGAGATTATAAATCCATGTATTTGAGCTTATTTTGGAAATTATAATACATGGATTTTAGATAGAAAATTAACAGAAAAACAAGGTATTCTCTAAAATCAACCCACCAAATCACAAATACCAAATATCCCCTGAATATCTAACATGACCTATCACATATTTTGGTTGTTGTTAGCCATGCAATATTTTTGTTGTGAGAGATTGTCATTCTGTCAAAATGAGTATGTGGTCTCGAGGTTGATGTAGTATCTTTAACTTGAATCTGATCAACAACAAACGTTGAGTGTAATTTAAAAATGATGCTAAGTCACCAAGTGACTGAAAATTTGTCTCAATTACTCTACAGGACGGAAGAGCTTCTCAAACGAGGGGAAAAAAAACCAACAATATTTTCCTTTTTTGGTTATGTATGAGCAAATAGAAATAAAATGAAAATAAATCTAGGTATTCACTTAATTTTGCTAGGTATATGTGTTTTTCTTCTAGTATTCAATGCTTTTTATGGCGTGCATACAATACATGGGTCCAAGAGGCAGAGATGTAAGATAAAATTACTAACTTGACACTTATATGAAGTTTTATTTTTCGTTATTTGTTTAAGGACAAATACATAATTCTAGCCAAACGTTTCATGAAAATTTCAAATCTAGCCACTAGTATCGGAAATCCCAAATTAACCAATTGAGTGATTTCTGTTAACTATTTCCGTCCAAATTAACGAAAGAAACCTACAAAAGCTGACATGTCATCCAATGTGGAATTTTTTCCTATAATAATAATAATAATGGTCAATTTTAAAATATCGAAGCCGCCTCTCCCCTCACTCAACCATGAACGCTATCATGGCTTCGTCGGTTTGTCTCTCTTCAACTACGTTCATCGTCATCGCTTCGCCTCTCTTCAACCACGATCGTCGCTGCCACTCCTTGGCTCTTCAACCCCTTCGTATCCATAGATCAAAACCATCGTCAGTTTCTAGGTATTGAATCAGACAACGAGGAAACTGTTGTTGGTGGTACTGGGCTTCGTCGATGAAATCTTTGTCCGAAAATGAAAACCTAACCTAGTGGAATGAAACCCAGATGTGTTTTGTCGAGGAGGTTTGGAGTTATTGGGGAGAAGAGTCATCGACCAGGGGGGTAGGGAGTCGGGGAAGGTCGAGGGACTAGTGGGGGTAAGGATTGGCGATCTACGGGTTGCAATCTGGACACGGCGGCAACGACGCCTGTTTCAAGTCGTTGGAAGCCCTGCTTCTGGAAGCTTGGAGAAATCGACGAATTGGAAGTAAGGAGATAGAGAGGGAAGAGCTAGAGCGTTAGCCCCAAATCTCGCAACGGGAATGAGAAAGTGGTAAAGCAGCACGATGGTAGGGCCCAAACGGTCGTCGTGAAGAAAGACGAGAGAGTGATTAGCAGGGAGACGGACTAAGATAGGGGAAAGAGGAAATTATTTTTTATTTTTATTTTATCATTAATTATTTTAGTTATTTTTTATTTTTTTCAATATTTTATCTATTTATTTTATAATTAAAAGTTTGATGTGGCGGTTGATAGGACATTATTTTAATGGTCAAATGAATGCTACCTCAGTTATGTCTGCCACATCATTAACGGTGTTAAAAATTTAACGGTCAAATGTGGTCAACGAGATATATTTGTCATACAAACTATAGGTTTGATCTATAATATGTCATCAAAATAGAAGTGGTTAGAATTGACATAATCGGAAAAGGTTTGGCTAAATTTATGTATTAGTCCTTTATTTAAATTCTCTTTTTGGGAGAGAATGGTGGATTGTGTGGAAGGGGCAAAAACTAACGGATTCATGATAAGTTCCTCTTACCGTCTAAGACCGCATTATTTTCAGTGACCAAATGTATATTTGGTCTATTAAACCAAATTAATTTCAGCCATTGATTTAATATTAAAATAATAAGATTATTCTAATCTTATATGATCAATTAATTACCTAATTAATTAGTAGATAATGATTAGGAAGGTCTTTTAATGTTACCATAACTAATATATTTTTATCTTTTTCCCCTATTCCCTGCAACTCTTTTCTTTCTTCCCTCTCTTGTTGCCGTAATTTCTTTTCTTTTTTCTCTAGTCAAGGTTCGGTTTAGATGTTTAGACTAAGTGTACACGAATTTTTTCTCGGTAGGCTTTATATATTCTCAGAGCACAAAAAGTCTCTTATTAGAAAATCTAACTGTACAAGAATTTTTGGTTTTCTAATGTTGCAATGTTAATGATTCTTGCACTAGGAAAGTCTATTTATGAACCATCTAGACTCCAAATGTGCTATATTTATGTTGTTTGATCTTTGTTTAAGTATTGGTTTGCTGATTTGATGCATGTATTAGGACACCTTAGATGTGATTTTCACTTCAATGTTAATGATGCCTGTACTATGACAGCTTAATTAGTACTTTTCCTGCATTAGGACACCCTTGATTCTATTGAAGTTAACCTCTTTATAGGACACCTTAGTACTATAAGTTTTGTCTAACTATTCTTTCCTTTATGTGATTATGATCGTTTCTTAGGCATCGATTAAATGAAGCTTCTACCAATCATGGGTTTGTATTAGTACATCCTAGTATTATTTGCAGTTTGCAGCTTCTGCCTAAATTTTGTTGGTGCTACAATTTTTTTTGGTACTGAAATTTTTGGTTAGCTAGTGTTAATTATTATTGTACTAGGACAACTTAGATGTGAATTTGTTTCAAAATTTATGATGGATGTATGGACAACAGAATCAAGGGTGCCTTAATACTTTTCCTGCACTAGGACACCCTTGAATATGTTGAAGTTAACCTATGTATGGTGAATTGTACAAGAATTTCAGGTTTGTTGATGTTGCAATGTTAGTGATTCTTGCACTAGGACAGTCTATTTATGAACCATCTAGACTCCAAACGTGCTATATTTATGTTGTTTGATCTTTGTTTAAGTATTGGTTTGCTGATTTGATGCATGTATTAGGACACCTTAGATGTGATTTTCACTTCAATGTTAATGATGCCTGTACTAGGGCACCTTAATTAGTACTTTTATTGCATTAGGACACCCTTGATTCTATTGAAGTTAACCTCTTTATAGGACACCTTAGTACTATAAAGTTTTGTCTAATTTTTCTCTCCTTTATGTGATTATGATCGTTTCTTAGGCATCGAGTAGATGAAGCTTCTGCCAATCATGGGTGTGTATTAGTAGTGGGTCGTTTGGATCCCATACTGTAGAAATGGAGATATTTGACTAAATCTCTATATTTGAAAATAGATAGTAACTGAAATCGCTCATTTGTAACAATATATCGTTTGTATGCCATTTTCTTAATAGTGATTTGTAAATGATGATTTTTAATGATTACATAACAAATACTAAATTACCCTTATTAAGAGGTGATGCTTATAATAAAGTACTAGACTTGGCAATTCGCATTAACCAAGAGTCAAGATAAAAGTATTCATTCTTCCTTTGCACTCTTTTTTTTACACTGGTGGCTATGAATTAGAGATGATAGAAGTTGAACTGTTGAAGCAAGGGATTATGAAAATGATATGTCTTCCTTACCATTTATAAACTCCATATCACTTGGAAAGAATTAACATGAGCTCTCTTAATCGCCATAGTATTCCTTTCAGCTTCAAAGAACCCTTTATACATAATATTGTCAATAATGAAAGAGATTTTAAAATATATGGGGTAGTAGGTGATATTTGTAAATAGCTCAATAGAGATATTTTGAAATCTCTTTGGGTTAAAATCTCTCGTCTTAATTGTTACACCAAACAAGTGATTTAGTGAAATATCTATATTTAATACAAATCTCTCTAATAAATAGAGGATCCAAACAACCCATAGTATTATTTGCAGTTTGCAGCTTTTGCCTAAATTTTGTTGGTGCTACAATTTTTGTTGGTACTGAAATTTTTGGTTAGCTAGTGTTAATGATTATTGTACTAGGGCAACTTAGATGTGAATTCGTTTCAAAGTTTATGATGCATGTATGGACAACAGAATCAAGGGTGCCTTAATATTTTTCCTGCATTAAGACACCCTTGATTCTATTGAAGTTAACCTCTATATGGTGAACTGTACAAGATTTTTTGGTTTGGTGATGCTGCAATGTTAATGATTCTTGCACTATGACAGTTTATTTATGAACCATCTCGACTCCAAACGTGCTATATTTATATTTTTTTATCTCTGTTTAATTATTGGTTTGTAATTTGATGCATGTACTAGGACACCTTAGATGTAAATTTCATTTCAATGTAAATGATGCCTCTACGAGGACACCTTAGTACTTTTCCTACACTAGGACACCCTTGAATCTGTTGAAGTTAACCTCTGTATGGTGAACTGAACAAGAATTTTTTGTTTGTTGATGTTGCAATTTTAATGATTCTTGCACTAGGACAGTTTATTTATGAACCCTCTAGACTCCCAATTTGCTATATTTATGTTGTTTGATCTTTGTTTAAGTATTGATTTGCTGATTTGATTCATGTACTAGGACACCTTAGATGTGATTTTCACTTCAATGTTAATGATGCATGTACTAGGACACCTTAGTACTTTTCCTGCACTAGGACACCCTTGTACATGGCTGATGACTATATTGGCGACGGGATTGAAATAGTCCAAACAAGCAATTGCAAGAAATCGACCGAAGAAGAAAGAAACAATTGAAAGAAACAATGTCACCAGAGAATAAAGAAACAATTGCGGTTGGGGATTTATTTTGAAGAGAAAATCTTGGACTTTTGATTCTTTTTCCATAATTATCCATTGAATTAATTATGTGTCTAATGACCCGTTAAATTAATTATCTGCCATAATGATCCGAATTAAATAATTAGATAATGAATAAGTCAATCTAATATGAACCATTCATTTTTATCAAATGGTTCTTGTTAATTTGGTCTAATTGACCAAATTTGAGGCTTGGTTCTCCAATAGACTCTGGGAATTGGAATTTTCTTTAAAAAATATGTACCGTTAGTAGTCAAATGCGTAAATAAGTCCAGAAATAGCACAATCAGACTGGCAGCCAGCTAACCGCCAGCCAGCTAGCTTTGCGCCACCCAGCCAGCGCATCGCAAGCCAGCCAGCGCATCGCTGGCTATCTTCCCAAAGGTAATTCCGTTTTCCTCCGGCAGTCTGGGCAGTTAGGGTTTCTTCAAACCCAGCCAGCTATGCGGTGCCTGGTAGGCTATGCGCTGGCTGGGTTTGAAAAAACCCTAACTGCCTCATTTTTAGTATAAATACCCCTTGGAAGATGAAATTTTTCACCACACCTCTCTCAAACCCTAAACTTAGAATTTTAAGCAGCAAGCAGTCATCTACCAAGCTCAGAATATTAACAAAAGAAACTTCATAGTACAACAAGAAACCAAACATTACATTGAAAATGAAACATGACACTGACAACAAAGATTGAAGTACTAAAAGTTAAACAAACATTGGAAAACTAGTACATGATAACAATGCAAAGACCCTTAAACTTAATAGTGCAATTAACCGTTCCTTGTAGGGTTTGGATTTCTGCTGCTTCGCCTCGCACGTGGGCACGTCCTCCTATTGTGCCCTTCTTGCTGGCAGTAATTGCAGTGAGGCTCAATATCTTCAACCCAGTCCATCTCGTTGTGTATGCGAGAATGTCGTGGTCGTCCCATCTCCCTGACCCTTCCTGGGTCATGCATCACCTTAGGCCCTCCATGTGGCTCCCAGTCCTCTTTCGAGCCGATAGGGAGGAAACTCCTTCCGTATATCTGTCTTACTATTTCCAACCTGTAATGGGCGTTGGCGTAGTATAAGGGATCTTGATTCGCGGTGTTACATGCGGCCACGACATGTGAACAAGGCATCTTTAGCTGTTGGAACTTGCCGCACGAGCAATGACCGTCCCCCTCCTCGTAGTCCAAGCGAACTTCTTGCCTATTGTTTCCCTTCCCGTTGCTGCGATTTATCGCCGTCTGTATTTCGAATATGCCAGCATCATAATTGAATTGCCTCACTGTGTGAGAAGTGGCCTTATTCACTCTTTTCTGCAAGCGAGAAAGACACTTCTTCGTCCAGATTGCACCGGCCGCTTGTTCTTCTCGAACCCTCTTCCATCGATCTTCAAAATACGTTTGCAGCCTGTAGAAAGTGTATTCCACCAAAGCTGCAACTGGGAGAGCCCGGATTGACTTGAATGCCCCATTCACACTCTCCGCCATGTTTGATGTCAATTAGTTCCATCGTGCCCCGTCGTGTTGAGCGTCTACGGCTCCTGACCAATACAATTGATCTTCAAGCACCCACTTTTTATTAACGGGGTCGTCCCTTGCGAATCTTGCTGCCCCCTTATGAACTTTCTCAAGGACCGCCGTTTAGCTTCATGTTAGGGAGAATGGATTACAATGATGTACGGTGAACTTGTTAACTAATTGGTGGAGTGTCATGATACTTACCTAAATTCATAAGGCGACTTTTGAGTTTTGGGTTCTTGGCGCTTTTGTTGTAATTGCTTACATAGTGTCGGGCGCACCACCGCCAATGCCATCCAAATCTAATTTTCTCCATTGCACTCACGATCCCGCATGTCGGTCGGATATGACACATAATCTGCGTCTCTGTGTGACTAGCCGTTGTATGCAATCAAAGAACCATTCCCAAGTCTCCTCGCTCTCAACGTCCACAATTGCGAAAGTCATAGTGAAGATGTTCTTATTACCATCGAACGAACTGGCCATGAGTAGTGTGTGCTTGTATTTTCCTGTCATGAAGGTACCGTCGACGACGAGCACAGGAGGACAATGTTTGAAACCTTCGATGGACGGGGCGAAACTCCAAAATACCTGGTCAAATTTGGTGACTGTATCCCCAACATCCGTTGTGATTTCTTTCGTGACGAATTCAATTTGCGTTCCATTGATGACACTCGATTTGAAGTGATTATCAGCCTCATTTAAGCGACATTTTTTAGGGTAGAATAACGAATATTCAATCGATTGGCCTATCTCGTGCCAATTGTGTTACCTTGGCCCGTTTCGGGTCTATTTGATGGTTTTCTAGTGTTTTTGTGTTAGCACAGGTTTTCGCCGTCAAATAAAGTAGCCATGGACGTGTCTAAGGCATTGGAACCTCGAGGAACCAAACCGGAATCGATCAAAGGAGCCAATCAAAGTCAAAGCAAATCCCTACCCGACTACAAAGATATTTTCGCCGAAAATACCCTATTGATTTCGGCGAAAATAATAGTACAAACCAACTGATGCCGAGTCAAAGGTATTTTCGGCGAAATTGATTAACTCTTCGATCCGAAAATAGAGTACAGAGAAATCAGCCGGCGGTGTCTTCAATTGCAAGAATATTTTCGGTGAAAATACTTCATTATTTTCGGCGAAAATAACAGAAGGAATCCGACGACTTAGGGTTTAAGTATAAATACTTAACCCGGCGGCCCAAAAGAAAAATCAATTCATTATTCATCTTTTCACAAATCAGACTTTTGAGAGTCAGCTGACTCTAGGGTCGATAGATAGAGTTTAGAGAGTTCGAAGAATCGCGGAGAGATCGTGACGCCATCCTTCCACCTCGGAGAACTCGGAGCTTAAAGTTGAAGATCCAGGAGATTGAAGCTTCGCGGGAGTCGTCAGAATTAGGTTTTTCAGTTCTTATCTGTTCTTCCTCTGTATGATGATCTTCATTGTTGCCTTTGATTCTCTTGTTTTGATATGAGTAACTGAACTTGTAGAGCTTAGATTAGATGAACCCCAAGTGACCCAGGGCTTTAAAGCGGTCACGGATCGGCGGTGATTAGATTCGAAATTCAATCAGTTCTTTTTCATGTTTGATTTGTTCTTCCTTGTTCATGTTTCTTGTCTGGATTGATCACCTAGATTAGATTCTTGTTAAGCTAAGGATAGAAGCGAACGCTCACCTTACTTTAGAACATCAAATTGAACAATTAACCTTATAATTGGAGCGTGCCTTTCGTAGGAACCGGTTAGGGTTAATTCACTGCAAGAGTAACTCATTAATCATTAGTAATTGCACCAGTTAATTAAGTCGTTGCGAGAGGCGACCGTACCCGGGCGGCTAGTTAATCTTGGTAGTTAGAACGGATAGAGCGAACGTTCGCCGGTCATAAACCTAAGGGTAAGGAGTTATGGTGGTGTCTTAGTAATTGATTGAATTAGAATTGAAAACCGCTAGTCTTGTGATTGCCGTTGCTCTGGTGATCTAAGGGGGATTCGAAATCTAAGTTCGTCTATCTTCTCGTTAGTCAACCTTTTACTATTCTGTCTTTTATTTTCCTTTGTTCATTAGATTAGAAGTCGTGGAACTCACACCACGCACTAAGTGCTTAAACTTGAATAAATTGCCAACTTCTTTGAGTAGTCAAGAAGAAGAGACCTCGAGTAGAATACGATCTAGTCTACCTTGGTAGATTAGTTATTTGATACCACTAATACTGCAGCTATCACCCATAGTTCCGATCTTGTATTGCCTTCATTAGGGTAGGTAACTCGTTGTATGAGTCCTCCCAATTACCATATATCCGCTCCATGGCGCGCTGTTTTCCGTTCCATGCCTTCTTGTATGAAATTTGTCATCGGTACATAGTATGTATCTCTGTCTGAAGAATTTTGATCCGAACATGGGGGAGTGCTTGGACAAAGGGCGTGACTGCATCAGCTATGACATTGACGTCCAGCTGGCTCGGACTGATGTCGTTCTGGCTGCCCAAACATAGGTGGGTCAGATTGAATTGTTTTACCGTCCACACATCGCTCTCATCTATAGTGAGCCTTATCCTCCACGGGTAGCCATTGCTTTGGTATCGATGACATCGTTGCTCAAGCAACCATTTGCTAGACCGTGTCGTGCATAACATGCGGTTATTCCTGTGTCCATATTGCTTCAGACTAGTTTGAGCAACAAGTTTGCTTTCAAATTGTTGCCCAACCGCAAGTTTTTATGTGTGTGATCAATTATATGTTGCAGACTATTTTGGAAGAGTGTGTGGTCCATTATTGGATGTCTTTGTGAAGAGCTGCAACTTTTTTCATGTGTGTGATCAATTATATGTTGCAGACTGTTTGATCAGTGTGTGGTCAATTATATGAGTGGGTAGTGTGAAGAGCTGCAGCTTTTTTCACATGTGTGATCAATTATATGTTGCAAAAGTCCATTTATGTGGTGTTGTCAACTCATATGATAACATATCATGTCAGTCACAACTAAATGTGGAAAGAAATATGAAGTACAACGAAATATAATGTCGACATCGTGCACTAGCATAACATGAAATAAACACAAAATATGAATTACAATGAAATATGAAGTATAATGAAATGACTCAAAGAACTAGCATAACTACTCACGACACCTCCCATCACGACCCCTCCATCACGACCCCTCCCTTCTCGGCCTCTACGCCGACCTTCTGCCCTCCAATGTGCCCCCAGCTGATGGCCACCAGTAGCGCACATCCTCTGTGTCGGCTCTCGCCTCAGTCCATATCCATCCTGCCTGTCGTCGGGGGCAACATCATCATCATCGAACGATGCCTCATATGTCACTACGGGTGGTGTGACATACTGAGCCCCGGATGAACCTGCGTAATATGTGGATGGACCGGCGTAAGATGCAGATGCGCTAGTGGGGACTGTAGGAGTGGTGTATGGCTGGGTCGGGTCCTGAGGCTGTGTGTAATTCTGATGCTGTGTGTAGTCCTGCGACTGGTTGTAGTCCTGACTCCCCATATAATCGAAAGCCGCATCTCCAACAGTGTCGAAAGGATGGTGCTCGGAGTATCGGGCCTGCTGCTGCTGTGGATCCCACTGCGGCAATGACGGCTCCCACAACCGCGGGACAGGGTGGACATCTACATGCTGTCGGACCCTACGAACAGAAGGAATCCTGGCAGCCGGAGGATCAGGTACTGGGTAGTCAGCATGTTGTGGATGTGTGGCCTGCCGTGGTGCCCTAGATGCATGGCTAGCCTCAGTCGTCCTATGGATCCTGCCTGAAGCATGCATCATGGACCGCAATGTAGCATGCATCTCCTGCTGCTCCTGAGGCGTGATATGTGACTGGCCAGTAGTCACGTATAGCCGCTCCATACCATCAATCTACAACACATAATAAGAATGGTTAAACCTGTCACTAGAATTAGTGGTAATAATTATGACAAAGCTAACGTACCAAAGACTGCTCCACGGCTCCTCGGCGAGAAACTGTACGTCTGGTGATGCCATGGTACCACTGGTTGATCTCGTCGTGGAAGTGATAGGACTCCCTATCCTCGCTCCGTAACCATGGGCCCGAGGCGATGTGGTCAAGACGAACAGACCACAGCTCACGATATCCCCCAAATCTGGCAACCACATCACTATGATGGCATCCACACTGTGTCACCTCTAGGTTACTAATGACCCCACCTATCGGCTGATCATACGTAGGGACAAGCTGATCCATCCCAAACTGACGCATCACTCTATCAGGTCTATGCCACATAGCGCTGAAGAAGTAGATGAGAGGTGCGACGACGCGATAACTGGGGAAAGTCCTTGGACTGTAATGCTCACGGTCCGCCGAGTATGGACACCACTATATAAAAAAATTTAACAATTAGACAAATACGAACCCTAAACTATAAGGGAAAATGACATTGACTTCGTAAGAATACAATACCACAAATGGAGTCCCATCGTCAAATAGCTGGCGGTACCCCCTACAAGGATGTATCTGGTCTTCGCGTGATACCAGTCTTTCCAGCTAAAAAAATGCGAAATGAACCACGTCATTCATAGCACTTGATCAGATTGAATGAAATATGAACATGAAAGAAGATGTTGAAGCCCTAACCTAGTCATACGTGGAATGGGGGAGTGCGTCGGTGCAATCTGTCGATTCTTGTGGACTCGACGCGAAATGGATGTAAATCTCTCAAGCGCCCACGCCTGGACCAATGCCATCCATCCTCCAATGTCACCTACGTGGTCGCGAGTAGGGCTGCTGTCTATGCGGAAAGCACACCGGCCAAGCTCCCTATATAGCCATGAAAGTGCGGCAACCCCCCAAGCGTACTCGTCTATCTGGCTCATGTCCTCTAGTAGTGGAAGGAAGAAGAGTGGGGCGTGGGATCCAGACCGATCAGCAAAGATGCAACTGCCAAAGAAGTCCAGAATGTACGCGCGAAAGTGCTGCTCAATAGTCTCAGGATCGGCGTCTCCCCTAATGGTTCCAAAGTGGTTACGCAACCTCGTCATCTTCACTCTGCCAGTAGAAAGGTCAGCAGTAGATGGTTTCTTCCCAAGAAGCTCCAGCACGTAATTCTGCAGATCAGAATCCACAGTCGGAAGGCGCCTCTGCGACTCCACTAGCTCACCATCGACGCTCAGACCGGTGAGAAAGTGCACGTCCTCGAGTGTTATGGTTGCCTCACCGTGGTACAAGTGAAAAGTACTGGTCTCGGGACGCCATCTCTCGACCAATGCGGTGATCAGCTCAGGATCAGGGGTAAAATCCAGGCAGTCACGCAACTTATCTAGACCAATGGGGGCAAGGTATGGCTCGAACCTAGGATCGTACTTCACGATCTTCTTAGAGTAACGACAATTAAGCGTCATATGTGGGTCCTAATAGTTGAGGGAAGAAGATGTAACAAAATTAATAACTATTACTCAATTTTTGAGTCAACCCTAACATTCAAATAAGTCCTATAATTAACATTAAAATATGAATATTATTAAAATAGAAATAACATTCAAATATAAATACCATGTACATATAAATAACATGTAAATATAAATAACATTAAATTATAAATAACATTTCAAATGTACTAACCTGAGCTTCGAAAATTCCCGACGCTCGATGTCGGTCAGCATCACCACATAAAATCGAAGGGTCCTCGGGACTACCACTTCGTACCCCAACCGGCACCTCGCCAAACATGTAATCCATCTACAATTTCATATCCACAAGCAAAGTTAACTAGATATAAAATCGTAAAACACAATTCATTTGGATATAATTGATAGCATGATACCTTTTGAGGGAGGGTTTACGCCTATTTCCTCGACGGACAATTGCTACGAACCTACAAAAAAAAGACGTCATTAGCGTACAATAATCATAACTAGAAACTTATGACGAACACAAACTAACAAAAATACCTTAGAGAGAATTGAAATTGAGAGAGTATGAGAGGAGGTGTGAAGATGGTATGGGGGTATTTATACATGCTGTAAAAAATGGTAACCCGGTTTCCAGCCAGCGATGCGCTGGCTAGGTGGCGCATCGCTACCTGGCAGGCGCATAGCTGGCTGCCAGTCAGATTGTGCTATTTCTGGACTTATTTACGCATTTGGCTACTGACGGTACATATTTTTTAAAATTGTGCTAGAAAATTCCAATCCCCATAGACTCCGGTCTAAGACATACCCTTTGATATGTCAAACTAACATAACTTATCCAAAACAGACTCATTTTCTCTTTACATTTTGTTTTGATTTTCCCTAACCAATGTCATATCACATTAAATATAAGATAAGGTTATGGATACCAAGTGAGTCAACCCTAACCAATACCAAGTAAGTTAACCTTAACCTACACCAAGTGACCGAATCCATCTTTTATAACCAAGGGTTTCTCCACAAGTAAATACGAAAACAAAACTGTGTCTGGTGGTAGAAACTTTTGTGTTTGAACACAATAAATGCGCTTGACTTCTTAGAACAAGGATTAATTACACAGTTCACACCTCTCCAAACAAAGTTCGAACAAGGGTGTTTGATGTTTTTTATGGCTATGTCTACTGCTACCACTACTGCTACTCCTATGGAGGTTCCGAGAGAGCTCCAAAAGAAAATACGGCTATGGCTACTGAAACTAAACTTGCAGAGAAAAGTAGAAATTTGGGCAGAGTGTCTGCTTGTGTGATTGCGCGGGCTCCTCTCTGTCGAATACCTCTCATATTTATAGACAAATGTGAGTGGTAACTGCAGATGGAGGTAGTAACTGCCATGGAGGTTACTTCCTCTCTCTTGAACGTGGCTATCATCGTGGTGGTGACGGTTTCTTCTCTTCAACTGCTTTGGAGGAGTAGTGACGTTGGTGGAAAAAACTAGGGTTTGATATGATCACATCATCCCTTAGGGTTTCACTCTTGACGAGGAGATGACACCGTCTCTTGAAATTGGTCTTAAGGTTCCCTTCTTGATGAGGAGGCTATCCTTCTTGCTTCCCTTCTTCTCTCTTGACGAGGAGGTAGACATGATGATGACTTCCTCCTTGCTTCCCTCATTCCCTCTTGACGAGGAGGTCGACATAATGATGGCTTCCCTTCGATGGATCGACATGAGATCCTGACTTCGATAGGTTGACATGAGATCCTGACTTCAATAAGTCGACATGAAGTCTTCACTTTGATGGATGAACATGAGATCCTCACTTCGATGGATCGACATGAGATCTTGACTTCAATGGAGTCGACCTTAGGGTTTCCATCTTGATGAGATGGCTTCCCTCCTTAGGGTTTCCATCTTGATGAGATGGCTTCCCTCCTTAGGGTTTCCATCTTCCCTCTTGACGAGGAGGTCGTCATCATGACATCATCATCATGGAGTCGGCCTTAGGGTTTCCATTTTGATGAGATGGCTTCCCTTCGATGGATCGACATGAGATCCTCACTTCGATGGGGTCGTTAGGGTTTCCATCTTGATGAGATGGCTTCCCTCCTTCCTTCCTCTTGACGAGGAGATCGACATGAGATCCTCACTTCGATGGGGTCGGTAGGGTTTCCATCTTGATGAGATGGCTTCCCTCCTTCCTTCCTCTTGACGAGGAGATCGACATGAGATCCTCACTTCGATGGGGTCGTTAGGGTTTCCATCTTGATGAGATGGCTTCCCTCCTTCCTTCCTCTTGACGAGGAGATCGACATGAGATCCTCACTTCGATGGGGTCGTAGGGTTTCCATCTTGATGAGATGGCTTCCCTCCTTCCTTCCTCTTGACGAGGAGATCGACATGAGATCCTCACTTCGATGGGGTCGTTAGGGTTTTCATCTTGATGAGATGACTTCCCTCCTTAGGGTTTCCATCTTCCCTCTTGACGAGGAGGTCGTCATCATGACTCATCATCATGGAGTCGGCCTTAGGGTTTCCATTTTGATGAGATGGCTTCCCTTCGATGGATGGACATGATATCCTCACTTCGATGGAGTCGTTAGGGTTTCCATCTTGATGAGATGGCTTCCCTCCTTCCTTCCTCTTGACGAGGAGATCGACATGAGATCCTCACTTCAATGGGGTCGGTAGGGTTTCCATCTTGATGAGATGGCTTCCCTCCTTCCTTCCTCTTGACGAGGAGATCGACATGAGATCCTTACTTCGATGGGTTGTTAGGGTTTCCATCTTGATGAGATGGCTTCCCTCCTTCCTTCCTCTTGACGAGGAGATCGACATGAGATCCTCACTTCGATGGGGGGTTTCCATCTTGATGAGATGGCTTCCCTTCGATGGATGGACATGATATCCTCACTTCGATGGAGTCGTTAGGGTTTCCATCTTGATGAGATGGCTTCCCTCCTTCCTTCCTCTAGACGAGGAGATCGACATGAGATCCTCACTTCGATGGGGTCGGTAGGGTTTCCATCTTGATGAGATGGCTTCCCTCCTTCCTTCCTCTTGATGAGGAGATCGACATGAGATCCTCACTTCGATGGGGTGGGTTAGGGTTTCCATCTTGATGAGATGGCTTCCCTCCTTCCTTCCTCTTGACGAGGAGATCGACATGAGATCCTCACTTCGATGGGGTCGTTAGGGTTTCCATCTTGATGAGATGGCTTCCCTCCTTCCTTCCTCTTGACGAGGAGATCGACATGAGATCCTCACTTCGATGGGGTCGTTAGGGTTTCCATCTTGATGAGATGCTTCCCTCCTTGCACTTCCTCTTGACGAGGAGGCATCGACATATCCTCACTTCGATGGAGTCGTTAGGGTTTCCATCTTGATGAGATGCTTCCTCTTCGATGAGATGGCATGATATCTCATCATGGAGTCGTTAGGGTTTCCATCTTGATGAGATGGCTTCCTCTTGACGAGGAGATCGACATGAGATCCTCACTTCGATGGGGTCGGTAGGGTTTCCATCTTGATGAGATGGCTTCCCTCCTTCCTTCCTCTTGACGAGGAGATCGACATGAGATCCTCACTTCGATGGGGTCGTAGGGTTTCCATCTTGATGAGATGGCTTCCCTCCTTCCTTCCTCTTGACGAGGAGATCGACATGAGATCCTCACTTCGATGGGGTCGTTAGGGTTTCCATCTTGATGAGATGGCTTCCCTCCTTCCTTCCTCTTGACGAGGAGATCGACATGAGATCCTCACTTCGATGGGGTCGTTAGGGTTTCCATCTTGATGAGATGGCTTCCCTCCTTCCTTCCTCTTGACGAGGAGATCGACATGAGATCTTCACTTCGATGGGGTCGGTAGGGTTTCCATCTTGATGAGATGGCTTTCCTCCTCCTTGATGGGGAGGCTCCGTGAGGATAAAATGGTAAATCCATGGCCTCGGTTAATCAATTTAACTTAATAGAATGATTAAAGGTTAATAAAGCCATTCAAACCTCCACAAACAAACAATGTGGTATTTTTGGTCGTCATCTTGTAGAGGCCATATCTCACTGGTCCGGTGGAACTGGGTTGTCATCTATATATGGATGGAAAGATAATTTTGTTATCTTTCCATCGCCACCAATTTCACCTCAATCGGAGTTCGTATGAAGAAGTTATGGCCAAAATACTATTCTGGACAGAATTAACACGAAAAATAGGCCAAAAGATGACGTCATGGCCCAATTTATGTTATTTAATTACTAAGGCAATTAATGGCCTAATAAAACAATTTAATTCCTTAATTTTTTTTCAATGTGGTATTGGCTCAAAATAATTTAAGGTGTAAACAAATGCCCCCCAACAACTTAGTACACAAGAATTGTGTATTAAGTTGTTGATACCAAGTTAAAGTATGATTTCTTTTTTGTTTGTTTTTTTTTTTTTTTGGTTACTGTTCACGTTACTTTTTTTTTTTTTTTACCTTTTCCTAAATGGACTCTTGTTAAGAGTAAACTCTTTTTCCTTCTTGGTTTTGGTATTTTCACTTAAACCCCTCCCTATAAATAAAAGGGCTTCCTCCTCTTTCTTCACATCTCATTCACAAATCCTCAAATCATTCATCCACCATCCTCCAAAAGTTATCAATCTTTGAAAGAGGTAAAAGTTCATCTCTCTCTTTTTTTTTATCTTTACTTTTGATTATATTGAACAACTCCTCTTATTTTTTATTTTTTTAGAGATGGCAAAGTCAAGTAAACGAGTTGAAACCGAGGAAATGGACAAAGCTCTTGAAGAGGAGTATGAAGCTTTGTGTCAAGATGAAGGAGTGGAGATAAGCATTTTTACGCCAAACAAGCAAGACGAAACAGAATTTCGACTAGGTCCTTATTTCATCAACTCATCAGGACCTCATTTCCAACACCTCAACAAGTATCCGCTTGGAGGGGGTACAGTACTGTTCAAAACCATCCCACCAAGCTCCTTCTTCCAGCCCAACCTCAAGAATCAGAAACCAATAACCTCATGGCCTTTGAACGATTCAGATTTCAACAAATGGTACATGCGCCTGGCGGCCGACAAAGGCACCACCAAACTCTGGTCGAAGGCTGGCATTAGTCGGTTGTTGGCTCTCTCAGCAAGGATTCCAGAACCCGATATTCAACTTTTCAAGGCGATATTGTGTTTTTGGTGCACAGGGTCTAACTGCTTTATCTTCAGACACCCCATAGGCGCCATGACCATCACCCTTATGGATTTAGCTGCCCTTACTGGTTTTCGTCCACCCTCTGATGATGATGATCAAACGACCCCAGGCGATGAATTTACTCTATATCCTAAGTCCTTCCAGACCCTCCGACAACAATACCATCCTAGTGATCCTACATCCCCTATTACTCGCCAAGAAAGAGTAGGCTTCATACATTACTGGTTGTACAAGTACATCCACTGTCCTACTACCGTATCACCTCGTCCAGGATTAAGCCCTCTTTCGCATCAAATTGCTGATGGGAATACTCCACCTGATTTCCTGGAGATCATCCTTGCCTCTATTTACCATGGCATGCATACCCTCACCCATCAACTTGGTAACGGCTCCAAGCCTACAGGGTCTGGTCCTCTATGGTTGGTTCCTCTTTGGGTCTACGCCTACTTCCCAAAATTATGGAACGGCCCTTTGAAATTCGCCTATCCTTCCTCCTACGGCATCTACTTCTCCAAAGTCGTTCCATCAGGAAAAAGTTTCTCCCACTACTTCAAGTTTTTCTATTGCATGACGAAAGTGGAGGACTTTGCCCCTTTTAGAAGTCGTCTCTACGGTCCAACATCATTCACTAATAAATTCACCCAAAGACCTGGCATAGGTGATCCTAGAGCTGCAGCCTATCGTCGGTATGTCCTTCAATGGAAGAGTTGGATTTCAGCTCGGGACCTCTTCATCAATATTCAGGGCGGCAAGAACACCATATATGCAGAGGTATACAACCCCCACTATGTTGCCCGCCAATTCGGCCTTACCCAAGCATGGCCCGTATTACTACCATCTTCATGTCAACTTGATGCCCCTTCCCAACGCAAGATGTTAATGAACTTAGATGTTGATGTACTAAGTAGATGGCAACGCAAAACCATGGAAGGAATCTCCTTCGTGTGTTTTACCCCAAAGGCTCGTTCTCTCCCTTCATTCGTGCTACGTTTTCAAGAAGCTTTCCGGAGTAATAACATCTTTGATGAAGATGCCATCCCCATTGCCCGACGTTTACTCAATGGAGAAACAGCAAAGACGGCAGCTACTGAAAGAAACAAGGGCTCGAGTGGCACCAATGCTGAAGACACAGATGAGCCCCAATCATCTAATGCCTTTTCTGCCAAACATCCAACAGGTAAATCCTGTACATCATTGTGAAATCTTTATTTTTTATTTTTTAAATGTTACCCCCTCCTTGATATGAATTACACATCTCACGAAGCTGATAGTCCTCATGGCTACACGACAGTCGATGGTAATGATACCGAAGATGATGCTGAGGTCTCCAACTTCCCTCCAGAACTCACCAAACCTCTACCATCCATTCAACTTGGCTTTCAACAATATGACTCTAAAACTGCATTAGATTTTAGCACGACATGCGGTGTTGCTTCATCAGTCCCAACCAAGAACTTGGTCTCTCAAGGCCAAGACCCTTTTTCCTTGTCCCTGGCCCCCACCTTCCTTGGAGATCATGATGGTTTTCCTCATAGCCAACCAATGTCTCCCTTGCTTAATGCCGCTAGAGGAGATTATTATCCCACCAATCCTGATCCAACTCCACGACCTGATGACGTCCTCTCAAGCCTCAATAACATGGCTACACAAGCCAATTTGCCACCCACTCCCTTTCCTAGTATTCCTACTGATTCCTCATTAGGAATTAATAACTCAAACGAGCAAGTAAGTTCCCTTTGCAAAATTTTTTTTATATAATATATGTTTCT
Organism: Linum lewisii; assembly: GCA_034768395.1. Taxonomy (NCBI): domain Eukaryota; kingdom Viridiplantae; phylum Streptophyta; class Magnoliopsida; order Malpighiales; family Linaceae; genus Linum; species Linum lewisii. The sequence goes on along the minus strand of CM068300.1, from coordinate 49,766,462 downwards.
TTCTTTTTACTCATGTTACTCTCCCTTTATCTGTTTTTAGGGCATGGCCAGCCTTGAATACAATCTCGAGTACTTGGCCGCTTTAGACAACCATTTCTCGAGTTCAATCTCTCCTGCCACATCTGTCCCTCCGTCAGTTAAAGATGCGCTTATCCAGATTAAGAGCTTCCTTTCCCAACCACTAGAAGATATGCTCAGATCATTTGACACTGAATGGCCTATCAACGCTTTTGATCTCCTCTCAAGCCCCGACTGCCTACCTTTTCCAGGATCAGACAACAAGCGGAAACAGACCCTCCAAAGCTCATCATCAAACATCAAGACTTGGCTTGATACCATCAAGCAAGGCAATGAGCTCCAAGGTGTTGTGTCTCACCACGATCGTGAAAGAGGGGTTGCATACAAACTCATGCGAGACATGGTGACCAAGGGAAAAGACAAGTCCAATATGCTAAAAGATGTGAGCGCGGAAGAGGTGGTTTGCCGTGATGAAGTAGCGAGGTTAGAGGCGGCTCTTATCGCTGAACAAGGAAAGATGGTTGAAATCCTAGCTCGAAAGAACACTATAACTCTTGACCTCAATGAAATTATGAAGGAGGCACGGTCCATTCAAGACAAAGAGAAAACCCTTATGTCCGTGGAGGAGATTACCCTCAAGAAAGAGCAAGTCTTCCAGACTCGTGCGGCCAACATAGTCAATATTATTAACCTGAAGACCATCGTCGAAGATATCCTCCAGTCTCTTGATGCTTAAGTTACCCCATTTCTTTTCCTTAGTTTGAAGCTTAGCCATTTGTTTGGCCTTTGTTTACTTTTCTTATCTTAAATTTCGGATTTTATCAACTTTCTTTCATTTTTTTTGGCAAGACATTTTTGTTTTATCCACATTAATTATACATCATGCCATTCGTTAGAGAATATAATACGTAATTACTTTGCTCATAATGGTCTCTTCAGTAAGACCATTGAGTCCCCACGCCAATACCAATATAAGTGAGCTATGGCATGGTTCATTACCTTTGGTTTCAAAATTGAAACCCTTTAACATCCCAAAAAGAAGGGACGTAAGGTTTCAGATACTTGCCATTGATAAGACGTTCATGTAACACCCCATCGAGGTCCTTCAATAGATATGCTCCGTTGGGTCGAGCAGTATGGATGATAAAAGGCCCTCGCCAATTCGGTGACCATTTACCAAACTTAGGATCCTTATCGCCAATAGGAAAATGAACTTTCCAGACTAACTCTCCCTCTTCAAATGACTTATGTTTGGCTTTCTTGTTGTAGGCACGAGCAACCCTTTCTTTTTGTACCCGTATGTTGTCCAACGCTTTGAGTTGTACTTCATCCAAGTCAGATAGCTCCAACATCATAGACTCATAGTATTCTGAGGGAGTCATCTCATGTTGACGTAGATATCGTAATGACTTCACAGTCACTTCAACCGGTAGGAATGCCTCATGGCCATATGTTAAAGTAAAGGGTGTCACCTTGGTGCTACTTCGTGGTGACATCCTGTATGCCCATAAGGCTTCTGATAACAACATATGCCATTCCCTTGGATTGTCTTCGATCATTTTAGACAATATTCCTTTCACCACCTTGTTAGAAGCCTCAGCTTGTCCATTGGCCTGAGCATAGTATGGCGTGGAATGAATAATCTTGTTTCCTAATTCTTTGGCAAATTCCATCACTTGCTCCCCCGTGAACACGGTCCCTTGATCCGCTGTTATAGTAGCAGGAATACCAAACCTATGGACCATGTTTTCCTTAATGAAAGTAATCACTTCCCCTTGATTTACCACTTTCATTGGCTTAGCTTCCACCCACTTAGTGAAGTAGTCTGTCGCTAGAATAACAAAAGTGTGTTGTTTAGAGGATGGGGGGTAGATCTTCCCTATCAAGTCCATTGCCCACCCAAAGAAAGGGCGAGGCTTGATGATGGACTTTAGGTCGACAGCAGGAGCTCTTTGCACTGGACCATGGCGTTGGCAGGCTTCACAACCTTTGGCATATGATGCACAATCTTCTCCAATGGTAGGCCAATAGTAGCCATACCTATGAAGTATCCACCTCATTGAAGGGCCAGCTTGGTGGGCTCCGCATATTCCTTCGTGAACTTCAGCCATGGCTTGTAGAGCCTCCTTGCCCCCAAACATTTCAATAGTAAACCATCTGCCCTCCTCTTGAATAAGGTCTCGTCTATCACTACATAATTTCTTGCTTTGAATTTGGTAGTATGGTCAGTTTCCCCATTTGGGTTCTTTAGATATGTTAGCAATGGGACTCGCCAATCATTAGTATCCTCCTCAATCATGTATACCTCTGCTACTTGCTCTAAACGATCTCGTAATGGAAGGAGGGATTTCACAAAGATTTGTCCTCCTCCCTCATGCGAAAACTCTCTAAAACCAGAAGCCAACTGTGCCAAGTAGTTAGCTTTTCCATTGTCTTGGCGAGGAATGAACTTAATTGACAGGTTATTAAAGTGGGAGATTAGATCTTGGACATGGTTGAGGTATGTCTCTAACACATAGTTGACACATCGGAAGTCACCAAGCACTTGATGGACTACTAATTGTGAATCTCCTTTGATATCTACGTTCTTTGCCTTTAAATCAACAAGGATCTCCATGCCAACTACCAAAGCCTCATATTCAGCTTGGTTGTTGGTACAAGGGAATTCAAGGGTGAAGGCAAAGTGCATGGAGTGACCCATTGGCGAAGTTAGTACCACTCCAGCTCCTGCCCCAGAACGTCTCTTTGAACCATTAAAGAACAAAGACCAAGGAACTTCTCCTATCAAATACTACCAAGCTGTGAAGCTAGGGTAGATCGTATTCTACTCGAGGTCTCTTCTTCTTGACTACTCTAGCTGGCAATTTATTCAGGTTTAAGCACTTAGTGCGTGGTGTGAGTTCCACGACTTCTAATCTAATGAACAAAGGAAAATAAAAGACAGAAAAGTAAAAGGTTGACTAACGAGAAGATAGACGAACTTAGACTTTGAATCCCCCTTCGTTCCCCAGAGCATTGGCAATCAACAGATCAGCGGATTTCGATTCTCATTCAATCAATTACTAAGACACCACCATAACTCCTTACCCTTAGGTTTAAGACCGGCGAACGTTCGCTCTATCCGTTCTAACTACCAAGATTAACTAGTCGCCCGGGTACGGTCGCCTCTCGCAACAACTTAATTAACTGGTGCAATTACCAATGATTAGTGAGTTACTCTTGCAGTGGATTAACCCTAACCGGTTCCTACGAAAGGCACGCTCCAATTATAAGGTTAATTGTTTAATTTGATGTTCTAAAGTAAGGCGAGCGTTCGCTTCTATCCTTAGCTTAACCAGAATCTAATCTAGGTGATCAATCCAGACAAGAAACATGAACAATGAAGAACGAATCAAACATGAGAAATAACTGATTGAATTTCGAATCTAATCACCGCCGATCCGTGACCGCTTTAAAGCCCTGGGTCACTTAGGGTTCATCTAGTCTAAGCTCTAACGAGTTTAGCTACTCATGATCATTACAGAAGAAACAAAGACAAAGAAAGAGTTCATCATTCAGAGGAAGAACAGAAAAGAATCTGAAAAACCTAATTCAGACGACTCTGACAGACTCCGATCTTCGGTAATCTACACTCCTAGCTCCGGTTCGTCAAGGTGGAAGGGATGGCGTCACGATCTCTATCCGGCTCTCTGAACTCCAACTCTTCGCTCAGAACTTGAGAGGATTCTGATTCGAAAAGTTGTGTTTTGTAAATTATGATTTGTCTATTATGCCTCTCCCGTTTTGGGCCGTCGGGTTAAGTATTTATACTTAACCCTAACTGATCCAGAATAGTGTATTATTTTCACCGAAAATTCCTTAAGAATTTCGGCGAAAATTCCTTTGTGTTCGGGAGTGCTTTCTCTGCCTTGTATTTTCGGTCCGAAGAGTACAATGTTTTCGCCGAAGATGTCCTTTGACTCGGCACCAGTTGAATGCACTAATATTTTCGCCGAATATGCAAGCTCAGTTTTGGCGAAAATCTCTTTGTACTCGGGCAGGATTTTGTTTGACTTTGACTGGCCCCTTGGGTCGATTCCGGTTTGATTCCTAGAGGTTCCAACGCCTTAGACACGTCCATGGCTACTCTATTTGACGGCAAAAACCTGTGCTAACATAAAAACACTAGAAAACCATCAAATAGACCCGAAACGGGCGAAGGTAACACAAATGGCACGAGATAGGGCAATCGATTGAATATTCGTTATTCTACCCTAAAAACCATGTCTTAAGCAAAGAAATATCGCTTAAATGAGGCTGATAATCACGTCAAATCAAGTGTCATCAAATACCCCACACTTAAGCTATTGCTTGTCCTCAAGCAAACTGAATAGAAACGCTCATGTTCATAAATGATAAGATCGATTAAATTGGAGTTCAACCAAACACAATGAATTATTAGACAGATCGATCCTAGAACAAGAAACCTAACATGCATACAGATCAACCAAACTACCTGGTCTCACTAATAAACTGCACACGACAAGTAATTAGCAACCAATTATGCACGAATTTGACCTGACCGACCAGACTCCTCACACAGGATATATATGGTACAATGGTAACTCTCACTCTCTGTGTTTAAGGACGTGTTTCTGCTCTCGATCATTTTCTGTTACCGAATTCTGTCATAAGTTTGCATTTTGACCACATCTCCACCACTGTGACAACACGAGTATCTAGTCAAGAAGGACTTCCCTGCTAGGACCGTAATGAATACTACACTACTCGGGTTTATAATGAGATGGATGATGGGAATGAATGATGATGGCTTTGTGCGGTGTAGCTTTCGACTGACTTCCCTCGAATCTAATCTATGGCTTCCTACCGTCTATCCAAACACGGGTGGAATGATGACCGCTCGTCCTATGATACCCTCAAGCAACCTAGCACTTTATTCTTTTTCTTTTGCACAATTTTTTCTTTTCTTTTCAACTTTTCTTTTGACTTCGTTCTTCCATTTGTAGGGAGAAGAACGTTTTATTGAACTAAAAACTTTGAACTTTTTCTGATTTTTCTTATTTTTCTGCTTCTCTTTTTTTCTGAAGCTTGCTTCTTCTCTTACTTTACTTTTTTTTTTCTTTTTGTGCCGATTTTTCTTTTAGTTGCTAAAGGGGTTTACACGTCTGGACATATTAGCTAAGATCACCTGTTTAATGGCTATAGGCAGGTTACCACAAACCGATTTCCGGTAGGTCAATCTAGAACTACAACCACAGGGGATCAATGGGGAATGAAAGAAATGGGAAATGGCTGTAATGTATTATCGAACCGAAAGAACAGGCCAAGCTCAAGGGTCTAAACCTAGTGGATTTTATCGTTTGGTAGGCTATCTGGCTTAGTAGCTGAATCTAGGTGCCCCTATCCTTCTAGAACTCGTGTCATCATGTGGTCTCGAGTAGGTCTCATGCAAATTCTAACTCATTCAAGTAAACAGAAAACCACTCAGAAAGAATTAAAATTGCAAGTTACGTGCAATGGATCAAAAGCTCACAGTTGGTTTGCTAGTCGGATTCGGTCGTTTTCATGAATTCAAGGCTACAAACTACAAGTGTGATTTTAAAATTCTGTTCTGACCAGGCAATTTAGCATCAAAGCATACAAGTTGGTTCTCAAGTTCTAGGTTAAGCAGTCTAAGCATCATTATGAAAGTTTGAACAACAACTTAACATCAAAAATCAAGAACTGAGCCATTCTAATGCTAGAGAGACTGGAATGGAATCACGAGGCACACATAAAACACAATCAAGGGCAATCAAGTTCATGCAAAGTTCTCTAGCATCCTCCCCACACTTAAATCGGACTGTGTCCTCACAGGACTAATTTAGAGTTCAGAGTGGAATGTAAGAACCTGGATGAGGACGGTTGATTTCAGAGGGTAAGCACGGATCCTGAGAGCGGAGGGAAGTGTAACAGAACCTGAAGCAAAGGGAGTCTACCGATTGCCTACAAAACAAAAACAAATGAAACATAAAAAGGAAACCGGGACAAGTGTCCCGGATCCACACAGAAAAAAGTTGGACCGAAATCCGAAAAGAATAAATAAAAAAAGAAGACACCAGAAAAGGAATACAACCCGATCACTGCTGGTCCGGTGAGCCGGGCGGTGGAAAGTGGAGAAATTCGCCGAGCTGGCGTTGCCACGCCATCTGTGCCTCATATCGCCGGTCGGCGCGGCGCATATGTTGCTGCATAATAGTCCATCCGCCTCTTGAGTGGCGTTGTCGGTGATTCGCCACTCCTGCAGTCGCTCGTATAACTCTCCAACATCCGGGGTGGTGTTGCGGCTGTTGAGTATGCGCCGGATATGGCTCGGGGATGTGCGGCGGCGACTGGTGGATGTACCCTGCCTGATGGTGTGGCGAGGGTATATAATCATGAAACTCAGGCGGCGGCTGCGGCTGCTGCTCCTCAGCATCATCTTCTTCCTCTGACTCGACCACAGGCTGGAGTGGAGGATCAGCTGCTACATGGGGACTGAGGTCGAGTTCTAAGTCGTACTCAACCGCCAAGTCTCCTCCAACGGTCCGAACTGGATGTCGTGGAATGTGCGGGCCATACTCCTGGCCGATGCCGAAGGAGAGGATGAGCTGTCCTATGAAGTTGCCTCCCAAGAGTTTGCGGGGTGGCGTCTTCCTCCTGGTCTTTTGGCGGAAGATGCGAGCGAGTACCCAACCGGGGTGGAGAGGGTAGCTCTCTCGGATGGCTCGGAGAAGCATGAGCTCCTCCTTGAGGATATGGTGGCGATCCTTGTCTCGAACAGATAAAAGTGACCCCCGCCAAACCATATGAATAAATTTATAGAGCGGGTGAGAGAGAGACTTAACTGAGTTGCTCTCCCCGAGGCGATTGCCAGGTACGCCTGTCATGTGCTCCAAAGCGCGTTGTACTCCTCGCCATCATCATCTTCTCCCCAACTGAGGTGATGATCGTGATAGTGCTCATAGGGGATGCCGAGATGAGCGGCAAACTCATCGTAGGTGAGCTGCCTGTACACCCCACCAAGATAGAAGGTGATCACCTTCTGGCGTTGCTTCCTCTTGTGCTCATCCAGATCAAAGGTTGCCCAGAACTCCTGGAGGGCAATGTCTGGGAACTCGGCGGCGATGGTGGTCAGCTCGAGGAGAACAGCCGGTGCTAAGGCGTCATGCACGTTCCGGTGGTAGTCCTCATCATGATCGTGCAGGGACTCCATGGAGAGAGGGCGCACGTCAGCTCCCCGAACGTGTTGAATCTTCTGGAAGCACTCAAAATAGAAATCTGGTAGACGGGCGATGGTGGGATGATATCTAGCATGGCGGGTAGAGCAGGTGGTGGACCCAGAACAGCGGGTGTGACGGGAGCGGCAGCTCCTGAGCTCGAGGCGCCATCAAGTCGCGCCTTAGTCCTGCGCTCAAAGGTGTTCCTAGACCAGAATGAAACCAGATTAGTCAACCAAAACCTTACCCCACACTTAGTAGAAAAACTCGATTTCACAAAGAAATGAGGGAAACTAAGTGGGGTAAGCAAAGCGGAGTAACCGGTAATCATAGACAGTAAAATACATACTTAGGAACAGCCAGAGTCAGATAAGCACAATCAGAGTTCAAAAAGTCAAACCGACAGTTTGGAAGTCAACATTTAAGCATATTGAACCCTAATCATGGCAAGACTATCATAACTTGGAGAATGACGGTAAAATATGATTTCAAATGGCAGCACGATAATATGAGCAAGAATGAACACTAATGACAGCCAAACGATCAACAATAGTTCAAAGTCAAACCGACATTTCTAACAAAAGTCAACATAACAAGAAATTAATCGTATGCATAGCAACACATGACCAAATGATATGGAAATTAAGCACGGAACTCCCTAAGCATGCTAGAACAGCTCTATAAGTTCAGTTAATCCTAGTTCACACGTAACAGTCGGCACGCAAAATGAGGCAAACCGAAAAGTCAACCGAAAGTCAACCCCGACAAAATTCAGCAATCCATATGTCAAAAGGTTCGTATTGAAATGCTCTACAACTTACCTTGAAGCCATGACTGCTAAAAATGAACGAGTTGAGAGAAATCGGTGAAAAACGTTGAAAACAAGGGTTTCGGAGAACTGGAGCTGCAAAGCTCCGATTTGGCTGTTCTAGGGCTCGTTGGGATTGGACAAGGGAGGGGAAGGGAGCGGCGGCGGTCGGCGACGACGGATTGAAAGGGTGAAAGGCGGTCGGCGATTTTAAAGAGATAAAGGGGGTTTTCGGTGAGTTGAACGAAAATGGGTGAAGGATGAGAGAGGGGGTGGACCGGATTTTTTAAAGGAAGATTTGGGTGATTTTCAAAATTATTTTCGGCGAAAATAGGAGGGTGGTTTCGCTGAAAATATCAGTTAAAATGGACTGCCGGATTTTTGAAGGCGGTTTCGCCGAAAATGATAGTACGGTTTCGCCGAAAATATCAGTTAAAATGGTTTCACCGAAAACAAAAACTTGTCGAACCAAAAACAATGAACAGGGAGATTGAGTTCGAAAATTGAAAATCGATTTTGCCGAAAACAAGGGTGCTTTCGCCGAAAATTTTGAACTGTTCGGGTGTTTAAATATTTTCGTAAATTCGGCCAACTTCAGAAAATCACAGTTAAATCCACAAAAATCGGAATGACCTCAATCAACTTGCAACTGACTCTATGACATGCAGACTCTACACGAAAAATAATAAATCAAACAAACTGACACTTTTGGCTCTCCCGAACCGACTCTAAAATACCAAGTTCAACAAAAATTAAAATAGACTCCAGCCGTGGGTTGCCTCCCACGAAGCGCTCTTTTATTAACGTCCTTGAGCTGGACGATACCTGGACGGTATTAGGAGACATCCCAACTTAGATTCTCCTTCACGCTCGCGTCGGAGTTCATGAAGTACAACTTCGGGACTTCTCCGGTAAACGTGAATTTCTTCCCGTTCGCATGTAGTAGCTTGGTACGTCCGTCGGGAAGATGATCAACGAACTTCAACGGTCCGAACAGCTCTCTGGAGAGGTCATCCTTCTTGAGTGTGACGATGGAAGGAATGAGGACTGTCGTTTCTCTTTTTCTTTCTTCTTCGGCTTGTTATCACCAGGATCGGTGATCGTTAGTACTTCCTTAGGAGACGCTTTCGGCTTCTCCTTCCATACTTGTTCCGGCGCCAGTTTCTCGGAACAAAATGGTGGTGCAACTGGCTCGGTTGAAGACGGCGAAATTTTTGGTCTCCAGACCATTTGGGTCTTCGTATTCTTGTTCTTTCCTCGAGGTCTGCTCGGTGGTTTAGAAGAGGCTTGCAGTTCCTTCTTCTTCTTAGGTGGCTTCTGAACCGATATTTCTGGCTTCTTCTTCATAACCTGGTTAATACCTGCAGCAACAACTGATCTAGAGACACTGGAAGAAGCATTAGTAACGGAGTTGACCGAGTCAACCCCACCGTTTCAACAGCTAGGCAGTGAGATTCTTCATTCCTAGAGTCATATTTCATGCCATCTTTAAGACGGAACGTTTTTGTTTCTTTACGACTCTTAAAGTTAAAGAACCATTTGGAACGTTAATAATCATTCCAGTAGTAGCCATGAAAGGTCGACCTATGAGAATGGTAGCATCATCTGTACTAGTATCCATAATCACATAATCAGCTAAGAACGTGAACGGACCACATTTAGTGACAACGTCTTTAATCTCTCCCTTAGGGGTTTTAAGCGATCTATCAGCAAAGACGAGTTGCATACTAGGCGGTTCAAGTTCTCCTAGGTTTAATTTTTCATATAGACTCACAGGCATAACATTAACAGATGCTCCTAGATCAACTAAGCAACGTTCAATCTCAACATCATTAATGACCAAAGGCAAAGTAAATGAACCAGGATCAGATAACTTAGCTGGATATGGAGAAACAGGTTTCTTAATACGAATGTCAGGATATCCTTCCTTGTTCCCCTTCATGCCAGTCTCGATCCTTGCATTTGGCAGCAATGCTCTAGGAAAAGGAGGTTTCACGACGTACGGTGCAAGAGGAGGATCCTCCTTAGGCGCCGGTTCCTGTTCTTCTTCTTCCTCTTTTTCCGGAGTTTCAGTGATCCTGCGTAAAACAGAATAAGCATCAGCAATTAGGTTTGGAAGTTTTCGAGCAGTTACCATTTTAGCCTGTTCTTTTCTCGGGTTTGGCTCTGTCTGGCTTGGAAGTTGGCCAAATGGTCGACCAGATGCTAGCATGCTCGAGATGTTGTTCACGACTTGCTCAATTCTTTGACTGGATGCGATCTATTCTTGATTGATGAGAGCTTGAGCCTTGAACTGACTGTCATGATCATCGAGTCTGGTGATGATCAGGTCGAACTTCTTGTCTACCTCGTTATCCCTTGTGTTCCCCGATGTAGATCCCTGAGGTTGTCTGGACTGACAGTAGTCGGGGTAGCCCTGTTGACTGTTGGTGAAGCCCTCAGAAATGAAGTTCACCTCTTCTACCGAACAAGCATTGATTTTCTTTAATCGCTCCTGGACTTCTGCTTCAATAAGCTCTTCTATTCTCCAATGTCTCTTAGCTCCTCCGGTCTCCTTGAGCCTTGAGATGTTGTTCCTATAGGCAGTGGTTCTGGAAGAAAGGGAGTATTCCTCTATGAATCCTTGAGCGAGATCCTCCTAGTTGGTGTAGAGACCGGGTGGCCTGCTAATGAACCATCTCTTTGCGGCGCCTCGGAGTGAGAATGGGAAGGCTCGAAAGCAGAAGGTATCCTTATCGAGGCTCCCACTCTTAAAGGTTTCGCAAAAAGCAAGGAAATCCGCCAAGTGTGTGCATGGATTATCATGAGGATTTCCTTCAAACTGTAGACCCCTCGAGATCATTTCCGAGTAGGCGGTCTTGATCTCATAGGCAGGATCGTCTTCATTGCGCGGCACAAAGATGGGAGACCGAACACTAGCAGCCATCGTGGTAGGGAAAGGTGGAGCGGAAGTGATTTACTTCTGAATTTTCTTATCCTGCAAAAGACAAAAATAAACACAACCGGTGTAGAATCAAAGTTGGTGGAAAGATGAAAGATGGAAAGTAGAGGAATAAATTGCCAGTTCTTCTTTCAACAATCAAAAGAAGTCCCGGCAACCGCGCCAATTTGGTGACTTGCAGTATTAGCGGTATCAAATACTACCAAGCTGTGAAGCTAGGGTAGATCGTATTCTACTCGAGGTCTCTTCTTCTTGACTACTCAAAGAAGCTGGCAATTTATTCAGGTTTAAGCACTTAGTGCGTGGTGTGAGTTCCACGACTTCTAATCTAATGAACAAAGGAAAATAAAAGACAGAAAAGTAAAAGGTTGACTAACGAGAAGATAGACGAACTTAGACTTTGAATCCCCCTTCGTTCCCCAGAGCATTGGCAATCAACAGATCAGCGGATTTCGATTCTCATTCAATCAATTACTAAGACACCACCATAACTCCTTACCCTTAGGTTTAAGACCAGCGAACGTTCGCTCTATCCGTTCTAACTACCAAGATTAACTAGCCGCCCGGGTACGGTCGCCTCTCGCAACGACTTAATTAACTGGTGCAATTACTAATGATTAGTGAGTTACTCTTGCAGTGGATTAACCCTAACCGGTTCCTACGAAAGGCACGCTCCAATCATAAGGTTAATTGTTTAATTCGATGTTCTAAAGTAAGGCGAGCGTTCGCTTCTATCCTTAGCTTAACTAGAATCTAATCTAGGTGATCAATCCAGACAAGAAACATGAACAATGAAGAACGAATCAAACATGAGAAAGAACTGATTGAATTTTGAATCTAATCACCGCTGATCCATGACCGCTTTAAAGCCCTGGGTCACTTAGGGTTCATCTAGTCTAAGCTCTAACGAGTTTAGCTACTCATGATCATTACAGAAGAAACAAAGACAAAGAAAGAGTTCATCATTCAGAGGAAGAACAGAAAAGAATCTGAAAAACCTAATTCAGACGACTCTGATAGACTCCGATCTTCGGTAATCTACACTCCTAGCTGCGGTTCGTCGAGGTGGAAGGGATGGCGTCACGATCTCTATCCGGCTCTCCGAACTCCAACTCTTCGCTCCAGAACTTGAGAGGATTCTGATTCGAAAAGTTGTGTTTTGTAAATTATGATTTGTCTATTATGCCTCTCCCGTTTTGGGCCGCCAGGTTAAGTATTTATACTTAACCCTAACTGATCCGGAATAGTGTATTATTTTCGCCGAAAATTCCTTAAGAATTTCGGCGAAAATTCCTTTGTGTTCGGGAGTGCTTTATCTGCCTTGTATTTTCGGTCCGAAGAGTACAATGTTTTCGCCGACGATGTCCTTTGACTCGGCACCAGTTGAATGCACAAATATTTTCGCCGAATATGCAAGCTCAATTTCGGCGAAAATCTCTTTGTACTCGGGCAGGATTTTGTTTGACTTTGACTGGCTCCTTGGGTCGATTCGGTTTGATTCCTAGAGGTTCCAACGCCTTAGACACATCCATGGCTACTCTATTTGACGGCAAAAACCTGTGCTAACATAAAAACACTAGAAAACCATCAAATAGACCCGAAACGGGCCAAGGTAACACAAATGGCACGAGATAGGGCAATCGATTGAATATTCGTTATTCTACCCTAAAAACCATGTCTTAAGCAAAGAAATGTCGCTTAAATGAGGTTGATAATCACGTCAAATCGAGTGTCATCAGTAACACCCCATCGAGGTCCTTCAATAGATATGCTCCGTTGGGTCGAGTAGTATGGATGATAAAAGGCCCTCGCCAATTCGGTGACCATTTACCAAACTTAGGATCCTTATCGCCAATAGGCAAATGAACTTTCCAGACTAACTCTCCCTCTTCAAATGACTTATGTTTGACTTTCTTGTTGTAGGCACGAGCAACCCTTTCTTTTTGTACCTGTATGTTGTCCAACGCTTTGAGTTGTACTTCATCCAAGTCAGATAGCTCCAACATCATAGACTCATAGTATTCTGAGGGAGTCATCTCATGTTGACGTAGATATCGTAATGACTTCACAGTCACTTCAACCGGTAGGAATGCCTCATGGCCATATGTTAAAGTAAAGGGTTTCACCTTGGTGCTACTTCGTGGTGACATCCTGTATGCCCATAAGGCTTCTGATAACAACATATGCCATTCCCTTGGATTGTCTTCGATCATTTTAGACAATATTCCTTTCACCACCTTGTTAGAAGCCTCAGCTTGTCCATTGGCCTGAGCATAGTATGGCGTGGAATGAATAATCTTGTTTCCTAATTCTTTGGCAAATTCCATCACTTGCTCCCCCGTGAACACGGTCCCTTGATCCGCTGTTATAGTAGCAGGAATACCAAACCTATGGACCATGTTTTCCTTAATGAAAGTAATCACTTCCCCTTGATTTACCACTTTCATTGGCTTAGCTTCCACCCACTTAGTGAAGTAGTCTGTCGCTAGAATAACAAAAGTGTGTTGTTTAGAGGATGGGGGGTAGATCTTCCCTATCAAGTCCATTGCCCACCCAAAGAAAGGGCGAGGCTTGATGATGGACTTTAGGTCGACAGCAGGAGCTCTTTGCACTGGACCATGGCGTTGGCAGGCTTCACAACCTTTGGCATATGATGCACAATCTTCTCCAATGGTAGGCCAATAGTAGCCATACCTATGAAATATCCACCTCATTGAAGGGCCAGCTTGGTGGGCTCCGCATATTCCTTCGTGAACTTCAGCCATGGCTTGTAGAGCCTCCTTGCCCCCAAACATTTCAATAGTAAACCATCTGCCCTCCTCTTGAATAAGGTCTCGTCTATCACTACATAATTTCTTGCTTTGAATTTGGTAGTATGGTCAGTTTCCCCATTTGGGTTCTTTAGATATGTTAGCAATGGGACTCGCCAATCATTAGTATCCTCCTCAATCATGTATACCTCTGCTACTTGCTCTAAACGATCTCGTAATGGAAGGAGGGATTTCACAAAGATTTGTCCTCCTCCCTCATGCGAAAACTCTCTAAAACCAGAAGCCAACTGTGCCAAGTAGTTAGCTTTTCCATTGTCTTGGCGAGGAATGAACTTAATTGACAGGTTATTAAAGTGGGAGATTAGATCTTGGACATGGTTGAGGTATGTCTCTAACACATAGTTGACACATCGGAAGTCACCAAGCACTTGATGGACTACTAATTGTGAATCTCCTTTGATATCTACGTTCTTTGCCTTTAAATCAACAAGGATCTCCATGCCAACTACCAAAGCCTCATATTCAGCTTGGTTGTTGGTACAAGGGAATTCAAGGGTGAAGGCAAAGTGCATGGAGTGACCCATTGGCGAAGTTAGTACCACTCCAGCTCCTGCCCCAGAACGTCTCTTTGAACCATTAAAGAACAAAGACCAAGGAACTTCTCCTATCAAATACTACCAAGCTGTGAAGCTAGGGTAGATCGTATTCTACTCGAGGTCTCTTCTTCTTGACTACTCTAGCTGGCAATTTATTCAGGTTTAAGCACTTAGTGCGTGGTGTGAGTTCCACGACTTCTAATCTAATGAACAAAGGAAAATAAAAGACAGAAAAGTAAAAGGTTGACTAACGAGAAGATAGACGAACTTAGACTTTGAATCCCCCTTCGTTCCCGAGAGCATTGGCAATCAACAGATCAGCGGATTTCGATTCTCATTCAATCAATTACTAAGACACCACCATAACTCCTTACCCTTAGGTTTAAGACCGGCGAACGTTCGCTCTATCCGTTCTAACTACCAAGATTAACTAGTCGCCCGGGTACGGTCGCCTCTCGCAACAACTTAATTAACTGGTGCAATTACCAATGATTAGTGAGTTACTCTTGCAGTGGATTAACCCTAACCGGTTCCTACGAAAGGCACGCTCCAATTATAAGGTTAATTGTTTAATTTGATGTTCTAAAGTAAGGCGAGCGTTCGCTTCTATCCTTAGCTTAACCAGAATCTAATCTAGGTGATCAATCCAGACAAGAAACATGAACAATGAAGAACGAATCAAACATGAGAAAGAACTGATTGAATTTCGAATCTAATCACCGCCGATCCGTGACCGCTTTAAAGCCCTGGGTCACTTAGGGTTCATCTAGTCTAAGCTCTAACGAGTTTAGCTACTCATGATCATTACAGAAGAAACAAAGACAAAGAAAGAGTTCATCATTCAGAGGAAGAACAGAAAAGAATCTGAAAAACCTAATTCAGACGACTCTGACAGACTCCGATCTTCGGTAATCTACACTCCTAGCTCCGGTTCGTCAAGGTGGAAGGGATGGCGTCACGATCTCTATCCGGCTCTCTGAACTCCAACTCTTCGCTCAGAACTTGAGAGGATTCTGATTCGAAAAGTTGTGTTTTGTAAATTATGATTTGTCTATTATGCCTCTCCCGTTTTGGGCCGTCGGGTTAAGTATTTATACTTAACCCTAACTGATCCAGAATAGTGTATTATTTTCACCGAAAATTCCTTAAGAATTTCGGCGAAAATTCCTTTGTGTTCGGGAGTGCTTTCTCTGCCTTGTATTTTCGGTCCGAAGAGTACAATGTTTTCGCCGAAGATGTCCTTTGACTCGGCACCAGTTGAATGCACTAATATTTTCGCCGAATATGCAAGCTCAGTTTTGGCGAAAATCTCTTTGTACTCGGGCAGGATTTTGTTTGACTTTGACTGGCCCCTTGGGTCGATTCCGGTTTGATTCCTAGAGGTTCCAACGCCTTAGACACGTCCATGGCTACTCTATTTGACGGCAAAAACCTGTGCTAACATAAAAAACACTAGAAAACCATCAAATAGACCCGAAACGGGCGAAGGTAACACAAATGGCACGAGATAGGGCAATCGATTGAATATTCGTTATTCTACCCTAAAAACCATGTCTTAAGCAAAGAAATATCGCTTAAATGAGGCTGATAATCACGTTAAATCAAGTGTCATCAAATACCCCACACTTAAGCTATTGCTTGTCCTCAAGCAAACTGAATAGAAACGCTCATGTTCATAAATGATAAGATCGATTAAATTGGAGTTCAACCAAACACAATGAATTATTAGACAGATCGATCCTAGAACAAGAAACCTAACATGCATACAGATCAACCAAACTACCTGGTCTCACTAATAAACTGCACACGACAAGTAATTAGCAACCAATTATGCACGAATTTGACCTGACCGACCAGACTCCTCACACAGGATATATATGGTACAATGGTAACTCTCACTCTCTGTGTTTAAGGACGTGTTTCTGCTCTCGATCATTTTCTGTTACCGAATTCTGTCATAAGTTTGCATTTTGACCACATCTCCACCACTGTGACAACACGAGTATCTAGTCAAGAAGGACTTCCCTGCTAGGACCGTAATGAATACTACACTACTCGGGTTTATAATGAGATGGATGATGGGAATGAATGATGATGGCTTTGTGCGGTGTAGCTTTCGACTGACTTCCCTCGAATCTAATCTATGGCTTCCTACCGTCTATCCAAACACGGGTGGAATGATGACCGCTCGTCCTATGATACCCTCAAGCAACCTAGCACTTTATTCTTTTTCTTTTGCACAATTTTTTCTTTTCTTTTCAACTTTTCTTTTGACTTCGTTCTTCCATTTGTAGGGAGAAGAACGTTTTATTGAACTAAAAACTTTGAACTTTTTCTGATTTTTCTTATTTTTCTGCTTCTCTTTTTTTTCTGAAGCTTGCTTCTTCTCTTACTTTACTTTTTTTTTCTTTTTGTCCGATTTTTCTTTTAGTTGCTAAAGGGTTTACACGTCTGGACATATTAGCTAAGATCACCTGTTTAATGGCTATAGGCAGGTTACCACAAACCGATTTCCGGTAGGTCAATCTAGAACTACAACCACAGGGGATCAATGGGGAATGAAAGAAATGGGAAATGGCTGTAATGTATTATCGAACCGAAAGAACAGGCCAAGCTCAAGGGTCTAAACCTAGTGGATTTTATCGTTTGGTAGGCTATCTGGCTTAGTAGCTGAATCTAGGTGCCCCTATCCTTCTAGAACTCGTGTCATCATGTGGTCTCGAGTAGGTCTCATGCAAATTCTAACTCATTCAAGTAAACAGAAAACCACTCAGAAAGAATTAAAATTGCAAGTTACGTGCAATGGATCAAAAGCTCACAGTTGGTTTGCTAGTCGGATTCGGTCGTTTTCATGAATTCAAGGCTACAAACTACAAGTGTGATTTTAAAATTCTGTTCTGACCAGGCAATTTAGCATCAAAGCATACAAGTTGGTTCTCAAGTTCTAGGTTAAGCAGTCTAAGCATCATTATGAAAGTTTGAACAACAACTTAACATCAAAAATCAAGAACTGAGCCATTCTAATGCTAGAGAGACTGGAATGGAATCACGAGGCACACATAAAACACAATCAAGGGCAATCAAGTTCATGCAAAGTTCTCTAGCATCCTCCCCACACTTAAATCGGACTGTGTCCTCACAGGACTAATTTAGAGTTCAGAGTGGAATGTAAGAACCTGGATGAGGACGGTTGATTTCAGAGGGTAAGCACGGATCCTGAGAGCGGAGGGAAGTGTAACAGAACCTGAAGCAAAGGGAGTCTACCGATTGCCTACAAAACAAAAACAAATGAAACATAAAAAGGAAACCGGGACAAGTGTCCCGGATCCACACAGAAAAAAGTTGGACCGAAATCCGAAAAGAATAAATAAAAAAAGAAGACACCAGAAAAGGAATACAACCCGATCACTGCTGGTCCGGTGAGCCGGGCGGTGGAAAGTGGAGAAATTCGCCGAGCTGGCGTTGCCACGCCATCTGTGCCTCATATCGCCGGTCGGCGCGGCGCATATGTTGCTGCATAATAGTCCATCGCGCCTCTTGAGTGGCGTTGTCGGTGATTCGCCACTCCTGCAGTCGCTCGTATAACTCTCCAACATCCGCGGGGTGGTGTTGCGGCTGTTGAGTATGCGCCGGATATGGCTCGGGGATGTGCGGCGGCGACTGGTGGATGTACCCTGCCTGATGGTGTGGCGAGGGTATATAATCATGAAACTCAGGCGGCGGCTGCGGCTGCTGCTCCTCAGCATCATCTTCTTCCTCTGACTCGACCACAGGCTGGAGTGGAGGATCAGCTCTACATGGGGACTGAGGTCGAGTTCTAAGTCGTACTCAACCGCCAAGTCTCCTCCAACGGTCCGAACTGGATGTCGTGGAATGTGCGGGCCATACTCCTGGCCGATGCCGAAGGAGAGGATGAGCTGTCCTATGAAGTTGCCTCCCAAGAGTTTGCGGGGTGGCGTCTTCCTCCTGGTCTTTTGGCGGAAGATGCGAGCGAGTACCCAACCGGGGTGGAGAGGGTAGCTCTCTCGGATGGCTCGGAGAAGCATGAGCTCCTCCTTGAGGATATGGTGGCGATCCTTGTCTCGAACAGATAAAAGTGACCCCCGCCAAACCATATGAATAAATTTATAGAGCGGGTGAGAGAGAGACTTAACTGAGTTGCTCTCCCCGAGGCGATTGCCAGGTACGCCTGTCATGTGGCTCCAAAGCGCGTTGTACTCCTCGCCATCATCATCTTCTCCCCAACTGAGGTGATGATCGTGATAGTGCTCATAGGGGATGCCGAGATGAGCGGCAAACTCATCGTAGGTGAGCTGCCTGTACACCCCACCAAGATAGAAGGTGATCACCTTCTGGCGTTGCTTCCTCTTGTGCTCATCCAGATCAAAGGTTGCCCAGAACTCCTGGAGGGCAATGTCTGGGAACTCGGCGGCGATGGTGGTCAGCTCGAGGTGAACAGCAGGTGCTAAGGCGTCATGCACGTTCCGGTGGTAGTCCTCATCATGATCGTGCAGGGACTCCATGGAGAGAGGGCGCACGTCAGCTCCCCGAACGTGTTGAATCTTCTGGAAGCACTCAAAATAGAAATCTGGTAGACGGGCGATGGTGGGATGATATCTAGCATGGCGGGGTAGAGCAGGTGGTGGACCCAGAACAGCGGGTGTGACGGGAGCGGCAGCTCCTGAGCTCGAGGCGCCATCAAGTCGCGCCTTAGTCCTGCGCTCAAAGGTGTTCCTAGACCAGAATGAAACCAGATTAGTCAACCAAAACCTTACCCCACACTTAGTAGAAAAACTCAATTTCACAAAGAAATGAGGGAAACTAAGTGGGGTAAGCAAAGCGGAGTAACCGGTAATCATAGACAGTAAAATACATACTTAGGAACAGCCAGAGTCAGATAAGCACAATCAGAGTTCAAAAAGTCAAACCGACAGTTTGGAAGTCAACATTTAAGCATATTGAACCCTAATCATGGCAAGACTATCATAACTTGGAGAATGACGGTAAAATATGATTTCAAATGGCAGCACGATAATATGAGCAAGAATGAACACTAATGACAGCCAAACGATCAACAATAGTTCAAAGTCAAACCGACATTTCTCACAAAAGTCAACATAACAAGAAATTAATCGTATGCATAGCAACACATGACCAAATGATATGGAAATTAAGCACGGAACTCCCTAAGCATGCTAGAACAGCTCTATAAGTTCAGTTAATCCTAGTTCACACGTAACAGTCGGCACGCAAAATGAGGCAAACCGAAAAGTCAACCGAAAGTCAACCCCGACAAAATTCAGCAATCCATATGTCAAAAGGTTCGTATTGAAATGCTCTACAACTTACCTTGAAGCCATGACTGCTAAAAATGAACGAGTTGAGAGAAATAGGTGAAAAACGTTGAAAACAAGGGTTTCGGAGAACTGGAGCTGCAAAGCTCCGATTTGGCTGTTCTAGGGCTCGTTGGGATTGGACAAGGGAGGGGAAGGGAGCGGCGGCGGTCGGCGACGACGGATTGAAAGGGTGAAAGGTGGTCGGCGATTTTAAAGAGATAAAGGGGGTTTTCGGTGAGTTGAACGAAAATGGGTGAAGGATGAGAGAGGGGGTGGACCGGATTTTTTAAAGGAAGATTTGGGTGATTTTCAAAATTATTTTCGGCGAAAATAGGAGGGTGGTTTCGCTGAAAATATCAGTTAAAATGGACTGCCGGATTTTTGAAGGCGGTTTCGCCGAAAATGATAGTACGGTTTCGCCGAAAATATCAGTTAAAATGGTTTCACCGAAAACAAAAACTTGTCGAACCAAAAACAATGAACAGGGAGATTGAGTTCGAAAATTGAAAATTGATTTTGCCGAAAACAAGGGTGCTTTCGCCGAAAATTTTGAACTGTTCGGGTGTTTAAATATTTTCGTAAATTCGGCCAACTTCAGAAAATCACAGTTAAATCCACAAAAATCGGAATGACCTCAATCAACTTGCAACTGACTCTATGACATGCAGACTCTACACGAAAAATAATAAATCAAACAAACTGACACTTTTGGCTCTCCCGAACCGACTCTAAAATACCAAGTTCAACAAAAATTAAAATAGACTCCAGCCATGGGTTGCCTCCCACGAAGCGCTCTTTTATTAACGTCCTTGAGCTGGACGATACCTGGACGGTATTAGGAGACATCCCAACTTAGATTCTCCTTCACGCTCGCGTCGGAGTTCATGAAGTACAACTTCGGGACTTCTCCGGTAAACGTGAATTTCTTCCCGTTCGCATGTAGTAGCTTGGTACGTCCGTCGGGAAGATGATCAACGAACTTCAACGGTCCGAACAGCTCTCTGGAGAGGTCATCCTTCTTGAGTGTGACGATGGAAGGAATGAGGACTGTCGTTTCTCTTTTTCTTTCTTCTTCGGCTTGTTATCACCAGGATCGGTGATCGTTAGTACTTCCTTAGGAGACGCTTTCGGCTTCTCCTTCCATACTTGTTCCGGCGCCAGTTTCTCGGAACAAAATGGTGGTGCAACTGGCTCGGTTGAAGACGGCGAAATTTTTGGTCTCCAGACCATTTGGGTCTTCGTATTCTTGTTCTTTCCTCGAGGTCTGCTCGGTGGTTTAGAAGAGGCTTGCAGTTCCTTCTTCTTCTTAGGTGGCTTATGAACCGATATTTCTGGCTTCTTCTTCATAACCTGGTTAATACCTGCAGCAACAACTGATCTAGAGACACTGGAAGAAGCATTAGTAACGGAGTTGACCGGAGTCAACCCCACCGTTTCAACAGCTAGGCAGTGAGATTCTTCATTCCTAGAGTCATATTTCATGCCATCTTTAAGACGGAACGTTTTTGTTTCTTTACCGACTCTTAAAGTTAAAGAACCATTTGGAACGTTAATAATCATTCTAGTAGTAGCCATGAAAGGTCGACCTATGAGAATGGTAGCATCATCTGTACTAGTATCCATAATCACATAATCAGCTAAGAACGTGAACGGACCACATTTAGTGATAACGTCTTTAATCTCTCCCTTAGGGGTTTTAAGCGATCTATCAGCAAAGACGAGTTGCATACTAGGCGGTTCAAGTTCTCCTAGGTTTAATTTTTCATATAGACTCACAGGCATAACATTAACAGATGCTCCTAGATCAACTAAGCAACGTTCAATCTCAACATCATTAATGACCAAAGGCAAAGTAAATGAACCAGGATCAGATAACTTAGCTGGATATGGAGAAACAGGTTTCTTAATACGAATGTCAGGATATCCTTCCTTGTTCCCCTTCATGCCAGTCTTGATCCTTGCATTTGGCAGCAATGCTCTAGGAAAAGGAGGTTTCACGACGTACGGTGCAAGAGGAGGATCCTCCTTAGGCGCCGGTTCCTGTTCTTCTTCTTCCTCTTTTTCCGGAGTTTCAGTGATCCTGCGTAAAACAGAATAAGCATCAGCAATTAGGTTTGGAAGTTTTCGAGCAGTTACCATTTTAGCCTGTTCTTTTCTCGGGTTTGGCTCTGTCTGGCTTTGAAGTTGGCCAAATGGTCGACCAGATGCTAGCATGCTCGAGATGTTGTTCACGACTTGCTCAATTCTTTGACTGGATGCGATCTATTCTTGATTGATGAGAGCTTGAGCCTTGAACTGACTGTCATGATCATCGAGTCTGGTGATGATCAGGTCGAACTTCTTGTCTACCTCGTTATCCCTTGTGTTCCCCGATGTAGATCCCTGAGGTTGTCTGGACTGACAGTAGTCGGGGTAGCCCTGTTGACTGTTGGTGAAGCCCTCAGAAATGAAGTTCACCTCTTCTACCGAACAAGCATTGATTTTCTGTAATCGCTCCTGGACTTCTGCTTCAATAAGCTTTCTATTCTCCAATGTCTCTTAGCTCCTCCGGTCTCCTTGAGCCTTGAGATGTTGTTCCTATAGGCAGTGGTTCTGGAAGAAAGGGAGTATTCCTCTATGAATCCTTGAGCGAGATCCTCCTAGTTGGTGTAGAGACCGGGTGGCCTGCTAATGAACCATCTCTTTGCGGCGCCTCGGAGTGAGAATGGGAAGGCTCGAAAGCAGAAGGTATCCTTATCGAGGCTCCCACTCTTAAAGGTTTCGCAAAAAGCAAGGAAATCCGCCAAGTGTGTGCATGGATTATCATGAGGATTTCCTTCAAACTGTAGACCCCTCGAGATCATTTCCGAGTAGGCGGTCTTGATCTCATAGGCAGGATCGTCTTCATTGCGCGGCACAAAGATGGGAGACCGAACACTAGCAGCCATCGTGGTAGGGAAAGGTGGAGCGGAAGTGATTTACTTCTGAATTTTCTTATCCTGCAAAAGACAAAAATAAACACAACCGGTGTAGAATCAAAGTTGGTGGAAAGATGAAAGATGGAAAGTAGAGGAATAAATTGCCAGTTCTTCTTTCAACAATCAAAAGAAGTCCCCGGCAACCGCGCCAATTTGGTGACTTGCAGTATTAGCGGTATCAAATACTACCAAGCTGTGAAGCTAGGGTAGATCGTATTCTACTCGAGGTCTCTTCTTCTTGACTACTCAAAGAAGCTGGCAATTAATTCAGGTTTAAGCACTTAGTGCGTGGTGTGAGTTCCACGACTTCTAATCTAATGAACAAAGGAAAATAAAAGACAGAAAAGTAAAAGGTTGACTAACGAGAAGATAGACGAACTTAGACTTTGAATCCCCCTTCGTTCCCCAGAGCATTGGCAATCAACAGATCAGCGGATTTCGATTCTCATTCAATCAATTACTAAGACACCACCATAACTCCTTACCCTTAGGTTTAAGACCAGCGAACGTTCGCTCTATCCGTTCTAACTACCAAGATTAACTAGCCGCCCGGGTACGGTCGCCTCTCGCAACGACTTAATTAACTGGTGCAATTACTAATGATTAGTGAGTTACTCTTGCAGTGGATTAACCCTAACCGGTTCCTACGAAAGGCACGCTCCAATCATAAGGTTAATTGTTTAATTCGATGTTCTAAAGTAAGGCGAGCGTTCGCTTCTATCCTTAGCTTAACTAGAATCTAATCTAGGTGATCAATCCAGACAAGAAACATGAACAATGAAGAACGAATCAAACATGAGAAAGAACTGATTGAATTTTGAATCTAATCACCGCTGATCCATGACCGCTTTAAAGCCCTGGGTCACTTAGGGTTCATCTAGTCTAAGCTCTAACGAGTTTAGCTACTCATGATCATTACAGAAGAAACAAAGACAAAGAAAGAGTTCATCATTCAGAGGAAGAACAGAAAAGAATCTGAAAAACCTAATTCAGACGACTCTGATAGACTCCGATCTTCGGTAATCTACACTCCTAGCTGCGGTTCGTCGAGGTGGAAGGGATGGCGTCACGATCTCTATCCGGCTCTCCGAACTCCAACTCTTCGCTCCAGAACTTGAGAGGATTCTGATTCGAAAAGTTGTGTTTTGTAAATTATGATTTGTCTATTATGCCTCTCCCGTTTTGGGCCGCCAGGTTAAGTATTTATACTTAACCCTAACTGATCCGGAATAGTGTATTATTTTCGCCGAAAATTCCTTAAGAATTTCGGCGAAAATTCCTTTGTGTTCGGGAGTGCTTTCTCTGCCTTGTATTTTCGGTCCGAAGAGTACAATGTTTTCGCCGACGATGTCCTTTGACTCGGCACCAGTTGAATGCACAAATATTTTCGCCGAATATGCAAGCTCAATTTCGGCGAAAATCTCTTTGTACTCGGGCAGGATTTTGTTTGACTTTGACTGGCTCATTGGGTCGATTCCGGTTTGATTCCTAGAGGTTCCAACGCCTTAGACACATCCATGGCTACTCTATTTGACGGCAAAAACCTGTGCTAACATAAAAACACTAGAAAACCATCAAATAGACCCGAAACGGGCCAAGGTAACACAAATGGCACGAGATAGGGCAATCGATTGAATATTCGTTATTCTACCCTAAAAACCATGTCTTAAGCAAAGAAATGTCGCTTAAATGAGGTTGATAATCACGTCAAATCGAGTGTCATCAGTAACACCCCATCGAGGTCCTTCAATAGATATGCTCCGTTGGGTCGAGTAGTATGGATGATAAAAGGCCCTCGCCAATTCGGTGACCATTTACCAAACTTAGGATCCTTATCGCCAATAGGCAAATGAACTTTCCAGACTAACTCTCCCTCTTCAAATGACTTATGTTTGACTTTCTTGTTGTAGGCACGAGCAACCCTTTCTTTTGTACCTGTATGTTGTCCAACGCTTTGAGTTGTACTTCATCCAAGTCAGATAGCTCCAACATCATAGACTCATAGTATTCTGAGGGAGTCATCTCATGTTGACGTAGATACCGTAATGACTTTACAGTCACTTCAACCGGTAGGAATGCCTCATGGCCATATGTTAAAGTAAAGGGTGTCACCTTGGTGCTACTTCGTGGTGACATCCTGTATGCCCATAAGGCTTCTGATAACAACATATGCCATTCCCTTGGATTGTCTTCGATCATTTTAGACAATATTCCTTTCACCACCTTGTTAGAAGCCTCAGCTTGTCCATTGGCCTGAGCATAGTATGGCGTGGAATGAATAATCTTGATTCCTAATTCTTTGGCAAATTCCACCACTTGCTCCCCCGTGAACACGGTCCCTTGATCCGCTGTTATAGTAGCAGGAATACCAAACCTATGGACCATGTTTTCCTTAATGAAAGTAATCACTTCCCCTTGATTTACCACTTTCATTGGCTTAGCTTCCACCCACTTGGTGAAGTAGTCTGTCGCTAGAATAACAAAAGTGTGTTGTTTAGAGGATGGGGGGTAGATCTTCCCTATCAAGTCATTATCCTGGGCTAACAAACATGCTACTGACGCGTTAGTGGCTGAGAGATACAACTTCAGAGGTTGATGTGGGATGGGTGAGTTGTGTACTGGCGGGTTCGCCAAATACCTCTTGATGTCATCAAAAGCTTGTTGGTGCTCTTCGTGCCATGCAAACTCTTCTTCCTTCCTCAACTTCAACAAAGATGAGAACACTTGGGTCCGGCCAGCACAGTTTAAGATGAAGCGCCAAATATAGTTGACTTGGCCAAGGAACCTCTGTAACTCTTTCTTATCACGAGGTGGCATGGCCTCGATGATGGCCTTGCTCTTGTTTTTGTCGACCTCAATGCCACGTTGGTTTACAAGGAAACCAAGGAAGTTTCCTGCACTCACCCCAAAAGCACATTTAAGAGGATTTAATTTCAAACCATGACTTCTCATGCGCAGGAAAGCCATACGTAAATTATCAAGGTGGCAACGCCTTACCTTTGACTTGACGACTATGTCGTCTACGTATACCTCCACAAATTCACCAATCAAGTCATGAAAGATGGTGTTCATAGCTCGTTGATAGGTCGCCCCAGCATTCTTCAAACCAAAGGGCATGACCACCCATTCATAGCATCCAATGGCACCTGGACAACGAAAAGCTGTCTTGTGGATATCCTCATCGGCTATGTAAATCTGATTATAGCCCGAATAGCAATCTATGAAAGAGAAGACTTCATGCCTAGTAACTGCATCAAGCAACATGTCAGCAACTGGCATGGGATACTCATCCTTAGGAGTGGCTGTATTTAAATTTCTAAAATCTACACAAACACGAAGCTTTCCATTTTTCTTCCTAACTGGCACCACATTAGACAACCACTCTACATACCTAGCCGTTCTTATAACTTTAGCCTTTAACATGCGTTCAATTTCAATCTTTATCTCAGGCAATACCTCATATGCAAAACGCCTAGGAGGTTGTTTGAAGGGCTTAAATCCCGATTTAATTGGCAGCCTATGTTCTACCAATTTCCTATCTGAGCCTGGCATCTCATGATAATCCCATGCAAAAAAATCCTTAAACTCATTTAGTAGATTGATAAGATTATACCTGTCAGCCTTAGGCATGGTGGCACTGATGAAGGTAGGACGTTGATCGTCCTCAGTGCCAAGGTTGATTTCCTCTAAAACATCACATGCGGCAATGTGTTTGCCGTCATCTTCATTAAATCCTATCTCTTCGTCTTGTCCAAGCAAATCATCATCTGTAACACAATCAGCCATCAACACAGGCTCATCACATACTAGCCTTTGCTCATATTGGTAGATGGCCAACCTTTCTCTTAAGGCCGTGACTTCGGCCTCCCTCGCCACCTTGTCTTGAGGTGGTCTATTCATCATCAACAACTTTGGTGGCGTCAGGTGGACCATCCAAAGAGAACATGGATGGTCTCACTATCTCTGTCAACGGATCAATGCATGCCTTGCTCAAAACTTTGGCACTCGAGATGACCACCGTACATGGTCCTCCATCCATACCTCTAACTTCCAATGGGCCAAAATCACCATGGTATAGAGGGGCTTCAGCACAGTTGGCTCCTACTGCAAATGGCATTGTGTCAGCTTGAATGACCTCAACCATTCCTTCCTTGTTCCACAACATCATGCATTGATGTAATGATGATGGAACACATTTACTTGCATGGATCCAGTCTCTCCCCAATAGGGCATTGTAAGTGACGACACCATCCAAAATGAAGAAGGCACTCATCTTCTCCTGGCTTCCAACTCCTACTACCACTGGCAAAATCCCTTTCGCCGAAGTGGATCCTCCATTGAAGCTGGTGACGAACACCTCAGTAGGAATCAAGTCACCTGTGTTCTTACCAAGCTTCTTCAACATCCTTGTTGGCATCACGTTCACAGCTGCGCCATTGTCAACCAAGACCCTTGACACTAGCACTTCATCCAATCTTGCCTTAATATAGAGGGGCCTTAGATGCCTTAACATATTTGGCTCTAGCTCCTTGAATACCACAAGGTGGTTAGGTACACCACTTAACTCCTCTTCCATTATACCCTTCCCTTTCGTAGCCATCACTGACATGACAGCCTCCTCATTGGGCAAGCTATCCTCCTTAGTCAATGAACTCTCAGGTTCATCGAATTCTGGGCCCCATGTAGGGTTTTCCACTGGAAGAGATGTTGTCTCCTCTGGTCCTTGGTACAACACATAGAAAGGATAACGCCCTCCATCTTCACCAAGCAAACCCACTTGCTTGTGGCCTGCTTCATATAGCTCCTTCAACAATCGTTGTGAACTTTTGTATTGCCTCTTGGCCTCTGTGGCCAAGTCGACCCTACACCCCAACCGAACCATCTTCACACTCCATGGCTCGTCATCCATATCGAGGTGATTGAACTCCTCGACTAAATGTGCCACAGATTGATCCTCCGTCACTTCTTCATCAACTTCTCCACTTTCCACATGTACCTGTTGATCTTCCTCTTTCAATTGGAAAATCCTTGGGAGTATGTAGTTAGTAGCCACTGTGGGTGGCAAGCTTCCAAACTTGATAGTTACAGGAGGGCCTTGGTCATCACCATCATCCTCCTTATCCTTCCTCTCAAACCTAGGGTTTGGATGATCCACATCGATCATCACATCATCAAAGTCGTCATCAATGTCAGCATCATACCCTGCATCATACAATCCAAGTCCATCATCATTTTGAAGGTTATCTTCCACCTTCTCATTCACTTCTTCAACCCTTGGGGCTTGGACACGCTTGCCCTTTCCCAACACAGTGACTTTGAGACCAGAGGACATGGAGTTGTCCACCTTGATATCAGCTTGAAGGGCATCCTTTGCTCTGGGCTGTTGCATCCTTCCAATCTCATGGTGGGCCATCTCATGTTGGCCTCTACGACTTTGAGCATTCTTGCGAAGGAACCTTCTCTTCTGAGTCCTCGTCAAGTCAGCCAATGCTACTGGTTGTTGACGTCGATATCATAGGTATGCCAACCACCATGTGGCACGTCAGGAATTCGAAAAGTCCTTTTCATGGGATGGCCAGGAGCCAACCATTGCCTTGGCTGCCATCCGACTGGTTGTCGCACTCCCTCCACCATTCTCTTATATGGTGGATACCTTGGTCTATTGGGAGGGGGGCCAAGCCTCTGATAAACGGGCTTGCTTGGTTTCACTTCATCGAAGTTGAGACTCCTCTTGCACTGAACACACAACTTCTCTTCATCTTGTCTACTAAGTGAGGCAGGAGTGGATTGTACATTCGAAGATGAACTGCCCTCTTGAGGCGGCGTTGTGTCCAACACCAGCTTGAATCGGGGCAACTCAATCTTGGAGAAATCAGGGTTAACCATGTTCACACCAACTGTGGCGGGGAAAGGATCTGTATCCACCAACGTGGCATCTTTCCTTGGCTCAGGGAACTTATGCGTCCCTTCTCAATGGCATCCTGTAAAATATTTCAAAAAACCACGCATGAGTCAGTAGAGTGAGACATGCTATTATGCCACTTACAATATCGTCTTCCTTTCAACTTATCAGGCGATGGGAGGTTATGCCCCCCTGAGAGCTTGACTTGACCATCCTTGTAAAGTTGGTCAAATATCAAGTCTGCCTTCGTCACATCGAATGAATATTTCCTTGGTTGGATGGGCGCACGATTAGGTCTCCCCTCTTGTGGCCCAACATCAATTTAGACAATGAACTACATACATAGGTTAACAAAGCAACGGTTTCGAGCATTCTTGAAACTAGTCAAGAAACTCTCAACTGACTCTCCTGGCTGCTGGCGCATATGTGCCAAGTCTGCCATGGAAACCTCTGGCTCAGATCTATAGAATTGGGCATGGAAGATCTGCTCTATCTGTTGCCAACTTTGTATAGAGTTGGAAGGCAAGTTGACGT
Source organism: Linum lewisii (assembly GCA_034768395.1). NCBI lineage: Eukaryota > Viridiplantae > Streptophyta > Magnoliopsida > Malpighiales > Linaceae > Linum > Linum lewisii. The sequence goes on along the minus strand of CM068300.1, from coordinate 49,737,361 downwards.
ACCAAGCGAAGGCTGGTCCTGTCAACGAGTTTCCAAACAACCTAAGTTTGACGAAGTCACCTACGTCACCACATTGGACAGTGAATCATCCAACATGCTCCACGGTAGACTGATCTCTGGTCCCCGTGAAGGTGGTAAACTCGGGTACCCTGAAGCCTCTAGGGAAGGGATGGTGTCTATCCACCCACTCTGGATAAGGCTTTCGATACACAGACGGCATGGTTGGCCTCCCTCCAAGGCCAAGATGCTCATTGAGCAGTTGTGCCACCTGTTCCCGCAAATTATTATTATCATGTACCCCTGGTGGTTGCCCCCCGGGTGGTGGCATGAATCCTGTTGGATCCATTCCATGTCTATTGACTTGGGGTGGTATTGGTGGTGGTGGATACGCACGTGGGGGTACCTCCACATTAGGACGTGGTGGTACTTGATCCATATTGAATGGACGGTCAGGGGCCACATATGGCCTAGCCTCTGGAATATGTTGTCGAGCAAAACCTATGGTAGGCATTTGCTCAACATGGGTGTTGGATGTGGTGGCAAGATTTTCGCCATTCCCATGTTGATGGGAAGGTGGTTGACTTGCCACTGGAGGTGAGAGGTTGTCCTGCCATGGTTGGCCATTCCGACCACTAGCAGGATGAGGACTTACATTCCCAACGCCATTGCTCATCGATCCTAGACCATCGGGTGGTAAGGCTCTAGACTTTACTAAAGGTGTCGTTAAAATTTTCCTGAACTCCTGAAAATCAGTTTGATTTTTGTTAACCACATCAAATACTTGAACTAAACGTCTTTCAAAATGAGAACTTAAAGACTCAATTTGAGAATTCACCTGGCGGGCATTCCCTGCCATTGAAGCCTCCATGAGTTGGCGGTGCTCCACCATTGTCTGGCGGAGTGACATGATTGCCTCGCCTAGATCAGCACTTGGCGCCACAGGCTGTAGCCTAGCCTCTTTGTCGCTGCCATGAATTCCGGCAACATCTTCAACTGTCTGGCCATGTTCAATGTTGGCCACTTGCTCCTCCACAGATCCGGATGGAAGGTCACCTTCTGGGTTCTTTCGCCTTGGAGCCATGATATCAAACACAAGGTCCCACCGAGCGTGCCAATTTGTTTCTGGTGGTAGAAACTTTTGTGTTTGAACACAATAAATGCGCTTGACTTCTTAGAACAAGGATTAATTACACAGTTCACACCTCTCCAAAAAAAGTTCGAACAAGGGTGTTTGATGTTTTTTATGGCTGTGTCTACTGCTACCACTACTGCTACTCCTATGGAGGTTCTGAGAGAGCTCCAAAAGAAAAGACGGCTATGGCTACTGAAACTAAACTTGCATAGAAAAGTAGAAATTTGGGCAGAGTGTCTGCTTGTGTGATTGCGCGGGCTCCTCTCTATCGAATACCTCTCATATTTATAGACAAATGTGAGTGGTAACTGCAGATGGAGGTAGTAACTGCCATGGAGGTTACTTCCTCTCTCTTGAACGTGGCTATCATCGTGGTGGTGACGGTTTCTTCTCTTCAACTGCTTTGGAGGAGTAGTGACGTTGGTGGAAAAAGCTAGGGTTTGATATGATCACATCATCCCTTAGGGTTTCACTCTTGACGAGGAGATGACACCGTCTCTTGAAATTGGTATTAAGGTTCCCTTCTTGATGAGGAGGCTATCCTCCTTGCTTCCCTTCTTCTCTCTTGACGAGGAGGTAGACATGATGATGACTTCCTCCTTGCTTCCCTCATTCCCTCTTGACGAGGAGGTCGACATAATGATGGCTTCCCTTCGATGGATCGACATGAGATCCTGACTTCGATAGGTTGACATGAGATCCTGACTTCAATAAGTCGACATGAAGTCTTCACTTTGATGGATGAACATGAGATCCTCACTTCGATGGATCGACATGAGATCTTGACTTCAATGGAGTCGACCTTAGGGTTTCCATCTTGATGAGATGGCTTCCCTCTTTAGGGTTTCAATCTTCATGAGATGGCTTCCCTCTTTCCTTCCTCTTGACGAGGAGATCGACCTGAGATCCTCACTTCGATGGGGTCGTTAGGGTTTCCATCTTGATGAGATGGCTTCCCTCCTTCCTTCCTCTTGACGAGGAGATCGACATGAGATCCTCACTTCGATGGGTCGGTAGGGTTTCCATCTTGATGAGATGGCTTCCCTCCTCCTTGATAGGGAGGCTCCGTGAGGATAAAATGGTAAATCCATGGCCTCGGTTAATCAATTTAACTTAATAGAATGATTAAAGGTTAATAAAGCCATTCAAACCTCCACAAACAAACAATGTGGTATTTTTGGTCGTCATCTTGCAGAGGCCATATCTCACTGGTCCGGTGGAACTGGGTTGTCATCTATATATGGATGGAAAGATAATTTTGTTATCTTTCCATCGCCACCGATTTCACCTCAATCGGAGTTCGAATGAAGAAGTTATGGCCAAAATACTATTCTGGACAGAATTAACACGAAAAATAAGTCAAAAGATGACGTGATGGCCCAATTTATGTTATTTAATTACTAAGGCAATTAATGACCTAATAAAACCATTTAATTGCTTAATTTTTTTTCAATGTGGTATTGGCTCAAAATAATTTAAGGTGTAAACAAATGCCCACCAACAACTTAGTACACAAGAATTGTGTATTAAGTTGTTGATACCAAGTTAAAGTAGGATTTCTTTTTTGTTTGTTTTTTTATTTTTTTTCAGTTACTGTTCACGTTATTTTTTTTTTTTTTTTTTTTACCTTTTCCTAAATGGACTCTTGTTAAGAGTAAACTCTTTTTCCTTCTTGGGTTTGGTATTTTCACTTAAACCCCTCCCTATAAATAAAAGGGCTTCCTCCTCTTTCTTCACATCTTATTCACAAATCCTCAAATCATTCATCCACCATCCTCCAAAAGTTATCAATCTTTGAAAGAGGTAAAAGTTCATCTCTCTCTCTTTTTTTTTATCTTTACTTTTGATTATATTGAACAACTCCTCTTATTATTTTTTTTTTAGAGATGGCAAAGTCAAGTAAACGAGTTGAAACCGAGGAAATGGACAAAGCTCTTGAAGAGGAGTATGAAGCTTTGTGTCAAGATGAAGGAGTGGAGATGACCATTCTTACGCCAAACAAGCAAGACGAAACAGAATTTCGACTAGGTCCTTATTTCATCAACTCATCAGGACCTCATCTCCAACACCTCAACAAGTATCCGCTTAGAGGGGGTACAGTACTGTTCAAAACCATCCCACCAAGCTCCTTCTTCCAGCCCAACCTCAAGAATCAGAAACCAATAACCTCATGGCCTTTGAACGATTCAGATTTCAACAAATGGTACATGCGCCTGGCGGCCGACAAAGGCACCGCCAAACTCTGGTCGAAGGCTGGCATTAGTCGGTTGTTGGCTCTCTCAACAAGGATTCCAGAACCCGATATTCAACTTTTCAAGGCGATATTGTGTTTTTGGTGCACAGGGTCTAACTGCTTTATCTTCAGACACCCCATAGGCGCCATGACCATCACCCTCATGGATTTAGCTGCCCTTACTGGTTTTTGTCCACCCTCTGATGATGATGATCAAACGACCCCAGGCGATGAATTTACTCTAAATCCTAAGTCCTTCTAGACCCTCCGACAACAATATCATCCTAGTGATCCTACGTCCCCTATTACTCGCCAAGAAAGAGTAGGCTTCATACATTACTGGTTGTACAAGTACATCCACTGTCCTACTACCGTATCACCTCGTCCAGGATTAAGCCCTCTTTCGCATCAAATTGCTGATGGGAACACTCCACCTAATTTCCTGGAGATCATCCTTGCCTCTATTTACCATGGCATGCATACCCTCACCCATCAACTTGGTAACGGCTCCAAGCCTACAGGGTCTGGTCCTCTATGGTTGGTTCCTCTTTGGGTCTACGCCTACTTCCCAAAATTATGGAACGGCCCTTTGAAAATTGCCAATCCTTCCTCCTACGGCATCTACTTCTCCAAAGTCGTTCCATCAGGAAAAAGTTTCTCCCACTACTTGAAGTTTTTCTATTGCATGACGAAAGTGGAGGACTTTGCCCCTTTTAGAAGTCGTCTCTACGGTCCAACATCATTCACTAATAAATTCACCCAAAGACCTGGCATAGGTGATCCTAGAGCTGCAGCCTATCGTCGGTATGTCCTTCAATGGAAGAGTTGGATTTCAGCTCGGGACCTCTTCATCAATATTCAGGGCGGCAAGAACACCATATATGCAGAGGTATACAACCCCCACTATGTTGCCCACCAATTCGGCCTTACCCAAGCATGGCTCGTATTACTACCATCTTCAAGTCAACTTGATGCCCCTTCCCAACGCAAGATGTTAATGAACTCAGATGTTGATGTACTAAGTAGGTGGCAACGCAAAACCATGAAAGGAATCTCCTTCGTGTGTTTTACCCCAAAGGCTCGTTCTCTCCCTTCATTCGTGCTACGGTTTCAAAAAGCTTTCCGAAGTAATAACATCTTTGATGAAGATGCCATCCCCATTGCCCGACGTTTACTCAATGGAGAAACAGCAAAGACGGCAGCTACTGAAAGAAACAAGGGCTCGAGTGGCACCAATGCTGAAGACACAGATGAGCCCCAATCATCTCATGCCTCTTCTGCCCAACGTCCAACAGGTAAATCCTGTACATCATTGTGAAATCTTTATTTTTTATTTTTTAAATGTTACCCCCTCCTTGATATGAATTACACTCCTTTCATTTTATCTTTCCCAGAAACGATGGTTGGTAATCCCCCTCAGCCAGCTAAACGGCCTCGTAATCACCCTTCATCATCTACCCTTCAAAGCCACGAACAGTCTCATCAATCTGATGGCCATGTAAGTTTTTCGCCATTCCTTTCAATCAACTCATATTGTATGAATTCAATCGTGACACACATTTTTTTTTAGATACATAACTTAGGCAATGATCAACGTCGTCAGTTGGATGATAATGAAATTCTTCCGTCAGACGCGGAAGAAACCCATGTCGCCACGGATAATGAAGGCCACTCAACTTCAAGCAATGACACATCTCACGAAGCTGATAGCCCTCATGGCTACACGACAGTCGATGGTAATGATACCGAAGATGATGCTGAGGTCTCCAACTTCCCTCCAGAACTCACCGAACCTCTACCATCCATTCAACTTGGCTTTCAACAATATGCCTCTAAAACTCCATTAGATTTTAGCACGGCATGCGGGGTTGCTTCATCGGTCCCAACCAAGAACTTGGTCTCTCAAGGCCAAGACCCTTTTTCCTTGTCCCTGGCCCCCACCTTCCTTGGAGATCATGATGGTTTTCCTCATAGCCAACCAATGTCTCCCTTGCTTGATGCCGCTAGAGGAGATTATCATCCCACCAATCCTGATCCAACTCCACGACCTGATGACGTCCTCTCAAGCCTCAATAACATGGCTACACAAGCCAATTTGCCACCCACTCCCTTTCCTAGTATTCCTACTGATTCCTCATTAGGAATTAATAACTCAAACGAGCAAGTAAGTTCCCTTTGCAAAATTTTTTTTTATATAATATATGTTTCTTTCTTTTTACTCATGTTACTCTCCCTTTATCTGTTTTTAGGGCATGGCCAGCCTTGAATACAATCTCGAGTACTTGGCCGCTTTAGACAACCATTTCTCGAGTTCAATCTCTCCTGCCACATCTGTCCCTCCGTCAGTTAAAGATGCGCTTATCCAGATTAAGAGCTTCCTTTCCCTACCACTAGAAGATATGCTCAGATCATTTGAGACTGAATGGCCTATCAACACTTTTGATCTCCTCTCAAGCCCCGACTTATGCCTACCTTTTCCAGGATCAGACAACAAGCGGAAACAGACCCTCCAAAGCTCCAAGGTGTTGTGTCTCACCACGATCGTGAAAGAGGGGTTGCATACAAACTCATGCGAGACATGGTGACCAAGGGAAAAGACAAGTCCAATATGCTAAAAGATGTGAGCGCGGAAGAGGTGGCTTGCCGTGATGAAGTAGCGAGGTTAGAGGCGGCTCTTATCGCTGAACAAGGAAAGATGGTTGAAATCCTAGCTCGAAAGAACACTATAACTCTTGACCTCAATGAAATTATGAAGGAGGCACGGTCCATTCAAGACAAAGAGAAAACCCTTATGTCCGTGGAGGAAATTACCCTCAAGAAAGAGCAAGTCTTCCAGACTCGTGCGGCCAACATAGTCAATATTATTAACCTGAAGACCATAGTCGAAGATATCCTCCAGTCTCTCGATGCTTAAGTTACCCCATTTCTTTTCCTTAGTTTGAAGCTTAGCCATTTGTTTGGCCTTTGTTTACTTTTCTTATCTTAAATTTCGGATTTTATCAACTTTCTTTCATTTTTTTTTGGCAAGACATTTTTGTTTTATCCACATTAATTATACATCATGCCATTCGTTAGAGAATATAATACGTAATTACTTTGCTCATAATGGTCTCTTCAGTAAGACCATTGAGTCCCCACGCCAATACCAACATAAGTGAGCTATGGCATGGTTCATCACCTTTGGTTTCAAAATTGAAACCCTTTAACATCCCACAAAGAAGGGACGTAAGGCTTCAGATACTTGCCATTGATAAGACGTTCATGTAACACCCCATCGAGGTCCTTCAATAGATATGCTCTGTTGGGTCGAGTAGTATGGATGATAAAAGGGCCTCGCCAATTCGGTGACCATTTACCAAACTTAGGATCCTTATCGCCAATAGGCAAATGAACTTTCCAGACTAACTCTCCCTCTTCAAATGACTTATGTTTGACTTTCTTGTTGTAGGCACGAGCAACCCTTTCTTTTTGTACCCGTATGTTGTCCAACGCTTTGAGTTGTACTTCATCCAATTCAGATAGCTCCAACATCATAGACTCATAGTATTCTGAGGGAGTCATCTCATGTTGACGTAGATATCGTAATGACTTCACAGTCACTTCAACCGGTAGGAATGCCTCATGGCCATATGTTAAAGTGAAGGGTGTCACCTTGGTGCTACTTCGTGGTGACATCCTGTATGCCCATAAGGCTTCTGATAACAACATATGCCATTCCCTTGGATTGTCTTCGATCATTTTAGACAATATTCCTTTCACCACCTTGTTAGAAGCCTCAGCTTGTCCATTCGCCTGAGCATAGTATGGCGTGGAATGAATAATCTTGATTCCTAATTCTTTGGCAAATTCCATCACTTGCTCCCCCGTGAACACGGTCCCTTGATCCGCTGTTATAGTAGCAGGAAGACCAAACCTATGGACCATGTTTTCCTTAATGAAAGTAATCACTTCCCCTTGATTTACCACTTTCATTGGCTTAGCTTCCACCCACTTGGTGAAGTAGTCTGTCGCTAGAATAACAAAAGTGTGTTGTTTAGAGGATGGGGGTAGATCTTCCCTATCAAGTCCATTGCCCACCCAAAGAAAGGGCGAGGCTTGATGATGGACTTTAGGTCGACAGCAGGAGCTCTTTGCACTGGACCATGGCGTTGGCAGGCTTCACAACCTTTGGCATATGATGCACAATCTTCTCCAATGGTAGGCCAATAGTAGCCATACCTATGAAGTATCCACCTCATTGAAGGGCCAGCTTGGTGGGCTCCGCATATTCCTTCGTGAACTTCAGCCATGGCTTGTAGAGCCTCCTTCCCCCCCAAACATTTCAATAGTAAACCATCTGCCCTCCTCTTGAATAAAGTCTCGTCTATCACTACATAATTTCTTGCTTCGAATTTGGTAGTATGGTCAGTTTCCCCATTTGGGTTCTTTAGATATGTTGGCAATGGGACTCGCCAATCATTAGTATCCTCCTCAATCATGTATACCTCTGCTACTTGTTCTAAACGATCTCGTAATGGAAGGAGGGATTTCACAAAGATTTGTCCTCCTCCCTCATGCGAAAACTCTCTAAAACCAGAAGCCAACTGTGCCAAGTAGTTAGCTTTTCCATTGTCTTGGCGAGGAATGAACTTAATTGACACATTATTAAAGTGGGAGATTAGATCTTGGACATGGTTGAGGTATGTCTCTAACACATAGTTGACACATCGGAAGTCACCAAGCACTTGATGGACTACTAATTGTGAATCTCCTTTGATATCTACGTTCTTTGCCTTTAAATCAACAAGGATCTCCATACCAACTACCAAAGCCTCATATTCAGCTTGGTTGTTGGTACAAGGGAAGTCAAGGGTGAAGGCAAAGTGCATGGAGTGACCCATTGGCGAAGTTAGTACCACTCCAGCTCCTGCCCCAGAACGTGTCTTTGAACCATCAAAGAACAAAGACCAAGGAACTTCTCCTATCATCCCAATCTCTACTGCTTCACCTGGCACGTCCACACATGGGTGGTCTGCCAAGAAATCAGCAAGAGCTTGCCCTTTAATGGCTTTTTGTGGAACGTATTGTAAATTAAATTCAGATAGAGCAAGTGTCCACTTGCCAATCCTCCCATGGATGATTGGCCGTGATAACATATATTTGATAAGGCCAGTCTTACAAATGAGTTGTACTTGAACAGGCATCAAGTAATACCTTAGCTTCATACAAGCGAAGAACAAAGCTAGACATAACCTTTCTATGGGAGAGTACTTCCTCTCCGCTTCATTTAAAAGCCTACTTAAATAATACACGGCTTGTTCATTTCCCAAGTCATTATCCTGGGCTAACAAACATGCTACTGACGCGTTAGTGGTTGAGAGATACAACTTCAGAGGTTAATGTGGGATGGGTGAGTTGAGTACTGGCGAGTTCGCCAAATACCTCTTGATGTCATCAAAAGCTTGTTGGTGCTCTTCGCGCCATGCAAACTCTTCTTCCTTCCTCAACTTCAACAAAGATGAGAACACTTGGGTCCGGCCAGCACAGTTTGAGATGAAGCGCCGAATATAGTTGACTTGGCCAAGGAACCTCTGTAACTCTTTCTTATCACGAGGTGGCATGGCCTCGATGATGGCCTTGGTCTTGTTTTTGTCGACCTCAATGCCACGTTGGTTTACAAGGAAACCAAGGAAGTTTCCTGCACTCACCCCAAAAGCACATTTAAGAGGATTTAATTTCAAACCATGACTTCTCATGCGCAGGAAAGCCATACGTAAATTATCAAGGTGGCAACGCCTTACCTTTGACTTGACGACTATGTCGTCTACGTATACCTCCACAAATTCACCAATCAAGTCATGAAAGATGGTGTTCATAGCTCGTTGATAGGTCGCCCCAGCATTCTTCAAACCAAAGGGCATGACCACCCATTCATAGCATCCAATGGCACCTGGACAACGAAAAGCTGTCTTGTGGATATCCTCATCGGCTATGTAAATCTGATTATAGCCCGAATAGAAATCCATGAAAGAGAAGACTTCATGTCTAGTAACTGCATCAAGCAACATGTCAGCAACTGGCATGGGATACTCATCCTTAGGAGTGGCTGTATTTAAATTTCTAAAATCTACACAAACACGAAGCTTTCCATTTTTCTTCCTAACTGCCACCACATTAGACAACCACTCTACATACCTAGCCGTTCTTATAAATTTAGCCTTTAACAGGCGTTCAATTTCCTTCTTTATCTTAGGCAATACCTCATACGCAAAACGCCTAGGAGGTTGTTTGAAGGGCTTAAATCCCGATTTAATTGGCAGCCTATGTTCTACCAATTTCCTATCTAAGCCTGGCATCTCATGATAATCCCATGCAAAACAATCCTTAAACTCATTTAGTAGATTGATAAGATCATATCTGTCAGCCTCAGGCATGGTGGCACTGATGAAGGTAGGACGTTGATCGTCCTCAGTGCCAAGGTTGATTTCCTCTAAAACATCACATACGGCAATGTGTTTGCCGTCATCTTCATTAAATCCTATCTCTTCGCCTTGTCCAGGCAAATAATCATCTGGAACACAATCAGCCATCAACACAGGGTCATCACATACTAGCCTTTGCTCACATTGGTAGATGGCCAACCTTTCTCTTAAGGCCGTGACTTCGGCCTCCCTCGCCACCTTGTCTTGAGGTGGTCTATTCATCATCAACAACTTTGGTGGCGTCAGGTGGACCATCCAAAGAGAACATGGATGGTCTCACTATCTCTGTCAACGAATTAATGCATGCCTTGCTCAAAAATTTGGCACTCGAGATGACCACCGTACATGGTCCTCCATCCATACCTCTAACTTCCAATGGGCCAAAATCACCATGGTATAGAGGGGCTTCAGCACAGTTGGCTCCTACTGCAAATGGCATTGTGTCAGCTTGAATGACCTCAACCATTCCTTCCTTGTTCCACAACATCATGCATTGATGTAATGATGATGGAACACATTTACTTGCAGGATCCAGTCTCTCCCCAATAGGGCATTGTAACTGACGACACCATCCACAATGAAGAAGGCACTCATCTTCTCCTGGCTTCCAACTCCTACTACCACTGGCAAAATCCCTTTCGCCGAAGTGGATCCTCCATTGAAGCTGGTGACGAAAACCTCAGTAGGAATCAAGTCACCTGTGTTCTTACCAAGCTTCTTCAACATCCTTGTTGGCATCACGTTCACAGCTGCGCCATTGTCAACCAAGACCCTTGACACTGGCACTTCATCCAATCTTGCCTTAATATAGAGGGGCCTTAGATGCCTTAACATATTTGGCTCTGGCTCCTTGAATACCACAAGGTGGTTAGGTACACCACTTAACTCCTCTTCCATTATACCCTTCCCTTTCGTAGCCATCACTGGCATGACAGCCTCCTCATTGGGCAAGCTATCCTCCTTAGTCAATGAACTCTCAGGTTCATCGAATTCTGGGCCCCATGTAGGGTTTTCCACTGGAAGAGATGTTGTCTCCTCTGGTCCTTGGTACAACACATAGAAAGGATAACGCACTCCATCTTCACCAAGCAAACCCACTTGCTTGTGGCCTGCTTCATATAGCTCCTTCAACAATCGTTGTGAACTTTTGTATTGCCTCTTGGCCTCTGTGGCCAAGTCGACCCTACACCCCAACCGAACCATCTTCACACTCCATGGCTCGTCATCCATATCGAGGTGATTGAACTCCTCGACTAAATGTGCCACAGATTGATCCTCCGTCACTTCTTCATCAACTTCTCCACTTTCCACATGTACCTGTTGATCTTCCTCTTTCGATTGGAAAATCCTTGGGAGTATGTAGTTAGTAGCCACTGTGGGTGGCAAGCTTCCAAACTTGATAGTTACAGGAGGGCCTTGGTCATCACCATCATCCTCCTTATCCTTCCTCTCAAACCTAGGGTTTGGATGATCCACATCGATCATCACATCATCAAAGTCGTCATCAATGTCAGCATCATACCCTGCGTCATACAATCCAAGTCCATCATCATTTTGAAGGTTATCTTCCACCTTCTCATTCACTTCTTCAACCCTTGGGGCTTGGACACGATTGCCCTTTCCCAACACAGTGACTTTGAGACCGGAGGACATGGAATTGTCCACCCTTTAATCAGCTTGAAGGGCATCCTCTGCTCTGGGCTGTTGCATCCTTCCAATCTCATGGTGGGCCATCTCATGTTGGCCTCTACGACTTTGAGCATTCTTGCAAAGGAACCTTCTCTTCTGAGTCCTCGTCAAGTCAGCCAATGCTACTGGTTGTTGACGTCGGATATCATAGGTATGCCAACCACCATGTGGCACGTCAGGAATTTGAAAAGTCCTTTTCATGGGATGGCCAGGAGCCAACCATTGCCTTGGCTGCCATCCGACTGGTTGTTGCACTCCCTCCACCATTCTCTGATATGGTGGATACCTTGGTCTATTGGGAGGGGGGCCAAGCCTCTGATAAACGGGCTTGCTTGGTTTCACTTCATCGAAGTTGAGACTCCTCTTGCACTGAACACACAACTTCTCTTCATCTTGTCTACTAAGTGAGGCAGGAGTGGATTGTACATTCGAAGATGAACTGCCCTCTTGAGGCGGCGTTGTGTCCAACACCAGCTTGAATCGGGGCAACTCAATCTTGGAGAAATCAGGGTTAACCATGTTCACACCAACTGTGGCGGGGAAAGGATCTGTATCCACCAACATGGCATCTTTCCTTGGCTCAGGGAACTTGATGCGTCCCTTCTCAATGGCATCCTGTAAAATATTTCAAAAAACCACGCATGAGTCATTAGAGTGAGACATGCTATTATGTCACTTGCAATATCGTCTTCCTTTCAACTTATCAGGCGATGGGAGGTTATGCCCCACTGAGAGCTTGACTTGACCATCCTTGTAAAGTTGGTCAAATATCAAGTCTGCCTTCGTCACATCGAATGAATATTTCCTTGGTTGGATGGGCGCACGATTAGGTCTCCCCTCTTGTGGCCCAACATCAACTTTAGACATTGAACTACATACATAGGGTTTCCCTGGCACTATCTCTGCCAAGTCGACCTCAACCTCACCAACCCCACCATCGATGTGGTGGATGGCATAATCAAAATTTGGGAGGTATTGCCCCCTTGAGGCACTCCTCCTACTCTCTTCCTCATGGAGGAGAGATTCATACCTAACAGCACATGACATGAGTTGGAACAAGTCAGAGAACTCTCGATCTTGGAATTTCTTCCTAAGTTCGAAGTTCAATCCTCCTTGAGCCAGCTTGACAAACTCTCTTTCTGTTAGATTAACAAAGCAACGGTTTCGAGCATTCTTGAAACTAGTCAAGAAACTCTCAACTGACTCTCCTGGCTGCTGGCGCATACGTGCCAAGTCTGCCATGGAAACCTCTGGCTCAGATCTATAGAATTGGGCATGGAAGATCTGCTCTATCTGTTGCCAACTTTGTATAGAGTTGGAAGGCAAGTTGACGTACCAAGCGAAGGCTGGTCCTGTCAACGAGTTTCCAAACAACCTAAGTTTGACGAAGTCACCTACGTCACCACATTGGACAGTGAATCATCCAACATGCTCCACGGTAGACTGATCTCCGGTCCCCGTGAAGGTGGTAAACTCGGGTACCCTGAAGCCTCTAGGGAAGGGATGGTGTCTATCCACCCACTCTGGATAAGGCTTTCGATACACAGGCGGCATGGTTGGCCTCCCTCCAAGGCCAAGATGCTCATTGAGCAGTTGTGCCACCTGTTCCCGCAAATTATTATTATCATGTACCCCTGGTGGTTGCCCCCTGGGTGGTGGCATGAATCCTGTTGGATCCATTCCATGTCTATTGACTTGGGGTGGTATTGGTGGTGGTGGATACGCACGTGGGGGTACCTCCACATTAGGACGTTGTGGTACTTGATCCATATTGAATGGACGGTCAGGGGCCACATATGGCCTAGCCTCTGGAATATGTTGTCGAGCAAAACCTATGGTAGGCATTTGCTCAACATGGGTGTTGGATGTGGTGGCAAGATTTTCGCCATTCCCATGTTGATGGGAAGGTGGTTGACTTGCCACTGGAGGTGAGAGGTTGTCCTGCCATGGTTGGCCATTCCGACCACTAGCAGGATGAGGACTTACATTCCCAACGCCATTGCTCATCGATCCTAGACCATCGGGTGGTAAGGCTCTAGACTGAACTAAAGGTGTCGTTAAAATTTTCCTGAATTCCTGAAAATCAGTTTGATTTTTGTTAACCACATCAAATACTTGAACTAAACGTCTATCAACATGAGAACTTAAAGACTCAATTTGAGAATTAACCTGGCGGGCATTCCCTGCCATTGAAGCCTCCATGAGTTGGCGGTGCTCCACCATTGTCTGGCGGAGTGACATGATTGCCTCGCCTAGATCAGCACTTGGCGCCACAGGCTGTGGCCTAGCCTCCTTGTCGCTGCCATGAATTCCGGCAACATCTTCAACTGTCTGGCCATGTTCAATGTTGGCCACTTGCTCCTCCATAGATCCGGATGGAAGGTCACCTTCTGGGTTCTTTCACCTTGGAGCCATGATATCAAACACAAGGTCCCACCGAGCGTGCCAATTTGTTTCTGGTGGTAGAAACTTTTGTGTTTGAACACAATAAATGTGCTTGACTTCTTAGAACAAGGATTAATTACACAGTTCACACCTCTCCAAACAAAGTTCGAACAAGGGTGTTTGATGTTTTTTATGGCTATGTCTACTGCTACCACTACTGCTACTCCTATGGAGGTTCTGAGAGAGCTCCAAAAGAAAAGACGGCTATGGCTACTGAAACTAAACTTGCAGAGAAAAGTAGAAATTTGGGCAGAGTGTCTGCTTGTGTGATTGTGCGGGCTCCTCTCTGTCGAATACCTCTCATATTTATAGACAAATGTGAGTGGTAACTGCAGATGGAGGTAGTAACTGCCATGGAGGTTACTTCCTCTCTCTTGAACGTGGCTATCATCGTGGTGGTGACGGTTTCTTCTCTTCAACTGCTTTGGAGGAGTAGTGACGTTGGTGGAAAAAGCTAGGGTTTGATATGATCACATCATCCCTTAGGGTTTCACTCTTGACGAGGAGATGACACCGTCTCTTGAAATTGGTCTTAAGGTTCCCTTCTTGATGAGGAGGCTATCCTCCTTGCTTCCCTTCTTCTCTCTTGACGAGGAGGTAGACATGATGATGACTTCCTCCTTGCTTCCCTCATTCCCTCTTGACGAGGAGGTCGACATAATGATGGCTTCCCTTCGATGGATCGACATGAGATCCTGACTTCAAAAGGTTGACATGAGATCCTGAATTCAATAAGTCGACATGAAGTCTTCACTTTGATGGATGAACATGAGATCCTCACTTCGATGGATCGACATGAGATCTTGACTTAGGGTTTCCATCTTGATGAGATGGCTTCCCTCCTTAGGGTTTCCATCTTGATGAGATGGCTTCCCTCCTTAGGGTTTCCATCTTCCCTCTTGACGAGGAGGTCGTCATCATGACATCATCATCATGGAGTCGGCCTTAGGGTTTCCATCTTGATGAGATGACTTCCCTCCTTAGGGTTTCCATCTTCCCTCTTGACGAGGAGGTCGTCATCATGACATCATCATCATGGAGTCGGCCTTAGGGTTTCCATCTTGATGAGATGGCTTTCCTTCGATGGATGGACATGATATCCTCACTTCGATGGAGTCGTTAGGGTTTCCATCTTGATGAGATGGCTTCCCTCCTTCCTTCCTCTTGACGAGGAGATCGACATGAGATCCTCACTTCGATGGGGTCGGTAGGGTTTCCATCTTGATGAGATGGCTTCCCTCCTTCCTTACTCTTGACGAGGAGATCGACATGAGATCCTCACTTCGATGGGGTCGGTAGGGTTTCCATCTTGATGAGATGGCTTCCCTCCTTCCTTCCTCTTGACGAGGAGATCGACATGAGATCCTCACTTCGATGGGGTCGTTAGGGTTTCCATCTTGATGAGATGGCT
Source organism: Linum lewisii (assembly GCA_034768395.1). Lineage (NCBI taxonomy): Eukaryota > Viridiplantae > Streptophyta > Magnoliopsida > Malpighiales > Linaceae > Linum > Linum lewisii. Next base: position 49,721,990 of record CM068300.1, on the reverse strand, counting down.
TCCCTCCTTCCTTCCTCTTGACGAGGAGATCGACATGAGATCATCACTTTGATGGGGTCGGTAGGGTTACCATCTTGATGAGATGGCTTCCCTCCTTCCTTCCTCATGACGAGAGATCGACATGAGATCCTCACTTCGATGGGGTCGTTAGGGTTTCCATCTTGATGAGATGACTTCCCTCCTTAGGTTTCCATCTTCCCTCTTGACGAGGAGGTCGTCATCATGACATCATCATCATGGAGTCGGCCTTAGGGTTTCCATCTTGATGAGATGACTTCCCTCCTTAGGGTTTCCATCTTCCCTCTTGACGAGGAGGTCGTCATCATGACATCATCATCATGGAGTCGGCCTTAGGGTTTCCATCTTGATGAGATGGCTTCCCTTCGATGGATGGACATGATATTCTCACTTCGATGGAGTCGTTAGGGTTTCCATCTTGATGAGATGGCTTCCCTCCTTCCTTCCTCTTGACGAGGAGATCGACATGAGATCCTCACTTCGATGGGGTCGATAGGGTTTCCATCTTGATGAGATGGCTTCCCTCCTTCCTTCCTCTTGACGAGGAGATCGACATGAGATCCTCACTTCGGTAACATCTACACCTTAAATTATTTTGAGCCAATACCACATTGAAAAAAAATTAAGGAATTAAATGGTTTTATTAGGCCATTAATTGTCTTAGTAATTAAATAACATAATTTGGGCCATGACGTCATCTTTTGGCCTATTTTTCGTGTTAATTCTGTCCAGAATAGTATTTTGGCAATAACTTCTTCATACGAACTCCGATTGAGGTGAAATCGGTGGCGACGGAAAGATAACAAAATTATCTTTCCATCCATATATAGATGACAACCCAGTTCCACCGGACCAGTGAGATATGGCCTCTGCAAGATGACGACCAAAAATACCACATTGTTTGTTTGTGGAGGTTTGAATGGCTTTATTAACCTTTAATCATTCTATTAAGTTAAATTGATTAACCGAGGCCATGGATTTAGCATTTTATCCTCACGGAGCCTCCCCATCAAGGAGGAGGGAAGCCATCTCATCAATATGGAAACCCTACCGACCCCATCGAAGTGAGGATCTCATGTCGATCTCCTCGTCAAGAGGAAGGAAGGAGGGAAGCCATCTCATCAAGATGGAAACCCTAACGACCCCATCGATGTGAGGATCTCATGTCGATCTCCTCGTCAAGAGGAAGGAAGGAGGGAAACCATCTCATCAAGATGGAAACCCTACCGACCCCATCGAAGTGAGGATCTCATGTCGATCTCCTCGTCAAGAGGAAGGAAGGAGGGAAGCCATCTCATCAAGATGGAAACCCTACCGACCCCATCGAAGTGAGGATCTCATGTCGATCTCCTCGTCAAGAGTAAGGAAGGAGGGAAGCCATCTCATCAAGATGGAAACCCTAAGGCCGACTCCATGATGATGATGTCGTGATGATGACCTCCTCGTCAAGAGGGAAGATGGAAACCCTAAGGAGGGAAGTCATCTCATCAAGATGGAAACCCTAACGACCCCATCGAAGTGAGGATCTCATGTCGATCTCCTCGTCAAGAGGAAGGAAGGAGGGAAGCCATCTCATCAAGATGGAAACCCTACCGACCCCATCGAAGTGAGGATCTCATGTCGATCTCCTCGTCAAGAGGAAGGAAGGAGGGAAGCCATCTCATCAAGATGGAAACCCTAACGACCCCATCGAAGTGAGGATCTCATGTCGATCTCCTCGTCAAGAGGAAGGAAGGAGGGAAGCCATCTCATCAAGATGGAAACCCTACCGACCCCATCGAAGTGAGGATCTCATGTCGATCTCCTCGTCAAGAGGAAGGAAGGAGGGAAGCCATCTCATCAAGATGATGGAAACCCTAACGACTCCATCGAAGTGAGGATATCATGTCCATCAATCGAAGGGAAGCCATCTCATCAAGATGGAAACCCTAAGGCCAACTCCATGATGATGATGTCATGATGACGACCTCCTCGTCAAGAGGGAAGATGGAAACCCTAAGGAGGGAAGTCATCTCATCAAGATGGAAACCCTAAGGCCGACTCCATGATGATGATGTCATGATGACGACCTCCTCGTGAGGAGGGAAGATGGAAACCCTAAGGAGGGAAGCCATCTCATCAAGATGGAAACCCTAAGGAGGGAAGCCATCTCATCAAGATGAAACCCTAAGGTCGACTCCATTGAAGTCAAGATCTAATGTCGATCCATCGAAGTGAGGATCTCATGTTCATCCATCAAAGTGAAGACTTCATGTCGACTTATTGAAGTCAGGATCTCATGTCAACCTATCGAAGTCAGGATCTCATGTTGATCCATCGAAGGGAAGCCATCATTATGTCGACCTCCTCGTCAAGAGGGAATGAGGGAAGTAAGGAGGAACTCATCATCATGTCTACCTCCTCGTCAAGAGAGAAGAAGGGAAGCAAGGAGGATAGCCTCCTCATCAAGAAGGGAACCTTAAGACCAATTTCAAGAGACGGTGTCATCTCCTCGTCAAGAGTGAAACCCTAAGGGATGATGTGATCATATCAAACCCTAGCTTTTTCCACCAACGTCACTACTCCTCCAAAGCAGTTGAAGAGAAGAAACCGTCACCACTACGATGATAGCCATGTTCAAGAGAGAGGAAGTAACCTCCATGGCAGTTACTACCTCCATCTGCAGTTACCACTCACATTTGTCTATAAATATGAGAGGTATTCGACAGAGAGGACCCCGCGCAATCACACAAGCAGACACTGCCCAAATTTCTACTTTTCTCTGCAAGTTTAGTTTCAGTAGCCATAGCCGTCTTTTCTTTTGGAGCTCTCTCAGAACCTCCATAGGAGTAGCAGTAGTGGTAGCAGTAGACATAGCCATAAAAAACATCAAACACCCTTGTTCGAACTTTGTTTGGAGAGGTGTGAACTGTGTATTAATCCTTGTTCTAAGAAGTCAAGCGCATTTATTGTGTTCAAACACAAAAGTTTCTACCACCAGAAACAAATTGGCACGCCCAGTGATGGACATGATATCCTCACTTCGATGGAGTCGTTAGGGTTTCCATCTTGATGAGATGGCTTCCCTCCTCCTTGATGGGGAGGCTCCGCGAGGATAAAATGGTAAATCCATGGCCTCGGTTAATCAATTTAACTTAATAGAATGATTAAAGGTTAATAAAGCCATTCAAACCTCCACAAACAAACAATGTGGTATTTTTGGTCGTCATCTTGCAGAGGCCATATCTCACTGGTCCAGTGGAACTGGGTTGTCATCTATATATGGATGGAAAGATAATTTTGTTATCTTTCCATCGCCACCGATTTCACCTCAATCGGAGTTCGTATGAAGAAGTTATGGCCAAAATACTATTCTGGACAGAATTAACACGAAAAATAGGCCAAAAGATGACGTCATGGCTCAATTTATGTTATTTAATTACTAAGGCAATTAATGGCCTAATAAAACCATTTAATTTCTTAATTTTTTTTCAATGTGGTATTGGCTTAGTGTAAACAAAAACCTTGAAGAGAGAGTAAAAGAAAAAGGTTCAAGAGATGTTATAAGTAAGATAAGTACAAGTAGTGCAGGCCTTTATCATGTGATTGGCCAAAAATGAAAGGTTATAAGTGGCTTCATAAGATTCCTTAATCTTAAATGAGAGAGGGTACGTAGGACTAAATTGACAACACTTTGAAGATCATTGATTGGAAAGGGTGGTCCTTCATTCATGATCTTGGGCTTTGTGCAACATTTTTAAATACTTTCAGTATCAAAATGCATGGTGGCCGGTGGGACTCAGCCGACGTATACAATACTAAAACTAACATGTGTACCTCACTAACATATACTTAACTAACCTTTATATTATTTAGAGTATTCTTTTTATGAAGTGTATGTACATTAAAATCGACAAATTTTTATCAAATTAATTCCAAATTAAAATTTTGAATTATTAAATTTACTCGATGTATTTCACGTTTTTAGTAAATAATAATATAAAATTTATTTGGAACTCATGTATTGAGATTTAACAGTTCATGACATGGTATCACAGCCTCTGACTAATAAGAGATCAAGATTTCGAATCCAGGTAACCACCATTTGTGTATAAAGGTCTCCTATATGTTGCACAAGTCTTATCAAAATTGTGCAAACTTTAGACTATTTCATGATTCATTCATTTGAGGCGGCGTGTTAGCAAATAATATAAAATTTATCCAGGACCATCTACTAACAACTCGAATTATTTGAATGTAACCTTCCATGAAACTTGTTTGGTTCAAGAAATGAAAATTTGAAAAAATAAAACATAGATTACCTATCTTGCAAATTATTTATTTTTCCCAACCACTCAACTTACTTTTAATGATATGTGAAGCCATATCCGATATCAAAATAATATTTAATAATTAGTGAATGTACCATAATATTACCCATGTATAATATTTCTTTCTCTTGACTTTCTTTCCTCTAAATAATATATAATATGAAACTACAGGTGAGAACAGAAATTTACAAAATTGACAACAAGCTGGTGATTGCAAGAGTGAACTGCTTTTCCATGTGCTCTACTTTTGTCACTCTTCCCATTCAAAGTCTTATTGTCCTTCCCAACAAATCGAGTACTTAAGAAATCCGCTAAATGTTGACAAACCTTACATTTACCAGAGAATTTTTCATGTTTTTCGTGTAGCTCTTTCTTTTCTACTTTTATCCTTTCAACATGGATCTATTATCATCACACACCGCTTAGTATCGTTATATCATGATACTCTTTAGAACTACAGGATTATTAGAGAGTAGATCTAATAACCCAAATTAAAATGAACAAAATAATCATTTGGAACTGGTATGTATAGTAAACCATATTAGGGTTTCACCACAAACCCTAATTTCTTTTACAATCAACCAAAAAACCTCTCTCCCTCTCAACCCTCTTCTCCAATCCCGCTGTCGCCGCCTTGCTCAAGCCCTGCCGCCACCAACGTCTCCAACCCCGTCACCGCTGCCATCTGTCGTCCATGGACGCCAATCTCTAGATCTCCCATCGCCGCCACCGCTAGAGATGGAGCCGCCACAACCTCCCACCGTCACTGCCATTGAAGATGGAGTGATCGTCGAAGACGACGAATGGTTCGAATGAGGGGATGTTGCTTGTCGAGACAGAGGGCAAAAATCAAGGAGGAGATGTCGTCGGCTTGCCGGAGGGGATGAATCTTGCGAGGATCTGGCTCTGGACACGTTCTTCTTCTTTTGGGTGTGTTCCGATTTTGTAATTAGGAACATAGTATTCTTCTTTTTTTTGTTGTGTTCCGATTTTCTAATTTGGTACAAGGTCTTCATCTTCAGCTTCATATTGTTCTTATCAGCTAACAGTGTTCCGATTTTCCAAATGGATTAATAAAGATGTTCCAGTTTTCGAGTTTGGGAAAAAATTATTGAGATTAATTTGGTGTTACAATTTGAGAGTTTGCATGCAGTGAGGGGGTGTTCGACGGTAAGGGAACGTCTGGACGGGATGGGTTCACTACAAGAAAACATGGGATTAGTCACAGTTTTTTTGTCTATTAGTCACGGTTTTTATAGAAACTGTGATTAACAATTCTGTCACGATTTTGTTACGAACCCGTGAAAGATTTTAGTCACGGTTTCTTTAAAAACCGTGACAAAATTGGGTAACCATAGTGTTCTAATGAAATTTTCAGTGACCCATTTGTTAATTTCCAAAATTATAGGACCAGACCCTCAACTTCTTCTGTTATGCAAAATGATCCATAACATTAAAGTGTTAACAAAATGTCCCAATTAATTAGGAACCAGTCACATAATTTATTTATTGTGTCAATTGAAGAAATAACAAAAGTTACAATTTATATAATTATAAAAAATAAAAACTATTCTGGCACCGTTGCCACTGATTCTCGTCATTATCACCATCAATTAATTACAGACCAAACCCACCACCCCTCCGACTGCCAGCGCCCCTCCGGTTCCCGCCACCGCAGCCAATTCTCGTTGATGTCACCATCAATTAACTACGGACCAAACCCACCACCCCTCCGACTGCTAGCGCCCCTCCGATTCTCGCCGCCACAGCCGATTTCCGTTGAGTTCACCATCAATCCCTTTTTAGATCTAGTTCAACCCCTCTTCTTATCTGGAAATCCATTTCGACACTGCTTTGTTGGAGGGAAGAGGATGAAGGTCGTTTATCTTCGTGATGGGAGCTTTGGTCATCGATGGCATCCGTCAGTGGTGGCGGCGGATTGGGTGGAGGGTAGAGCTCAGTCGTTGAAGAAAGGAAGATTCAGATGTGAGGGTGGAAGTCGAGGGGCCCTGCCAGTTGGAGGGGTGGTGGGTTTACGGAAGAAGAAGTTGGAGGGAGAGAGAAAGAAGAAGAAGTCGAGGGAGAAGGAAGAAGAAGTCAGAGAGAAGGAGAATGAAGACCAAGTCGGAGGGAGAAGGAAGAAGATGTTGGAGGGAAGGAGAATGAAGAAGAAGTCGAGGGAGGGAGAAAGAGGAGTGTGATTGACTGCTAATTTTTCACACAGATTGCCAACGTGGAAGGCGGCCAAGAGAATTAGCCACGATTCTTATAAACCGTGACTAATCTGTCACGATTTAAAAGTAAACCCTGACTAATTTGTCACGTTTTTAAAGTAAATCGTGAGTAACTTGGTCATGGTTTATAAGAACTATGACTATTTGGTCACAGTTTCTTAAGAACCATGACAAATTGGTCACATTTCTTAAGAACCGTGACAAATTGCTCACGGTTCAATAGTCCGTGACTAAAAATTCGTGAAAAATGTAGTATTTTCTTGTAGTGGTTGTTCTGAGTACCAGAGTGTGAATGTTGGTGGGGCTAGGATTGAGCAACGAGTGGATAGATTTCCAATCCCCTGCGTCGATATTTGTAGTGTAGGTGGTGGCTCGAGCTTCGAGAACCTGATTGTAGAAAACACGGATATTCTTTGACTGTCAGATGTTACAATAGGTGCTGACAATTGTCTAGATGTCAGGCCTCCAACGATCATCTGCAAACCAAAAACATAGTCAGGAAAAGAATTAGAGGCATCAAGAGGGGTGGTCAAAGGGTAGGCCAACGTCCAAATATAGACTGCATAGGGGTAATGAAGAAGCAGTAAATAATGGATTCTTCTTGATTGTGTCAGATGGGGCATGCAGAGGAGCGAACACACTGCCTTATGTGCAGGTTGTTCATGGTAGAGAAGACGTCATGGATACATCTCCAAAGAAAAAATGGATCTTTGGAGGAAGGGAAAGGTTCCATAACCATGTTTATTGCTTGACAAAAATGTTTCTCGGGTGTCTCGGGGCGTCTGACGTCTTGGTCTCTTATGGTCACATGATAGGTAGACCGAACAGAGAAGGACCCATCAATAGTGAACTCCATTTCCAGTCGTCAAACATCTGAAATGGACCCACTAGTTACCTTTCGATAACAACCCTCTGATCATCGTCACAGTACAACCCAATGGTATAACTATCTCATCGGTGAGGGATTGTCCAATAACCATTCATCTACTGTCTCAAAAGTGTCAAGGTCTGCTCTAAATCTCATCAAAGGATGGGAAGGAAGACAACAAAATACTAGCTTTTAAGAAGTCTATCCCATAGGGGTTCCCCTAAAGCCATGAGTCTCCAATATTTTTTAGTGAGGAGTGTTAGGTTAAAAGTCACAAAATCTCTAAACCCTAAACCGCCCTCTCTTTTATGTGCACAAAGAATGTCAACATGACTCTAGTATATAATACATTTCTTTAGCAAACCCTCCCAGAAGAAATTTTGAAGCATTGAGTCCATTTTGTTTGTGCTAATTTTTGGAAGGCGTAACAAAATCATAATGTATGATGAGATAGCTTGGATGATTGACATGATCATCACCTCTTTCTCGGCCAGAGAAAACAGAGAGCTCTTACAAGACCAAGCCACTTTCTCCATCCTCTGAAAGAGAGAGGCAAAATTTTCCTTTCGAGATCTACCCTATTCTGTCAGAAACCCGAGATACTTAGATTTTCCTTCCTGGCACCCCAAACAGGAAACAATATCATCCTTCACCTGGCCATCCACATTTTTGCTGAAGAATACTAAAGATTTGGACGGATTAATTTCTTACCTAGTCACTTTACATACCCATTAATGATTCTTAGGATACGATTGACCTTTGTCATAGAAGCTTACCCAAAGATGATTGTATTGCCTGCAAAAATGCAATGCGTAGGCCTAGGTCCTATCTGGTTGAGCTTTATCTTCTGAATCCACTAATTCTTGATGCTTTTCTGAATGAGTAATGAAAACATGTTAGTCACGAGGATGAAGAGGAAAGGGGAGAGCGGATTCCCCTACCTAATTCCTTAAGGGGGTTGAAGAAATCTACTGGCCTTCCATTGAGCATGACTGAAAAACACATTGTTATAATGCACGTCTAGATCCAACTACATCAGGTCTCAAAGAAACCGTAAGCACACAACAAATTATCAAGGCAATCCTAATCACAAGATTGTATGCTTTACGCATATCCAATTTGAGGGATGGGTCTTTTTGCTACTATTGGTTGTAGACTTGAAAGAGTGTAGTACCTCGTGGACCACAATGATGTTATTCTAAATAGCTCTACCAGTAGTGAATGCCACATGGGTTTCTGGGATAAGTTGGGCAATCCATCATTTCAGGCGAGAAACAAAAATGTTTGAGATTATTTTGTACCTGAAGTTGCAATAGCTAATAGGCTGGTATTACCCCATAGAGGTTGGACTGTGAATTTTGGGAATGAGGATCAAATGAGTGTCATTCCAACCGTTGGGCATGCATCTAGACGAAAAGAAAGCACGAACTTCTATAAAGATCATTTCCCCAAAGGTCAGCCATAATTGCCGGTATAAGTGACCATTAAACCCGTCCGGCGAGAAGATTAGGTTGAACGCAGCAAGGCGGATATCCTCATCGCTAAAGGCTCTGTATAGGTCATCGTTCATATCCTTAGTGACTATCGACAAAATATATTCAAGCTCGTTGTTGTGGCACATATCACTTCTTTGAGAGAAGAGGTCCTTGGAAAAAGAGTCAGCCATGTCTCCCAGACTTGACACATTAGAGGTCTAGTCCCTGTTCACATTTTGGAGGCGGGTTATTCAGTTCTATTGTCTTCTATGCAATGGCGTAACCAGGATTGGTATATGGGGGGGAGCCGAATTGTACATTAAAATTTGGCGCCACCGGCAAAAAATTTTCTTCAAATTTGAATAATAGTATAAATTTTTCATTCATCTAATACTAAGTAAAAATACACAATAAATGTTTTGGTTATAGGTTTGCTTAATTAGTAAAAAATAATTATATGTGCCACCGGCAATTTTTTTTCAAATTTGGATAATTTATGATCAAATATTTAATTATTACACATTATAAGTGAATTATGAGTAACTATTACGTAAAATTTAAGACAACATTTCACCGAAACAACGTAGTGTGGGGAGCTGAACTTCAAATACCCCGGTGCCAAATTCCGAAAATACCAAAAAATACATGTAATATTAGACTCGATACCGGGGGAGGGGGGCGCCGTGGCTCCCCCAGCTCCCCCTGGTACCGCCATTGCTTCTATGCACAGTCGCCGCATGGAAAACTTGGTGTTTTTATCCCTATTAATCATCCAATTGGTTTAGGCGGTCTGACTCCATTCTTTCTATTCGTTTCTCCATAGGTCTTCAATCTCAAATTCCAGCCAATTCTCTTCTTTGACCACCTTCGAACAATAGAACAAATTTTTGGATGATTTGGAGTCTCTCTTTGATCAATATTTATCTGATCTTGGTTTTTTCGGTTTTGGTCCTTCGACCAATGTAACATGTCTCTCTTGCAATTCAGAAAAGGGAGTTACAACTTCCATCAGGGTCCCAATTCTACGTGAAGATCTCCTCAAACTCTGGTTTGGCCAACCACCTAATGTTAAAGTGAAAGGGACATGCATGATTATTAATGACCCCTCTTAAACAGAGCCATAAATGGAAACGATCCGATCCAATCATACTTTCATGGTGAACTAAGGCTTTAAAGTGAACCAGCCCTCTGTTGAGCCTTTTTCGGATGAGATTAGACCCTTGCTGGCCGTTAGACCATGTGAATGGATGGCCTTGGAAACCCAGGTCCATCAAGTCGTTGACCTTAATAAAGTCCCTTAAAGCTTGAGCCAATGAGGTTGAAAGGCTGTTGCCACCCTCTTTTTTAGAGCCATAACAAATTGTGTTGAGGTCGCTGATTACAAGCTAAGGTTCACTATGACCTCTATGGAGGTTACTAACCTCGTTCCAAAAAGGATTCCTATCAACTATGTTACAAGGAGCATACGTGAAAGTACAATAGAAATCACTATCTAGGCTAATAACAACATGGATAAAAAAACTTCAAAAATAATTCGGATGGGACTTCATTAACCTACTGTAAAGAAAGAAGTCTCGCGCGCTCAATAAGGTTAACATAGGAACCATTTGCAAAAAATCCAAAATTTTCCACTTCCTCTCAAAGTAAGGGATATCTTGTTTAGTCTCCATTAGGAAGATAATGGACATGCATTTGGAGCCATAGAGGTTTCACAAGTGATCAACTGTAAGGCGACGCCCCACACCTCTATAGTGCTAAGAGAGAAGACTCATGACTGACGAGGTGGATTGGGACTAGTCACCGCCTCAGTGTTGCATGTTCCACCATTGCCCTTTTGATTGATAAAAGGTGATTCAAGAGACCTTCCAAAGTTGAATTCTCCTAGGGTAGATGGGCTGAACAAATCATAGCTGGACTGTCTTCTTCCTACTCTTTAGGGATCTTCTATTGCTATTCGTGGGCGCCTTGTTACTTGAATTAGATGATGGGGGTAGGATTTCACGGATTCCCCCATAGACCTTTCTTTTTTATGTTTAGGGGGTGAACAACTAGGAGGGGAGGCTAACAGGGTAAGGGGTCTTTGAGGGGAATGGACATGGATGAGGCCAAAGAGGGATTCATTTTTCATTTGGGCTTTGATAGGAAAATGCCCATAGTTTAGATGTCCATAAGAGTATTGGAAAGGAGTTGTACTAGGGTATCCGAGTCGTAGTTGGCCTTTATAGGAGGTCTGAACTTCCCGAAGGGTCTTTCATCACCACCTTCTTCTATCTTCTTGATACGTTCTTCACACATCTCTAGCAAGTGGCCAATTTTTCCACAAAAATATCAGATTTCTTTGTTTTTTTATTTGATCTCCTCTTCCTGTCGTTGCTACCGATAGTTCAAAATATCCCACCGAAGCGAGTTTGACTTTAGCAAATACATGTACCACTCTGCTATACCTCTCCTAATTTAGGCCATCAAGATTGATGTCGATGACTTTGAAAAAGGAGTTAGCGATGGGTTTGACATCGTTGATCGATTTGTAACTCATCAACAGGTTGATAAAGTGAACCCATAGAGCAATTTCATTAAAGCTAATGCTCTCAGGTTTACTAGATTCGTTCCACATCTTCAAGCTCAAGCTAGAGTTCGAGATGATCAGCGGCTGGGAGTACCAGGTGAAGCTCCTTTGGCTCGCACTCTGGAATGCAAAAACAAAGAGGTGAGGCTTATTCTCAAGATGTGAACATAAAAATGGTACAGGTACTTCCAAGCTTTCTTGGTGGTGCTGATGATAGTTCCGGGGAGCATGATGCATTTGCCAATGAGGTAGAAACAACCAGTGGATTTGTTGGTTTGGGTAGATTGTTTGAGTTTGATCTGGCATTTAGCGTTATTGAGGTCCAGGTTTTGAGCTTGGTTCGTTAGGGAGGAAATTTACATTTTTCTTCTTTTGCAATTGCGGTCAGGTAAGGGAGGTTGGATTTTTTCTGAGCTTGAAAGTGTTGTGGGTCGCAAAGTATTCCTATTTGGCTTCCTTAGTGCTAAGTATATCATACTAAGATTTGACGGGGTTAGTTTGATTCGATGGTTATTTAGTTTTTTTCATACATATTGTCCCTTTTTTTGTTTTGTAACGAGCAATTGTGATTCCGTTTGAAGCTTTCGACGTACGATTAATTTCGAGTTTTTTAAATATAATCGAGACTTGTTAGAATAATCTTGATTATTTTATATTAATGTTTCCTAATTATCATTATTGTTAACTAATGCTTGATTGATTTCTTACTACAGCAGATGGATTATATATTTGGAGATGTGTCGAGAGGTATACAAACCACTAGTTACCCCTCTATTCTATAGGGAAATGAGGTCCTATGTCGTGCACCGAAAAAATGGAACACTCATGTTATTATTGATTAATATTTGTTATTATTAATTAGTATAGTTGAGTATGTAATTAGTACCCTAATTAGTATTAATGTGCACCACTGATTTGCTTTCACAACATTTAGTGGCATAGGGTTGATAAAGTTCTACTTTAATTTCAAATGGATCAGCCCATCCTGACATGAATCAAGTGCAGAGCAAGGTAATATCCCACTTAGAGGTCACATAGAGAGGCCAATTTGAGGCATGCATGGTTAGGGGATCGCTGGATACTACGATTTTGGGGCGGGCCACTACAATCACATTGTTGTGGGCCAGGCATTGGCCAACGTGGACAAATGCAACTTCCCCAAGGAGTACATGTGGTGGTACCACCGCATTACTTGATGTTGGCTATCTCGACGCGGTGGCGCCATGGAGATGATGATACTTAGGTTTCCTAACATACTTAGAGTTTGAAATAGGCACTAAAAAAACTAGGATTTTTTCCTCAGTTTTTATTTTAGGTTGTCTCGGTCATAAGCCTAACAACGTGTTTTGTCTCTGTTCCTTTGTCTCGGTTATAATCGAGACAAACCTTTTGAGAGTAATATTGTAATTTCTTGTAGTGAGGTACCCAATTCCATTACAATGTTAGTGTAGTTGTTCATTTTTTTATAGATAGATGGTAACAATCGCCTATACGTCACAATGTTGATAACTATGAAAAAGTGGTCAAATACTAACCTAAAAAAGTAGGATAGATCGTATTCCATGGGGTTCTTCTTAACGTTTACTCAAAGGAAATTAACAACTATTCAGTTTAAACAGGGTGTGTGGTGTGAGTCCCACGAATTTCTAATGCTAGCATGCAAGAGAAAGAAAATTAAATTAACTACTAAGATTAACAGTTTGATTGATTAGATTGGTTTTTGATTAACTGACAAAAGCATAGACTCGAATCACCCTAAGATCACAAAGGCATTGGAAATCACAAGACTGGTAGGTTTCAGACTTAATTCATTCAGTTCTTAATCACCGCCGTAGCTCCTTACCCTTAGGTCTAAGTCCACGAACATTCACTACTATTGAACCAACCACCAAGATCGATTATCCGCCCGTGCGTTCGAATCTGCAACGGATAATTGACTGGTGCACCTGAATTGATTCTATGAGCTACTCTTGAAACGGATTAATCCTAAACGGCTCCTACTAGAGGCATGATTCCATTGAGTAGGTTAACTAATTTATTTGATGTTCTAGAACAAGGCGGACGTTCGCCAATTATCCTTATTTTAACAAGAATCTAATCTAGGTGATCAACCTAGAAAAGAAACGCAAATTAAGAACAAATCAATTATGAATAAGAACAGACTGAATTAATATCTTACTTCTTGTCGCTCTGTGACCGCTTTAAAGCCCTGGGTCACTTAGGATTCATCTAATCTAAGCTCGAAAGGTTATATTGAATACAAAAGAGTCAAAGACTATAATAGAATTCATCTTAGAGAGGAAGAACAGAGAAGATCTGAAAAACCCTGATTTTGACGATTCCTTGAAGCTTCGATCCTTGTGAAATCTTCAATTCCTAGCTCAGAGCATCTTTCGGGATAAAAATATTATGATCTAACCTCTCCAAAAACTCCAAAATATGCTCTAACCTCTCTCCTATGTGTGGGAAAGTCTGAAAAAATGAGAATGTCTCAAGGGAGGGCTGAATGGCTCCTTAAATAGGATGAAACTCAAAATTAGTATTGAGTCTGGAAAGCCAGAAGTTTCCGCCGAAATGTTTGAACTTTTCAGTGAAAACTTCTTCAGAAAGTAATTTTCAATTTTTGTGCCAAGATTTGCGCTTTTGCCTTCACAAACTTTTCGTCGAATACTTTGAACTTTTCAGCGAAATGTTCTTCATAAAATATCTGATCTTTTCAGCGCCGAAAAACTTCAATTTCTCTTTACAAACTTTTCGGTGAAAAGTTTAGAATGTTCGCCAAAAGGGTCTCCTCTAGCAGTTTGTGATTAATTTCTTGATCGTCTGACTTCTCTGATGGTTCTGACTTCTTTCTCGAGGCTCCATTGCATCTTGAACACTTCTGACGGCTACTAATTTGATGGCAAAAACCTATGTACTAACATAGACACTAGAAAACACATCAAATAGACTCGAAACGGGTCAAGGTAACCAAATCGGTAAGAAATAGAGTAAATGAACCGGAATCCACTAAACTACCCCTAAAACGTGTTTTAGACAATGAAATTTTGCTTAATTGGGGCTGATAATCAGGAAATTCTTGTGTCATCAGACGTCCAGGAGAGGCTCAGTCCACATGACCACCACCAGATGCACGCATCCCTCCATTCGATGATGTACGCATCTAAAGGGATTCAGTGCACAGTCCATGAGAGGCGGCTGAGGAGGTTACTCGTACAATCGACGCAACCCCCCACTAGTATGAGGTGTTAGTTCTCTCTTAGACGAGGACTCCATAGAATCCCACTGTCTAACAGAGAATCGGGGTCGAGGAAGTCCCGTACATGTGGGAGCTGGACTTCACGCAATGGGGCGCTCCCTCTATTAGGCAGCCTCTTGAGGCCTAAATGGAGATGCACCCTCCCCGATCATACCAGCCGAACCCGGCTGGTGAAGACTTCTAGTACACCTAGTTCTGCTAGTTGTAGTACGATGTAGGGACGAACTCACATGCTACGATAAATTCATCCATCCCCATACTAGATGCTAGTTACGACAACCACCGGGAGTTGAGGTATGGGTTACAGCGGAACCCACAAAAAATGGTGTGCCCGTA
This sequence comes from Linum lewisii, assembly GCA_034768395.1. NCBI lineage: Eukaryota > Viridiplantae > Streptophyta > Magnoliopsida > Malpighiales > Linaceae > Linum > Linum lewisii. The sequence goes on along the minus strand of CM068300.1, from coordinate 49,706,924 downwards.
TGGAGATCTTGCCTTGCGAGAGCACTGGAGACATGGACGCAGAGGTGAATATCGGGGTGGTAGGCGTCGAGGGGGTAGTGTGATTCCATTATCATTTCATTATTTTGTTCTATCATTGTAAGATTGTACAACATTTTTGTCTTATCATGTTTAGAGTACTATTTTCCTCTTATCTTTCTAGGCACTATTATTCTCACAGTATTGTTATCTTTATGTTTCTACTCCGCTTGCATTAGACACAAAACATAAAAAAAAACATAAAAATTATTTGTTCCATTAAAGTGAATTGTACAACAAACACAAGAACAACAAGAATAGAAAAAACAACAAGTAACTTGACAACGTTTTCTTGATCTTTCACTAGTTTGAGTTATGTATCGTCTTTACCAATTTTTTATGGCAACACACATAGTATCACTTTTGGCCTGCAATGCTTGGTTAAGTAAGGGAAGGTGCCTAATGATATGAACTAAAGACAGTTGTGGGTCGTGACCTTATACCAAATGCTCGACAACAAGAAAATCGAATGCAATCCTCAAAATAGTGATGGAAATGGACTTGGACTCACTAGCTATAATGAGCTAGAAATTAACCCGAAGTATTACATCGAATGGTACCACGAAGTCAAGGGATATGACCTTGAGCCACGATAAACCAACCTTAAAGCTATGCAACAACGAGAAAATTCTATATTTTTTTACTACCTCGGAGGCGAAGGGAACAATTCGTAGAGAGAAATCTGATGACAATGGTGAGAGACCGGCAGAGATAAGAGGAATCGGTAGCAAGAGTTGGAGAGCACCTGTAATTGATCTAGGAGAAGGTAGAATCATAAATAGTGATTCTGATCGATCTAGATCTAGAATCCAGAACCTCAACTCCATTGGTAATCACCAAGCAGAGTGTTCGTACAAAAAACCTACCATCCTGTCATTGGAAAGGGAGAACGAAGCTGATGGGGCTCCGGTGGGGATCCTCACCAGAGCCATTACTTTTTTTTTAATTACAGACACCACTATTGGCAGTTAGAACTGCCACTTTTTTATCATCAACATTGGCGGTTGCTGACCGCTAGTAAAAATTCATTGTGGCAGACAAGTTTGTGACGGTTGTAGCTGTCAATAATGGCGGTTGTACAATCGCCAATTACTAAAACAGTGGCGGTTATAACCTACACAGTTTTTACTGTTTGTTGTAGTGATGAATGATGACTGGCGAGTTCCACAATTTCCTTAATATATTGTGATGGGTTAAGCACACAAGATTGGGCTAAATGTAAGTCTAGCCTAGACATGATAATTAAACAGCTTGTCCAATCACGTCTAACTTCCTTCACAAAGTGGTCTTCAACCTGTAGATTGTAGGATTGGTTGGAAAGTTTACCCACACCCAACCGTTTGCTTATGTGTATATATTTATAGATATAAAATAGGTACAAGAATAATAGAAGACAATAGAAGATAATTACAAAAAGGGAAATAATCTAAACAAATCGTATCAAGTTTCTGATGCTTATCACCCTCCCGCAAGCCAATGGTGGGGCAAACAATGAGCTTGAGTCTGAGTGTCGTAAACCGTGGCGCCGCTAGTAGTTTAGTTAGCAAATTGGCCACCTGGTCCTTAGTCGATATATATGCAATATGGAGATGCTTGCTCGCCACACGTACCCTCACGAAGTGGAAATCAATCTCCAAGTGTTTAGATCGAGCGTGGAACACCGGGTTTCTGGATAGGTATATAGCACCGATGTTATCACATCAAACTGTTAGCACTGCCACTGCGGTGAAACCGATCTCTCGTAGTAACGAGCTTAGCCACAGAACTTCGGATGCTGCCGTCGCGAGAGCTCGATATTCCGCCTCTGTGGAAGATCGTGAAACCGTCCGCTGCTTATGACTTGACCAAGAAATAATATTTGGTCCAGATGTGTCACATATGCGCTCGTTGAACGCCTGTCAACTGAGTCACCTGCCCAATCTGCATCGGTAGAAACCGTTAGTGTATGCGATGTATTTTGATGAAGAGTTATACTGTGGGTTTGCGTTCCCTTCAAGTAGCGTAGCACTCGCTTCAGATGAGTCCAATCGACTGACGTTGGGGAGTGCATCGTCTGAGATAGCTTGTTTGTGGTGTAGGCGATATCTTGACGCGTCATTTGTAGGTATTGAAGACCCCCAAGCAGTTGCCGAAATTCACTTGGTTGATCGAACGTCGTAGCATCATCGGTCTTCGACCGATAATACGGCGTGGCCACCGGATTCGAATCTTGTAGCCCAGCCCTCTGTAGCAGCTCTTTAATATATTTCTGTTGGGACAGATGCATGCTACTGGCTGATCGACGGGCCTGTATCCCCAAGAAATAGGTCAGATCACCTAAATCGTTCACCATGAAACGCCTTGAGAGTAGCTCAATGACTTTCTTTACGTCATCCGAAGATGCTCCTGTAATAATTATATCATCCACATATATAAGTATGAAAATCGGAGATGGTGCCGAGATGTAGAACAAAGAGGTGTTTGTCTTTGAACCGATAAACCCAAGCTCTAGGAGTGCATCTCACAAGCAAGAAAACCAGGCACGGGGGGCTTACTTTAGTCCGTATAGAGATTTGACGAGGCGACAGACATGGTTAGGGAATGTAGCATCGACGAAGCCCGATGGTTGCACCATGTAGACCAATTCCTCGAAATTCCCATGCAAGAAAGCATTTGACACATCAAGTTGATTAATTACCCAATTGCGTGAAACTACTATAGATAAAGTGAGATGAATGGTAGCGGGTTTAATTATCGGGCTAAATGTCTTTGTGAAATCGATTCCTTCTTGTTGATGATAGCCTTTTGCCACGAGTCGGGCTTTATATCATGCAAAAGTTCCATTCGGGTTTCGTTTCACCTTGAAGACCCATTTATTTGCGATCGGCTTAGCTTGTGTATTCGGCGGCTCTAGCACCCATGTGTTGTTGCGCAATAGCGCATTAAACTCCTCCTTCATGGCGTCACGCCATTCTTTGTGACGAACCACTTGGGAATAGCACGTTGGTTCAATTTCTGTGTCAACCGTCTCGACTCCAAAAATTCTCGGTTTTAGGCTGCCCGTCCGCGAGCGAGTGACCATCCCATGCTGTGACGTCGTGGCGGTGGTTTGAGCTCGGTGTGGAGCGGTTTGGTGGAGGGGCGGGTCGGCTGGCTCAATTGGTTGTGGCTGCAGGTCAGGTTGTGGTGTAGTGATTGTAGGCAGCAGGAGTAGTGGTGTAGGAATCATTTGGTGCTGAGGTTGGGTCGGTGTAGGAATAGAGGTGGAGTTGAGTACAGCCGACACCTAAAACGGGAAAATATGTTCATCAAATAGAACATGGCAAGAAACACGTATCTTAAAACTCGTTAAACTTAGGCAAATATATCCTTTATGTTGCACACTATATCCCAAGAAAACACTCGGAACTGATTTTGGCTCAAGCTTATTAGCCGCATATGGTTTCAACCAAGGGAAACATAAGCATCCAAAAACTCGAAGGTGGGAGTAATCCGGGTTCGTGCCGAATAGGCACTTGTATGAGCTCTCATAGCCAATCGGCGATGACGACAACCTATTTATGAGATAAACAGCTGCTTGGAATGCATAAGTCCAGTACTCTTGGGGCAACTTGGCTTCATGCATGAGTGTACGTCCGATTTCCGTGATGTGTCAATGCTTTCGTTCCGCACACCCATTTTGTTCCTGTGTGTGGGGGCATGAGCTTTGAAAAATGATTCCTTCCTTCATTAAGTACTGAGAGAGCTTCTGATACTCTCATCCCCAATCTGCACGAAACGAACGAATTGGACGCCCAAAATATTTTTCTACCATAACACAGATAGAAAGTCAGACTAAAAACTAACAAAATATATCGACTATATTTGCTGTAGTGATCATAAAAAACAAAGTAATATCGTTGCTTATCAACCGAATCAACTGGACAAGGACCCCATACATCATTGCATATCAAGTCTAATGGACCAAAAGCACGATAATTAGAAATAGAAAAGGGTTGTTTGTGCATCTTTCCCACACAACAATCCTTGCAAATATGCGTTATATGCTTATTATTAAAAGGAATAGCTGACGTCCGTAGTACTCGCTTCACGTTCTCCATGTTCGCGTGTCCCATCCGTCGATGCTAGGTCGACAAAGAAATAGAATTGGGGCGCGGCCCCTTTCGGTGGAGTAGTGAAAGCGGGATGGAATAGAGTCCATCCTTACTCTGGCATTGGTAGAGAATCTGGCAGCTGGCTAAGTCCTGTATGAACACCCATTTATGAAAGAACAAAATCCCCAAATTGTTATCACGTGTGAGCGCACTAATCGACTATAAATTCTGACATGCTGATAGAAGAACAAGCATATTATCAAGTCTGCAAGACGATCCATCAAATGTAGAATAAGCAGAACCAGAGTGAGTTATAGGAACGAGATTACCATCGCTTAGCTTAACTTTTTCGATGCCTCGGTACTCAGAATAGAGGGCAAGGTTGGCTAGGTCATTAGTCAGGTGATGTGTGGCGCCAAAATCGAGGGTCCAGGTCGGAGCTTGTTGGGACGGTGAAGTGGAGTAATGGGTTTGGGGTGGCGGCTGGTTTGAGCGAGGTGACAGACACATCTTGTAATGATGCCCATGACCATTACAATTGAAACATATCAGAGGCCTTTGGCTGAAACCTTGCTGGGCAAGAGGAGCTCGACTCGGCAGACGTTGCTGGAATGGCTGACCGGTATATCCATAACCGGCCCGACCTTGATTGGAGTAGGTGCCCCGATCTCTCAGGCGTCGAGGCCGTGTTGTGAACCTGCGGGGTAATGGCGCTGGCTGCCTCCTCCAACGACAGCTCCAGTTCTTCAGACATGAGGAGGTTGTGAAGCTCAAGGTACCGAGCTGGCGCCGCTATGTTATGAAGAGAGCGAACCAGCGGCCGGTATGGAGTCGGCAGGTCTCGCGTTATGTATTCCACGAGATCAGCCTCTTTGATCAGCTGTCCAAGGGCATGGAGGCGGTCCGCCATGTTTTCGCCTTCTGTAAATAATCACTCATTGAATCGTTACCCAATTTTATATCAAGAAGTTGAGTTTTCAATGACCTGATTTGTGCCGCACTCCCGGAGCCAAACGCCGTCATGAGGGAAACCCAGGCTTCTCGTGTAGTGGAGACACCAACCAAAGTGTGAATAACCGACGTGGAGAGCGAGTTAATTAGCCAGCCCAAGACTTGTTGGTCTTGGCGATACCATTTGGCGAACTGAGGAGAGGCAGCACCATCGGCCAAGGTGCGGTCTGGGGCAACGGAGGAGCCATCGACGTGCCCAATGAGATCATACCGGCTAGGAAAGGCTCAATTTCGAGCTTCCACAGCACGTAATTAGTGGCGTCAAGCTTGACGGAGAGCTGAGATGGTGGGGCGGGGAGCTGCTGTGATGCGGCGGCCATTTTAATGAGAGAGAGAGGAAGAGCCGAAGCTAGGTATTGTTCAGTGACTGAGAATGTAAATTTCAATAATTTTTAAAACATCCCAAAGTATTAACAACTACAAATCAGTGACCTAACTTAACTAAGTGACAAATCAGTCACCTAACTTAACTAAATGAAAAATCAGTCACTCTTCTTCAATTGTGGAATACGATGTTGTTGCTCCGGCCGATGAGCTCCGCCGGCCGCCGCTCCTTCGCCCGACGTCGTGTTCGACCGCACCAACTTCGGAACCCCCAACATCTCTTTTATCCGACGAAAAGTGACGCTTCTCTAAATCAATACCTGGTGCCAAAGATTCTTCCGGTGAGGGAGCTAATTAGGTTCATGTTCGTCTACTCGATGAGGAAATTAGTGAAGCGATTTGGGAGCCGCGGGGAGGGAAGCCACCGCGACCGTCGGTGATTAATTTCAAGACGGGAGGGAAGGCGGTGATAGACGAGATAGGGGTGAACCTGGAGCTGAGCGAGTACCATCTGGAGCCGGCGAGGATGACGCGCACCGGTGGGGGAACACGTCGGCGAGCAGCTTGTGTATAATTGGTTTTGACACATAAGACATAACCCTTCTCACAAATTTTCACATCATCACTCAATTTTTAAATCAAAATTCAATTATTTTTCTTTCTTTTCATTAAATGTCCCAAAATTAAACACCCTATAAATGAAATTATAAGTACTTTAATGTTCACCTATATTATCTTAACATAAACTAATATATGAAAAAAGAATAATAATTATAATATTTTATAAAAAATTATTACATTTTTTTTCTAAATACATAAATTTTATTAAAACACTTTCTTAATCACTTCGATAAAAAAAATTATTATATCTATATACTTACTTTTATAAATTATAGACGTGAAAAATAATAAATATTATATTTTATAAATCTTGAAAAGTTAAATAGAAATAATGATTCAATAAAATGTAATCAACGATAATATGATTAACTGTATGTTGTCTGATGGTGATCCGTAATACTTGGGGAAACAAGTATAGTAATAATTAGGTCATGGTTGATGTTCCAAACTATGATTTTGATGACATCTGTATTGATCGTCTAAAGTGATCGATGGTGTATGACTAATGAAATAGAATGTGACCGGAAAATGTTGGAAATCATGGCATGGCGACAAAAAGCTAGACAAGGATATGATTTTGAATATGGATATATGATTCTCATCTAGCACTGATTTATGGATTCGCGACACAAATATCAATTTGTATTTAAATATGTATAGATTTATTTTTGATTAAATTTAATAAGTATTGATATATGTTTGAAATGAAACATATTTGTACCATTCCTCACGCCTAAATCTAATAACTTCCAAAAAACAAAAATATTATATGACTGTCATTGTTAAATAAAAATCTCGACCAACAGGTCGAGTTAAAACTAGTAGAGAAAGATATTATTATATTTATCACCTATGCTTCAATTAGTGACTTAAATGAAGTTTTCATCTCAAGTCTTTGAAAGAAAAATAAAAGTGAAGTCAAATGAGAGTATCAATTTATCATTCACAAATGTATTTTAATAATTTTCTAATTTCTACTAAGTAAAAATAATTTACTATTAACTTGTAACTGCACTAACGCTATGTTAGTGCATTTTAGATGCATTAAACTATATATTACTATCCATGGGAGAATTATTATTGTATTACCAACTTATTTTTTCGTAGTTGTTCATTAATATATTTCTTTTGCTCAGTCCCTCTTTTTTATTATTTCATAATTACTTTTTTTTTCCTTCGCATGTCAAACTACTCGATTACTTATGTGAATTTCAACCCTATCTCAAGAACTTGATAATGTACTATTCAATGTTGTCAGGACCGGACCGGTCATCGACCCGGTGAACCAAGAGGTGCGAGGATCAATGGTTCAACCGAGATTGAACCGTAAAAAACCGGTACAAAGAACCGTTCATATTATCACTTACAAAATTATGTATTCATTATTTATTTACCTATAATTTAGGTACCAAAAAGTAATAATATAAATAATATATATAATAATTTGGGAAAACCCTAATCCCATCTTCTTTTTTTCCGCCGCTGCACTCTCTCTTTCTTCCTCTCTTCCTTCTTTGTTCCTTCATCTTCTCTATCCCTTCATTTTCTCTATGAAATATGAATCTATGATTAAATTTTAAGCTTTCCTACATCTCCTCAGTCCCAAGACTCCTCCTTCTCCCCGTTCTTCTACTTCAAGTCCATCCTCCATCTCCTCCCTTCTCCGATGGCCGAAGGACGGCGGGCGGAGAACGAAGGACGGCGGACAGCGAAAGAAGGATGGCGGACGGCGGACGGCGGACGAAGAAGAAGATGACGACGGACGTCGGTCGAGGAAGGAGAATCAGATGCCTTATTATACTCTGACCGGCCGAAACCTCCCCAAGCGGGTCGACCGGTTTATTCAGTTTTACCGAGTCGACCCGGTTTTTAAGGTTAATTGAGCCGGATGTGAAATAGAGGCCGACCGGACCGGCTTTGGCACCGGCTCCCGGTTTTATCGGTCGGACCGGCCGGGCCGGTCCGGTTTTAACAACACTGGTACTCTTACACTCTTGTTATTTATTTATAGTCATTGATTCATGATGCAAAAACTAATTATAATTTATAGTTTAGTTCTACATTTACACTCATATAATCTCATAATTATGCGTGATTTGGATTTTAAATAAATCTATTGTCATTTAAAAAACCATAATGTTAATCATCCTTCACCTTAAGTTCATAATTTTGTAGGTATTTATAATTTCAGCTATAAGTGAGCAACGTTTTGTCAACTTCAGTTTAAGTCTCCGTAAAATAGCACAACCACCATAACTAGTGTCAGTTAAAAATATTAATGACATATATCCTGACACAAAATTGGTTAAAACTTGGATTTGTCAACAACAAATGTTTTGTTCAAATTTCGTTATTATAACTGATACAAATAGTCATGTTTTAAAACCTATCTCTTATCTCCCACTGTTATTACATGTTGAAATTCATTTATGATCAATTCTATGTCATGATTTTTCATATTGGATGATTGATCGTCCGGCCTATTGGACGATGCACGTTTAACTGACTAGCTAAATAATTTTTTATAATTTTTTTGTTATTAATAAAATCTAGTTAAATATAATATTTTATTGGAAGTAATAAATGTAAAATATCTTTATAAATGTTTTTTTTTGAATTTTTTGTAAGTCCGATTGTCATACAAAAAACATGAATAACTAATATTAATTTTTTTTAATATCAATAAAAATATATCTACTAATACTTTTAAGTGAGATTCTTATACATCTAAAATAATATTTCAAAAACACGTTACAAAATTGAGTTATTTAAATTAATACTATATAATTTTTATTCCTTAAGACAATGAGATTTTAACATTGGACTGTATGTGTTAAACTCACTCGATTGAAATATACAAATTTTAAAGAAGGATATATTTTCTATGCTTCCCTTACTTCAAGGGTGGAACCTTCTATTTGGCTTATTAATGTTGTAAGTTGCATATGTCAATATTGGGCATTAATAAGAGGTGATGACATTGATTAAATAAATATTGTTATTAAAAAAAAAGATATTTACAATGTAAAAAATTTATTGGATCAATTCAATTAGTTTGTATCAAAGACTTACAACACACATTTATAAAATATTTTTTTTGTAAAATTTTATAAACTACTTTATCAAACATGTTCTTTTAATTTCAACTTTTGTTTTTATAAAAATAATTATATTTTAAATTTATCAAAATATGGATTTTAATTGAATTTCTCTGAAAATTCATTATGTTAGTTAAATAATATATTTTGTAGTTAAATATTTTCAATGATTATTGAAGATTTTAAAGAAATCATAAGTTAGCCCGCTAACTATGTTAGTGAGTACTATGATTATATGTTCTTAAAATATTTTAGTGGATCAATTAGGTACCAGTAGTTTTTATCGGTTTTTCTATCACGTGATAAACTTGAATACTTAAAAAGATTATTCTGAAAAATTAAATAAAATATATTACAATAATATTATTAAAATAAAGTTAATTAATATGTTAAGCCGCCAAATTAAGTGAAAATATAATTTTATTTACTTGTTAATTTGTTTTTGATTGAGTAGGTACCAATGACGTTTATCAGTTTGGCTATAACGTCATGATCTTAAATACTCAATAATTTTTTCTTCAATAATTAGATAAAATATATTAAAATTTATATCATTTTGCTCATAAAATTATAATAACTAACATTTGTGAATGAAAAAAAAATAAATTTTGAGTAACACATAAAATGTTATAGAATGAAAACTAATTAAAAGGAAAAAGAAATACAAGAGAGAGTAGAAAAATGAAAAAAAAAATGAATTGGTTAATTAGAATACTCCATAGAGTTAGTCGGTAATACAAAAAAATTTGTACTTGTATCATATATATATAGTAGATATGTGGACTACTTTTATTATTAACAAATACTGACAAGGCATAAGAATTAAAAACTACTAAATATGCTCATTACACACCAAAATAGTATCACTTCTCTCTATTGCCACCTATGACCTATCATCTCCCTCGAGGTCCATGTTTAGGATTATGAAAATCTTAGATATGGTAAGCTACAACTTTCCTACATGTTTAAACATGCAATTACTCACTTCATCATTTTGTTTACCACCATTGTATGAAGAGTAGTGCTCAAGTTTCAAATAATCATATTATTTTGTGAACTATGTTTAGAAGTAGTTGATATATGATTTATTATGAAAAATAAACATACACACAAGGTGATTAGCCCCAAGTGTGTGCTTCCAACCAACATTTTGCAAAAGATTCTCAAGACTTTTATTGGCTCTATGCACTTTCATTACTACACCCTAAATTATTGAAATATAAAAAAAAACAACAAAGGCCACATTCAAATGCTCAAATCCCACCTCCCATGTGTGCAAGGTCCCCTACCACTACATTTTGTATTCATGCTTATGTGCTTATCTCTCATGTTATTATTGACTTTCTTCATTTCCTTCCCCTTTTTCTTACTCATTTGTCAATCTCTACTCACCTCATTCTTAAATTGTTCCATGTTTTGCATCATAGTTTCAAACATATGAATTGAAAATATGGTACAACATCATATGCTTGCAACTTTTTTACAAATTTCTTCCATTATTGTGGTAGTGTTATTTATGATTGGTTAATTGAATAGACTATCATAACTCATAATTTGTCATTAGTCATTGGTTAACACTATCTACTTATGTCATTAATGTAAATTAAGAAATAAAGGTGTCCGATGTCTTAACAACTCGAGTTTAATAATAGTTTTTGTTAAAATTCACCTACATGTTCCTAACACGAAAACTACTCATTAGACTCAGAAAGCGTATGATCATGTTGCATATACATATATGCAAATCAAGTACTCATATAAAAAATTATTTCCATGAAAAAAATTGTTATCCAAATTAATTACTCAAATCATAAGGATGTACTTCAGAATGAATCTTATGTTCTATTTTAGATTAATAAAAATAATAATATTCTTGTTTTTAAATGAGGTGTACATCCTCTATGTCATTCTCCTAGAAAAAATCTTAAATGTGGAATCCATTTTTTTCTATCAATGGATTATTCATATTAAATGTTAAAAAATATCTACCACGAGACTTCTAAACCACTTTATTATTAATTTTCAAACAATGAAGAATCTTGTTTATAGAGTGAAAAGTTTTGATCAATCCTTAGCTAAGAGCAAGTGCGTGAAGCCTTTGAGTTGTATTGACGAGATAATGTGGTTGATGAGATAAAATAAAAATCGAACATACTACGTACCATGTTGAGTGTGTTTTTTTTTTTTTTTTACTTTACCATCTTTGTGATAATTTGTGGAAAGAGATTGAGAAGAGTAAAAGAATCATTGAATTGTAATGGAGTAGAGCTCAGTATCAATACACAATTATCATGTACTACCTAATAAACTAAACTTAAGAATAAGGAATGGTCATCTTAGCAACATGAGAGAAGGTGTCTAGGTAATGTGTTGTGAGTATCCTTTCACAACTTTTCTAACTTTATACTTATATAATATATTGAGTCATCATATTTTAATTTAATTTTAAAAAAAAAAATCATTTGTAGTCTATTGACTTTTAAATTAATAATAACCCATCTATTAGTCTTGTGAAGAGAATTAAGTTCAGACCCAATAACTTTTAGCCAATGAAGAACTAGTTGTTTCTTTAAATGAATGTGGAGGGGTGATTTGAATGAACTGAATATGTGTATTCAGGAGAAACCCTTGTTTTTTTGGATTTGTGATTTAAAAAATGAGTGATTTTAGGATGAAAAATTAGGGAGAAATGGCTTATTTCAAAATTCACTTATTAGTTGAGTTTTGAGTGATTTGAGAATGGTGGATTTGGAGCCAATGCTCATTTACATATATGTCCTACCTTTTAACATTATTACAACCATTGTCACTCTTTTAATTCATTAGAACAAGGATAAATGGGTCATTTTGCTTCATTATAATAACACTCACTCAAATCCCAATTGATTTAAAGCAACTTCCAACACAAAGGTTTTGGCCAAACAAGCTTCGTTTGTATGGAGAATTGAAAAAACACTGGGTGTTTGGTATTTGTGATTTAAAATACATGGATTCTTCAAAATTAGTGTATTTGAAATGTAGGTTTTCAAATTGGTGGTTTTTATAAATAAGTATGTTTTGTATTTGTGTTTTAAATTCATAAATTGAAAGTTATATGGTCTATTTTGCCCCAATTATTTATGAATATCAATTTCGCCTAAAAAGCACAGTAAGGGCATACGATGGAATAAAATATAAAGAATGGGGGATTCTCCACAATCTCACCTAAAATGTGAGATTCTAAATCCATGTATTTGAGCTTCTTTTGGGAATTACAATACATGGATTTTAAACACAAAATTAACTAAAAAACAAGACATTCACCACAATACATGTATTCTCTAAAGTCACCCCTCCAAATCACAAATACCAAAACTTTATTCTTAGAAGATAAGTTAGTATATGTGAGATGATTCTCAATAGAACTATGTATCTTGTTAGAGTGATAATCATTCAAGTACAAAGGTTTGATTTAGGGTCTAGAAGATCTCCTTATTACAAACATGATATTTGTAGTTTCTTAATAATCTTAATGGTGGTATGGTAGATTTGATTTTGACACATAGGATAGAACCCTCTTTACAAAGTTCCACATCATCATACAATTTTTAAATCTATATATATATAATAGGATTTCAAATTTTTGCAATTGCCACCTAAGCCAATCCTCTTCATACCTTAATTTTAGGAAATCAACCAATTAAGATTAATCTCCTAAATAATTAATAAAAAAAATACTAAAATGTTTGGTAACCACCCACGTTAACCCTCTTTCTTTTTCTTCTTCTTACATATATTTTCATTTCTAAAATTTTATGTTATTTAAATAATTAAAACTTTTCATTTCTAAAATTTTATATTATTTAAATAATTAAAACTTATTATTAATTTAGTATTTATTTTTCTATTATTTCTTTGAACTTCTCGCGTCCCTTACATTCAATCATCTCTATAAACTATAATCAACATAAAGAAAAATAATGGCTAATTTATCGGGTTTAGAACATGTTATCCTAACTTCTAAAATATTCATTTTGTCACAAAAAAAATGTAAGAAAAGTTTATATCTTGTGAGTTTGTTTCATTATCTCCGTCATAGGTGGACATATTTTCATTTGGTTTCTTTGTATAGTCTCTACCATGAACTCAATAGCGAAATAGGACAATATTTTGTCTTCTTTTCGATGACTACTTATTTATTCATTAATTGATTGGTTGGTTTCACTATATTTCAACATCCTAATATATTCCTAATTAAAAAATATACAAAAATTACATGCATATATTTATAATTGTATAAATATGCCCGTCGAACCGACGGGCAAATAAGCTAGTTAAAATTTAATTATTTTCTCTTCCCTATTATTAAATGCTCATGTATTAAGTACTTCAACATTAAATATAGGGATAATAGGCTGGGAGGCCCTTGTACTATTGAAAGATAACAAACAGACCCCCCTTACTATTAATTGCTCCAAACAAGCCCCTCTACTTAGAACAACTAACAAAGAAGACCTTCCATTAGAAATTTGTCTAATGGCATTATAGAGTTGCTGACACGATTTGCTGACTCACCCCATTATGTGTCATGCCTGACATGTCAGCAAATGAAACTACCTCGTTTTGCTTCTCCTTATTGGTACTAAGAAGGGGAAATCCTTATCCCCATGACAAACTCCCAATCTCTCATACATAGCCTTTCTTCCTCTGTTCTCTTAGTGTCGAAGCTTGATCCCACTTCCAGTCGACGGCGGTGGATCTCCTCCGGCGGTGATCAACGGTAAGCTCTTGTTATTCTCTCCATAATTCACGTTGGTTCCTCTGTCCAAATACCCAATCTCTCCTTCTTCGATCAGAGTGTTGAAGAGCTGTTCTTGAGAAGGTTCTATTATTGTATGATCGATGAAGTTGATTCCATCCTTATTGATGAAGCTAGGACTCTTTTGATCATATCTAGACCTACAGAGAAACCCAGTGATTATTATTACAATGCTGCGAAGATAGTTGCAGCTTCTGAACGAGAGATCCATTCCACTGTAAGTTCATTCTTTGATATCACTAGCTAAGGATTATATCTGAGTTTGATGTTCCAAAGCGTTTCCTTGAGTACGTAGTGATGGAACACTATCGTCATATGTGGTGCTAATTCATCGATAATTTCATAAATTTATAGTGAATGCAAGTATGGTGTCCCAGATGTATTGAGACCTTCCAGTATCATAACCTATTTGTCATTTTCCTTACATCTTTTGTCAATCGGTATATACGAGGGAGTTAGTTTAGACAATTTTCAAGAGAAATATCATCATTTATTGTAGGGATTTCTAGCTAAGACATCTTACTTAGGGGTGATGTTCTTGCAGGTTGATGAGAAACAAAAAAGTGTTCTACTCGCTGAACAAGCTTATGACTTATGAGGACAACAAAAAAAATTTTAATCTGTAAATATGATCCTCGTGAACAATGGGCAATGTACAAATTTAAGCTCAAAAGCTTTCTAAAGAATTGGTTCTTTTGGCTTCTAGACTTGGAAACATGAGTCAACAATGAACATACTTATCGGTTTTATTTGCAGTAGCAGTGACCTGAAATTCCCTTACCATGTTTGAATGTCGTTGTAGGATGATTCCGATGTAGTATTTAGGGCTACTATAGGATAATGGCGAGCTGTTGTGGTAGAGATTTCAAGGATGCATAAAACAGGAAGGCCGGGTGCTAACAAGCGTGGAGCAGAGTGATGCATTATCTGTTCAGTTGCAAGAAGTAGAGATTCCTCATGAGGTAAGTGCTTAATTTCGATTGAATTGAATTGTTGATTCACAGCCGTGGTGAGCCTTCTTCATGTTGAAGGCTAATCAATGTCCCCTAAAGGTTCTCAATGCAAAATCCGACCGCTAAAACATCCGATTTCCAGATTCAGACGATTGAAATTTAGGGATTTGCTGGGTGGGGAAAGCAACGAATGACCACGGGAAAGGGACACTAACCGTCGAGCTCCGCCGGTGGAGGTCAGCCGCCGTCGACCCAAGGGAGCCAGAGCAGAAGGATTATCAAACTGTGACGATTGGAGGATTCCAATGAGAATCGGCGACGAATGAGTGGTTGGGGACTTCGTTAATGGAGAAAATAAGGATTTCATCCCTAATTAGTAAAAATTAACCATGAGTCAAAACGACATAGTTTCATTTGCTGACATGTCAGGTCGGACACATAACGGGCTGAGTCAGCAAACCGTGTCAGCAACTCCTTAACGCCGTTAGTTAAATTTCTAACGGAATGGCATCTTTGTCAGTTGTTCTAAGTAGAGGGGCTTGTTTGGTGCAATTAATAGTAGGGGGCCAATTTGTTATCTTTCAATTGTACAGGGCAGCCTATTATCCCTTAAATTTTATTCGAAATTAAATAATAAAAAATTATATTTTTTTATATAATTAAAGTAATATGAGATGATGAAATAAGAATAAATAAGTATCAAAATGATTTATAAAAATCATAAAAAAAAATTATTCTTAGAGGTGTTAGTGTGGCAAATTTTATATATTTTGAATTTATTTTATTTGAGTTATAGATTAGTGAAGTTATATAATATCCAAATTAGTGAAGTTATCTACCATACCACCATTAAGATTATTAAGATTTATGAGATTTTGTTTAGCTTAAATTGGTTTAACTTAAGTCATTGATCAAGTAGGGTCATGTTGCATAAAATTATGATTTCTATGTGGATTATTCAGAAAAAAATATTCCAATTTTTATAGCGTTAGAGTATTTTGGTTTGCATATAGTATAATTCACTCGATCACAAGTTATATATATTGTTTTTATTGGTTTATCAACCGCTTTAAGGGCCATTTGCATGTAGTAAAAATGTAGTTAATTTTTTCATAGTTTTGTATCCATTTAGAAATGTTGTGCGACCTTAATTGATTGAATTTGAGTTTAGTCAAATAGAGGTGAATGTTAGTCATATTATGAGCTCGTCTTATTAAAGTTTTGAAAGGGTAACCAATTTCAAGAAATAAACAATTTTATCCAGCCAACGAGCTGGGTACAAAGCCAGTATGAAATAATAGTGGTGTTATTAGTTGCAGACATAAGTAGAATAAATTTAGGCAACTACATTTGATGTTGTATTATAAATAGAGAAAACTACATCACTAAATTGGATAATATTATCACTTGTGTTAGTATTAGTGTTATAAGTAGTAGTAGGATGAATATTTTTTGAAATCATCTTATTGACAACACTAGAAGGGAGTCAATGGAATAGGAAAAGAGAAGGAGAATTGATCTTTGTGATTGTAGAAATAAGGGAAAATTATTCAAGAATTACTACATCCATAGTAGTAAAAAGAACACCATTATCTAAGTTATAAAGCTTGAAACCTTAAGCATGAATTTCATTTTCTAGGAACATAGATGATATTTCCCCCTTGGCTAGCTTTGTATGATGAGATAAGGCAATAGTTGCATAGCAAAAATATATGAAGATTCCTAGTTGGTCATAATCTATTTTGTATTGTGAAGAATCTCAAAAGAATTTTTATTTTCTAGAATCATTGTGGGAGTTTTTATTAATCAGATTACCAGAGTGTAGATAATCAAAACACTATAATGAAGCTAGTAAACAAGCTTGAAATAACAGTTACCTTGAGAGATTAATGATATATTTTTGTGTCTTCTCAACAAGCCCAATTTGTTGAGAAGTATAATAATCATTCATAAGAAACTCTTTTCCGTTATTTGTATGGATTGTCTGAATTTTAAGATAAAACTGTATCAGAATTATTTCATAGAGATAAATGCTGATAATTAATATGAACTTCGAATTTCAAGGTTAACAACAAACTCAGGTATTTCTAGTAAAATTATGGAAAAAAAATTATGGCAAAAAAGTATTTGTGTAAGATGATGGAATTCATAGAGGCGTAATAACATATATTAGCTTGTATGAGAGTAAATGCTTAGGTAGAATGAGTAACACAAGTTGGGAAGGGCGCTTGTTTCAGCTTAGCACGATGACAAACAGAATAATGACATGATGTAAATTATGGAGCTATTGCAATCGAGGTTGACTCGTGTGTATAAGTTTAATACCAAATATCAAAGTCATGATGTTAACTAGAATATGCAGAAATAGTAAAAGATGAAGACAATCTCATAGCAGATGACATGCTGCTAGAAGGATGAAGTAACAAATTATCTGATACTAATTCGTTTAAATGAAAACAAAGTAACAAGTAAGACATCTATAAGCAATTATATTTGAACTACACTATAACAATCCATGACACATCTCCAGAACCTTGTGATCATTAGGAAGTTGACATATGTATTACGGATCATTGAATAGGACTACAACAAACCAATATGACAGTTAATATGGTCAGTAGTACCTCCCTGTTTCAAGAACCAAAGAAGGCAAAGATTAACCACAAGCAAAAATACAATAATTATCTGATGTACTTCAAGGACCAACATAGTGGGAATTGGAATTTTGTAGCACAATTTTAAAAATTATGTACCGTCAGTATCAAATGCGTAAGTATTTCCAGATCTAGCACAATCTAACGGGAAGCCAGCGAACCGCTAGCCAGCTAGCATATTAAAAAAATTGTCTGTTGCAGCGCATCGCCACCTGGCGATCGGACCGTTAGAAACTGTTACAATGTTCCTGAACTGTTTGATAATCAAACCAAGGAAACGAAAACACAGAATGAGTAATAGTATAATGAGACCACGGTAAATCGAATTAAATAACTTCAAAATGAGAATGGCTTCTCTTTGGAGTTGTCGTATGGTTCGAGGTTTGCTGAGTTGATGAATTTAAGAGCAGAGACAAAGACACATTATTTTTTACGTGGTTCGATCAGTCGTAGCTTGATCTACATCCACGTCTCGAGCACGGGCTCGAGAGAGTCACTATTATTAGATTGAATTCAATTAACAAGACTATCAAACTAGTCTTGCTCTGCCTATACTACACACTGCAATAAAGAAAACCTCTCTTCCCTGAGAGTGACAATCGAATGCAAAGACTCAACCACTTTGCTTGAAAAGAGCTGCGCGTGACCTTTCTATTTATCTTCTTCTTGTACATCGATCGCAGCTCTTGATTCCCTCCTCATTGGCTTGATTTCTGCTCTTGATGATTTTCCTTGATTTCTGCAGCTTCGTTCCCTTCCGTGATGTTCGTCGATTTCGTTCCTGCAAAATAGAAGACTTTCCTTTCGAGGCCTTTGGGATAAGAGGGAAATGATTGAGCAGATTGAGACCGTAGGTTAAAACAAATAAAAAAGAACCTTTATTTTACCCAAGTGGTTTGACCATGGGTTTGAGTTAGAATAAAGCAACTGATTCTTTAACAATCTCCCCCTAAGCTGGATATCACCACACATCAAACAAGAACGCAAAGGAGGTGCTAGTAAGTCTGCCTAGTTCAGTCTTTATTAAAAACCAGAACAACACATCTGAAGAAACCAACAGCAAATTCAAAAACAAATAGAAGTTCAACAGAGAAACACATAACAGTTGTGACCAGACAATCTAAACAGCAAAACACGGAAATAGGAGAATGACAATCCAGTGTTTAGAAGTTAACATCAGGATCACTTTCATAGTCCGAGCAATCTTCTCTCTCTGGCTTCTTCTCATACATCTCCCAAATGATCTGTTTAATATCGGCAGCTTCAGACGTGTTTCCGAGCTTCATTTTGAAGATGTTCTCCTTTTCCCAGTCACCTCTATATTTAAGGGCTTTTACGAACTCCTGAATGCTTCCTTGAAGCGTGAATTCAGAGCTCAAGGCGTCAGGCAGATTCCAGTCACCATTTTCTTTGATTGATTTAGCCAAGAGTCGTAGCTTGATGCTTATTTCACCTTTTGAGCAGCAAAAGGAGATCCCTTTCGGACCTTCTCCCCCTGTGGAGATGTCCAGCTTTCTTCGTTGGGGTGCACCGTGGATGCCAACTTTTATGAGGACATGTTGAGGACGGAGGTAATGGACAACAGAGTCCGTGAGAGTGAACTCGAGATCAAGTTTAAATTTCAGAAGCAGGGCTGTAATGAAGCTTCCAAGGCGGAGTTTTCCGAGGTAATCAGGTTGAGCAGCATCAAGTAAGGTTTGCATAAAGAAGTGAGGAAGGCTTAAAGGATGCTGAGTCACAACGGCATGGTAAAGAACCCAAATATCAAGAGGATATAGAAGATCTTGGTCAAAGGTACGAGGGATGAAATAACGACTGATGAAAAAATGAAGAACACGTAACCTGGGAGGGAGACACGTAATTGACAGAGGACTGGAAAGAGTTGAAAGGGGAATGTGAAGCGCCTGGAGCGCTCTCAGAAGATCAAAACCTGTGTTCACTAGAATGGGGTAGTTATGGATAGAGAGACCATACGTGTGCGAGGAAAGGACAGCTGCAATGAGAGCAGGAGTGATGGTGATGCGATGACCAAAGACCTGAGTTTCCAGACGAAACAGTGAGTTACTGATCAGGCGGAGATTGTTGTAGAAGATGCAAACCTGCTCTGGTCGAGGGAGAGTGGGAAAGCTTGGAATGGAGGAAGACAAGCCGAGATTGTAGAGCAGGTCATAGATAGCAATCCCGTACTTGAGATATGCTTCAGGAAAGTGTCGGAAGGTTGGTGTGAGTGGTTTGGAACGAAAGATTGTGTTATAATGAACACGATCTTCATCAGAACGGTAAGTGAGGCCATTGATGTGGGTTGTGAGTAGGTGTCCGGCCATTATGAAAAGGCGAGAGAAGAAGATTGAGGATGGGTATGAAGCAGAACAGGAAGAAGAGAAGATTTAAATAGTTGAAACTATGCAGCAGGAAAGGAAAAGGAATCGTCAGGTTTCAAAAAAATGGAAAGTCAGATCAAATCAAATAACATAAAAACTAGGAAAGAGAAACGAAAAGGAGAAAAATGCAATGAACTTAATTTGGTAAGTCGGATTCAGAGACGATTCCCAGATCTTGTCTAAGGCGAATGAACTGATCTGATTTTAATGGTTTGGTAAACAGATCGGCCAGCTGATCATGTGTAGAGATGAATTTAATGTCAATAACATTTTGGAGTACAAGGTCTCGTAGGAAGTGGTATTTGATATCAATATGCTTTGTACGGGAATGGTGAATCGGATTTTTGGACATATTGATGGCACTCGTATTATCACACAAGAGAGGAGTAGCTGGAAGGGTAAGATGATAATCAAGGAGTTGAGATCGAATCCAGAGGAGCTGAGTGCAGCAATGCCCTGCAGCAACATATTCAGCTTCAGCTGTGGAAAGAGCAATGGCATTCTGCTTTTTACTAGCCATGAGACTAATGCAGGACCAAGAAATTGGCATGTGCCAGTTGTACTTTTGCGATCTATCATACACCCCGCAAAGTCGGAATCACTATAACCAATGAGGTCAAAGGATTCTGATGCAGGATACCAAAGACCAAAGTTGCTTGTACCCGCTAAGTAACGTAGAATGCGTTTGAGAGCAGTGAGATGACTAGCTTTAGGATTGGACTGAAACCTAGCACAAAGGCAAACACTGTAAAGAATATTGGTACGACTAGTTGTAAGATAGAGAAGAGAACCTACCAAGGCTCGAAAGTGAGTAGCATCAGCAGCCTCTTCATCATCATTATTTGCGATTTTTAAAGAGGTAGCCATTGGAGTAGTTACGATCTTACAAGAAGCAAGGCCAAATTTTGTAAGAATGGATTTGGTGTACTTTGTTTGGTGAATGAAAGTGCCAGAAGGGGTTTGATTGATTTGTAAACCAAGAAAGAAATTGAGTTCTCCAATCATACTCATTTCAAAAGAGCTTGTCATAAGATTAGAGAATTCTTGACACAAGGACTCATTTGGTGAACCGAAGACAGTATCATCAACGTAAATCTAAACAATAAGAATGTCAGATTTAGAACCTTTGATGAACAGGGTATTATCAACTTGACCTCGTTTGTAGCCCTTGGTCAGCAGAAAGGTAGAAAGTCGATCATACCAGGCTCTTGGTGCTTGGCGGAGATCGTATAGAGCTTTACGAAGTTTGTAGCACCAGGTAGGATGATTTGTATCTTCAAAACCTAGAGGTTGTCTAACATAGACTTCCTCTTTAATAAATCCATTAAGGAACGCACTCTTGACGTCCATTTTGAAGAGTTTGAAATTAAGATGGCAAGCAAAAGCACAAAGTATCTGAATAACTTCGATACGTGCTACTGGAGCAAAGGTTTCTTCGAAATTGATTCCCTCTTCCTGATTGTACCCCTGGGCCACAAGTCTAGCCTTGTTTCGGGTAATTTCTCCTTTGTCATTGGTTTTGTTCCGGAAGATCCATTTCGTACCAATGACCATTTTATTTGAGGGAACGGGAGCAAGATCCCAAACCTTGGGCCGTTCAAATTGGTGAAGGTCCTCTTGCATAGCTGCAATCCAGTGATCATCTTGTAAGGCTTGTTTCATAGATTTGGGTTCGGTGAGAGAAAGAAGAGCTTGTTCTTCTGTGGAAAGAAAGTCAAAAACCTTCTTTGATCTAGTTACAAGACGCGAGGTTGGAGTTCTAATAATGAGATCAGCTGGGTGCCTCTTTTGAATATGAGGTTGTGGTCGAGGATCTAAGTTAGAAGGAACATGGCAAGAATCATTTGTTTGAGGAATTGTACAGGGAAAATCTTGGACCATGTCAGAGTGAGAAAGAGAGTTTTGCATAGAAAGATCTAAGGAAGAAGGAGCAGTGGTATGAGTGTCCTTTTTAGAAGTCTTGGTGAGTTTAGATATAAGCTCGCTAAGGTTAGTTTGAAGGGAAGGATCAGGATCATCAACTGAATCTCGTTGAGTTGAGGTTACTTTATCATTAAAGACAACATGAATTGACTCTTCTACCTTTTTGGTAGAAAGATTGAAGACACGATAAGCTTTCCTATGAAGCGAGTAGCCAAGAAAAATTGTTTCGTTTGATCTGGCATCGAACTTGCCCAGATTGTCTTTGGTATTTAGGACAAAACAATTGCATCCAAATGGATGAAAGTACCTAAGGTTTGGGTTTTTTTGTTTGAAGAGTTCATAAGGAGTTTTATCAAGTCCTTTTCATATAAGAGTTCGATTAAGAATATAGCACGCGATTGCCTCAGCCCAGAACCTAGAAGGAGTATTATGATCAAGAAGCATAGTTCTTCCTAAATCTAACAGGGCACGATTCTTACGCTCAACAACTCCATTCTGCTGAGGAGTTCATGGGGAAGAAAATAAATGCTGAATCCCATGATTGTCACAGAACAGTTTGAAAACAGAGGAAGTAAACTCGCCTCCGTGATCTGTTCTGATAGATTTAACAGAAGAAATAGAATCAGAAGTAATGAGTTTGACAAAGGTTCTGAAATGGGAGAAGCCTTCATCCTTAGACACAAGAAAAAACACCCAGGTATACCTGGAATAGTCATCTACAATGACCATTGCATAGGATTTTCCTCCAATACTTCGAACATTAGTTGGACCAAAAAGGTCTAAATGTAACAGTTCTAATGGGAAGGATGTGGAAATAGAGGAAACTGATTTGAAGCTGGCTTTGGTTTGTTTTCCTCTAGTACAAGCTTGACAAAAATAGTCTTTAGAAAATTTGAGAGAAGGAAGTCCTCGAACAAGTTGTTTTGAGAAAAGTTGAGCAATTCAACTTGTACTAATGTGGCCTAACTTCCTATGCCAAATAAGTTCAAGGGATGCATTAAAGGCAGAAAAACATTTTTCTTGAAAAGCATCAGTATTCTTCATGTCAATAACATAGATATTATTCTTTCGAACACCCGTAAACAGAACTTTCCAATCTGAGATTCGTTCAATTTTGCAAGTTTGAGCTTCAAAGATGACTCTATTCGAGTTACCACATAATTGACTTATTGAAAGTAGGTTGTGTTTTAAATTTTGAACAAGCAAAACATTGTGAAAAGTAAGGCCTGAGGTATGTCCAATTGTACCTTTACAAAGAATAAGGCCTTTATTGTTATCCCCAAAGATGACTTTTTTTCCTTTCATTTCGGTAAAGCTGCTGAAATTTCTCTTTTCTCCCGTCATGTGATTCGAACAACCACTATCCAAATACCACTCAGTATTAAGAGGAAACTTCTGCACATGAATTTGAAGTGAGAGTTTTAGGTACCCAAATTTGCTTGGGTACCCTTTTTGATTCATAAAAAGTGCATGAGTTATTGCTATGTCCAGTTTTACAGCAGAAAAAACACCAACTATTTTTATTGTAAGTGATATTGTCATGCTTTGGAAAATAAGACGAATCCTTATTATTGACTGGTTTGTAGGGACGAAAGGAATACCAACGAGTTTTGTACTTATTCCAGTAATAATTTTGTCTTTGAAGGATTCCTATTTGCCTCCTAAGTTCTTTAACCCGTAACTCCAAACTCAGAACATATTCTTCCTTAATATCACTATCAAGTTTTAGTTCTTCTAACGGTTTTTTATATGACTTATTTTTCTCTTTTAACAATGACATTTTATCAACAAGATTTAAATAGGCATTTATTACTTCATCATCATCAGAAAGGTGGAAGGAATTTACCTCTTCATCAGCATCTAGATCATCTTCTGTAAGAGCCATATATGCTCGTGTTTCTGCATCCTCTGATTCTGAGTCACTCCATGTAACCTTCATAGCCTTTTCTCTTCCGTATCCCTTGTTAGGACATTCAGATCGAATATGACCTGGCCTACCACACTTAAAGCAAGTAATAACATCCTTTTCTTCATCATTTTCATATTTGTTTCTAGGTTGTGATTTAGATGATTGACTACTTTGAAGCCTGGTTTTAGTCCTATCTCTTTTGTTTTTAAGGAATTGTCTAAACTTTTTAGTCATAAGTGCAATCTCTGTATCATTTTCATCATCACTAGAGACATCTTTAACAGCCGATTTAAAGGCAACATCTTTAGTCACTTCATTTCTAGATTCTAGATGTTTAAGAATCACCTCATGACTTATTAAAGAACCTATCAGATTATCCATAGTAAGAACAGATAAATCTTTTGCTTCTTCTATAGCTGTAATCTTAGGCATCCATTCCCTAGGAAGTGATCTTAAAATTTTTCTCACCAAGTCTGTCTTATCTATCTTCCTTCCAAGATGTCCTAATTTAGTAATGATAAGATTAAATCTATCATACATACTAGAAATGGATTCAGTTTGAGTCATTTTAAACATTTCATATTCATGCATGAGTATGTTAATCTTGGTTTCTTTAACCTGAGATGTTCCTTCATGAGTAGTTTCAAGTATTTTCCAGACCTCATGAGCTGTTTCACAAGCACTGATCCTATTATACTCATCATTGCAAAGAGCACAATACAAAACATTTAGAGCCTTGGCATTAAGTTGAGCTTTAGCTTTTCTATCATCATTCCATTGATCATAATCACCAGTTAAATCAACACCACCCTTATCAACAATTTTCCAAACAGTAAATTCCATACCTTGGTAAAACACTCGCATACGATTCTTCCAGAATTGGTAGTTCGAACCATCGAACCAAGGTGGTCGTGAGTGGGACAGTCCTTCCAGGCCAGGTGTATGTCCTGAAGTTCCAGCCATTCGAGCAGCGTCTCTTGGTAGCGATTAGCTTCAATCAAGAGCCACGCTATGATACCAATTGTTACAATGTTCCTGAACTGTTTGATAATCAAACCAAGGAAACGAAAACATAGGATGAGTAATAGTATAATGAGACCACGGTAAATCGAATTAAATAACTTCAAAATGAGAATGGCTTCTCTTTGGAGTTGTCGTATGGTTCGAGGTTTGCTGAGTTGAGGAATTTAAGAGCAGAGACAAAGACACGGGATTTTTTACGTGGTTCGATCAGTCGTAGCTTGATCTACATCCACGTCTCGAGCACGGGCTCGAGAGAGTCACTGTTATTAGATTGAATTCAATTAACAAGACTATTAGACTAGTCTTGCTCTTCCTATACTACACACTGCAATAAAGAAAACCTCTCTTCCCTGAGAGTGACAATCGAATGCAAAGACTCAACCACTTTGCTTGAAAAGAGTTGCGCGTGACCTTTCTATTTATCTTCTTCTTGTACATCAATCGCAGCTCTTGATTCCCTCCTCATTGGCTTGATTTCTGCTCTTGATGATTTACCTTGATTTCTGCAGCTTCGTTCCCTTCTGTGATGTTCGTCGATTTCGTTCCTGCAAAACAAAAGACTTTCCTTTCGAGGCCTTTGGGATAAGAGGGAAATGAATGAGCAGATTGAGACCGTAGGTTAAAACAAATAAAAAAGAACCTTTCTTTTACCCAAGTGGTTTGACCATGGGTTTGAGTTAGAATAAAACAACTGATTCTTTAACAGAAACTAGTCGTTATGCAATGGCAGAATGATTACCAGCCAGCGATGCGCTCACCAGCCAGCTCATAGCGGACTGGAAACCAGTCTTCCGTTACACAGCAGATAGTATAAATACCCCAATACCCATCCATTTCTTCACACATCTTCTCATCATCCTCTCTCAATTTCATTAGCAATTCTCTGAAGGTAATTTGTTAATTAGTTTTTCAAGTTGCTTTCATTAACTCGACTTATAATTATTGTACGCTAATAATTTCATGTCTTTTGTAGGTTCGTAGCAATTGTCATTCCCGTTCCAACATTTTCGTTTGAAGAAGGCATAAACCCTCACTCGAAAGGTATCACACTCTCACTTTGATTTACTTTAGTATGATTGTACATAGTTAATTATGCTTATATGTGTGTTATCCAAATTAAATGTGTCTTAACTTTGATTTTGGATATTTAATTGTAGATGGATTACATGTTTGGAGAGGTGCCGCGTGGGGTACGAAGTGGTAGTCCCGATTACCCTTCAATTTTATGGGGTGATTCTGAACGACATCGAGCATTGGGGATTTTCGAAGCTCTTAGTACATTTAATATTATGAAGAGCAAATTTTAATAGTAATTAGTAGAGAATACTAGTTACAACATAATAAATTACATGTTAGTAGTTAATTACACTAATCATATTGAAATGTGACTTATGATATCATTGATATATTTACATGTTAGTTATATTGAAATGTTACTTATATTTTAATGTTAGTTATATTTAAATGTTTAGGACTTATTTAAATGTTTAGGAATGACTCAAACATTGAGTACTAGTTATTAATTTTCTTACATCTTCTTTCCTCAACTATTAGGACCCACATATGACGCTTACTTGTTGCCACTCTAAGAAGATCGTAAAGTACGATCCTAGGTTCGAGCCTTACCTTGCCCGCATCGGTCTAGATAAGTTGACTAACTGCCTGGATTTTACCCCTGATCCTGAGCTGATCACCGCATTGGTCGAGAGGTGGCGTCCCGAGACTAGTACTTTCCACTTGTACCACGGTGAGGCGACCATAACACTCGAGGACGTGCACTTTCTCACCGGTCTGAGCGTCGATGGTGAGCTAGTGGAGTCGCAGAGGCGCCTTCCGACTGTGGAGTCAGATCTGCAGAATTACGTGCTAGAGCTTGTTGGGAAGAAACCATATGCTGATGACCTTTCTGCTGGCAGAGTGAAGATGACGTGGTTGCGTCGCCACTTTGGCACCATCAGGGGAGACGCCGATCCTCAGCCTATCGAGCAGCACTGTCGTGCCTACATTCTGGACTTCTTTGGCAGCTGCATCTTCGCTGATCGGTCTGGATCTCACGCGCACCTCATCTTCCTTCCACTACTAGAGGACATGAACGTGATAGGCGAGTACGCTTGGGGAGCCGCCGCACTTTCATGGATATATAGGGAGTTTGGGGTGTGCTTTCCGCATAGAGAGCAGCCCTTCCCGTGACCACATAGGTGACATTGGAGGATGGATGTCATTGGTCCAGGCGTGGGCGCTTGAGAGATTTACGACCATTGCGTGTCGAGTCCACAAGAGTCGACAAATTGCGCCGACGCAATCCCCCGTTCCACGCATTCCATGGTTAGGGCTTCGACTTAGTATTTCATGTTTGTATTACATTCCACCTTATCAAGTTCTATGAATGACGTAGTTCATTCTGCTTATTTGAAGCTGGAAAGACTGGTATCACGCGAAGACCAGATACATCCTTGTTTTACCTAGGAAAATGCACGAAATAGAATTTGGAGCCTTGTTCCTCTCTCTCACGAGGACAGCCGAAATAGCATTCCAGATCCCTCAGTCGAACGGATCTGGTTGCCCTTAAGTCGCACCAGCAGTTAACCACACTTGCCTCATACACGAATAAGTCCTCCTCTAGCTTCTTCAACTTGTGCATTACCCTTTCAGTATCTGTCACTACACAACAACAGTAATTAGTATTTGGCTACAAAGCATTTGCAAGACTAATTCGTTCAATGCATAAATAAGATGAGGTGAGAAACACACGAATTTCACTTACTCTTACTATTGAGACTAGCAAAGCCATGGGTGAAGAACGACACATTCCGAGCTTGAAATTCTAAGTTCAGGGTTTAAGAGAGGTGTGGGGGTATTTATACTAAAAATGAGGGGGTTAGGGTTTCTTCAGTCCCTGCCAGAGCATCGCAAGCCAGCCAGCGCATAGCTGGCTGGGGATGAAGAACCCTAACTGACCAGTCTGACGGAGGCAGACGAAAACTTCTTTGGAAGGCAGACAGCGATGCGCTGGCTGGCTGGCGGTTCGTTGGCTGCCCGTCAGATTGTGTTAGATCTGGACATACTCAAGCATTTGACTACTGACGGTACATATTTTTTTAAATTGTGCTAGAAAATTCCAATTCCCCAACATAGTGGGGAAAATCTGCGATCATGACACATGATTTTTTCCTAATATGAGGACACTAGTTTTCACCATACAATTTTTTCTTAAAGATGTAAAGGTCAATATTAAATGGATATAAGGGTATTTTATTTATTTTAAGTTATCAATTTTATTTAAATTTCTTAATGATAATTAGAATCTTAATGATTATTTTTGCAGTTACTCTCCTAAATATTTAATTTCAATTAATTACTTCAGTTGTTACTTCCATGTTTCCTTTGGTTTTTGAAATCTCGTCGGTTGTCCAATTTCATATTCCCAGCAGAGGTTAATTCTTATAGATGACTATTTTTTTTTTTTTGCTTCTTCGGCCGTATTCTCCATCCATACTTTTTTCGTTCATCTTCTAGTTGATCATTGTTCCTTTTTCATATTTAGGAACAATCATATAGGTGTCCGTGCATAATATTTTTGTTCATTGTTCCCTTTTCATTTTTATATAGGAACATTCATACTTAGAATTAGTTTAGGATTTTGTTACGTTTTCATATTTAGGAACAATCTTCTTGTAAAAAAAAGGAACAACCTTAGAATTAGTTTGGAACATTAGTTGAACCTTATTCCTAATTAGGAATTCGGAACATGTTCGTAAAAGAGAACAAAGATGAACATATTCCAATTACTGACAAATTTTGTGGTGACTACATATTTTTGTAGTCAAATATACTACATTACTAATAGCCAATCAATTGACCATCTCATTAATTATTTTATTTATTATCTTAACTAATGTAGAGATAAATATGAGAGTATTGATTAATTTTCCTCTTTTTACGCCCCATTAAGTTTTTTCTCTAAAATGGTGCCTCCAAGTTGTGATCTATGAGGTTCTAGTGGAGGGGGATGTCGAGTCAGTTAATGAAAAAGTACTTGATAATAAATCTCTACACCCTATCGCAGGAGCCATTATCCAAGAAATAAGAATTCTTGTGAAAAATTTATTAGAATTAAATATAACGCAATTCCAAGAACAAAAAACCAAAAGACTCATGATTTAGCAAAATTCACCCTTGTTTTCATCTCCTTTGATTAATCTCGTCAATTAATAATCATTAAAGCTTTCTTAATGGTCTCTTGTGTCTTTTCCTCCCCCACCCCACCCCTTCTTCTGTCTCTATCTTTTCTTTTTCCTTTTTTTTAGCATCTCCTAGGTTGGCTCGCGATCTTTGGTTCTCGCCTCCAAGGGAGTTGCCTTGGCAAAAACAAACAAAATTTTTTTTTCACAAAATGCCATCAATGTATCATCCTTTTTCTCTCTCTCTTCTTCGGTTTCTGCACATCCACAATGGCAATCGACGATGGTGACCAAACCACACTTGTTGCTCATCAACAATGGCGGTATAAACCACATCTATAGTAGTGTTGTAGGAAA
Organism: Linum lewisii; assembly: GCA_034768395.1. NCBI lineage: Eukaryota > Viridiplantae > Streptophyta > Magnoliopsida > Malpighiales > Linaceae > Linum > Linum lewisii. The sequence goes on along the minus strand of CM068300.1, from coordinate 49,677,561 downwards.
TCGTTAGATGCAAACTATATAATCATAGTGGAAATACAATAACATCTAACAACCTAGATCATCTCGACTGCATATTAATCAATAATAAGGGTTATCGTAACTCACCTTCTTGAAGCGTGATATTAGCTCAGAACTAATACCTCCCGTAGCCTTTATGTCGATCAAGAGAGCTCCAAATGCAGCTCCTCTAGTTAGTCCACGCTAGCTGGGATCCGTATCTTTGTTGCCAAAGCTTGCTAGAACTTCTGGTCGAAGAACGGCTTTTAGGGTTATGGCGGCTAGGGTTTTCTCCGAGAGAAAGTGTGTTTGCTTAGGATTGACTACTACCCTAGCAGTCTTATTTATAGGATTAGGGCAGAAATTATAATCCCTTCCTAACCCTAATGGGCTGTCAGCCTAGTAGTTCCAATCCACCATGGATTGGGCCTATTAAATGATCCAGTCCATACTATAGGCGTGTGACCTTGTAGGACCCGGTCCAATTAGCCGTGGCCCAAACCACTAATTAACATTGGTCTCTAGCAAGACATATTAATCCCTAACCGGCCTGAATGAATTCTATTAATCAGGTCCAACACTCAACTAGTTCCTATGCGGATTTGGACCGATAGACATAAATCCTTCAAGTGCTTTTCCAGATCGCTACTAGTGCCTCTTGATGACACTCAATTTTACATGTTTATCAGCCTCATTTAAGCTACATTTCCTTGCTTGAATCTCGGGTTTTAGGGTTGTTCCAGCCTCGTCGTCTGGCCCAATAGTAAAGTCCAAGAGTAGTGGCCTTCAGTGATCGTGATACCTCGTAAGTAAAAAGGGGGGATAGTAGTTAGTTCATGTGGGTGAGGCGATGAAAGTATGAGAGGGATTAGATAAGGGTGATGTACCGCAGAGCGTTTGTTCGCTGGGTAAAAGTATTGTCCTCTGGTCCTGTGGAGAGTGGGGGAATTTATAGTACCCTTGTCTTGGTCGCCAAGGCCGAATCTTAGCCGTTCGTTGTAGACTCCACAGGATGTCGACATATGTTCGTGCTCCTTCGAAACCCTAGAGACCGCCATGTTGGGTCGTCGCCTTGGGCTTTCTTTCATTCTGGGCCGTCTTGACTTGTTCGGCCGGACTATCATCTGGGCTCAGTATTTTAGCTGTTATTGCCAGGAGCGACAATAGTTGTGGGCCGCCGCTGGGCCTAAGGTTGTTGGAGGGAAGGGCCCATCAATTGCCCCAAAGCACTTAGCTGAGCTTTGCTTGGGTAATGGCTTATGATTGTCCTGACCGCCTAGCCTGTGATCACTGTAGAAGGGCCCCATCAGTTTCTGTTACCGATGCCGCACGTGCTATCCCCTTTTCTTCATACGTGAGTCTTTTCCTCTTCTGGGGTACTATGGTCATTTGCACCCTGACTTGTTGAGGAAGCTAGGGAAATTGGGGTGCTTTTGTAATTTCCAGAGAATGATCATTACCTAAGCCTGCTAGCACGTCCTCCCATCCGCGCGTGCCCCCTATCAACCATTGTGATGGTTCCACTTCTGAGGTCTGCAAACACGTCTTCTCAACCGCGCGTGCCCCTATTTACTCATCGCGACAGTTCCACTTACTAAATCTTCTGCCTTTATAAGCCCCTTTCTTCCACTTTTTCCTCTTTTTACGCTCCCCACTATTTCTTGCTTCCCTCTATTACTGTTTCCCCGATGCCTTCCTCTTTCCGCCTTAATCTTTCCGACGACCAGAAAATCGACCTTCTCCCTATTTCCCTATTCCAGGATGTCCGGAGTTCCCCGTCGACCTCCCGGTACGTAACTTTCCCTCTACATTCACTTTTGCCATAAACGTTTCCTCTTGCTGTGGCCTTTTTGTTTCCTTCCTTTTCAAATATGAGCTCCTCCGACAATAGTCAGAACCAGATCTATTCTTATCCCCTGGGCACTGACTCTGACTCCTCCACTCCTTCTGCTAATTCGTCCTGTGAGCTTACTCCTCCTGACCTTCAAACCCAAACTGAAACCTCTTCTTTTCACTCCTTAGCTGACGTGGAGGACTATCTTGACGACTCCCTCACCCTTCCTTTATGGGGCTCTCACCAAGTCGGCTTTCAAATGGCCCTTAATAACTTTGAGATTAATCCTGAGGAGAGCGCAGTCGTCGGCCCCTATGTTATAGGCAATTGGCAGTCGATGTGGCAAGGATCCCCTTGCGACGAGCGAAAGGTAATTGGTCCTGGGTACTTTCCCTCGGGGACTGCCAAGAAAATTGCTCGTGTCCTGCCTCTCTCTTTGCTGCCTTCGTCGTGGAAGTTTGCTCTGGCTTCCCTGATTTCTACCATTGGCAACTGCCCCCCTGGGTGGCATGGTATATGGACTGAGGCCTTCACCAATGGGCTTCGCCTCCCGCCTTCTCCATTCGTGGCATCGCTACTTGAGTGTTTGGCACCTCCCTTGGTGCTTTTAACATTGGATGTGGGCCTCGGCGTCGGCCTTTGAATGTACTTGTGAGGCTATGGTTGTCGCCCGACCCTTCGTCTATTCCAACTTATTCATTATGCCAAGGTGACTCCAAATGGCATAAGCTTTTATCGCCGGACCGAATTTTCTCAAAAGGGTGCTCATTTCTCGCCAAAGCCTCGCCCTACTTGGTACCAGTCCTTTTTTTACTTTCAGCCTAGCGACTCAGATCTCCAGTGGACCGCTTTACTTCCTTCCTCCTGGTCCACCGGCGACTTGAGTCGCTTCAATGTTGACCTCGACCCACTCCTGCGGAAGTTCTTGCACGGCGCCAAGTTCTTCTTGAGTGTCATAACCTATCAACTCAAGCAGGCTTAAAGGCTTCCCAATTGGAATCCGAGGAGGTACAATCATAATACATTAGGAATTTCCATTCTTCTCGCCAAGCTCTTCCCCTTTTTTTTGTCGCTTCATGATTGAAATCGCCTTGTCCTAGAATTTGTCACTGTTACTCATGATTTTTACTGCGTCCCTTTCCTTAGGTTACGCCAATCTTTCTGGGTGCCTCATCAGCACAACGTTCGGGGACCTGTGGGTGAGACTCGTCCTGAACTTTCCCGCGCGACTCCTCCAGTGCGCACACCTCCTGGCCCATCTCCCTCAGTACCCCCACCTTATGCCGGAAAATGCAAAGGAAAAGGAAGGTTTTTGGGGCTGAAGAAGATCTTGCCCCCTTTGAGGAAGAAGAAGCTTGGAGCTTCCAGGCCCAAGAAGAAGTGGGCGAGTCTTCTGGTCACCATCCAGTCACTTTCCCCTCTTACCGTCGATCTTGACGAGGAGGAAAGCGAGCCCTTAGTTCGGCGCCCTCGCCGTCAGTCCTCAATGTATGAGGATAATTTATCACTAGAGAGCTTGTCAACCAGGCTGCCCAGGGCGACACAGATCCCACTCCTGTCAATACAGATGACCCTATCACAACGACAGCCCCCGTGCCCCATACTTCCGACATGACTGCTGATGAGGTAGAGCCGTCGGCTGAGCTCGATCCTCACCCTACAGGGCCGCCTCGAGATTCATCTCGTCTGCTATCGATTTCCACCGACCGACCCCGCCGAGCCTCATGGTCTGAGCAGGCTAACACTATCTTCGACCGTCCGGCCCCTCTTGGTCGCGAAAATGAGGGCCCCTTCCGACTACCATATTTTGTTGTCGTTCATCCGGTGGCCTCTCATATATCTCCCAGGATGGCGAGTGACATAACGGAGGATTTCTCACGCGGTATCTACCAAGGGCTGACTGAACCTGGCGAAGGTTTGGAGGTGTCGGACCTTCACGAAGCGGCCTCGATTCGAATCCTTCAGGTGCGTGAATCCAAATTTTTCTTTTTAAAACTTATGTCTTATGACTGTTTAGTTTAGTTTGTTGTTGCGGTGCCATCAGCTATAACATATTACCTTTGTTACTAGGCTATTGCTGAGCTCGACGACTTGTCATTCGCTTGTAAGCATCTTCAAGAGGAGAATGTGAAGCTTAAAGAAGACGTGGAAAATCTTCGCTCGTTGCGCATGAACCTCACCCGTCTTCATAACGAGGAGACGATATTATTTTTCACCGAATCCTCCCAAACTTTTCAGATTAGTGTCCCTTCGTGATTTGGCCTTGTCATGACCATCTGTGCTGAAATTTTGTCTTTCAGCGTCGTGCAAATGTGGCGAGCATTGCTGCCAGCAATCTGAAGGAGACTCTGGACGAGAGGATTGACCAAGTTGCTCGTCTGGAAACTCAAAAGGTAACTCTTCAGGGCGAATCTGATCGCCTCCGAGGGGATTTGCAAGCTGCCAACGAGCGTCTCACCCGTCTTGAGGCTGATTTGAAGGATGCTCAGACAAAGATCGCCAACGTGGATGAGATTGTCGCCGAGCGGGACAATGCAAAGGAACTACTGGTTGAGTCCTTGACGGCCCAGGCGGTGACTGATCGCAAACTGTCTACTCAGCAGGCTCAGTACTCTCATCTATTGGTGAGAGTATGCGCGTGGTTATGCGCAGCTATAGGAACGAGTTCTACAAGCTCTTTCCTTCCAAAAGCTGGCCTGGCCGAAAGATGGTTCGCGCTGTTCTGAAGGGTGATGATGATGGGGATATTGTTTTTCGGGATGCTGAACGTCTGGAGCGTGAGGTAACCGTGGAGGATGCAGAGTATGTGGCGACTGAACGTCGGCGCTGCAGTATGCCTGACTTAAATCCCGATGGCACAGAGGTTCAGCCACCTCTCCCTGAGTCCGCCCCACCTTCCAGCGACAAAGGCCTTGACTCCCCATCTGTTCCCCCAAGTCTGGCGACAAAGGCACCGGTGATAAGGAGAAAAAATCTGCCCTCTGAATTTATGTTGTTTGCTTTCTCTTTTTTTTTTTTTTTTACTTTTCTTAATGTAGAAACAATTCTGCTTATTTTATTTGTAGTTTCGGATCTTTTCTATCGTTTGCTCTTGAATACTTCCCTAGTGATTCAGTCATTACTCTGATTTGGCATTATGTCCCTCTAGGTCTTGCATGGCAATATTAATGCCCGTATGTCTTACTTAAATGATTTCAATGCCCTTAGGTCTTGCATGGCGATTTTAATGCTCGTAGGTCTTACTTAACGATTTCAATGCCCTTAGGTCTTACATGACAATTTTAATGCCCGTAGGTCTTACTTAACAATTTCAATGCCCTTAGGTCTTACATGGCGATTTTAATGCTCGTAGGTCTTACTTAACGATTTCAATGCCCTTAGGTCTTACATGGCGATTTTAATGCTCGTAGGTCTTACTTAACGATTTCAATGCCCTTAGGTCTTACATGGCGATTTTAATGCCCGTAGGTCTTACTTAACAATTTCAATGCCCTTAGGTCTTACATGCGATTTTAATGCTCGTAGGTCTTACTTAACGATTTCAATGTCCTTAGGTCTTACATGGCGATTTTAATGCCCGTAGGTTGTGTAAACTTTGCCTTGCTAAAATTGCTTTTGGGCATAATATCATTATACATAAATTGGAGACTTACAAAAGTTTGGTTAATCGTAGTATCTCCTAAGATGCATAGAGTTCCATGTTTTTGGCACCTTCCACTACAAAAAACGGATCATTTAACGGCGACGATTTAACACCGGCCACCTATGTGGCCGCTGTTAAATTTGTTTAACATTGGAAAATTAACAACGGCCACCGGCCGATGTTAAAATAGATAATTTAACAGCGGCCAAGTGGCCGCCGTTAAATTAAAACACGCGGATCGTCATCCCAACCGTCCGATTATTGATCTGAATGGCTGAGGATAAAACCCCTTTCTTATTCTCTTTTCTTCTCTCTCTCTCTCCATTAAACAAACCCTACAGCCGCCGCCCCCTCTTCTTCCTCCTCTTCTCTTCTCTCTCTCTCCGTTCAACAAACCCTACAGCCGCCGACCCCTCTTCTTCTTCCTCTTCCCTTCTCTCTCTCTCCGTTCAACAAACCATAAGCCACCGACAACCCCTTTCTTACTCTCTTTTCATTCTTCTTCCTTATTTCGCCGCCGCTGACCCCTTCTTCTTCCTCCTCTTATTCTGTCGCCGACCCTTCTTCTCTCTCTCGGCTCAACAAACCCTACAGGCGCCTCTTCTTCTTCCTCTCATTCCACCGCCGACCACCAGTTTAACAGCCTTGAATCTGAGCTCCAATTTGGAGCCTGAAGTTTAACATCTTGAAGACGAAAAGGTGATGAAGCAGAGGCAATTTAACAGCCTGTGGCAATGAAGCAGAGGCGGGGGTTGAGCAGATGATTCAATGATGGAGCTTCTTCTTTATAATAGATTAGCTTCTTCTTTTCTTCTTTGTATTAATTTTTTTTGGAGAGTCTTTTTTTCTTCTGAATCGATTGTTTGTGACGATTAAATGTTTGTGTTGTGCTTGGGAGGGAACCAGAGGATGATGATGCAGATTCAGAGCGCACACTCACTGCCTCGCCGGAGCACTGGCTATTGTTGCCGGAGCTTCGGCTTTTACTTTTAACCGACGAACTAATTTAACAGCGGCCTGAAGCCGCTGTTAAAATATTAGGTTTAACCACGACTGCTTTTTGCCGCTGTTATTTAAATTTCACATTGGACAATTTAACAGCGGCCCGTGGCCGCTGTTAAATTATTTTAACAGCGGTCGTGGCCGTTGTTAAATTCAATTTATGCCACCGTTAAATGCTTCATTTTTTGTAGTGTTCGTGCCATCCATCGTCGCTAACTTAAAGGTGTTGGCTCCTACCACGCTTCAGACCCTGTACGGGCCTTCCCACCCGGGATTGAGTTTGGCTGCACCGATCACTGGTCTGAAGACCTTGCATAAGACCAGGTCGTTGATCGTGATGTGGTGAGGGCAAAGCTTCAAGTTGTACCGCCTAACCAGCTGTTCTTTTTCTTCTATTAGTCTTAGTTGTGCTTTCTCTCTTCGTTCTTCAATCATATCCACATTATGCATTAACTCTTACTCATTTACCTCATCCTTGTATTCTTGGATGCGGATGGAGGGAATAGATATTTCCACCGGGACCACAGCTTCTGTGCCGTACATGAGCGTGTAGGGAGTTTCTCATGTTGCTGTTTTATAAGCTGTTCTGTGGGCCCATAGTACATGGTCTAGCTCGTCCACCCTTGTACCTTTACATCCATATACCCTCTTTTTCAGCCCTTGTAATATAAGTTTGTTGGTTGCTTCTGCTTGGCCATTGGCTTCTGGGTAAGCGACTGACGTGAATCTCAGATTTATTTTTAAGTCGTCGCAGAACTCCTTAAAAGTTTGTGAATCGAATTAGGTGCCATGCTCGCATATAATGCTTTGCGGAATTCCAAACCTTGTAACAATGTATTTGAATGCGAATTTCTGAATTTGTTTGGTTGTAATGCTGGCGACTGCCTCTGCTTCGACCCACTTGGTGAAATAATCTACTGCTACAATCAGATATTTTCTTTTATCCGAGGCCTCTAGGAAAGGCCCCAAAATGTCCATTCCCCATCTCGCGAATGGCCATGGGCTAATTATCGCCTGGAGTGCCGCTGCCGGTAATTTGTGATAGTTTGCAAACTCTTGGCACTTATGGCAAGTTTTTACCAACTCGCCTGCCTCTTCCTCATAGTTGGCCAATAGAAGCCTTGGTAAATTAAATTCTTTTCTAGACTTCGTGCCCCCAGATGAGTGCCACAGACGCCTGCGTGGACCTCTTCTAGTGCCCACGCTGCATCCTCTTTACTGAGGCATCTTAAATAGGGACCCATTGCTGACTTTCTATATAGCTCTCCGCCTAGCAGGATACATCTTCTCGCCCGCCTACGTAGTTTAGTTGCCTCGTGTTGGTCCTCCGGAACTATGTCACTTTCCAAAAAATGGACGATGGGTGTTCTCCAATCGCTTTACACCATGTCTTGATTGACTTGTAGGAACTGTTTCGCTTTGATTTCCTTTTCTACTGTGGCCATCCGTCCTTCTTCGTAGTCTAACGTTGTGGCTAGTTTTGAAAGTGTGTCGGCATGGTTTGTTTTCTTCTCTGGCTAATTGTTCGATACTGATCTTCTTGAAGTTAGACATGAGCAACTTAATTTCATCGAAATAAGGGATGAGTGATTCCTCTTTTATCTCAAAGCTGCCGTTCACTTGATTGACCACTACTGCCGAATCTAAAAATACCTTAATATTAGTGACCCCCATGCTTCTGGCGATTCGTAGCCCCGCCTCCATGGCTCCATACTCCGCTGCATTGCTTGTTCTATTAGTTGCGGATCGTAAGGTGACTTCGTGCAGCACACCCCCTGGGATTTTAGCACGATTCCAGCTCCAGATCTTCCTTTACTAGAGGCTCCATCGGTAAACAACGTCCATTCCTCCCCCTCATCAATGTCTTCCTGGACCGCCCCCTCTACTACAAAATCTGCTAGGACCTGGGCTTTTATTGCAATTGTTGGCTGATACCGTATGTCATACTCGTTTAGCTCAATAGCCCACTTTGTCAATTGCCCTGCCCCACTCATAGATCGTAAAGCATTTTTTATGGGGAGGTTGGTAAGCACGTGAATTGTGTGTGCCTAAAAGTAGGGTCTCAGCTTTCTGGCTTCACATACCACCGCATATGCCATTTTTTCAATCGTTGGGTACCGTGTTTCTTCGTCGACCAAAGTTTTACTTGTATAAAAAATGGGATGCTCGATTTTGTCTTCTCGGCATACTAAGACTGCACTGACCGCCTTAGGAGAGATTGCGATATAGAGAAACAGGTCTTCATTAAACTTTGGTGAAGCGAGTACAGGAGGATTAATTAAAAACTGCTTTAGCTCTTCAAAAGCTTTGTTACATTTTTCATCCCAGGCGAATTTAGACGCGTTCTTCAGTGTTGCAAAGAATGGAGCGCAACGATCAGCAATTCTGGGGACGAAGCGATTGATAGTCGTTAGTCGCCCAGACAAGACTTGTACTTCCTTCACGGTTTTGGGAGGGGCCATTGAGGTGATTGATGCGATCTGCGTTGGGTTAGCTTCTATCCCCGTCGCGTGATGAGGTACCCCAAAATTTTTACTGATGTTGCTCCAAAAACGCACTTCAGCGGATTGAGCCTTAGCGAGTATTGTTGTAGTGTGTCGAACGTTTCCCGCAGATCGCTCAAGTGATCGCCACTTTTTTTGCTTTTGACCAAGAGGTCATCCACATATGCTTCCAAGTTCCTTCCAATTTGCTTTGAGAAAACTGTGTCGATCATTCTTTGATATGTTGCGCCATCATTTTTAAGCCCAAAAGGCATCACCCGGTAGCAATAGTTCGCGGTGGGTGTCATGAACGCAGTTTTCTCTTGGTCTTCTTCATTCAATGGGATTTGGTGATAGCCTGAGAACATGTCCAAAAATGATAACATCTCGTTGTTAGCCGTCGCGTCCACCAGCTGTTCTATGTTGGGCAAAGGATATGGGTCTTTGGGGCAGACATCATTGAAACTGGTGAAATCGATGCACATCCGCCAAGCTCCTGATAATTTCTTGACTAGGACAATGTTAGCAAGCCACTCCGGATATCGCACTTCCCTGATGAAGCCTGCTTTTAGAAGTTTCTCCACTTCTATCACCACAGCCGGTTGTCTGTCTCTACAAATGTTTCTTCTCTTTTGTTGTACAGGGCGACTCCCTGGCTCGATTGCTAGAGACTGTTTGATGACATCTAGAGCTATTCCCGGCATATCACTAGGTGACCATGCGAACAAATGTGCGAACTCTTGCAATAGCTGAACCAGCTCCTGTTTCTCTTTATCTCCAAGGTATGATGATACTCGGACCGTCCTCGTGTCGTCCCCTTCCTAGAGTGGAACTGGGACATCCGACTCTGTTGATGTCAGTCTATCCCCTTCAATGTCAGCCTCCAAGCTAATGTTGAGACAAGTACTTTTGGTTGTTGCCCTGGAACATCACCTGGCGACTTCAGGATGCCCCTAGGCGAACCCAACTCCCTCTTCTGTGGCGAATTTCAGCACTTGGTGTACGGGAGAGGAGATGGCTTGAAAGGCTGCTAGTGCAGGTCACCCCAGTATCATGTTATGTGTAGACTTACAATCCATGACGTGGAAGTCAATTGATCTTGATGTCTGTATATTGCCGTCCCTAATGGTTAGCTCCATTGTTGCGATTCCCTTGATGTCACAGTGTGGCCTGAGAACCCTGAGATGGTTGTCTTTGTTTGCCTCAGTAAAGTCCCTGGTAAATTCATTCTTTTATATAGATCAAAGAAAATCATGTCTGCTGAGCTTCCCTCTTCAACCATGACCCGCTCAATTCGGCTATTCATCATAACGACTTGAATCACCATCGTTTCTAGACTAGGACCGTCGACGTGGTTCATTTATTCCTCAGTGAACCCTAACATTGGGCAACTATTTTGCTCAATCATCATTAGTTCTTGCACTTCTTCTTTTTTGACCTTCTTTGTTGGGCAGCTTTCTCCTCCAAAATTGGTCTGATAGACCTGGTTGACCTCTGGCCGTGATTTCTTCTTGGCGCCGTCATCACCCTGCGGCTCTTGTAATCGGGTGAGAACTCCTTCCTTCTTATCTTGTGACTCCCCTTTTTCCGGGCGATCTCCTTTTTGAGCCTTATCTTTCCGCTTAGTACTTACAATGAAGTCTCTTAGTCGCCCCTCACTTATCCACCTTTCAATCTCGTTCTTCAGTTCTCTGCAATCTTCAGTTGTGTGCCCATGAGAGTCATTAAAGTCACAAAACTTGCGGCGACTCCTTTGATCTGCTGGAGTAAACAAAGGATCAGGCCATTTTATGGTGTGGCCCTTGTGCTGCATATACAGTAGGATTTTTCGCCCTGATTCTGAGAGGGGAGTGTAGTCCGTCCTTTCTCCCTGATATTCTCCCTAATTCCCTCTCTTCTCTTCAAAGCGGTTCCCCCTATCGGGTGATCTTTCTGATCGTCGCCACCTGGCCTGCTTGTTCCCCGACTTGTACCCTTCCAGATTCTCTTCCTTCTTTAATTTACCTGATGAGGGCTCTGATAATTGTTCGTCCATCAGGATAATTTTGTGCACCCTGGTTTCCAGGTTTGACATCGACTTTGGTGCTATTTGTAATAGTGACTCCTGCAACCTGTCATTGTGTGTTGACTGAAATAGACTTGCTGCAGCGATCTCATGGTCCACCCTTCGAATGGAAGGGACGACTCCAGTCCATTCATCAAAGAAATCCTTTAGCGACTAGCTTGGTCCCTGTCCCAGACCCACCAGGGCTTGTAGCGGGACAGTTCTGGTCTTCTTACAATCATATTTCTGTGAGAAGATCAGGGCGAAGCCTTCCCATAAAGAAATGATTCCTTCTGGGAGGTTCATATACCATTCTCGCGCTCGCCCTCCTAGAGTAGCTGGGAAAGCTCTACAGTATGCTGCATCGCTTGCTTGTTGCATTTGCATGGCAATTTGGAAAGCCTGCAGGTGTTCATCTGGGTCTGCGGTTCCCACATATCGCTCCAGGTTAGGGGGGACCATGCCTTTTGGGAGTGGCTCGGTGAGAATTACCCTTGCGAGCGGTTGTCGGATCGCCAACTGGTTGGGAGTCAACGGTATGACGATCAATGTACCTAACGGATCATTGACTTTAAGAGTAGGAAAAGACACCGTAACATTCCGCCTCAAAGATGGCATGAAATACATCCCTAAGGAAGGAAAAGCTCACTGTCTTTCTGTTGAAACTGTGGAGTTGGCCCCGGTCAACTCCGTTACTAACGTCTCTTTTAGTGTTTCTCCAAAGATTGTTGTCACAGGTGCTGAACAGGTCATCAAGCAGAAGATCGGATCTCCGACACAAAAGCCACAGAAGAAGGAGGAACTACAAGCCTCCCCTTCTAAACCGACACCAAGTAAAGATCCTGGCGAGCCAAGGAAGAAGAATCCGAAGAAAGCTAAAATGGTTTGGATGCCAGTTGCTCCGCCATCCTCTACCGAGCCAATTGCTCCACTAATTCCTAGCAAGCCATCGGCGAATAAACCTATGAAGAAGGAAAAGCCGAAAGCATTTTCCAAGGAACCACCGAAGATTAAAGATCCCAGTGAAATGAAGCATGAAGACAAGGAAAAGACGAAGACGGCTTGGAAGCCGACTGCTCTGATTCATTATACCATCACATTTGCGAAGGATGATCCCTCCCAAGAAATGTTCGGGCCATTCGAGATGCTGGCCATCTTCTCGATGGACGAACCAAGCTCATTCATGCTAACGGGAAGAAATTCACGCTCGTCGGAGGTACCCCGAAGCTTTATTTCATGAACTCCGACTCAAGCCTAAGAGACATCCTGAGTTGGGATGTCTCCTGACCGCCATCCAGGTATCGTCCAGCTCAAGGACGTTAATCAAAAGTGCTTCGTGGGAGGCAACCCACGGCTGGAGTAAGTTTTTGAACTCTTACGTCAGTCTAGTTTTTAGAGTCGGTTCGGGGGAGCCAAAAGTGTCTTTTGTGTGATCTTATATTTTTCTTGCGTGTGTCGTGTGTCCTCGGTTCAGTTCTAGTACATTTGGGATTGTCCGACCTCTGTTGTTTTTGTTTTGATTTTTCAAAGTTTGCTGGAATTTCAGAAAATTCTATTGAAACTGCAGGTCATAATTTTTGGCAAAAATTGCAGTTCTTTTCGCCGAAAACTTTTTCCTTAAACCTCCTGTGATTTTTTACCAGATTTTAACTAACTCTTCGGGAGAAAAGTTCATACTTTTCACCGTAACCTTTTCTTAAAATCCGCAGACTGTTTTCAAAAAAATTTCTTCGGCGAAAACTCTATTCTTTTCACCGAAATCTTTCGAAAAAATCAAAAAAATCTTCCCCCTTATCCTTTCATTTTTTGGTGCAATTCTCTCTCTCCTCACTTTTCGAAAACAACCAAACCGCAACCCCCTTTTTTCAAAATAAATCACCGCCACCTTTTCACCCTAGCCGCCGCCACCGTCATCGTCGTCGCCGCTCCATTCCTCTTTCCCCTCTGAGAATTTTGACATATAGATCGCCCGAATCGGAGCTCTAGAGCTTCAATTCTACCCGAAACCAAATTTTTCAAGTTTTTTCCGATTCGTCGATTTTCGTTCATTTTTAGCCACCATGTCTTCAAGGTAAGTTGTTGGGTTTTTCATTGCGAATCTTTTGACATATAGATTGCTGAATTTCGTCGGGTTTGATTTCGGTTTACTTTTCGATCTACCTTGATTTGCGTGCCTATTGTTTCGTGTGATTTTTGCAGAATTGTTTGAACTTAGTTGATCAAGTATGCTTAGGGATTATTGTGCTCTGATTTAATGACATTTAAACGAGGATTGCTATGCTTAATCGATGATTCTAGTGCAATGTTGACTTTTGTGTAGTGTCGGTTTGACCTCGGAATTATAAACTTATCTGGCTGCCCGGTTCATGTTTACATGTGCTTACTGATTTTTTACTGTTCTTGAACCTCTTATTATGCCAACTGATGTCTTGTTCGAGAATTGCTATGCTTAATTGCCAAATTTAATAAGGTGTTGACTTTTTTCATGTATGTCGGGTTGACTTTGTCTGTAATGATGTGCTTATGCTGCCCTGTTTATCCTCATGAATACAATTGGTTACCAGTTGTTAGATTCACTTATCCCCACTCGGTTTTCCTCGTTTCTAAGTGAAATTAAGTTTTTCGACCAAGTGTGGGGTAAGTCGTCAGTTTGACTAATTTGGTTTCCAAATGTTGTTATATCTTTTAGGAACAGGAGTAAGAGGCCGAAAGTCGCACTCAGTGGTCCAGGATCCACCTCTGCCGCTCCCGATACCGGAGAAAGCTCCAGAGCACCCGCTCCCATCACTCCTGCCATCCACGATCCTCCACCGGCCTTCCCGAACCGCCAGGGGTACCACATCGTCATTGCCAGGATGCCGGAGCACTTTTTCCAGTGATACCAGAGGATCCAGCACATACCTGTGGCTAATGTGACACCCCTCTCCCTGAAGTGTATCCGGGAGTTTGATGAGGAGTGCTTCAACAACGTCTCTGACTCTCTCACAGCTGCAGGACTTCTGGAGCTGACAACCATTGCGGATGACTTCCCGCCTGTCGCCCTCCAGGAGTTCTAGGCCACCTTCGAGCTGGACACCCACACGTTCCAGACATCATCAGAGGGTCATCTCCTTCTACCTCGGTGGAGTGCATAGAGACTTCACATATGATGAGTTTGCCGATCACCTCGGCATTCCACATGAGCACTATCACCTCCACCACCTCAGCTAGGGCGACAACAAGGCCAGAGGCCCGAGCTATGACGCACTCCGGAGCAGCATCACAGGAGTGCCTGGTGCTCAAACTATGGACCACAACACATCTGGTTCGGTCTCTCACCCTCTCTTCAATTTTGTTCATGCTGTTTGGCGTAGATCTCTGTTGTTTGCTCCAGAGAAGGATCGCCACCACATTAATCGAGAGGAGCTTCTCCTCCTCCGAGCTATCTATGAGGGCTACCCCCTCCACCCAGGAAGGGTTCCTGCTCACTTATTCCACAAGAAGACCACACCTGCAAGACGTCCACCCTTCCTCCTCAGCGGTAACTTCATTGGACGTCTCATCACCAACCTTGGCCTCAACCAGGTATGGGGACCTGAGGTTCCGCGCCACCAAGTATACACCGTCGGTGCCGCCCTGACAGTGGAGTATGACGTCCAGCTGGACGTCGGTCCTAGAGAGTGGGTACCTCCGCCTCTTTACCAGGGACTCGACTCGAATGAGGAGGATGATTCTGAGGAGGATGAGCCCCAGACAGATCCGGCAGTTCACCACCAGATACCCCACAGCAGCCCCCTGCGGGGTTTGCACACCAGCAGCAGCCTCACCATCAGGAGCCTCTGCAGATGCCTCCCGATGACTACGGGGAGCTGCTCATCCAGATCCGAGGTTGGCAGATCGGCCACACCGCCACCCAAGATGCCCGTTGGATTATTACTCAGCAGCACATGCGCCAGCAGAACACCAGATACGTGGCGAGTTGGTGTGGCAGCAGCGGATCGAGGAATTCTGGCACATTCCCCCGCCACCTCCAGCACCTAAGGAGTGATCAGGTTGTATTCTCTTCCTTTTTCTTCTTTTTATTTATTCTTTTCAGATTTCGGTCCAATTTTATTCTATGTGGATCCGGGACACTTGTCTCGGTTTCCTTTTGATCTTTTGTTTTTTTTGTTTTGTAGGTCAAGTTTTGGTAGATTCCCTTCTCGCTCCAAAGCTCCATGATCATCCCCTAGACCAACCATCTCGGTTCAGGTTCTTCTATTTCTCTCTGCTAAGTTTGGTCCATTGAGGAATATGTCCGGTTTAAGTGTGGGGTAGGGTATATAAATTGCATGATCTTGACTTGCTTTCTGTGATCTCGTGGCTTATCTGATTCCTCTAGCTTAAAATTGCTCGATTCTTGACTGGTGATGTTAAGTTAGTTTTCAATTTTTCATAATGATGCTTAGACTGCTTAACCTAGAACCTGTAACCAACTTGCTTGCATCAATGCTAGATTTCCTGGTTAGAACATAAATTTTTATCACTCTTGTAGTTTTTCACTTTGATTGCTTGATAATGACTGAATCCGACTAGCAAACCAACTGTGAGCTTTTGATCCATTGCACATAAACTTGCAATTTCAATTCTTTTTTAGTGGCCTTCTCGTACTTTGAATGAGTTAGAATTTGCATTAGACCAATTCGAGACCACACGATGACACGAGTTCCAGGAGGATAGAGGCACTTAGTTGAAGCTACTTAAGCTAGATAGCCAACCTAACGTTAAATCCATTAGGTGTAAACCCTTGAGCTTGGCCCTTTTTTTGGTTTATACATTACAGCTAATCCCCATTTTTCATCACCCTATTGATCCCTTGCAGTTGTAGTTCTAGATTAGCCTACCGAAATTCGATTTTTGGTAACTTACCTATAGCCATTAAACAGGTGGTCTTAGCTATTATGTCCAGACGTGTAAACCCCTCTAGCAACTAAAAGAAAATAGGCACAAAGAAAAAAAAAGAAAAAAAAGAAAATTCAAAAAATCAAAAAGAGTATAAAGTTTCAAAGCTAGTAGTATAGTCAATAACTTTCTTCTCCCTACATATGGAAGAACGAAGTCAAAAGAAAATGTAAAGAAAAAGTCAGAAAAAATCAGAAAAAAGAAAATATGCAAAATAAGTGCTAGGTTGCTTGAGAGTATCATAGGACGAGCATACAGTATTCCAACCGTGTCTGGTTAGACGGTAGGAAGCCATAGGCTAGATTCGAGGGAAGTTAGTCGAAAGCTGCACCGCACCGAAGCCAATTCCATCATTCATCCCTTCATCCATCTCATTATAAACTCGTGTAGTGTAGGAATCGTTACAGTCCCTTGCAAAAGTCCTTTTGACTAGTTACTCGTGTCGTCAAAGTGGTGGAGATTGTGGTCAAATTGCAAAGTTATGACATACTTTGGTCGAGAAAGTGATTGAGAGCATAAACACGTCCCTAAACACAGAGTATGAGAGTTCCCTTGTACCAAATATTATCTGTGTGAGGAGTCTGGTCGGTTAGGTCAGAGTCGTGCATGATTTGTGTTTACTACTTGTTGTGTGCAAATAATTAGTGAGACCAGGTTGTTTGGTTGACGTGTAAGCATGTTGGGTCACCTGTTCTAGAAGTAGCAGTTTAATATTTCATTGTGATTGTTTGAACCTTAACTTAATCGATCGTGTCATTTGTGAATTTGAGTGCGTTCTAGTTCAGTTTGCTTGAGGACAAGTAAAGGTTTAAGTGTGGGGTTTTTGATGACACTCAATTTTACGTGCTTATCAACCACATTTAAGCTACATTTCCTTGCTTGAATCTCGGGTTTTTGGGTGATTTAGCATGTTTTCACCTAAATGCTCTAATTCATGTCATTTTGGTTACTTTGGCCCGTTATGGGTCTATTTGATGGTTTTCTAGTGCTTTTGAGAATGCACAGGTTTTTGCCTTCAAATACACAGCCACAGACGCAAAGGAACCTCAAGGAACGACCCGAGATCAATCCAGAAATCAACCAAATCAGAAGAAATTACTGCCCCGGCTGTAACTGAAGTTTTCGGCGAGAAGTCTGAAGTCTTCGCCGAAAACTATGCACGAAATTCACAGTCGAAGACAAGAGAATCCAGCGAAAGTGTCACCTGAAGTCTTCGGCGAAAACTCCCAAGTTTTCGCCGAAAACTAATTCCTTTTTTCGACTGGAATCCTAAACCCTATAAATACTAAACCGCGGCCACATTCAATATATACCTATTCCGTGGATTAAATTCCAGACTTTAAAGTTCGAGAGAGAGTTTAGAGAGTTCGAGGAGCCGGGAAGAGAACGTGACGCCATCCTTCCATCTCGGAGAACTCGGTGCTAGGAGTTGAAGATCCAAGAGATTGAAGCTTCACAGATTCGTCTGAAATTAGGTTTTACTGTTCTTCCTAGTTAAAGATGTATTATTTGTTTGTCTTTGATTCTTTTGTTTTGAATATGAGTAGCTAAACGCATAAAGCTTAGACTATATGAACCCTAAGTGACCCGGGGTTTTAAAGCGGTCACGGATCGGCGGTAATTAAATTCAGTTTCTTTTGCATGTTTGGTTTCTTCTTCATTGCTTTTGTGCTTATTTTCTAGCTTGATCACCTTGTTAAGATTCTAGTTAAGCTGAGGATAGTAGCGGACGTTTGCCTCACTTTAAAACACACAAATCAACAGTTAACCTATTCATTGGAATAATTTCTCTTTGTAGGAACCAGTTAGGGTTAATCCGCTTCAAGAGTAACTCATTAATCACTAGTAATCGCGCTAGTTAGTTTTCCGTCGCAGAAGCGAACACGGGCGATCAATTAATGTTGGGAGTTAGATCGGATAGAGCGAACGTTCGCCAGTCTTAAACCTAAGGGTCAGGAGTTATGGTCGTGTCTGAGAACTGAGAAAATAAGGATTGAAAACCGCTGGTTTTGTGATCGCCAATGTTCTGGTGATCTTAGGGGGATTCAAAATCTACGCTTGTCTGTCGTCTTGTTAAGTCAACCAATCTTTCAACTGTTTTCTGTTTTCATTTCTTATTTCCTGCTTTATAGTTTAGAAGTCGTGGAACTCACACCACGCACAACTTGTGTTAAACCTGAGTAATTTGCTTTCATATTTGAGTAGACGATTAGAAGAGACATGTGGAATACGATCTGCTTAGCTTATAGCTTAGTAGTTATTTGATTGCGCGCATTACAACGTTCATCACCTCTCTAGATCGGTACTAGTGCTTTTCCAGATCTGTACTAGTGCTTCTCCAGCTCTGTACTAGTACATATAAGATCTCCATTTTGCTATATTACATGCGTTAAGATGTTATATTTGTGTACTAGTGCACTAGGTGGTGATGCTCAGACAAAGCGACAGTGTTGGTGCTCTAACGAAGGAACGATGTTGATGCTTTACTTTTGAACGAAGATCTATTTTTGAAAATGACAGTTCTTTTTGTGGTTGATTTTTTAGGGTTTGTTGTGAAACCATAATAGTATTTATAAATACATTAATGCAGAAATTCACTTTTTCAGTTGACACGTCAACTTTTTGAGGATTTTAGAGCTCCTCCTCCATTTTAGGAATGAGAGTATTTTGTATAAAAATTCTTTTTGATAAACAAAAATTTTTATTCTTTTCTCACGAACAAGGATCGAACTCTCAACCTCATGGTTTAAGAGACAAAGTGAACAACCAAAAATGCAACATCTAATGATTGGAGTAGTTTACTATTTAATCAACGAAAAATTGCAGTGTTTTCAACGTAACAACAAGAAAACATAACTATAATGCTTTGTTTATTATATCCCAACAATTGATAACAAATTTATAATTTTTTACCAATATATGAATTAAATTATTATATATTAAAAATAAGAAATAAAAAGTAGAAAAAATTCAACCACACTTCTAAGTAATATAAATAAAAATAAATAATAATTATTTTCCTGTAAAATATTAACACAAAAAATCGGCCAATGGGCCGCTGATAATCTAGTTATAATTTATTAAGATAAAAATAAAAATAAATAATTTAAGTAATATGTTTGTAAAATAATATAATATCTAAGAATATAATAATCTAAATAATTTAAACAAATATAAATAATTTAAGTAATACGTTGGTAAATTATATGTAATAGACAAATTAAAGCATGTTACATTATTTGACACGTTGGTTGATAATGCAACTAAATTACACCCAACCAGAACGAGTAACGGTCACAAATGTCATGATCATCAACAAAACCAACATAATGAGTTTGGGTATGAGAAAGAGCACAAATAATTATATTGGCTAGTACTCAAAAGGATACTCAATGGAACTGCATGTCAATGAAACTTAATTTGTTCTTTCTGGCAAGATCAAACATCATTGAGGGTGAAAAGAAAGGAAGTAAACTTCATATAAGTTCCCCATAATGTAATTTTGTGTTATGTTGAAGAATTATGAATTAAAGATGAAACCAACTCGGATTAGGTAAAGTGCACGAGTGGTATACATAATTAGACAATAAAGAAGCCATGTGAGATTGGGTAGATTCAAATCCAAAATTGGGGGGTAGCAAATAGCAATAGCATAGCATAGCATAGGCAGCAGCAGCAGCAGCAGCACTTGTGGGGCTGGGCCAACATCAAGCGAGATAGGGTCCAGTACGTAAGTACAATACACAGAGATAAAAAAAAAAATAATAAGTGCAACTAAGGCAGATAGATAGAGAAGTCATGGTTGGTTTTTGTTTCGTTTGGTTCCTTTCTTTCTTTCTTTCTTCAGCAATAACCATTAACCAACAATAGAAAGTTGATGTATCCATTTGCACGTTACCCCCCTCGTGCCCATATCTTACTACTAGTACTAAGTCCTTTTTGGTACGTACCATCTCTTTTCTTTTTCTTTTTCTTTTCCTGCTACCTCTTCACAATTGACAACTACCCGACCTCCCAATATTTATTCCTTTTTTTTTTTTTTTTATTAACATGGCAACATCTAAGCAGGTTCCACCTACTAATTTAAAGTATAATTCTAAAGATCTTATCATATCATAACAAAACTTTTTCATGGATTATTTATCATATAAATAAATTCTACTAGTTATACTTATTTATTTTTCTGAGCTAGCATGTGACTGACACGGATACCTCCTAACACACTAACTGTTAACTATATTAAACCACATGCACCTCACTAACTTAAGTGGCTAATTATTCATTTAATGATGGACTAAATATATACACAATTCAAAAAAGGTTACTACACTTTCTTCCTTATTAATAAATACTCTGCAATTTTGTAAGAATAACAGTAAAACAGTACAATTTTAAGCATGCAATCATACAAGTTATAGCACACATAACTTTTCAGTTTTTTATGATATTTGTCATTATATTTTATGAACTAGCAAAATGGTTAATTACTTATCTTTGATTCTACTATTCAAATGAACGAAATTTAAATATCAAATATATCTAATACTACACTATTTAACTATTTATTTTTTGGTTAATACACATCCCTCCTACTAGGCAAAGTACCAAAGATACACTTCTAATATATTCTCAACCAAATCAAACCCTTTATTATAACACTTCTAACAAATGTATTTTTCTGTTAAGTTTTTCATCTATTTCCTATTAAATTTGTTATTTGAACCATTCTAGAATTATAGGATTCAACAATGATAACAAAAATTGTGAAAAAGTTTGCAGTAATTTTCACAGCTTGGATAATAATTTTGTGCGCCAAATTAAGAGCTATCGAGATAATATATGTACTTGGACAAAGATTTAACACTATGTAAAGAACTATTATGTTGCAATAATTGAAATAATTGGAACAAGCTTAGAACTGTTTATATTAGTGGACATTAACATGAATATTATTGTGAATGTTTGTGGTTAAAGTGTGTGGGGGAGAATGTTTATAGAGTGAGTGGAAAGTTGTTGACTCGATCTTGTATATATATATATATATATATCTTTGACCAATTAGAAGGGTTTGTTCGTGTTAGCATGTGGGTGACGACGGTTAAATAAATATTTATCGAGCCCTTCCCGATTTTCCTTCTTTCCGGAAATCTAATTATGTTGTTCATATATGCGATCATTTAAAAACTCTCTTGCTATTTCAAACTCCAAATAATATTTCAGACGTATGTTTATGATTTCAGTAATGACCATGTTGGCTTTAATAAGATGTATAATTCTATAACGTTTAGAGAACCTTGATTATTACAATGTAATAATATGTTAGTTTTAAGTTATCGGGATCCTTTCTATGTTTCTCTTCATTTTGAGCACGAAACACTAACTCCAAGCTACTCGTAAGGTTTTCTATAAGTTACATCAAATTAAAACAGAAGTTGCTTTCTTCTCGATGAAGTGAGTAGTTGATTCAGGTAATTAATTAAAAGTGGAACCAAAATGAGAATTAAAAAAAATCGTACCAGTTAAGAAATTTATCCTAATACCCATTTTCATATCAACCAATGGATTTCTATTTAATAAATTATAGGTATAGATTAGTGTCCTTATATAAGGACACTTAGAGGGTCCTCACATTAGTAATTGCCGTTTAGGTAGACCGTAGACATGATTTTATTTATGTTTTGTCCATGGTCTATGTTTTTCAATTTATGTTGTTATTTATGTTTTAGATAATTTATAGAATTTTATAATTATTTAATCCAGGAACATTTTAGTTAATCATTAAAAAAAAAATTAGGTATAGTTTTTTCACATCGCATGTGGCTACATACCTTAAACTTAGGTGCGCCGATTCTTGAACATTAAATCTATATGAAATAATAAATACTAACAATGAAATTGAAATCGCTAACGAGTATAATGCTTTCGGGTCAAAATAATAACTACTAACAACGAAATTGAAACCGAATTGATGTTTGTGGTGTTGGAGTTTCAATTAGCTTTTTCTATTTTCATTCGAAAAAAAAAATTCTATTTCACTTGGATGTTTAGATGGGTGATTTGGGAGGAGGTAATTTCAAATGTCTAGAGAATTTAGATAGCATTGGAATTAGGGTACCCTTGTTATTTGAAAAATAGAAGATTTGGAGAGATTGTTGAGTAGGAAATTCATAAAATAAAAAAAATTATTTCATTAAAGACCAAAATAGGCATATAATAATTATAGGGAAAATAGCACTTTGACTGCGTTGACTTTCCTCTGAAAAGGAGCTAGGTTTTCGCGTTCTCTTTACCGTCGGCCGCTTCGGCCGGCGCTTTCCTTGGTCGCCGTTCAGGTCCCATACCTGTTTGGTTCTTCTTTCTCCGGTTCCCTTTTCTTTTAGCTTCCTTTTCATGTCATCTCCTTCTGTTACTCCGGACGACGCGAAGAGCTGGGTTGGCCTCTTTGGGGTTCCGCGGGATCTCTCGCTTCAATTCGTGGAGCCGAAGGTTGTCGATGGGGTCCTGCAGGTACCTAAATCTGTTCTTCTTGCTGGCCGCGCTCGATTGAACACCTGCTTAGTTGGGCAGTTCTCTGGTGTGGCGCCGAAGGAGAGAGATCTTCATCTCATTGCGAATCGCTTGTGGGGGCGTGATGGGATCTGCCGAGTCTCGATTCTTCCGGATAGTAACGGTCAACTGTTTCTTTTCCAGTTCCCGACAGTGGAGGTTGCTCGATGGGTGATTTCCAGTGGTCCGTGGCACATGGCTAATGTCCCGGTCGTCTTTCGTCGATGGGCACCAGGTATTAAGCCAATTCCGCGATTTCAGCTTTTGCACCGGTTTGGGTTCATTTGAGTCAAGTCCCGATTGATTTGAGGTCGAAGGAGTTCTTGAACATGATTGCTAGCATGTTTGGACAGCCTTTGAATATGGACGTCTCGGCGAGAATGGTTGTTGGTCAGGAAAAGCTGAAAATCTGTGTTCTGATGTCTGCTAATAGGCCCTTCCCTGTTTCATTGCCTATATCTATTGAGGGAGGTAGTATGCTGAATATAGGTGTGGATTACCTTAACATGTCGAGTCTTTGTTCTTAGTGCAATTGTTTTGGTCATGAAGCTGGTAATTGTGTTGGTGGGGTAGTCGTTACTCAACGGTTTCAGAAGCGTGCCTCCGAGGTAGTACCTCAAAGGCCTCTGATGGTCCAAGGAGTGCTTCCAAGGGGAAAGCTCAAGGAGTTCCCATCCCGGTAACTCCGGATTCCGTTGAGCAGGTTGTGGAGCAGTTGCCTAAGGAGCAGGCTGCAAAGGCCTCTAATGGTCATGTGGTCACTCCGAAGGTTACTACTCCCGAAGTTCCAGTTGGGGCTTCAACAACCTCGCGACAGCTATTTGATGATTCAGGATTTCAGAAGGCTAAATCTACAATCAAAGCTGCTTGTCAGCCCATGATTCCTTCAGTTGTGATTGTTGGTAATGCTTTTGGTGCTCTAAGTTTAGAGAATGTTGAGGAGGGTCTACCGTCTATCCCCAAACGGAAAACGAGGAAAAGAAGAGGTAAGGGTGGGGATGGCGGGGGTGTTCCCACCCCATCTGAATGAATATTTCAGCATGGAATGTGCGGGGGCTAAATGACCCCCGCAAGCAGGTTATGGTGCTTGATCATATTAAGGCCCATAAATTGGATGTAGTTGGGATTCTGGAAACTAGGGTTTGTAATAGTAATGAAGCTGCCATTTACTCTTCAAGCTTTGGTCAGTTTAGTTTCTTTGCCAATTCTCTTTACTCTGATTTGGGCAAGGTTTGGGTTTTATGGAAGAAGGATCTAGTCCTGGATGTTAAGTTTGCTAACGACCAATGTGTATGCTGTGAAGTGACTTACAGGGCTAGTAAAGTCTTCATTTCCTTTGTTTATGGTTCCAATAATGAGGAGGAAAGGAAATCTCTCTTCAAATTTCTGCTGCAAAGAGTGATTCAAGGTTCTCCATGGATTGTCTTGGGGGATTTCAATGCTATTAGAATCCCCAGGACGGTTCTAATAACCCTAGTTTCTCTTCCAGTATGCAGGATTTTAATGAGTTTATTGATAAAGGTTATCTGCTTGAGGTGCCTTATTATGGTTCATTCTTTACCTGGACCAACAAGCAGTCTCCCCCTATTGCTTGTCGTTTGGACCGTGCTCTAGTGAATGCTGATTGGTTTGCTTCCTTTCTTCATTTTAAGGTTTCTGTTTTGCCACCGATGTTATCAGCTCATGCTGCTATCTTGATTCAATTGGATGTTACCATCAAGTCCTTTCTGAAACCATTCAGATTCTTTGACTTAAGGGCTACTCACAAGGATTATCTGGATTGTGTTAAATCGGTGTGGCTTGAATTCACTCCTGGTGACCCTATGCTTAGATTATTCAGAAAGCAGAGGAAATTAAAGGGTGCTCTAAAAAGGTTTAATTCTGATGGTTTTAGTGATATTTCAAAGAGACCAGTTTGGACTTAGTTGCTATTCAGACTCAGCTCCTCTCTAATCCTTCAGAATCTATGATGGCTAGTGAAAAGCAGGCAGTGGAAAAGTTAACTGTCTTCCAAAAAGCTGAGGAGTCTTTCCTTTCGACAAAAAGTTCGTATACGAAGTGTTTCAGAAAGTGACTCTAATACTAGCTACTTCCATCGTTCTGTTAAGGTACGTACGGCTTTTACTACCATTCGGCAAATTCAGTCTGACTCAGGGGATACTCTTACTGATCCAGACCTTATCGTTAGTGAGTTTGTCAGCTTCTATAAGGGTTTGTTGGGAACAGAGGATACTTCAATTGTCCCCCCTACAGTTGATTCTCTGAAAAATATTCTTAACAAGTTTCTTTCACATGACCACTGCATTTTGTTATGCAAGGATGTCACTAGGGAGGAAATACGTAATGTGATGTTTAAGATGGATGGCAACCGTTCTCCAGGTCCAGATGGTTACAATGCAACATTTTATAAGTGTACCTGGGGGATTATTGAGGAGGATTTTGTGGAAGCTATTCTAGAGTTCTTCAGCACTTCTAGAATGCTCCCCGAGTTTAATGTTACATCATTAACTCTCATTCCCAAGGTTGCTAATCCATCTCAGGTCCGTGAGTACCGTCCTATTTCTTGTTGCTCTTTGTTCTACAAATGTATTGCAAAGCTCCTCTCTGTTAGGATGCAGTTAGTCCTCCCGGATATCATTAGTGATTCTCAATCAGGGTTTGTTAAGGGCAGAAAAATTGTTGATAACATTCTGTTGGCTCAAGAATTAGTTCGAATGTATAGTCGGGCTGGAGTTTCCCCTCGTAGCACTATCAAAATTGATCTTATGAAGGCCTTCGACTCTGTACATTGGGGTTACCTATTTAACATGCTGCTTTGCGATGGGTTTTCCTGATAAATTTATTGGCTGGCTTCGTGCTTGTGTGGTTTCGGCTTCTTATAGTGTTTCTTAAATGGTGGCCTTCATGGGGTTTTCCCTGCAAAAAAGGGTGTGAGGCAGGGGGATCCCCTTTCCCCCTATCTCTTTGTAATTGCAATTGAGGGGTTATCTAGGCTGCTTGACATTGAAGGAGTAAATAGAAGGCTTCCCTTCCATCCTCAGTGTTTGAAGCTGAAGCTCACCCATCTTGCTTTTGCTGATGATATGATGATCTTCTCCAATGGAAGTGTTTATGGTTTAGAGGTCATCTTTTCTGTCTTTGGGAAATTTGCAGGTTGGTCAGGTCTCAAAGTGAACCCAGCTAAATGTGAAATTTTTAGTGCAGGTGTGCTCTAAATCATATGAGTTTATTTACTGGTTTTAAGCTCGGTTCTCTCCCCGTAAGGTACTTAGGCCTGCCTCTAATCACTGGTAAGCTCTCCCTTCGAGATTGTGATGGACTTATTCAGAAAATCACCATGAGAATTAGGGGTTGGTCGGCAAAAACTTTAAGCTTTGCTGGTAGACTGCAGTTGATAAATGCAGTATTACTTAGTTTGTCTCAATTCTGGATGAGTGTGTTCCCTTTGCCTCTGAGTGTTATTAAAAGAATTCAGCAGTTATGTGCTTCTTATTTATGGGAGGTGATGACTCTTCTGGTAAGAAAGCGAAAGTAGCTTGGGCGGATGTTACTTTTCCTACACAAGAGGGAGGATTAGGGCTGAGAGACATGAAGAAGTGGAATCAGGCTCTAGTTTTTCGTCTTCTTTGGATATCTTTTCTTGCCAAGGGTCTATTTGGGTTGCCTGGCTTCGACATTACAGGACTAAGGGGAGAGACCTTGCTACTCTATCCACAGGTTCAGGTTCTGGGTGTGGAGGAGGCTCCTTAAGCATAGGATCTCTTTCCTTAGTCACTTCTCTTTTGATAATGAAACACCTAGATGGGATAATGTTTCTTATCCAAAGATGAAGGTCTCAATCATATGGGATCTATTCGAGCTAAGCGTCCAAAGGTTCCGTGGTTCCAGTTTGTTTGGGGTTCTGGAAATAGGTCGAGCAACAGTTTCATTGCCTGGCTATATGTTCTTGGTAGACTGTCAACCAAGGATCGGCTGATTAAATGGGGAATTGCTGCAAGTCCGGGGTGCTCCTTTTGCAGTGCTGGTCATGAATCTCACTCACACTTATTTTTTGAGTGTGATTACTCTTTGTCGACCTGCAGGCTCATCCTTGGTAGATTAGCAAATGATTGGGTGGATTTTCTTGTAGCTGGGTTTGCTGTTTGGTCTTCGGTGGTAGCTCATATCTGGAGGGAACGGTGCATTCGGACCCATGGTGGGACTCCAACGGTGGCAAAGGATCTAGCTAAAGTAATCCTCAAAGAGGTTGCTTTTCAAGCTTTAGGCAATGGGAGTTTTTCGGCTGCCATTGCCTCTTTTGGTTTCTCTTTAACACTTTGATTTTGTAAATGTTTTATAGTTACTGGTACGATTGTATTCGTCACTTTGAGGGTCGGATCAATTGATCGCCTCCACTTTTGGAATGAAAGAAATTATTCATCCAAAAAAAAATATAGGCATATAATTAATTCTCATACCAATTTTCTATTTTTAACTCGGAGGAAAATACGTAAAAATGTCATCAAATCTCTTTCTCCATCTGCAAATTTCCACACCAGTTTCCCACCGAAACAACCCTGATAAATTTCTCATTAGTGTTATCTATAATTTCAAAATTTCTTCCCACAGGAAAGAGTAGGTGAAATTCAGAGATCTGTAATGGAAGTTTTTTTTTTTAATTATTAGCTCCCTAAATCACATTTCTACGTACAAAATAAATCATAAACAATCTGCAAATCAAGGGTTTTGAAATAAAAAATTGCATCTTTAGCGACTTGAATTTGTATCTCCAAGGCCCAATCGAAATCCAAAGCTCATATTCACTGTAACAAATTCTCGTCCCTGCAACTGCTAATTGGGCTGGAGCCCTGTTTGTACTAGGGATTGCAAGCCGCTGAACCTGATCCAGTCTGCAAATATGACAATACCAATATGTTCATTGTCATTGATTTCATCTAACATTAATGACAAATCTTAAATCTATTGTGTTGTGTAGTATCAATTTCTTCATATTGTAAAAAAAAAAAAAAAAGATAAATGGGATCTCAAAATATTATGGTGTTTAGTAAAGGATTTTGATGATTTTAACAAATCTGTTTGTTACTATTCAAAATATAAGAAAAAAATATTAAATATTAAAATTCAAGAATAACAACATTTGACAATCATTTCACATTTATTGTATAATTTCTTATATCTCTTTGACTCATTTTGTATATAAACATTCTCCATTATGTGTATTGTATTACCATCACAAAATGCCATATTTTATGTAGGATGAAACTCACATGAAGAATGAGGTTAGGTCAAAATTTAAGTAATATTTTGGGTAAATACACTCTCATGGTCAAGCATTTCATCTCGTTGACAATTGTGGCCAAGCCTATATCGAAAACCCAAAATAGCCAAAAAGTTAATGGAATAGTAAAAATTTCATTAAAGATAACGGATTAAAGTTTAAGTTATCAAGGAGAGCTTAGTTCGCATCGAAAATGAATAAAAATATTGACATGAGGAAAAAAATAACTAAAAATAGGAAATGAATTTTTTTTTCATTTTCTCCCCCTCCACATCGCATCTTTCTCATCTTTCTCCCAGCCCCTCTTTGCCTCTAGCCACCTCCCCCTCCCTGCCTCCCCTCTCTCTATCAGGCCGCCTCCCTTCTCTCTCTAGCCGATGAGAAGGAGGAGCGGTGTTGACGGTAGTGGGAGAGATGAGAAATTAGACCGAAAAGACTTGTATTTTCATAGGAGAGAGGATAGAAGAATACTTTTAATTTTTTTTTATAATGTTTAAGTAGGATAAATAAATAATTATATATACAAAAAATACATGGACAATGAGTTGGCATCATAAAATCCTACTTGTTGATGCCAACTAAGCTCTTCTTGTTGACTTAAACTTTTTTCGTTATATTTAACGGAATTTTTACTGTTCCGTCAACTTTTTGGCTATTTTAGATTTTCGATATAGATTAGGTCACAATTATCAACGAGTTGAAAGATTTGACCATGAAGATGTATTAATCATCATTTTTATAAAAAAAAAAACCCTAACATGTATTGTATTAAGCGTCATATGTTAAGCTTTCTTCTAATTTTATAGAATTTTTTATCCATTATTCTATAACAATTTGGTCATGGTTTTAATCTGAAATGTATATCAACACATAGACATAAAACCAACATATATCACAAAACTAGATTTGGCCGATTTTTTGTGTTAATATTTTAGTGAAAATTTATTTTTATTTAGATTACTTAGATGCCTCGTTGAATTTTTTCTACCTTTTTTATTTCTACTTTTTAATATATAATTTGTTATCAATTGTTGGGGATATGATAGGAAAAGTATTATAGTTATGCTTTCTTGTTGTTACGTTAAAAACACTGCTATGTTTCTTTGATTAAAGAATAAAATATTCTAATCATTAGGTGTGGCATTGTTTGGTTGTTTACTTTGTCTTTTAACCATACGATTGAGAGTTCAATCCTTGTCCATGAGAAAATAATTAATTTTTTTTATTAAATTGATTTTTATCTAAAATACCCTCATTTCTAGAATGAAGAGGAGCTTTAAAATTCTCAAAAAGCTGACGTGTCAACTGGAAAAGGGGATTTATTCTTTAATGTATTTTATAGATGTATAGTTATGCTCCCCAATCGTGAGATGGGATTATTGAGAGCAGACTATGTCGAAGCTAGGGGTAGACACCCCTGGTCCGAGCCCAGAGTCTCTTGGACACAAAAAGCTAAAATATATGTATTTTTTGTACAAAAATATATTCGATCTTTTTCTATTTTATGTATCTGATCCAGAGTTTACTAAAATCTGGCTTCGCAAGCCATGTATAAATATATTATGATAATGATACAGTTGAATAGTTACTAGTATATTAACAGTAAGTTGTGAGTGCTTACCACACAACCATGAACATCACTGCATCCACACAGTAGCTTCCCATTAAGTGTATCCAACGCTTGGAATGCTCCTCCTCCTTCACTTCTCTATTGCAAGAAAACCATTCAGCTCATCATCCAAGTTAGCTTCTGAAAGCAGAATAGAAAATCAAATTAAAAAACAAGGTTACTTTATAGTAGTCAACAGCTAGGAAATTAGCCCATCGATTCCCAGAAGCAGCCTCACAGGTTGGAAGCATCTCCATCAGATTCCCAGAGTTATCACCACAAGCAAGTTCCTTCATTGGAATTGACCTGAAGAAGTTCACCAACACCAATGACTTTGTCGTATCGTTCAGAGGCGACGATTCCCCTCTGTTTGGACAGCTCCCTTCCTTCATCCCTCCATCCCCATATTGGTTCTCAACCATGTAATTCCACTGATAAGCAATCCCTTCACTTTCTTCCTTTGATCGAACTGAGGTGAACACCAGCAGTCTATGGTTGTTGTTGACCATGTCACTTACTAATGGCCAGTCACCACCTGACTTGGGCATTTTCGAGATAGGGAACCAGTACTTGATTAGTCCAGCATCTGTGAAGACTTTGGTCAACCCCTTTTCAGCGTGGACATAGTCTTCCAAGATGATTGTGACAATCTCTGTTGGGTTTGCTGACATGAATGCCTCAATCTCCTTAAGATAGTCAATTGCTGGACCCTGTGTTTTCAATGGAGAAATGAAATTAAAACATGATGAAGAAATGAAAAGCAATGAGGAGATCAAATAGGAGAGTTTACAAAAGCAGTGAAATCATAGCATTTGCCACCAAATGAATGGCACATCCAGACATCGCCTTGGAAATCGTAGGTGTCAAGCATCAATGCTCTTACTCCATTCTGAAACAGAGCAAACCATAATACTAATTGAGTGTAAATGAAGGTTCTTAATTTAATTAAATGAATTTAGAAACTTACATTAAGTTGATGAGTGATGCTGTCTTCTTGATTGGTTTCTGTGAGGCGAGGTATGGGAGTGTGTTGTGGGTATCCATCTATTGCAAATGCATTGTGGGTTGTTAAGAATGCGTACTTGTTGAATGGCAGAGAATTGTTCTGTTTAAGAATCATGTGACCATTTGTTACAACATGAACAAGTAATCATATGACTTTTACGAGGTCCCATTACTTTTCAGTATAATTGCCTAAAACCTGAAAAGATGATTGGCACGAAGCACACACCCAGGGCCAACATCCTTTCAGATTTTGATGATTCCTTCTTTTTAGGAAAAATATATATGCTGTTTTTTATTAAATTTTTTCATATGAGGAGAAGTCTAGCAACGAATTGCATTTCTAACATTCTAAAATATTTGCTATCGTGGACCAAAAAAAAGAGTTCAAGCCCAACATATATTTACTTTAAAGTGTTATTATTAGCACACAACATATTTATCTGTACAAGAAAATAAACATTTGAAGTTACGTTTTTGTCCTGCTAGGCTATATAGATACATCACCCAAGTTTTTCCAAAATAAGTCAGAAGGGTGGATGATAATGCCCCCCACCCCACCCCACGGTAAAAGCCAAAAGGTCATACCTTGTTGCAAAAACAACAAATTGAACGTTTTATGAAATAATAATAAGGCCTAATACACAAATTTAGTCAAATTTTTTCGAGTAATGTCAAATCTAGCCAAACCTATTATCGTGACACTAATTCGGCCAAACCTAAAATAAATGAGTCAAATCTATCCACTCGACAGGTTTGACCGCTAACGGTGACAGTCCCTTTCCGCGAAGACGTTAGTTGCGCCAACAAGGATGCCACGTACGCCGATTCTTGTGCCAGTAGGGATGCTACGTACACAATTAGTTGGATTAATAGGGATGCCTTTTACGCACGTGGGACGGTGACCTTCTTTAGGGTTAAATATAAAGTAAGTCTGGAGTTTCTGCCTTCGACGAC
The DNA here is from genome assembly GCA_034768395.1 of Linum lewisii. Taxonomy (NCBI): domain Eukaryota; kingdom Viridiplantae; phylum Streptophyta; class Magnoliopsida; order Malpighiales; family Linaceae; genus Linum; species Linum lewisii. The sequence continues at coordinate 49,646,246 of CM068300.1, read as the reverse complement.
AGTGTCTGCCCGCCGTCCCCACTCTGGAATTTGCATCGAAGGCTTTGTCATCGCCGGCACAACTCTTGACTTCGCACTGAAAGATTCCTCGCCGCCGTCCCAACTCTGGCTTTTGCCTTGCACCGATTTGCATCGTACCTGCCCGGTGAGACCTCTGCCTGATTTGTTTCTGTTTTGGCATTCCCTGGGGTTGGCATCCACAGTCGTGTTCGAGATGGCGTTGCTCTAGTTCCTATTTGGCACTCTTAACTACCTGTTTTCGTAATTTAGCGGTGTTCCTCGATGTGGGTTTCCAATTTAGTTTGTTGATATTCATGATCTAGGGTTTCAATGGAAACGCAAGGAGGATCGAGTTCCGGAAGCGCGGCATCGGCGGTAGTATCCTGCAAGCACAACAATCCATGTGCTATTAACACCTCGTGGACCGGCAAAAACCCGGGCCGTAAATTCTACCGCTACCGCCATTGGAAGGTAGGGTTCGTTTGTGTTCATTTCGGCACAATGTTGACAAAGGTCGTTTTTTGGGGCTGAAACTTGTATTTCAAAATAGCAACAATGATTGCGGTTTTTTCAAGTGGGTTGACGCTACCAGCAGCGGAGATGATGACCTCATTGCCAGCTGAAGAGGGAGAAGTGTGCTTTGGAGAGAAAAGTATATGTGCTGGAGGAGAAGGTGGCTAATATGAAGGTTAAATCTGTGCGGCGGAAGGAGCAACTTGATGTTATCCACGAACGAATGGCGAATATGCTCGATGAATGCGTTGCGTTGATGTCCGAGGTCCGGATAGTCCGAGAAGTGTTGGCTACGCTAGAGCGCTGTGTAGCTTACGGATTCATTGTAGTAATCACACTTCTTGTCTTTGTCCTGTACTCAATCCACACTGTGTAGCTAACATCCCTCATTTATGGGTTTATGTGTTGACGATATGACATAATCGTCTCTGTCGCGCTAGTACGATTGTAGTACGAAGAACCCTAAATCCCCAAAATCAGTAAACCCTAAAAACGTCCTTGGAAATGGTACAACGCTTTTGGAAATGGGGCGCTACACCGCAGATCGAGGGTTTGCAGTTCCTGTCGTTCCACAGCCTGGTCAGTCCGTCGAGGGAGCTCTCGCGGTCATAGGATTGTCGAAGGACATTTTAGAGAAGCAGATGAGAGAGAGATGGAAGGTCGGAATGCTCTAGAGCCGGTAAATTTTGTGTTAGTGGGTTAAAATTACCCAGCGGTAATAATTGGGACGTGTAATGCCACGTGGATTCGAAGGAAATATCTATTTGCCAACTCAGGGCGGACTAATTAATAGTCGTTAACGGAGCGAAGGACAATTGGACGAAAAAAACCAAACTGTCAGTTTTCGGTTTTCCAATAGGTTTGGCTAGATTTGACATTTCTTGAAAAGGTTTGGCTAGATTTGTGCATTAGGCCTAACAATAAAACCTATAAATTTATTTTATATTGTTTCAAAATAAATTATTCCGCCTAGAATACCAAATGTGGGCTCAGGATCCGGCTCCAACCCTTCAAGGGTTGGACCGGTTCCAGCCAAAAACTGGAGGGGCAAAATTGAAATTTTAAAAAAGTCAAATTAACCTAATACTATTTCCCTTCTCCTTCCCCTTCACCGAGCCGCCGATTCCAATCAGAGGTCTCCGTTCCAGTTCCTCTGCCGACGTCCTCCCTCACTGCCTCATCCCGCTGTCGTGGTTCTATCTTTCCTCCCCAATCGTGATGAATAGAGAAGGCTGAGCGATCGGCATCGGAGATTCACCGTGGGTCTGAATCGGAGACAAGATCCGATGCTTGAGATCTAAAAAAACGCACTCTCGCCTCCCCTCAACACCGCCGATAGCGGCATCTTCCCCGTTGCCGAGTCTACGGGGCAGGTGATGTTTATGTGACGGCGGCAAACAGAGCATCGAGGACGGCGGATCAAAGGTTGAAGACGACTAAAACAACTATTTAATAATTCTAAAAAATTACAATTTAGTCACTCTATTTTTTATTTAGTTTGGTTCTTTAGTATTAAACTTTGCAATTTTAGTCACTATGTTTTATGTTGTTAACATGATAACTAGTTAACTTGATTGGTTAACTAGTTAACAATTTGATAACTACTAATTATCTACTTATGAGTAAAAAAATCAAGTTAACTAGTTAACTAATTAATAGTAAAAAATCACTGGAAAAGTAGTTAACTAGTTATGTCAATCATTAACTAGTTAACTCGATAAGTTGATTAGTTAATAACAAAATAACTAGTTACTAAATTTGATAACTAGTTATCAAATAAATTTTTCATTAACTAGTTATCTAGATGTTATCTAGTTATCAAATAATCTCGTTAACTAGTTATCCAATAATCTCGTTAACTAGTTACCCAAACACGATGTTAAAAAAATAACTAGTTATCAAGTAAAAAAATTGTTTACTAGTTAATTGGGTAAAAATAACATAACTAGTTAAATAACCTGTTAACAAAAAAACTTGTTAAAATTTTGATTATATGATTATTAGTTAACTAGTTATCAGGTTAAAATCTGTTAACAAGTTATAAACGTTGTTAACTAGTTATCAGTTAAAAACCATGTTAACTAGTTATTAGTTAAAAAACACTGTTAACCAGTTAACTAATTTTTTAAAAAAGGTGTTATCTAGTTATCAATAAAAAACAGTGTTAAGTAATAAAAAACATTGTTAACTAGTTATCAGTTTAAAAACGATGTTAACTAGTTATGAATAAAAAATATTGTTAACTAGTAATCAGTTAAAACACTGTTAACTAGTTAACAGCAAAAAATGTATTAACTAGTTTCTTTTCAAAGCAAAAAAAGAGGTTGTCGGAAAAGTCGTCGGTGACGGAGGCCGATCACAAAAAAAAATGTTAACTAGTTAACTAGGTAAAAACAACATAACTATTTGATAACCTGTTAAAAAAATCTCATTAAAATTTTGATCATGATGATTGGTAAACTAGTTATCAGTTTACAAGGTAACTAGTTACCTAGCCATGATAACTAGTTAACTAATTCAGTTATGGTTTAGTTAACTTCGGATAACCTGTTATGTAATTTTGTTAACAGGTTATCAGATACATGTGAACAGATAGTCATTAGAGACATTGTTCTCATAATGTATCGCATACCATACAATGCGTTGAACCGAAGAAAGCAACGTATGATTTATGTAAAATTTAGTATGTCAAAAAAATAATAGAACTGAAATTTGAGATGTAGATTAGGGCCAAAATTATTTTTTCATTATTTAATAAAAAATATATTTATTAATCATCAGAAATTTAATTAATTTAGATCTTTTGTAGTATTGTATGTCTAATCTATGCTATTACTTCCTACAAAATTAATTATTATTGTATGATTATGTCATTTAATCATTACTCCGCACATATTAATATGAAACTGTTATTTAATCAGTTAAGCTACTTGTCTCAGATGTTAAGTGTGTGAATTTTGATTTTGAAGACTAGGGTTCAAATCTTGGAAGTTACAATTTTAATTTCACATTTAAAAATTTTGTAAAAATCAATAGAAATATGCAGAATTGGGCCAGCCGAAATTATGGTTCACCTGAGTAAACCGGTCGGCCGGTTTGATATGAAAAATCGAATTAAAATTTGTGTGAAATGTCTTAAATATCCCTAACAATCTAGACCATTGGATTGGTAAAAAAGTCAGAGGGTGATCTAATGGTTGAAAAAATACTAGTATATAGTTAATTATTTTATTAAGTTATTTTCCACCGCAAATCCCACTAATCCATCCATTAATTTTGTGTATAAAATTAGTTGGCATACACACACGGTTGTCCAATAAGACGATATGTTTTGCCACGCAACGCAACACCCATCCCCTTACGGTGTGGGGTGGGGTCTCTCTCCGTGGACTGACTACCGTAGCCAAAGTGATTCCAAATTCACTCAACCCAAGATTGAATTAATTATAAGACTATGAATTGAATTGAATTTAGTAAACTAACCAGGATCTGGAACTGATTAGTGGCTATTGATCTAACACACCTCGACCCTGACGACAACTTCACCAAGCAGCTGAAGCAGTACAGTCCACCTCCACAATCTTTGTCCGATGAGCAAGCCTCCCCTTCCTTGCATTGTCCGTCGGAGCAACCATAAGCCGGCGAAGAACACAAAGTAGCCACCAGTACGCCCGCTCCGATCATCAACAACCACCTGCTGTTTCTGTTGTTTCCGATCCAGCAACTACCCATCGAATCGATTTTAAAGTTGCAACTCTTCCCCTGCTTCTCGATAGAGCTTTGGATTCAGGGGCAGGGGCTATGCTAGCTCTTTTATAAGAGGATAGATTATTTCTTTTTTCCTATGCGAGCGAGAAAGACAGGAGCTGCGTTCATACCAACAACAATTTGGCGTGTAAGAGTTTCGAATGTATTACCATGAAAATTAAAATCATCGTCATCATAATACGGCAAGTTATTGAAATGAATTCAATTCTGGTGATGCAATCAAGGGAATGGATTTTTCCATTTTGGCCTAATTAATTATTATTTATGATGAATATGAATACTGAATTTATTGGGCGGATTTCGGATAATTAATTCTTCTAGGTTTGTATTGAAATCAATCATTTATGTTCATATATATGAACACTAGCAGGAAAGGATGGCTTATTATAATTAACCTTTGATTTGTAACCTACTTGTCATTAACATATAATGCTTGTACCAATTTGGTCATTCCGTCAATTCTCCATCCACATTTTCCGTTAAGTGCTGATATCAGCATGCCAACTCAACCTTTTTTCCACATCACCTCCATGCCACGTCACATAATCAACTCCTCACTCAACCCAACTAAACCAACCAACCCAAACCCACTACCCAGCCATCTAAATCCATCAACCTGTCTGTTCATCTTCCTCTGTTTCCTTCTTCTTCCCAGTTTCAGTCTCTGAAATTAAACCACCAGCTAGAACACCTTGGACAAAAGCATTAACAAACAACAACATTGTGAATACGACGAAATTCAAAGGAATTCAGGGAAAACTGCGGGCACACCTCTTCTTTCGTTTGAGGGCGAGGACTACGGCTACCGAGCTGGGACTGAGAGAAAGTGAAGAAGAGGACAACGACCTGGAACGAGAGAGAGAGAGAGAGTGAACGCACCAGAGATCTAGAACGCGAGCGGGAGCTGGGGCGGGATCTGATCCTGAGGAAGAGCGAGACGCGATCTGACCTCGAAGATCCATTACCAGACGGCGGCGAAGGGTGGCCTCGAGATGGTTTCTCCATCAGAATCAGATAATTAACCCGTTTCTTTGGAAATCCAGAACACTACTGTAATGAACGAACAAAGTTAAATCTTACAACGATTGCAAGGATTCCTATTTTTCTAATCATAGTGTATAGATCTGAGTGGGGATTAAGTTGCTTATAGGCTAGCAAAAAAGTATCTTCATGTTCTGATTGCTTTTGCAGAGTTTCTTCTGAATCGGCTATGTCATCAAAGGAAATTGGTCCTTTGGGTCCTTTTCATATTGTTCACAACTTGAATGGCCTTCTCATGATTTTCAAGGGATGAGGAAAGGTTAATTAACTAGTGTTGGGTGTGTATGTCTCAGCTGGCTGCTGGTTTAATTTCAGAGATTGAAACTGGAAAGAAGAAGGAAACAGAGGAAGATGAACAAACAAGTTGATGGATTTAGATGGTTGGGTAGTGGGTTTAGGTTGGTTGGTTTAGTTGGGTTGAGTGATGAGTTGGTTAGGTGACGTGGCAAGGAGGTGATGTGGAAAAAAGGTTGAGTTGGCATGCTGATATCAGCACTTAACGGAAAATGTGGATGGAGAATTGACGGAATGACCAAATTGTTACAAGCACTATAAGTTAATGACAAGTAGGTTACAAATCAAAGGTTAATGACCAGTCTGTTACAAACCCCATACGTTAATGACCAAAATGGATAATAAGCCAGGAAAGGATAGGTCATCATCAACCTTGCAAGTATATATACTGACGAACATCATCTTTTAACATTTATTTTAAATTATTTATAACAGTATTTTATTTTAAATTGAGAAATATTATTTTATGTTCAGGGTTCAAGTTTTTTTTGAACGAGACAATCATCATTAAATTACCAAGAGCATCCTGAAACACTCAAAAATGTTGTTCGAAAGACAACGTGGCAAGAAAAAAAAAGGAAAGCTAAGCAGAAATTAAAGCTTCGACCCTGAAAGCTATGTGCCTAAGTATGTTAACTCTGTTGCCCTCACTCTTATTCCTAAACGGGAAAATGCTGATGATATTAGGCATTTTAGGCCTATTTCACTTTCCAATGTCATATATAAAGTGATTTTTAAGGTGATCTCAAATAGGCTTGCAGAGGTTCTGCCCTCTCTTATCAGTATGAATCATACTGCCTTTATTAAGGGAAGACATATAGAAGATGGCATCAGAATGGCCCATGAATTGTTGTGCAACTATAATAAGAAGGATGTTTCACCTCGATGTGCTATCCAGATTGATCTAATGAAAGCCTTTGACTCTGTGGAGTGGTCCTTTTTGAGGAAGCTATGAAAGTTATGAGATTTCCTAATGGTTTCATTGAGTGGATAAGTGCCTGTTTCAAAACTTCCATGATCTCTGTCAACATTAATGGATCTTTGAGAGGTTATTTCAAGGCTAAGCGAGGATTCAGACAAGGAGACCCTGTCTCTCCCTTCTTATTTGTGCTCTCCGTGGAAATTCTCAGTTGCATTTTTTATAAGAAAGCTAAGGAAGGAAGATTTCAAATTCATCCTCAATGCAAAGGTGTAAGTCTCACTCACTTAGCCTTTGCAGATGATTTATTAGTCTTTACCAAAGCGAATTGCAGTGCTGTTAAGGTGGTTACTGATGCTTTGAAGGAGTTCAAATGTATTTCTGGATTGCAGTTTAATCCTGATAAGTGCTTGCTTTATATGGCTGGAGTAAGTGAGGAATGTGCAGCTGATATTGTTCAGGAGTCAGGGTTTGCAAGAGGAGACCTTCCATTTCGTTACTTAGGCGTTCCAATGACTGCATGGAAGTTAAGACGTTGTGATTGCAAGCTTTTAGTTGACAAGATTACTGCTCGAGTTTCTGATTGGAAGTCTCAAAATCTGTCTTATTCAGGTAGAGTCCAGCTCATTAATTCTGTTGTTCAGGGAATTCTCCAATACTGGATGGCTGCTTTCATTCTACCTATCAGTATTATTAAGGAAGTAGAAGGAATCTGCAATGCTTTCCTTTGGGGCAAGGCTGATGGTGAGAGAGCAAAGGTAGCTTGGAGTAAGGTGACAGCTCCAAAAATGGAAGGTGGAGTTGGTATCAAAGATTTGAGAAGTTGGAATATTGCTAATGTGCTAAGGCACCTCTGGCTGATTCTGTTGAGAGCTGGATCGATATGGGTTGCGTGGATTAATTACTACAAGATAAAAAGAAAGGTCTTCTGGCAGCTGGAGTCGACTGCTGGGTCTTGGCATTGGAGGAAAATCTTGAAGCTGAGGGCTTTGGCACATGATTTCATATCTATGGATGCTGAAGGTGACCTTCTCTGGAATGGATGTATAATGCCAAAATTCAAGGTAAGCAAAGTGTGGAATGATATTAGGCCTAAGCAAACTGAAGTTGGCTGGTACAATAGTGTTTGGGGAGAGTTTTCTATTCCTAAGCACACTTTTGTGGCGTGGCTGATAGTTGCAGATCGAATTACCACTAGAGATAAGATTACTGCATGGGATCCTCTTTGTGTGAAGAAGATGCTGAGAGCAGGAATCATATTTTCAGAGGTTGCAAAGTTCTAAAATGATCCTCCACCATTTCTTTCCAGAACTGGACAGCTGCAGTTCCATTGACCTTGCAGAGGTTGGAAGATGGGGAATTGATGTTAGAGGTCAGCTTATGCAGTTGCTTTGGAGGATTACTATATCGAAGCTTTGGAGAGAGAGATGCAAACGGATTTTTGGAGACCTTAAGCATGAAAATGTGGGAGATATGATCCATTGTATTGAGAGGGAAATTAGGATTTATATGTTAAAAAATCCTAAGCTCCATACAATAGATATTGGTATATAGAGTTACTTTGTTTCTCTTTGTAGATTGGTAGTTCTTTTGAGTTTTAGTGTCTCTTAAACATTGTATTGGCATTCCAAGCTTTTGATGAATAAAAATTCCTCAATTCATAAAAAAAAATGCTTCGACCCAACCCGAAGCTAAACAACTATCTCTGGCTTTCCTCGCAACAACATCTGCATCAAGAGTGCATCTCGGCCACAGTGGCAAACGGAAATGCAGTCAACAGTCCCCAACTTGTGGACAATATCAACAAGAATTGCGGCACACTCCCACGGCCAATCCTCCACTTTCTACTTCAAATCTGTAACAAGGGTAAGGCAATCTGTAACAATCAGTGAGCAACCTGGAAATCTAACAGCTTCCGAGGCAGCCACCTAAAGCGCCCTCGCTTCTGCCACAATAAGAGCTCTACAAAGGAATTTCCCAGCCTTTCCATCGACTACGTGCCGATGGTGGTCATTGATAATAACCCCATATCCCGTCTGCTGGATGTCGCTTCGAAACGACCCGTCACACATAAATACCCTCTGGTATGTTCTTGATGTAGGAACACTGTTACGATTGAGATCCCGGGGGCTGAAAGGTTGGGGCTCAGGAAGTGTTCTTGCCGAAACCTAGTCAGCCATCTCAATATCAAACTTGATCTTGATTTGTTGGCTTGAGACAGTTTGGATGAGAACACCACATCATTTCGAGCCTTCCAAATGTTCCAACCACAAAAGCCACTTCGATAGCCGCTTGGGATTGGTTGACGTGTCAAAGATTCATAAACCACACTTTAAAAGTGACATTGGCAGGGGGCAAAACCAAACCTGGACAGCAAAGATCCCAAACCTGATTAATGGTAGGGCAATCAAACAGAAGATGCATAATGGATTCCTGAGGAAAAGAGCATCTCGGACATCCTTTTGAATTTGCACAATTTCGTTTGAAGAGGTTCTTCTTCGTTGCCAAGAGATCGTTGCAGCAACGCCACAAGAAAATTTTAATTATTAGAGGAACTGATAAGTTCCATAACCATTTCCATTCTTTCCGCGAGAGAGAAGAGCCCGATGTCAAAGGTTGTCGTCCTCACTGAATAGCATGGTAACAAGATTTCACTGAGAAAACGGGGTTGATTACCCAAATCATCACTGAACTATGGCCAAATAACCCACCAGTCACCGAACTCAGAAAAATTACCCAGTCATTACTGAACTTTGAACGATTATCCCATCAGTCACTGCCGTCAACGGACATCCAAAATTCTGTTAGTTTGCTTATGTGGACATGCCAACAGAGATTCCATGTCATCTAAAATCCACATCACCTCCTATCAATCTAAAACCAATCTCAAACACCCAACCATTACCCAACCCGATTTCTAATCCGATTACCCAATTCTTCTCCACTTCTTCCTTCTCTCTCTTCCGATGATTCGTTCCTCCTCGACAGCGTCGTCGTCCCCGGCGGATCTGATTCAGCTTCTGGAGTTTGGAGCTGATGTCGGGTCTCGCGGCGGATCTGGGTCGACGTCGTCTAGGGTTTCGGGAAGGACGGTGAGCCCTTTTCTTCCCCCTCCCAATTTCTTCCAATCCCTAGAAATATCGACGAAATCCCAGCAATGTTGAAGCAAATCTTCAGTAAAATCCCTAGAAAATCGACCAAATCAGGGAGACCCGATTTGAGCTCCGTCGATTCGCCTTCTCCGGCTTGATCCAATGGCGCAAACGCGAAGCAGAACGGCCCAAAGCGGACTTCTTCGGCAGTGTTTCCGTCAAGTGTTGTGGCTGGGATTGAGCCTCTGGTGCCGTTCAAGGATGTTCATAATGCGGAGAAGATGAATCTCTTTGTTAGCAAAGTAAGCCTTTGCTGTGTAACTTTCTATTTCTCTGATCCAACTAAACATATGCTAGAGAAGGATGTGAAGCGGCAAACTTTGCTTGAGCTTGTGGATTTCGTGGCTTCTGGGTCGATGAGGTTTACAGAGCTGGCAATTTACAGAGATGAGGAGGGATTGGGGGGAGGCTTTTGATGTGACTGAATGCTAGCCATGGAAGGACTGCGATGTGGAGCTGCTTCTTGCTTTCGTCATCTACCATTGTTGTCGGTGAGGATGTAAGCCATGGTGGTGCCGGCTCGGAGCTCGGTGGTGTTGAGTCCGGCGGTGGCAGCGATGGCAACGACGGAGAAATTGGTTGGGGATGAGTGAGGATGGTTTGGGTAAGTGGGTTAAAAAATTGATTGGGTAATCGGGTTGGGTGCTTGAGTTGATTTTGGGTAGATAGGATTTGACATGGCAGATTTAAATGACGTGGCAGATGACTTGTCATCGCCACGTAGGCAGACTAACAGAATTTTGGATGTCCGTAGACGGTAGTGACTGCTAGGTTATTTGGTCGAAGTTCGGTAATGACTGGGTAATTTTTCATAATTCAGTGACTGGCGGGTTATTTGACCATAGTTCAGTGACCATTTGGGTAATCAACCCCTGAGAAACGACCCTTTCGGTCAAAGTGCCAAAGTAACCTATCCTCGAGGGAGCGCGAACCAATCTGAAGCAAGAAAATAGATCGCACTGTGACTGCATCAAAGAATAAGCGAAGCTTCGGGATGTTCCAGCAGCGCTGAGGTTGCAGAATAAATCAGCAACCCTAAGAGACTCCACAGGATGAGGATGGCAGCAGAAGTCTTGAAAGTCCGGTAACCATTGTTCATCAATCCATGTATTTTCCCCATTACCGATATTCTTTCTGAGGCCGATCTTAAGCGCTTCCCATCCTTCAATAATGCTCGACCAAATCCATGAACCACTTGGGTGTCTTGCAGTTTGGAGAAAATCAGTGTTGCGAAAGTAACGAGCTTTGAGAACTTTGACCCATAAAGCATCCAGATTACACAAGATTCTCCACCCTAATTTTGCAAGCATGACTGTGTTGAAATCTTTGAAAGACCTGAAACCTAGCCCCCCACTCTCTTTGCTTCTAGCCATCCTGTCAAATTTGCACTAATGAATGGTTTTTTTTGCTGAATCACCCGACCACCAAAACTGACCAATCACCTGGTCAAACTTCTTGGTTAGAGTATTCGGAAGAACAAAACAGGAGAAGACATACGAGGGGATACCCTGTAACACAGATTTGATCATAACTTCTCTTCCTCCATGAGATAGAGCCACACTTTTCCATGATTGTGCTTTCCCATCAATACGATCCAATAGAAACTGAAATGTTTCCTGCTTTGATCTCCCCCATTCAGCAGGCATACCAAGATAAGTTCCAAGAGTCTTGTCCAAACTGACACCCAAACTCCTTGCAATATCTCGTCTTTTGTCTTGGGGGTGTTAGTTGAGAACATAATAGCTGATTTCTCCGAGTGCACAACCTATCCAGTGAGGTGGCAGTAAGTCTGCAGCTTGGCGACAAGTTGTCGAACTTCCCTAGAGGAGCATTTACCAAATACCACTGTATCATCTGCAAATAAAACATGGGAGAGCACCGGACATCACATATTCAACTTAATTCCCTGCATTTTCCCCTCCACAATGTTTTGTTGTAACATAATTGATAGAGCATTTGAGACAATAATGAAGAGGAAAGGAGATAATGGATCGCCCTGCCGAATCCCTCTTGTCGGTTCAAACCATGGAGAAGGACAACCATTAATTTTAACAGCAAACTTAACTGACTCCACTCCAACTGTAACATCCCCGCCCAACCGAACGGTTTGGAACTCGAGTTTGGATGGTTTAGACATTGGAAACAATGTTCTTGAGGCCTCATCGAAGTCCGGGACGTTCATTGTTGAGTCGGGTTGAAGATACAAGCAAGTACGTGAAAATTCGTCAAAGTTGGCAGACTACAAAACATGGCCATGTGTGTTTCATACAACACGTCGTGTTTCTCGTGGCTGCCATAAATAGCTGATTTTTCACGGATTTCCGTAACTTCCCCTTCTTTCTCTTTCCTCGAAAATCCCTTTGACGAACCAAAAACCCCCAAGTTTCAATCCTTGATTCCGGGAATTGTAGATCTTCGATTGGAGATCCGTTTCTTACTACGCGTTCATGACGATGAGAGGAAGAGATCACCTGTCGTGGTTCTGGGTATTTTGGAGTGAGGTGCTGTCAGTAGCAGAAGGAAGAAGCTTCATTTTTGGTATCTGAGAGCTTGGCTGTTCGGGTTTTCTAGAAGAGTTTAGAGTCTCGTCTTCTTGTCAAGTGAGGGTTTAGCATACGATAGGTAGGATGGTCGGGGTGAGGAGTTGCAGTTCAGACTTAGAAGAATGCAGGGCTTTGTATGAAATTGAAAGAGAGTAAAAGGGGAAAACTGTTCTGCAATTGACTGTTCTGTGAAATATGTTGTTTGATGATTGTTGGATGTTTGCTAATTGATGGATTGGTTGACGATTGTGGGCTGTTTATGATGTGTTGAGATTGGGGAAATGATTAACAGTGTTGCTAAATGGATCGGACTTAGTAATGAGTGTAGGAGGGTCAGGATGTGATTCTGTAAACTATATCTATACCTTGTGCTATCAGTTGTGGTTGCAAGAGGGTGGTCCTGCCAATGTGGGGTCTCCCTTTAAATGATGAACAGGTGGACGGTCCTGCCCCTATGACTCATGACATGGCTATCCCTATACTTGCAGGTGGGGGTGGCCGGTAAGCTAGCTATTCACCCTTAAATTGTTTGTGTAAAGTGGAATTATTGAATGAAGTGTGATGTGATTATAAATGTGTGAATGGATGAAATGATACAATGTGATATTGGATGGATTGATGTTACATGTTGTTGGTTAAAGGTGGTGCTATGCGGGTTGGGGGTTGATAATATGTTATTGATATAGAATTATGACATAGAGTTGGATAAGGGAATCGAGTAGTGTGACTACATGAATGGTTGAATTGATGTTATGCGATGGCTTGGGTGGAATTCATGTTGTGTGTAAGTGGTTGTTAATGTGTATAGGGTGGTAGACTTATGATTTAGAATTAGCTAATAGAGTTGGTAAGGGAATTTGTACGTAGAAGTGGACAATAGAATTGGTACGTGGAATTGGCTAATGGAATTAATTAAGGAAATTGAACAATGGAATTGGTACATGGAATTTGATAGAGGATTTGGGACTTGGTTTGATTGATTGGACTTGCTTTGTTGATATGTGTAGTTGATTGGATTGTGTTATATGAATGTAGACTGGAGTTGGATTATTGATGGTGTTAATGATAGAATTGTTGATGGACTTGATGATTGGAAATTGGATGACATTAATGAGGAAAGTGAGGAATGGATTGATAGATGAATTTGTTGGTTGGATTAATTGTTATGATTGTGTTAATGAGATTAAAATGAATCTGTGCAATGTGTGTGGTGTGGTTGATGTGAGAGTGGATGTGATGGTAGTGATAGCGAGATGTATTGTGGTTAGATCGTTGTGTTTGTGAATTGATGTTTTGGGTTATATTGTCGGGATTGTGAGTTGTGGGTATCAGTTTTGAGGAGTGCACTTGTGTGATCACCTAGATAATTGAAAAGAGGAATGCGGTGTATGTGTAAGTGTGTGAATGTGTATGAATATGGATGCAGGTGTATGCATTGATGGTAACTTATCTTGTGAAACTAAACTACGTGTATGTGATGTAATGATGAATCGTATGTATATGATCTAATGCTGAATCGTATGTATATGATCTAATGCTGACTGTAGGAATGATGCCTTTGTTGTAATGATGAACTGGTTGAGGTTTGATGTGTGAGCTTATTCATGTTGATTTCTCGTGTACTATTGTGATCATGATTGCGGATGTTGAACTGAGTTTTGAGCTTATGTGATCGCCTAGACCATGTTAAAGAATTAAAACATGAATGGCTGTGTTTGGTTCCATTGTTGGCTGTGTGCGGAGTTTGGAATCGCTCTTCAGGCTAGGTTTGGCACATAGTTAAACCCAATGGGTTCACTCAATTTCAATAGGAAATTGATCCGCCTAGTTTCTCTTTTCAGGTTCACGTGGTAGTAAGAGTGAGTCGAAGTTCAGGTGTTCGGTTGAGTTCAGAGGAGTTGCAGGTTGGCCGTGTGAAGAGAAGATTAGTGAACTACTTTGGAGGGGTTGGTTACTAAAATGATCACCAAACTTTGGACAAATAACCCGACGATCACTGATGTTAAAAAAATTTCTTAGCACTCACACAACTTTGACCGATTATCCTAACGGTCACTACCGTCTACGTACATCCAATTTTCCATCCATTTGCATACGTGGCGATGCCATCAAGGCAGCCACATCATCTACATTGCCACATCATCTAAACCAAACCCAAACCTAAACACTCACCCTAATTACCAAACCAAACCAAATCTAAACCAAATCAAACCTTTCCTCCTCTTTCCTCTTCCTCTTCCTCTTCTCCACCCTCACTCCCTCACCGCCACCGCCACCCCGCTGCCGCCGCCGCCACGCCACCGTCGCCGCCTCGCCGCCACCGCCGCTCCTCCACATCATCCCTCTCTTCCTCTTCCTCCTCCTTCTCTTTCCTCTTCCTCCTCCTCTCCTCCACCAGATCTATTTTTCAGATCCTCTTTCCTCTTCCTCTTCCTCCTCCTCCTCCTCTCCTTCACATCATCCCTCCTCCTTCTCTTTCTCTTCTCTGAAAAACAGATCTGGTGGAGGAGAGGAGGAGGAAGAGGAAGAGGAAAGAGAAGGAGGAGGAGAGGAGGAGGAAGAGGAAGAGAAAACGGATCTGAAAGAGGAAGAGGAAAGAGAAGGAGGAGGGATGATGTGGAGGAGAGGAGGAGGAAGAGGAAGAGGAAAGAGGATCTGAAAAACAAGATTGGTGGAGGAGAGGAGGAGGAAGAGGAAGAGAAAGAGGAAAGAGAAGGAGGAGGAAGAGGAAGAGGAAGAGGAAAAGAGGGATGATGTGGAGGAGCGGCGACGGCTGCGAGGAGGCGACGGCGGCGGGTGGCAGCGGCGGCGGCGGGGCGGCGGCGAGGCTGCGGCGGTGAGGGAGGAGAAGAGGAAGAGGAAGGGGAAGAGGAAGAGGAAGAGGAAAGAGGAGGAAAGGTTTGATTTGGTTTGGTTTGGTAATTAGGGTGAGTGTTTAGGTTTGGATTTTAGGTTTGGTTTAGATGATGTGGCAATGTAGATGATGTGGCTGCCTTGATGGCATCGTCACGTATGCAAATGGATGGAAAATTGGATGTCCGTAGACGGTAGTGACCGTTAGGATAATCAGTCAAAGTTGTGTGAGTGCTAAGAAATTTTTTGAACATCAGTGATCGTCGGGTTATTTGTCCAAAGTTTGGTGATCATTTTAGTAACCAACCTACTTTGGAGTGACCATTGTTTTGGTTTTATATTTCAGTTGACACTTTTGGTAGGGGGATTTTGTAATCGTTGTTGAGGTTTGGATTTTGGATTTTGGTTACCGGTTGTTTGGATTTTGGATTGTATTTAATGAAGGCCTTCGTTTGATTTTGAACTTTTAATAAGAGTTGTTTCTGTTTCCGCTGCGTTTTACTCTTTTCTTTAAATGCTGTATCTTCGAGTAATGCTCATTACCGGTTTAACCACGAGTAAACTCGGGTCGATTCGGGATGGATGTTACACCATCCATAACCCAGTTCCGCTAGTCAGCGAAATAGTTTTGATCGAAGGTTTGATTAATTTAGAAAAATGTAAGAACTAACTAACAACTAAAATACAAATAAACAAGTAGGATCAACGATGGGGAAAGGTCTTGCTTGGATTTGTATCTTTCTAAGAAATTATGAGAAAATGTAGCTACAGAACTTGCAGGACATGGATGACAATCAGTTTCAGGTTCTAAAGGTTGGGTCGGTCGACTCTACAACCAAGAACCACTTGCAACACACCCTAACTCACATTCAACCAACAATCCAATAGCAAACTGAACATAAACCCTAAGATAGGAGAACTGCAGAAAACCTCGAATTACAGGAAAGTGTAAGAATGGGGCGACAAGCTAACAAAACAGATCATCAATCATCATTAATCCACAATCCAAAACATTTACTCGAAAAATCAACTCATAACCGGTTTAACCACGAGTAAACACGGGTCGATTCGGGATGGATGTTACACCATCCATAACCCAGTTCCGCTAGTCAGTGAAATAGTTTTGATCGAAGGTTTGATTAATTTAGAAAAATGTAAGAACTAACTAACAACTAAAATACAAATAAACAAGTAGGATCAACGATGGGGAAAGGTCTTGCTTGGATTTGTATCCTTCTAAGAAATTATGAGAAAATGTAGCTACAGGACTTGCAGGACATAGATGACAATCAGTTTCAGGTTCTAAAGGTTGGGTCGGTCGACTCTACAACCAAGAACCACTTGCAACACACCCTAACTCACATTCAACCAACAATCCAATAGCAAACTGAACATAAACCCTAAAATAGGAGAACTGCAGAAAACCTCGAATTACAGGAAAGTGTAAGAATGGGGCGACAAGCTAACAAAATAGATCATCAATCATCATTAATCCACAATCCAAAACATTTACTCGAAAAATCAACTCATAATCTCAAAGAATTCAACAAAACCCAAACAAGAAAGAAAACCTAGCTACTCATGAAAGAAATTAGAAAGTATGTTGCAAACCGCCGATTCATCATGGTTGGCCTTGATTCCTCCGAGCCGAGCTTCAAATAGTTAATCCCTCTCTCCATTATAGCATCCCCGTCTTCCTTCCTCTCTACCGAACTCAATCCCCTTTTTTTTTCTTTCATTTCGTACTCTCTGCTTTCTTTCTCTGTTACTTCCTAAGTTGGGATAATCATTGGGTGGGCTTTTATCCCAATGAATACAATGAGATGATCATGGCTTAATAATCCCAAGCCCACTTTTGTTTCATCCATTCCATAACGTGTTCATATACCAATTTATTAACTTCTTTCTCTACCAAGTCCGTATCTCCACTCCCTGTTGTGATTTTTATGGGCAGATGATGATGATTTTGATGAGGGTGCATGGGCAGATGATGATGATGGATCTTGTGATGACTTTGGTTGATGATGGCCAGAAACTTTGGCTAATCATTAATATTTAATTTGATTTCCAACGTCGTAATATTCTGAAATGTATCAAAAATATATAAGACAACGTAAAATGATCTAAAAGGACAAATGATAAAAATGATCAAATAATTATCAATATCTCATCCAATCACAACAAAAGCACAATGAATATGTCATCTAATGCGGGATTGAATACACCAATATTTGGGTGCATCAAATCACTCCACACTTAAACTGGACATTGTCCGCAATGGACCAAATCTGAATGGGGATGATACAATGTACCTGGAATTAGCTAGTGAGAGGGTGAGGAGGCAAGGTGAGCACCAATGATGACGACCTGCATAATAAACAAACACAAAAGGAACAAACAACACATGCAAAACTGACTCAAAATCTCAAAACAGACTCCAGACATGGGTTGCCTCCAATGAAGTGCTCTTTTCTTTAACGTCCTTGAGCTAGACGATACCTGTAAAATTAGCAGTCTCCATCCCATCGAAGCAACTCCTTGTAGTTCATGTCATCTCCAGACTTCAAGTAGAGGTGATATGAGAATTGAACTTGAATACTTCCCCATTGTGGATGAGTGAATGGAATAACACCGATAGGAGAGGCTTGAATCTTGTTTTGGTTGTCAAACCTAGGTAACTCTTCCTTCTTCTTTGATTGCTCAACCATCATAAGCTCTTGGTGATGCTGCTTCCTTTTTCTCCTACTAAGGTGCTTCCGCTTTGTTGTCTTAATAGGTTTAGAGTCATCTGTAGTCGTCTCATCAGAAGAAAGCATGGAGTTCACTTTTTGACTAGTTGAAGCACTAACTACTTTAATCTCTTCGGTTGGAAGGGGCACAGATTCAATCAGAGGGGTAGGAGTGGTGATGACCGTACCCATCAAAGGACTGAAAAAGTGATCGTCATCCGAGTTTGGATAAAAAGTGATTGTCATCCGAGTTCGGATAAAAAGGAAGTTACTTCTTAATGTGCTGATACGCCTCTTCAGCCTCTTAAAGTTCCCTGCACTGCTCTTCAACTGTCTTCACTATCAACTTGAATTCCAAGTCACACAACCCATCACTAAGCTCTTTCACATTGCTAGACAAGTAATCAATTGCTCTTTTCTGCTTGTGCAACCCATCTTCCAATGCATCTTATTTCTTTCGCACATACGCCTCCAATGCATCAAATCTTGCATTGGTAGTGGTCTCTAATGCGTCAAATCTAGTTTGAATCAACTTTGTCAAACTACTCAATAACTCCTCAATACTTAATGCTTGTTTGTCAGGCTGAGAGGCTTGATTAAGAGGATCGCTAATTGCTTGTTGAGAACCAAGAGCATCATCATTTTCCTCCTTTATCTTAGATATGATGAGATCCATGTTCTCACTCGCTCTCTTGAGAGAAGCGTTAAAATAAGCATTATCAGCTGCAAGAGTAATAATAATCTCGTTCAACTTCTCAATCGTGGAAGGACTAACTTGAATTGTTGAGCCATAAGATTCAGAATCTTCATAATAGCAGGACTGATCTTGTCGGTCTGAATAACATGGATCCTGCATACTCCAGTTACCAGAGTTACCATAATCACCAATATACTCTTCATAAGAACCAACAAAGGCTGGAGGAGAGACTTGAATCGGTGGAGAATGATGATTTTTTAACTCCACAAGAAGAGCTTCAAGTTGCGTTTGAACATCCATACCTTGTCCTGCAAACAAAGTAGAAAAATCCAAAAAAACAACCAACACAAAGGGTGAAATAGAAAATGAAATATGATCAAGATGGAGATACGAAGCAAACAAAAAGATCAAATATGTACAAACAAGAAAGTAAAAACTGAGCTAGTAATCCTAAACCTTTCCTGAAGTCAAGTAATGTCCCCAGCAACGGCGCCGAAAACTTGGTGCGTAAATCAATGCACACTAGTTTTACTCGATGAATTTCTTGATGTGATGTTATTGCTCATGTTTTAAGGCTACTATTAACCTAATAATCTCCCGTGTTTGATCTCGAAATGCCTTGACTTATATGCTTTTATAGATGTTTTGTGCAAAGTGTCCTTTTCTTGTCCGGGAGCCACTTTGGGCCCAATTCGTGGTCTATAGGAGTTTTCTCTGTGAATTTTCATGCCTTGGCGATATAGTACGAATGACAAGGAGTAGGAGCAAACGGGAGGTCAATCAGAGTTAGGACGGAGGAGATACGGCCGTTACAAGTTTGGGATTTCTGCATTTGTTTCTAAAGACTTTCCCGGCGAGAACTTGATAGAACTATCAAGTTCTCGCCGAGGAGTTTGAAGAGTGCACTTACAAGAGGTGCCTTAAGGAGTTTTCGGCGAGAACCCTATTATTTGTCACCAAAAACTATTGTCTTTCCAGCGTTTATAAATCACGGTTTTGGGAGAGACATTTGGGGGGCATTCATTCATTCCATTCCTTTCGACGAAAACGCACACACACTCTCCTCTCTCCATCTCCATCACCGATCATCATCATCCTCCATTATACCTAAGCTAAGTGAAGATCAATCAATTGAAGGAAGCTAAGGATAGAAGACTTACCTTGAAGCAACTTGAAGTGCAAGGCTAGAAGATCATCCATGGAAGCTAGGATGTGTCTCTCCTCTTCAATTCAGGTTTCATCCATGGCTAGGCTACTATACTTAGGTTTAGCTTAGTGAGGGATGATCAAGCTAGGATGGAGAGATGATTGATTGAGTTGAGTCCTCCATTAATCTTTGTGTAATGAATTGGTTCCCAACCTTGTGCTTAATTGCCATATGAACTTGATTGCTTTTATGGTACTTGTTAATGCCATTTGATGTATGAGAATTGTTCAATGATGTTGATCTAAGGTGTAGGGATTGTAAATGATTGATTTGAGAGATTGATTGTTCAATTACAACCATGTTTCATATGATTTCTTTGTTGGCATTTCTTCAAACACTTGGCATGCATATGGTTTTACATTCATTTAGTGGTTGAAAGACCTATTGTTTGTTAACCTTATGTTCTATGATTGACATGAGAGTGCTTGCATCATTGTCAAGTGTGAGAGGTTGTTGATTAGGATTTTAGATGAATGAGCATTGCATTGAACTTAATTAAAGCACCCCATTCCTTTGTTCGTATAGCGAGAGCATAGTTCATGTGGTCTAGGAGTAGTGAGTCGATAGAGCGAGAGTTCATTGATTCTATAAAAGTGCTTTGCGTGGCCTATGAATTACACATTGATGCTTGAGGATCATTCCATCTTTCGTTGCTCTTGAGCTTAAGAAATTCCCTTGCTAAGTTGACCTTCCTCTCTCTTGTTTGACCCTCACTTTCCCTTTTAGCTATTGCTTTACTAGTTTGTTTTAGTCTATATTTTTGAATCATTGTCACCAAACCAAATCTCAAATTAAATGTTTAAACCGTCCATGAATAGTGTGAGTAGTGGATTTTGAGATAACCCCGTGGAAATATGACCTTGATAGTTGTTAGTGTAATACTCGCACATCAAGATTTTGGCGCCGTTGCCGGGGAGCTTTCTCAATCCTAAGAAAGCATTTAGTAGTGGACCGATCTATTCACTTCCTTCCAGTTTTGGTTTCGCTTCCTTGTTGTTTGTTGTTCGATTTTGTTATCCCACTTTTTGATATTACTTGGGTGTTTTTGTTGTGCTTGTTTGTAGGTACATTGTGTTAGTGCATGAGGCGACTCACTCGTCTTCAACCACGACTACAAGGTCTTGCACAAGTGATTGAGCCACCTACCTTCTCTCCCTCTCATTTGGATCATAGTGCCACACACAACAACATGTCTCACCATGAAGATGAAGACAACCATTCGAAGCATTCACATCATACCAATGATGAAGATCATGGGGCAAGAGGTGAAAGACGCACCTTAGCGGACTATGCTCGCCCTACTCTTGAAGGGGCTGCATCTAGCATTGTTTGACGACCCATCAATGTTAGGAACTTTGAACTCAAGGCTAATATGATCCAAATGGTGCAAAATGGAGTGGTGTTCAATGGCATTGATGGTGAATGTCCATCTAGGCATCTCAAGGACTTCTTGGAGATATGCGACACGGTGAAGAATGACCAATTTCAACCGGATTGTGTGAGACTACGACTCTTCCTTTTCTCACTCAAAGGTAGAGCTAAGACATGGGTTGAGAACCAACCGAGTAGAGCTTTCACCACATGGGAGGGACTAGCCGAAGCTTTCCTCGAAGAGTTCTTTCCTCCTTATATGACGGATGCAATCCGAGACCGCATCAACCACTTCACACAACATAAGGGAGAGCTCTTCCATGAGACTTGGAATCGGTTCCAAGCCCTTCTTCTGTATTGTCCTCATCACAACACCGACGAATGGACCTTGGTGGACATCTTTGCTAGATCCCTTGATTTTGAGAATACAAGGATGATCAATCAAGCCGCCGGAGGTGACTTAAGGATGATCACTCCCGAAGATGCTCTAGAACTCTTCGTGGAAATGGCCAACAAGACAAGGAGTTGGTCACGACAATAACCTCCTAAGTCTAAGTATGGAAGCGACACTCACTATGATTATCGGGCCGTAAGTGTTGATGCACCAAAGGATTCGTCTAGCTATGGGAAGAAACCGAAGCTACCGGGGCACCGTGATGAAGATGATCCCATGATCGCTCTCCTTATATCCAAGATTGATGTTATGGCCTCTCAAGTAAGCAATCTTAGTAAGCCTAAGCCTTCTTCCAAGTTATCTCATTTGGGAAATCCACCAGTTGGTACGGTGTTTTGTTGTGAGTGTTGTGGAGGCCAAGGCCATGATGTCAATGTTTGCCGTTCCGCTACTTCCGAGCCTAACCCAGGTGAAAGCATTGAGGAAGTAAGATTTGTGCAAGGCCAAGGATTCTATGAAAACTTCAACCCTCAAGGAATTATCAAGGGGGTAACTACAACCGCCCTTAGAACCAATGAGGTGGTCACAACAAGCCTAACCAAGGGTACCAAGGCCAAGGTAATCAAGGTGATGGTTATAACAAGGGTTACACCCAAGGTAATCAAGGAGGATTCCAAGGCTATAAAGCGTACAATCAAGGCAACCAATGGAACCAAGGACGAAACCAAAATCAAGGCAACCAATGGAATCAAGGGGGAAATCAAAGCCAAGGTAACTAAGGAGGAAACCAATGGAACCAAGGTGGTAACCAAAATCAAGGTAATCAAGGTGGTGAGCAAGGTTCTAATCCACCGGGGATGTATAACCATAAAGGAAATGGACCACCCGGTTTCAACAAACCTTCTCAAAACAAAGAAGGTGGATCTTCAACATCCCAAGAGGACACCAATTCAGCTATTTTCCAACTCTTTAAAAATCAACAAGCTTTCATCTCCAACTTAACGACTCAATTGGGTCATGTTGCCAAGGCACTCTCGGATAAACCTAAAGGTAGTCTACCCACCAATACCGAGGTCAATCCCAAGGGTCTCGAGGATCTTATGATGGTAACTTTGAGGAGTGGTAAGCAAGTACAAGATGCCACACCTAAGGTGTAAGTGCTCAAGATGATGATTTTGCTTTGGTGGAAGATGTTGACTCCGATGATGACACGGATAAGATTGACGTTAAAGATAAAGGAGCCAAGGCTAATGAAGTTCCTAAGACTACCAATAAAGTTGGTTCTCAAGAGGCTAAGACGAGTGCTACTCCGGTCTCTCCTCCCGCACCGGTTGTGCCTCCGTACAAGCCTAAGCCACCTTATCCGTCTCGCTTGAAGCCGAATTCCATGTAAAAGGATTTCAAAAGGTTTGTTGAGCTTCTTAACAAAGTACAATTCACAATGCCTTTTGGGAAGCAATCACTAAGATGCCTCAATATGCGAAGTTCATGAAAGAGATCTTCACCAACAAACGCAAGCTTACGGATGTGACTTCGGCAAAGCTCAACGAACAATGCTCCGCCATTCTCTCTAAGAGGCCACCAGAAAAGCTTAAAGATCCAAGTAGCTTAACTATTCCTTGCACTATTGGTGAACATGCAATAGGTAGAGGCTTAGCCGATTTGGGTGCTAGTATCAATGTTATGCCATATTGCATGTTTAAGAAGCTAGGCCTAGGGAAACTAAAACCGACCCTTATGAATGTTCAATTAGCGGATAAATCCATGACATCGCCTCGTGGTATTGTTGAAGATGTGTTGGTTAAAGTTGGTGCTTTTGAATTCCTTGTGGATTTTGTAATCCTAGATGTAATGGGTGATACGGATGTTGATGACACTCGATTTGACGTGATTATCAACCTCATTTAAGCAACATTTATTGTCTTAAGACATGATTTTAGGGCAGAATAGCAAATATTCACTCAACTGCTCAATCTCGTGCCAGTTGTGTTACCTTGGCCCGTTTTTGGGTCTATTTGATGGTTTTCTAGTGTTTTCATTATAGCACAGGTTTTTGCCGTCGAATAATGTAACCAGGGACGTGTCTAAGGCATTGGAGCCTCAAGAAACCACACCAGAATCGATCCAAGAGTCAATCAAGTCAACACAAATCCTGCCCGGTTTTACAAAGAAGTTTTCAGTGAAAAGACCTGAAGTTTTCACCGAAAACTTAAGAAGAAATCGGCAGAGCTTACAACAAGAAGCTTTCGGCGAGAAGTCAAAGTTCTCACCGAAAACTCTAGGTGAATTTGGAATAGAAGAAACAGTCGAAGCAAGCAGAGTTTTTAAAGGAAGTTTTCGCCGAAAACTAGGGAAGTTTTCGGTGAAAACTAAGCTGTTTTCCAAGCCGATCGCGGATAACTATAAAAGAGAAATCGCCGGCTAGATACTTCATACTTTACTTTTGGATGAAAATTCCAAGACTTAGACCAGAGAGAGAAAGAGTGAAAAGAGTTCGAGGAGCTAGGAAAGGATCGTGGCGCCATCCTTCCATCTTGGAGAACCAGTGCTAGGAGTTGAAGATCTGGCAGATCGAAGCTTCACGGATTCGTCGAAATTAGGTTTTACAGTTCTTCTCAGTCTTCCTACCTGAGATGTATTCCTTGTTCGTCTTTGATTCTCCTGTATTAAATATGAGTAGCTAAACTCGTAGAGCTTAGATTAGATGAACCCTAAGTGACCCAGGGCTTTAAGGCGGTCACGGATCGGCGGTGATTAGATTCAAAGTTCATTCAGTTTCTCCTTCATGTTTGATTTGTTCTTTGTTCTCTATGTTTCTTGTCTGGTTTGGCCACCTAGATTAGATTCTTGCTAACTTGAGGATAGTAGCGAATGTTCGCCTCACTTTAAAACACCATATCAACAATTAACCTATTCATTGGAGTGTGCCTTTCGTAGGAACCAGTTAGGGTTAATCCACTTCAAGAGTAACTCATGAATCACTAGTAATTGCACCAGTTAGTTTTGTCGTTGCAAGAAACGATCGTACTCGGGTGACTAATTAATCTTGGTAGTTAGATCGGATAGAGCGAACGTTTGTCAGTCTTAAACCTAAGGGTAAGGAGTTATGGTGGTGTCTGTGGACTGAATGAATTAGAATTGAAAATCGCTGGTCTGTTGATTGCCAATGCTCTGGTAATCTAAGGGGGATTCAAAGTCTAAGCTTGCATGTCGTCTGCCTAAGTCAAACAACCAATCATTCTGCATTTTAATTTCATTTCAGTCTTGCATTCTAATCTAGAAGTCATGAAACTCACACCACACACAACTGTTTGTTCCTGAATAAAATTGCCAACACATTTGAGTAAGCAAGTAGAAGAGGCCCGTGGAATACGATCTCTCCTGCTTTGTGCTTGACAGTTATTTGATAAACCTGTTTACAACGTTCATCAAATTGGCGCCGTTGCCGGGAATCTCTTCTATTTCGTTGAAAGAAGAGCTGGCATTATTATTCTTCTACCTTTCCATATCTCATTTTCCATCACACTTCGATTTTACACCGGTTGTGTTTGTTTTTGTCCCTTGCAGAGTATAGCAGGTATAGAATCAAATCACTTCCATTTCATCCTTCCCTACCAAAATGGCTGCTCCAAAGAGACTTGCGGACTAGAGTAAGCCGAGCGCAACTAACGTTCGGTCTTCCATCATCGTGCCTTATAATGACGACGATCCTGACTATGATATCAAGATCCCCTTCCTGGGACTAATCTCTAGGGACGTACAATTTGAAGGAAAGCCAGATGATAATCCTTGTACACATTTATCTGACTTTCTGGCCGTTTGTGAAACTTTCAAGACTGGGAACCTCAACAAGAACGCTCTATGCCTTCGAGCCTTTCCATTCTCTCTCAGAGGTGTAGCTAAGAGATGGCTTAATAGCAAACCACCCTGTCATTACACTGATTGGGAGACTTTAGCTCAAGATTTCGTAGAGGAATACTTCCCTCCATCAAGGACAACTGCCTACAAGGATAGCATCTCCAGGTTTACTCAGAAAGAAGATGCGAGCTTATACGACACTTGGAATGAATTCCAAGAACTTCTCTTCAACTGTCCTCACCATGGGTATGAATAAAGGTAGCTGGCTGAATTCTTTTCTCGTGGTATGCGTGAGGAATCTGCAAAGTGGGTCAACTCCCTAGTTGGGGAGATTGCACTGCTCTTACACCTCAGGACGCTCTTCTTCATTTTGCTAGCTGTGCTTCAAAGTCAAGAAACTAGGAGAGACAGAGAGAAAGTACCAAGAGTCAGATGAGCATCACAGATCAAGTCAAAGCAGATGTTCAGAAGCATCTAAAGACAATTGGCGTATCCCTCGATCCCCTATCGGCTACCGTCTTTTCGGCTGACTGTGGATGGTGCGGAACCTGTGCTCATAACGGTGGAAGCTGCCTTAACTTCGGTAAAACAGATGACTGGTCTGCAGAAGAGGTGAACTTCGTTAGTCAAAGCTTCACCAACAATCAGAAAGGCTACACCAATTACAAGAACTACCAACCGCAGGGTCAAAACCAAAACAATCGATTCTCAGAATCATACCAAAGACCTCCTGGATTCATTGGAGGACCGCAACAGTCTCGAGCAAAACTGTATTATAATAGAGACGAGGACTACGAGAAGAAGTTCGACCGAATCATGAGCAGACTCGACGAACATTACAATCAATTGAAAGCTCAAGCTGCACTCAATCAAGGACAAATGGCTCAGAGCCACGAGTGGAAGATGCAATAAACAATGTGACCAGATTACTTACTAGCAACCCTTTTCTTAATCAAGCAACATTTCAAGGCGACCTCAGTGGTAGGAGCGAACAAGCTCAAGCCATCACCACCAGGAGTGGCAAGCAGACAGCGGATCCGAAGGCTCCAGAACTTGACATGATACCAGATACTACTGCCATAGATATGCCAGAGATTGAAGATATCACAGAAGAGGAAGAGGTAACACCGACTCCTCCTTCCAAGACAGCTTCGAAGCCTGTCTTAGCACCGTATATACCTCAGATTCCTTTTCCAAAAGCTGCGATGAGCAAAGCCAAGGATCACGACACCCAGTATAAGAAGTGGTATAACGTTCTCAAGAATGCAGAGATCAAGATACCAGTAACTGAAGCTGTAGAGATCATACCACCACTTGGAAAATTCTTTAAAGATCTCGTGAAGAAGGTGAAGAACGGAGAGGCGTACTCTGTCACGCTTACCAATGAATGCGCTTCCCTCTTCGGTGCGCCATCTCCCATGCGACAGCCGCCGCCACCGCCAGTTAAGTGTTCTGATCCCAGCCCTTTCACATTACCGTGCATAATAAATGATATTAAAATTGAGCGTAGTCTAGCTGACTCCGGTGATTCCATTAATGTTATGCCTGTTTATCTTTATGAGAAGTTAAACCTAGGAAAACTGAAACCGCTTACTCTGCATCTCGTGTTAGCCGATAGGTTTGTCAAACTGCCTAGGGTATAATAGAAGATGTAGCTGTTCGCTGTGGCCCTTTTACTATTATTGCAGATTTCGTTGTTCTGGATACCCGTGAATTAAATGGAACGCTTATCTTGGGTCGACCTTTCTTGACAACCGCCGGTGCGAATATAAATTGTAAACAAGGCTTGTTAACTTTAATTGTAGGACAGGATAGCGTCACTTTCCACATTAGGGATAACATGAGATATTCTGCAGCTCAAGATGATAAATGTTATACTGTTGATGCTATGGAGTTGGCCTCGGCCAACTTCATTATTAAGGCTTTATCTAGTGATCCACTAGAGTTGTGTTTGATTTTAGGAGTTGAAAACGCGTTAGAAGATCAAGAGCAGCGCCTATGGCAAGATTAATTAGACGACCGAAAGACGACATCCACAACCGCTTCTGCGCCACCCCATATTGAACCAGCTTCAAGTCGGATCACCACTTCATACGAGAACCCTCTAGAACTCGCATTGAAGGAACTCCCCGACCACCTAGAGTATGCATTTCTGGGGAAGGAATGTCAGTTGCCAGTCATCATTAACTCAGCTTTATCTCCCGAGCAGAAAGAGCAACTGATCATATTACTCAAGAAGCACGTCCGAGCTATAGCCTAGCAATTAGCCGATATCAGGGGCACCTCCGAGACCTTCTGCAAACATCGGATAGTTGTAGATAAAAAATTCAAGCCAGTTACGCAGCCGCAACGCCGACTAAATCCTCTGATGCAGGAAGTTGTGAAGAAGGAAGTCCTTAAGCTCTTGTATGCTGGTATCATTTACCCTATTGCCGACAGTCCTTGGGTTAGTCCAACTCAGGTTGTTCCGAAGAAAGGAGGTATTACAGTCATCCCTAATAAGAAAGGTGAGCTCATTCCCACTCGTACAGTTACCGGGTGAAGAGTCTGCATCGACTACCAACGCCTTAATGACGCTACAAAGAAAGATCATTTTCCACTGCCATTCATTGATCAGATGCTGGAGAGGTTAGCTGGCCATGAGTACTACTACTTCTTAGATGGGATGTCTGGTTACTTCCAGATTCCCATCGCGCTCGATGACCAAGAAAAGACGACCTTCACCTGCCCGTTTGGTATGTTTGCTTATCATCGTATCCCCTTTGGTTTATTCAATGCTCCCACTACTTTTCAAAGATGCATGCTTGCTATATTCGGAGATCTAGTAGAGAACGTGGTAGAAGTGTTCATGGATGACTTCTCTGTCTATGGAGACTCATTTTCTAAGTGTCTAGCTAACCTGAACAAGGTACTAGCCCGTTGTGAGGAAACCAATTTAGCTCTTAGTTGGGAGAAGTGTCACTTTATGGTTACCGAAAGAATCGTTCTTGGCCATAGGATCTCCAAGCTCGGAATAGAAGTTGATCGTACCAAGCTTGAAACCATCGCCAGTCTTCCACCGCCAACCTCGGTCAAGATAGTTCGAAGCTTCCTCGGTCATGCTGGATTCTACCGGAGGTTCATCAAAGACTTCTCCAAGATCACTCTTCCAATGACCAAGCTTCTAGAGAAAGACGTCCCTTTCATTTTTGACAAGGTGTGTCTTGAGGCCTTTGAGATACTGAAAACTAGACTCACCATCGCACCGATCCTCACAGCACCAGATTGGAATCTTCCATTTGAGATCATGTGCAATGCTAGCGACTTTACTGTTGGCGTGGTTCTTGGACAGAGAAAAGAAAAGAGGTTTCATCCCATCTATTTTGCTAGCAAGACGCTTAACGACGCTCAAAGGAACTACACTACTACGGAGAAGGAGCTCCTAGCTATCGTCTTCTCCTTCGATAAGTTCAGACAGTACCTGGTTCTCTCACACACCATCGTCTATACTGATCACGCTGCTTTGCGCCATCTCCTAGCCAAGCAGGACCCGAAGCCAAGGCTCATCCGATGGATCCTCCTTCTCCAATAGTTCGACATAGAGATTAAAGACAAGAAGGGAGCTGAGACCTAGCAGCCGATCACCTTTCCCGACTTGAGGAATCACAAACAAGTAAGTCTACTACTACTCCCATCAATGATTATTTCCCTGACGAGTTGTTGCGTCTTGAAATCTATGAACAAGTAAACAGCATAGCCATCGAGCCTTGAGCGATTGATCACGCTCAAGAGCTGAGTGATGCAACAACACCGGAAGAGCCCTGGTATGCCACCGTAGATATCTATCTCGCGACATAATACCTCCGGGACTGGATTATAATGCGCGGAAGAAGCTCATTAAAGAAGCCAAGTCTTACTTCTGGGATGAGCCATTCTTGTACCGCATTGGAATTGACGGGATGATCCGGAGGTGCGTCTCTTACATCGAGGCCGCTGACATCATGCGTAAGTGCTATGAAGGTCAGTTTGGAGGACACTTCGGAGGCAACTGCACTGCGAGAAAGGTACTCGAAACTGGTTTTTACTGGCCTTCTATCTTTAGTGATTGCGACACTATTGCTCGTCATTGTGATGCATGCCAACGATCAGGTAACATCTCTAACCGTAATGAGATGCCTCAAATTGTTTCTTTAACTGTTGAAATTTTTTATGTTTGGGGAATCGATTTTATGGGACCCTTCACACCCTCCAACGGAAACAAGTACATTCTTGTGGCCGTTGATTATGTTTCTAAGTGTGCTGAAGCTGAAGCTTTACCTACCAATGATTCAAGAGTGGTAGGACGGTTCCTTACACGTCTCTTCACGCATTTTGGTTCACCGCGCTTCATCATAAGCGATAGGGGTACCCACTTCCACGGACATTTCGACCGGGTGTGCAAACGCTTTAGCATCACCAACTGAATGTCCACTGCTTATCACCCTCAAGCTAACGGTTAAGCGGAAGTGACAAACCGTGAGCTCAAGCGGATTCTTGATAGGACAGTTGGCCGTCTCGCAAGGACTGGTCATCTAAGCTCAATGATGCCTTATGGGCATATCGAACTGCCTACAAAACTCCCATCGATACCTCACCGTATCAACTAGTTTATGGCAAGGCATGCCATTTGCCGGTTGAGCTTGAGCACAAGGCATTTTGGGCTACTAAAGAGTTAAACATGAAATATGTAGCAGCATGGAATAAGCGCCACGATCAGATTGCTGAGCTTGAGGAGCATCGTCTTCACGCGTATGAGAGCACGAAACTCTATAAAGAACGCACCAAGAGGATCTATGACGCTCAATTGAAGGGGGTCAAGTAATTTTACCCCGGAGATGAAGTCCTTCTCTACAATTCTCGTCTGAAGCCCTACACGGTGGTTAGGTAGACATCATTTGGGAGCGTCCTAATTAAAGGCCACGATCATGAACCTTTTATGGTCAATGGCCATAGACTCAAGAAGTACCTACAGGGATTGGCTGTCTCCCTCATCGACGTGCATTACTTCGCGTCAACCCAGTAGCTCCGATCCAGGTATCGTCCAGCTCAGGAACATTAAGCAAGAGCGCTTCGTGGGAGGCAACCCACGGCTGGAGTCAGTTTGTGTTTATTTAGAGTCGTCTCTTTTAAACCC
The DNA here is from genome assembly GCA_034768395.1 of Linum lewisii. NCBI lineage: Eukaryota > Viridiplantae > Streptophyta > Magnoliopsida > Malpighiales > Linaceae > Linum > Linum lewisii. The sequence goes on along the minus strand of CM068300.1, from coordinate 49,615,755 downwards.
CCCTTTTTTCCTTCAAAAAAAAAACTCTCGAAACCCATTTTTCAAACGAGTTTTTGACGAAAACTCCTTCAGTTTTCACCGAAAACTTTGGTTTTAAAACCGCCAGATCCTCCTGTTTCTCGTTTTCGAAAAGTTCTCGCCGAAAACCTGACTTCGCGGCAAGAACTATCTTTTCCAGCCTGCGTCGTTTTATTTTCTGAGGAATTTTTTGGCGAAAATTCCTCAATTTTTTGCCAAAATCTCCGAGCCTTTTCGCCTGCTTTAAAAGCCTTGCTCGGATTTCTTTTTCGCGGAACCCCCCATAAAACGCATCCTCGCCGACCCTCTCTCTTTCTTTTCGCGCCGTCGCCATTCGTCCCTCTCCTCGCCGCTGCCGCTCCGCCGCCTGGTCGCCGCCGAAAACTCCCCCTCCTTCCCCTTTGTTGATTGCAACCTAGCTCTCCTGAATCGGAGCCCTGTAGCTCCGGTTCCTCCCGAAACAAGTTTTCAAGATTTTGGTCGATTTCTCAGATTTCCAACCAGTTTCTCGAGTCATGTCTTCACGGTTAGTTGTCCAGCCCTCGATTTTGAATCTTCTGGCGTATTGATTTTCGATTTTGGCATATTTGACTTTGGTTGACTTTTCGGTTTTCCTCAAATTGCATGTCTGCTATTTTGGTGTATTCTTGCTCAACTTTTGGAATCCCTTTGATCTTTATTGCCCTTGTAGATGATTTTCAATGATCTTGTGCCGTTCAAATGTCTTATGCTCTGTCGTCTGTCAATTGCGTGTTTTCTCATACTTGGTGATTGGATGCCGTTTTTCTGCTATGCTTTGCCATAGTGATTTCTCGGCCTATTTGCTTACCCCCACTTATCCGCTTTGTTCTTCTCCGAACCGTGGTTTCAAACTAAGTGTGGGGTAGGATTATTTGATTCTAGTATGCTCTGAGTTGTGTATTCCAGGAATCCGAAGCGTTTCAAGACCACCAGTGCAGATAGAGAGCAACGATCCAAGGCTCGACAGGACAAGGCTCAGTCCTCTCGTCCACCCACGCCATCTGCCACAGTACCTATGACTGTGAACTTGGTTCCGCAGGCTACACCGGCCCCTGTGATCCCTATCTCTCGTGCTCTTGCTGCCGCCACTAGGGCCCTGCACCCATTCATCACTGCCCTGCCCCCGCACCAACTGGAGGTCTACATGAAGATCAAAGACATCCCTCCGGCGAAGGTGGCAATCCATTCCCTCGATAGCCTCAGGGACCACAACTCGGGATGGCACGCCAGCGTCGACCGAGCTCTTGAGCAAACCGATCTGCGAGCTCTTACCAATTTCGGCTCCATATGTCCTCTGGTCGCCCTCCAGGAGTTCTGGTGTTCGTTTGAATGGACAACTCAGAGACCCTATCACCTCCTCAAGTGTGTCCGCTTCCGTCTCGGGGGAGTGCAGTACGAGAAGACTCTCGACGAGTTCGCTCTTCTCCTCGATGCCACTACCACCACTGTCGATGCCTCCCTAGGCTTTGAAGGGTTGAGCTCCGTCACTCAAGATCCATACCCTGAAGTCTGGTGGTACATCTCCGGGGCGTCCGAAGCAAAACCGGAGAATGGCACTGTTGGTAACATCGCTCACCCCCTTTTCAAATTTTTCCATTATGTTTGGACTCGCTCTTTGTGCTACTGCAGTAAGGAGGCTTGCCACCACATCTCTTTGGAGGAATTCATTCTCTTCCGTTCCATCGAGGAATTTAGTAGACTTCATCCGGGATGGTGGCTAGCCCGCTTTTTCCATAAGTGTACCACAACCAAAAAGCGTCCCTCGGCCATCCCAGGCGGCCCCTTCATCTCTTGCCTAATCGAATCCCTCCAGATCAGTGACAAGTGGGATCTCAGCCTCCCCCACACTGAGATTGAACACGTCGGAGCGGAGCTCGCCGTTGCTCGTGGCCTCAACCTCTCGGTCAGTGTCGACCGCTACACACCGACTAACAACCCCGCCAGAGATCCACCCCCTCCACGTACATCCCGGACCCCCGACCCACGAGGTGAGCAGCTGACTCGCATTGATCTTTGGCAACAAGACTACTCCTCTGGCGCCCATCAATGGCAAAGGGATCGGGTGGAGTACGAGGAGACCCAGAACGCACGATGGGCCGTTCTGCAATAGTTCATGGCCGACCAAAACTCTAAACACAAGGCTGAGCTCACGTGGCGATAGCAGATTGAGCAGTGACTTGGCGTTTCCCCTCTACTGTCTCCACCCCCACCGGAGGGACAGTGATCCGGTTGTTTCTATCCTCTCCCTTTATTTTTCTTTCTTCTTTTCGGATTTCGATCCATCTTTTTATGTGTGGATCCGGGACACTTGTCCCGGTTTCCTTTTGATCTTTTGGTTGTTTGTGTTTTGTAGGTGTCTTTTGATAACTACTCTATTCTGCTCCACGGCTCGCTCTCTGAACCCATCCGCTACACCACCCCCTTTCCCAGGTTCCCCGTAACTCTCAATCTCTTTTTAGTCCTGTGAGGACACAGAACAGTCTAAGTGTGGGGTAGGATGTTAGAGAACCATGCATGATCTTGATTTTCATTTTATTGTGTTTCGTGGTGCCGTGTCCAATTTCTCTAGCAGTAGAATTGCTCAGTTCTTGGTTTGTGATGTTAAAATGTTGTTCAAATTGTCATAATGATGCTTAGACTGCTTAACCTAGAACCTGAGAACCGACGTGTATACTTTGATGCTAAATTGCCTGGTTAGAAAAGATTTTTATGTAATCACACTTGTAGTTTGTCGCCTTGATTGCATGAAAATGATTGAATCTGACTAGCAAACCAACGTTGAGCTTTTGATCCATTGCACGTAACTTGCAGTTTCAATTCTTTTTGAGTGGTTTTCTGTTTGCTTTAATGAGTTAAAATTTGCATGAGACCTATTCGAGACCACACGATGACACGAGTTCTAGAATGATAGGGGCACCTAGATTCAGCTACTAAGCCAGATAGCCTACCTAACGTCAAATCCATTAGGTTTAAACCCTTGAGCTTGGCCTGTTCTTTCGGTTCGATATACATTACAGCTAATCCCTATTGTTTCATTCCCCGTTGATTGATGACACTCGATTTGACGTGATTATCAGCCTCATTTAAGTGACATTTCTTTGCGTAAGACATGGTTTTTAGGGTAGAATAACGGATATTGAATCGATTGCCCTATCTCGTGCCATTTGTGTTACCTTGGCCCGTTTCGGGTCTATTTGATGGTTTTCTAGTGTTTTTACGTTAGCACAGGTTTTTGCCATCGAATAAAGTAACCAAGGACGTGTCTAAGGCATTGGAACATCGAGGAACTGAACCGGAATCGTTCAAAGGAGCCAATTAAGTTCAAACCAAATTGCTGCCCGGTTTATACATATATTTTCGGCGAAACTACTCTTTGGTTTTCGCCGAAAATGGAAGAAGAAATCACTGGCCGATTGAGAGGAAGTCTTCGGCGAAAATACCCTTGAGAGTTCGCTGAAAACAAAAGGAAGAATCCACTGTCCCGAGTATGAAGAAGTTTTCGCCGAAATTCCTTTACTATTTTCGGCGAAAATCCCAGTTGAAATCAGAAAAATCTCGGGTTGATATAAATGGAGAACTCGGCAGCTAATATAGAGGGAGGACTTTTGCGAACTAAACAGACACAAACGACAACAGAGAGAGAGGCAGGGCGAGTAGATAGAGTTCGAGGAGCAGGAACGGATCGTGACGCCATCCATCCATCTCGGAGAGCCAGTGCGAGGAGTTGAAAATCCAGCAGATTTGAGCTGCCAGGAAACATCGAAATTAGGTTTTGTAGTTCTTCTCTGTCTTCCTACCTGAGATGTATTTCTTGTCTGTCTTCGATTCTTCTGTATTGAGTATGAGTATATAAACTCGTGTAGCTTAGATTAGATGAACCCTAAGTGACCCAGGGCTTAAAGCGGTCACGGATCGGCGGTGATTAGATTCGAAATTCATTCAGTTTCATTTTGCATGTTTGATTTGTTCTTCGTTTTCTGTGTTTCTTGTCTGGTTTGGCCACCTAGATTAGATTCTTGTTAAGCTAAGGATAGAAGCGAACGCTCGCCTTAGTTTAAAACACCAAATCGAACAGTCAACCTTATAATTGGAGTGTGCCTTTCGTAGGAACCGATTAGGGTTGATCCATTGCTAGAGTAACTCATTAATCACTAGAATTTGCACCAGTTAAGTTAAGTCGTTGCGAGAGGCGACCGTACCCGGGCGGCTAATTAATCGTGGTAGCTAGATCGGATAGAGCGAACGTTCGCCAGTCTTAAACCTAAGGGTCAGGAGTTATGATGGTGTCTGTGAACTGAATGAACTAGAATCGAAAATCGCTGGTCTGTGACTGTTGTTGCCTTGGTGATCTAAGGGGAATTCGAAATCTAAGCTTGTCTGTCATCTTTCTAGTCAATTAATCAATCTTCAATCTTTCTTCGATTTAATTTTCATTTCTTCTTATTTTTGCATTCTTAGTATAGAAGTCGTGGAACTCATACCACGCACAACTTGTGTTTGAACTTGAATTAAAACTGTCAACTCCTTGGAGTAAGGAAGTAGAGGAAACCCCTGGAATACGATCTGCTATAGCCTTTTATTAGCATTAGTAGTTTATTTGGTTGAACGCATCACAACGACACGCTTACCAAATTGGCGCCGTTGCTGGGGACTCTTCTACTTCGTTGAAAGAAGAGTTGGCATTTTTATTCTTCTACCTTTCCATCTTTCATTTTCATCACACTTCGATTTTACACCGGTTGTGTTTGTTTTTGTCTCGTGCAGATCATAGCAGGTACAGAAGCATATCACATCCGTTCCGTCTTCCTTTACCACAATGGTTACTCTTAAAAGTGTTGCGGACTATAGTAAGCCGCGTGCATCTAATCTTCGATCACCCATCACCGTGCCCTCTAATGACAATGATCCTGACTATGAGATTCAGATTCCTCTCCTGGAGCTAATTTCTAGGGACATACAATTCGAGGGAAGACCAGAAGATAACCCTTACACACACATAACCACCATTCTGGTTGTTTGCGACACCTCCAAGTCTGGGAATCTCAATAAGAATGTGCTATATCTCCGAGCTTTCCCATTTTCTCTCAGAGGTGCAGCTAAACAATGGCTTAGCAGCAAACCGCCAGGTCATTACACTGAATGGGAGACATTAGCTCAAGATTTTGTTGAGGAATACTTTCCTCCTGCAAGAACAACTGCTTATAAAGACCGCATCTCCAGGTTCACTCAGAGAGAGGATGCAAGCCTGTATGACACTTGGAACGAATTTCAGTCTCTCTCTTCGACTGCCCTCACCATGGGTATGAACAGAGACAGCTGGCTGAATTCTTTACTCGAGGTATGCGCAAAGAATCTGCAAACTGGGTCAACACCTTAGCCGACAGAGATTGCACCGCTCTCACTCCTCAGGATGCTCTTCTGCATTTTGCTGACCGTGCGTCGAAATCTAGAAACTGGGAGAGGCACATAGAAGGAACCAAGAGTCAGAGCCAGAGTCAGATAAATGTTGCAGAGCAGATCAAGGTAGAAGTTCAGAAGCATCTGCAAGCAGCTGGTATCCCTCTCGACTCTCCGTCAGCTACCGTCTTTTCGGTTGATTGTGGATGGTGTGGATCATGTGCTCATAGCGGCGGAAGTTGCCTCAATTTCGGTGCAGCAGAAGTCTGGTCTACTGAGGAGGTAAACTTCATTGATCAAGGTTTTGCCAACAATCAGAAAGGCTATGCCGGTTACAGAAACTACGTGCCACGGAAGCAAAGCAACCGGTTGGTAGATCCTTATTATAGACCTCCGGGATTCATTGGAGGGCAACACCAGTTTCAGGCGAAGCCGTGCTACAATAGAGATATGGACTATGAGAGGAAGTTTGATCAGATCATGAGTCGACTTGACGACCATGACATTCAGTTAAAAGCCCAAGCCGCACTTAATCAAGGAACAAAGGCTCAAACCCACAGGATAGAAGATGCAGTACTCAATATGGCGAAACTTTTTACTAGCAATCCTCTCCTTAATCCAGAAGCATTTCAAGCAGACTCCGATATAAGAAGTGAACACGCTCAAGCTATTACCACTAGGAGCGACAAGCAAACAACTGATCCAAAAGCTCCGGAACCTCACATGATACCAGAGACTAGTGCTGCCATGGATATGCCAGAAATAGAAGATATCACAGAAGAGGAAGAAGAAGCACCTGCTCCTCCTCCGCCGCCCAAGACAGCCTCTGAACCTGTCTTGGCGCCATATGTACCTAGGATTCCTTTTCCAAAAGCTGCAAGGAGCAAAGCCAAGGATCACGACACTCAGTATAAGAAATGGTACAATGTTCTTAAGACTACAGAAATCAAGATACCAGTGACAGACGTTGTAGAGATTATACCACCACTTGGGAAGTTCTTTAAAGACCTCGTGAAGAAAGTGAAGAGTGGCGAGGTGTACTCTATCACGCTCACTAATGAATGCGCGTCTATTCTAGGTGGCCATCTCCCATTCGACAGCCGCCACCACCCCCAGCTAAGTGTCCTGATCCTGGTTCTTTTACATTACCGTGCATTATTAATGGCATTCAAATTGATCGCAACCTGGTTGATTCTGGTGCTTCTATTAATGTTATGCCTGTCTATCTATATGCAAAGCTGAATCTAGGGCAATTAAAACCGATTACTCTGCATCTCATTTTAGCCGATAGGTCTGTCAAACGGCCTAGAGGTATAGTAGAAGATGTAACTGTTTGCTGTGGTCCGTTTACTATACTGGCAGATTTTGTTGTTTTAGATACTCGTGAGCTAGACGGAACACTTATCATAGGTCGACCTTTCTTAGCAACTGCTGGTGTGAATATAAATTGCAAACAAGGCTTATTAACTTTAAGTGTAGGTCAAGAGAATGTTGCATTCCGCATTAAAGATAGCATGAGATATTCTATTGCTCAAGATGATAAATGCTATGCTGTTGATCCCTTAGAGACGGCCTCGGCCTGACTCCTTTACTAATGCTTTATCTGTGATCCGCTAGAGTTGTGTTTGATTTCAGGATTGATAATGCGTTAGACGACCCAGAGCAGTGCTTATGGCAAGATGAGCTAGATGAACAAAAGGCAACATTCACACCCTCACATGCGCCTCCACACATCGAACCAGCTTCGAGTCGGATTACTACTTCATATGAGAATCCACCAGAACTTACTCTGAAGGAGCTGCCTGACCACCTAGAATATGCATTTCTGGGGAAGGACCGCCAGCTACCAGTCATCATCAGCTCCAATCTGACTCCTGAGCAGAAAGAGCAACTGATTGGGCTACTCAAGAAGCATGTCCGAGCTATTGCCTGGCAGTTGGCAGACATCAGAGGCATCTCTGAAACCTTCTGCAAACATCGGATAGTTGTTGATGAAGAATTCAAACCAGTCAGACAACCGCAACGCCGACTTAACCCTCAGATGCAGGAAGTCGTAAAGAAAGAAGTACTCAAGCTTCTAGATGCCGGTATCATCTATCCTATCGCCGACAGTCCTTGGGTCAGCCCGACTCAAGTCGTCCAAAGAAAGGAGGAATCACAGTCATCCCTAATCCAAAGGGTGAACTCATTCCCACCCGAACAGTTACAGGATGGAGAGTCTGCATCGATTATCGACGACTAAATGATGCCACCAAGAAGGATCACTTTCCACTGCCGTTCATTGATCAGATGCTTGAACGATTGGCTGGTCATGAATACTACTGCTTCTTAGACGGGATGTCCGGTTACTTTCAGATCCCCATTGAGCTTGCTGATCAAGAGAAGACGACCTTCACATGCCCGTTCGGTACGTTTGCTTATCGTCGTATTCCTTTTGGTCTATGTAATGCTCCCGCTACTTTTCAGAGATGCATGCTTGTAATATTTGGAGATCTGGTAGAGAATGTGGTAGAGGTGTTCATGGATGACTTCTTGTCTATGGAGATTCATTTTCAAAGTGTTTGGCTAATCTGGATAAGGTGTTAGCTCGTTGTGAGGAGACCAACCTAGCTCTTAGCTGGGAGAAATGTCACTTCATGGTTACAGAAGGTATTGTTCTTGGCCATAGAATATCTAAGACAGATATAGAAGTCGATCGTGCCAAGCTTGAGACCATTGCCAGCTTACCACCGCCGACCTCAGTTAAGATAGTGCGAAGTTTCCTCGGTCATGCTGGATTCTACCGGAGATTCATCCAAGACTTCTCCAAGATCGCTCTCCCCATGACCAAGCTACTCGAGAAAGATGTTCCTTTTGTTTTTGATAAAGCTTGTCTCGAAGCCTTTGATACTCTGAAGACTCAACTGACCACCGCACCGATTCTTACAGCACCAGATTGGAATCTCCCATTCGAGATCATGTGCGATGCTAGTGATTTCGCCGTTGGCGCGGTTCTTGGTCAGAGAAAGGAGAAGAGATTTCATCCTATCTACTTTGCGAGCAAGACACTCAATGATGCTCAGAGAAACTACACTACCACGGAGAAAGAGCTTCTAGCTATCGTTTTCTCCTTTGATAAGTTTCGCAGTATCTAGTTCTTTCACATACCATTGTCTACACAGATCATGCTGCTCTGCGCCATTTATTAGCCAAGCAGGATTCAAAGCCACGTCTCATCCGGTGGATCCTTCTCCTCCAAGAGTTCGACATAGAAATTAAAGACAAGAAAGGAGCAGAGAACTTAGCAGCAGATCATCTTTCGCGCCTCGAGGAATCACAAACAGGTAAGTCTACTACCCCTATCAATGATTCTGTTCCCTGACGAGCTGTTACGTGTTGAGACATTTGAACAAGTTAACAGCATAGCTATTGAGCCCTGGGCAATTCCTCACGCTCAAGATCTGAGTAATGCCGCCGATTCAGATGAGCCTTGGTATGCAACTCTGGCTAACTATCTCTCACACGGCATTGTACCTCATGAACTGGATTTCAATGCACGCAAAAAGCTCTTTAAAGAAGCCAAGTCATACTTCTGGGATGAGCCTTTCTTATACCGCATCAGTCTTGACGGGATGATCCGGAGATGTGTCTCTTACATTGAAGCTGCAGACATCATGCGTAAGTGCCACGAAGGACAGTTCGGAGGACACTTCGGAGGCAACCGCACGGCGAGAAAGGTACTCGAAACAGGTTTCTACTGGCCCTCAATTTTTAGTGATTGCGATGTTTATGCTCGACGTTGTGATGCATGCCAGCGATCAGGTAACATTTCCAACCGTAATGAGATGCCCCAAATTGTTTCTTTAACCGTTGAAATTTTTGATGTTTGGGGGATTGATTTTATGGGTCCATTCACACCCTCCAACGGAAACAAGTACATTCTTGTAGCCGTTGATTACGTTTCTAAGTGGGTTGAGGCTGAAGCTTTACCCACTAATGATTCTAGAGTGGTGGGTCGGTTCCTTACTCGTCTTTTCACGTGTTTTGGTTCACCGCGCTTCATCATAAGCGATAGGGGTACCCACTTCCACGGACAATTCGACCGGGTGTGCAAACGCTTTGGTGTCACCCACCGAATGTCCACGACTTATCATCCTCAAGCGAATGGTCAAGCGGAAGTGACGAATCGTGAGCTCAAGCGGATTCTTGATAGAACAGTTGGCCGGTCTCGCAAGGACTGGTCATCTAAGCTCAATGATGCCTTATGGGCATATCGAACTGCCTACAAGACTCCCATCGGTACCTCACCGTATCAGCTGGTCTATGGCAAGTCATGTCATTTACCAGTTGAGCTTGAGCACAAGGCATTCTGGGCTAACAAAGAGTTGAATATGAGCTATGCAGTAGCAGGTAATAACCGCCATGACCAGATCGCTGAGCTTGAGGAGCACCGTCTCCACGCTTATGAGAGCACAAAGCTATACAAAGAACGCACGAAGAGAATTCATGACTCTCAGTTGAAGACGATCAAGCAGTTCTACCCGGGAGAGGAAGTGCTCTTATATAATTCTCGATTAAAGCTCTTTCCGGGTAAGTTGAAATATCGATGGTCTGGCCCTTATACCGTGGTCCGACAGACACCCTTAGGCAGCGTCTACATTAAATTGCACGATCAAGAGCCGTTTGTAGTCAACGGGCATAGGCTTAATAAGTATCTGCAAGGGTTAGCCGTATCCTCCATAGACGTACACTTCCTCATTTTGGAATCCTGACACGAATCCAGGTATCGTCTGGCTCACGGACGTTAAACAAGAGCGCTTCGTGGGAGGCAACCCACGGCTGGAGTCAGTTATTTCCCGTTTTGAGTCATTTTATTTTAACAACCCTTAAAAAAAAAAAACTCAGCCGCCGGTTTTTAAATGAATTTTCGGCGAAAACATATCCAAATTTTCGCCGAAACCATGTGTTCAATTCCGCATGATCCTCCTGTCCATACTTTTCGAACCGAAAACCCACATTTTTTCGTCGAAACAATTTCTTCCATTTTCACTACAATTTTCACCGAAAATTCCCATTCATCTTCGCTGAAAATCCTGGTTCAAATTCTCCTGCCTATCATGTCTAACATTTTCGCCGAAACCAAGCCATCTTTTTCGCCGAAAATTTCGTGCTACCACCCTCCTATTTAAATGCTGCACCACCCTCATATTTTCGCCCCACCCCCCGAAACGAAAACATAATAAACCACTCCCATCTCCTCAGCCGCCGCCGCCCGATCGTTCGACTGCACCTCGGACCCACCGATCAGCCGCCGCCACCTCATTCTTTAGGAGCCGACCGCCGACCATTCCCCCACCCAGACCTGGTTCCTTGTCCCTGTTTCAAAAACCCTAGAGTCAGTGTTTTTCAGCTCCGATTCCGGCCGACCTAATTTTCCAGTTTTTCCCCGTTTTCGTGGATTTCCAATCATTTTCTTGAATCATGTCTTCACGGTTAGTTGTTCAGCCTTTGATTGTGCATCTTTTGGCTTTTTGACTTTCAGTTTTTGGCATGGTTGACTAGGGTTGAGTTTTAGGTTCTCCCTCATTCTTCATAACTGCTTTTTCGGTATCAATCGGCTAGGTTTTGGTGTTGTTTCGTGGCCTTTTCTGGATTGTGATCTGTTGTCGGTGTGATCGTGTTAATGAATCATTCCATTATTCATGCCTGCCTCCTGAATTGATAGTTATTCAATGATATATCTTGATTCTATGATAACTCGGTTACTTAGTACCCCAACGTGTCACCTTAAGTGTGGGGTAAGAGTCTTGTAATCTAATGTTGGTCATCTCTGAGTTATGTTTTACAGGGCTCCCAAGCGTTTTAAGACTACCAGTGCAGATAGAGCACAGCGATCCTCAGCTCGCCAGAGCAGGACACCACCTCCTCGTCGACCCGCACCAGCTGCACAGAAATCGACAGCTGTGGCCATCATTCCCGAGGATGCGCCTACCCCTGCGACTCCCATTTCCTCTATTCCTACACCTGCCAATGGGGCCGTGCATCCTTTCATCACCGCCCTGGAGCCGCACCAGCTCGAGGTCTTTCTGAAGATCAAAGACATCCCTCCGGCTAAGGTGGCAGTTTTGTCTCTTGACAGTCTCAAAGCGCACAACCCAGCTTGGCACTCGACAATTGACACCGCTCTTAATAAAGCCGGATTGCGAGTGCTGACCACTCATGGATCCCCGTACCCGCTTGTCACCCTCCAGGAGTTCTGGAGTTCATTTCGGCGCGTCACCCCGAAGCCCTTTCGTGAGCAGAAATTCGTTTCCTTTCACCTCGGTGGTGTTCTTCATGAGAAGTCCCTTCGCGAGTTCGGCCGCTTGCTGGATCCGCACGTCAATTTTGATACTGCATTAGCTGGCTTTGAGGACACATACTCCATCACCAGTGCTCCTTACCCGGATGTGTGGAAATGGGCCTGCTGCGAGGATGAGAGCTCACCTATCGTCCACCCCACGGTCGGTGACATCTTCCACCCTGTCCTCAAATTCTTGCATTATGTTTGGGTACAGTCTTTGTGTTTTTGCAGCAAGACGAGCCGCCACCACGTTTCTCTGGAGGAGTTCGTATTGTTCCGTGCTTTAGAGGAAGATGCCAACCTGCACCCCGGCTGGTGGCTTGCACGATTCTTTCACAAGCGCACTACTGCCAAGAAGCTTCCTACTGAGCTTCCAGGAGGCCCCTTCATTTCTATTCTGATCGACAACCTCCAGCTCGGTGATAAATGGGGCCCCGATATTCCTCGTATCCCGATTGAGCATGTAGGCGCTGAACTTGCCATAGCACGGCGCATCGACCTTTCAGAGACTATTGAGCATTGCACATCGCTCCCTCATTGCACGAACTAGCCAGTTGACCGCCCACCGTCGCGAGCGCAAATCACCGCGGAAATGAATGAAAGGCTGGCGCGTATTGAGAAGTGGCAGCTAGACTACTCGGCTGGTTCGTTGCAATGGCAGAAGGACCGAGTGGCACATGAGGAGACTCAGAATGAGCGTTGGGCCACTCTACAGCAATTCATGGCTGACCAATCAGCCAGACACATGGACGAGCTCGCATGGCGACAACAGATGGAGCAGCGGTTCGCCATATCCTCCATTCCCACTGCACCTCCACCTCCTCCTGCGGAGCAGTGATCAGGTTGCTTCTATCTTTTTCCTTTCTTTTCTTTCTTCTTTTCGGGTCTCGACCCAATTTTATTCTGTGTGGATCCGGGACACTTGTCCGGTGTCCTTTTGATTTTTTTGTTGTTTGTGTTTTGTAGGATTTTGAGTAGCTCTGCTCCGCTCCGGACTCTCCGTGTTCATCCACTACACCGACCATCACCTTCCAGGTTCTTCGTATATCTCTCCTCTAGTTAGTCCTGTGAGGACACAGAATAGTTCAAGTGTGGGGTATTAGGGTGTTAGATAACCATGCATGATCTTGATTGCCCATATCTTTGTGTGTGCCTCGTGATTCCTGTCCAGTTCTCTAGCATCGAATTGCTCAATTCTTGACTTTGGATGTTAAATTGACTTCAATTTTGAACAATGACGTCTAGACTGTTCCACTTAGAACCTGTAACCAACGTGTCAGAACTGATATTAAATGGGTCTAGGTCAGAACAGATCATAAATCACTTCTGTAGTTGGAACTGGAATTAATTGAATCAATTAACTTGTTAACAACAAAGCTCGATAACACCGTTCTAAAATGATAAATGCCAGCTTCTTCCATATTTTCACTCCATATTTGATCACCTGTGATTGTGGCTTGAGATTAGACGGAAATCCAATTCGAAATCTTGTGTAAAAAGTTATAACTAGCTAGGATTAAGTGGCTAAATGGTGAAATCAAGTGATTGAGTGAATCAAATCAATGCTAAGTTCTTTAAAGTGCTGAAAATAAAGTTAGGCAAGCCCGACACCTAAGTGAAGTGTTCGGGTTGAGCACTAGCAAAAAGGCACGAATACTGTGAGCTAGGCAGGTCCAACACCTAAGTGAAGTGTTTGGTATCGAGCACTAGTATGCAGTAAATAAATTAAAGAAAGTTTGAATCTTGAAAGAAATTGTTGTTTAAATCGGTCCTAGCTAGAACGTGTAACGTACAGATCTAGAAGCGGATGAAGTCGGGTCGTAGCCACGTCACTTTTCCTGCCTCCGCGTCCACATCATGGCCAGAGCTTAAAGTCATTTTGATTAGAATTGGTGTTATCGTAGTCGATTAATCATGATTAATTGTTTTGCTGAGAAACAATCTGTGTTAAAACCACTACTGGAAGTGTGCAGAAATCAGTATGATCGGAAACTTGTTTGGTTGATATTCTTGCATGTGTAGGTCACTCTTTCTACGTGGAGCAGTCTAAACCAAATTGTTAGAATTGAAGCTCAGTTTCATCTCGTGTCATTTATGAATTTGAGCGTGTTTCTATTCAGTTTGCTTGAGGACAAGCAAGAGCTCAAGTGTGGGGTATTTGATGACACTCGATTTAACGTGATTATCAGCCTCATTTAAGCGACATTTCTTTGCGTAAGACATGGTTTTTAGGGTAGAATAACGGATATTGAATCGATTGCCCTATCTCATGCCATTTGTGTTACCTTGGCCCGTTTCGGGTCTATTTGATGGTTTTCTAGTGTTTTTACGTTAGCACAGGTTTTTTCCATCAAATAAAGTAACCAAGGACGTGTCTAAGGCATTGGAACATCGAGGAACTGAACCAGAATCGTTCAAAGGAGCCAATTAAGTTCAAACCAAATTGCTGCCCGGTTTATACATATATTTTCGGTGAAACTACTCTTTGGTTTTCGCCGAAAATGGAAGAAGAAATCACTGGCCGATTGAGAGGAAGTCTTCGGCGAAAATACCCTTGAGAGTTCGCCGAAAACAAAAGGAAGAATCCACTGTCTCGAGTATGAAGAAGTTTTCAACGAAATTCCTTTACTATTTTCGGCGAAAATCCCAGTTGAAATCAGAAAAATCTCGGGTTGATATAAATAGAGAACTCGGCAGCTAATATAGAGGGAGGACTTTTGCGAACTAAACAGACACAAACGACAACAGAGAGAGAGGCAGGGCGAGTAGATAGAGTTCGAGGAGCAGGAACGGATCATGACCCCATCCATCCATCTCGGAGAGCCAGTGCGAGGAGTTGAAAATCCAGCAGATTTGAGCTGCCAGGAAACATCGAAATTAGGTTTTGCAGTTCTTCTCTGTCTTCTTACCTGAGATGTATTTCTTGTCTGTCTTCGATTCTTCTGTATTGAGTATGAGTAGATAAACTCATGTAGCTTAGATTAGATGAACCCTAAGTGACCCAGGGCTTAAAGCGGTCACGGATCGGCGGTGATTAGATTCGAAATTCATTCAGTTTCATCTTGCATGTTTGATTTGTTCTTCGTTTTCTGTGTTTCTTGTCTGGTTTGGCCACCTAGATTAGATTCTTGTTAAGCTAAGGATAGAAGCGAACGCTCGCCTTACTTTAAAACACCAAATCGAACAGTCAACCTTATAATTGGAGTGTGCCTTTCGTAGGAACCGATTAGGGTTGATCCATTGCTAGAGTAACTCATTAATCACTAGAATTTGCACCAGTTAAGTTAAGTCATTGCGAGAGGCGATCGTACCCGGGCGGCTAATTAATCGTGGTAGCTAGATCGGATAGAGCGAACGTTCGCCAGTCTTAAACCTAAGGGTCAGGAGTTATGATGGTGTCTGTGAACTGAATGAACTAGAATCGAAAATCGCTGGTCTGTGACTGTTGTTGCCTTGGTGATCTAAGGGGAATTCGAAATCTAAGCTTGTCTGTCATCTTTCTAGTCAATTA
The DNA here is from genome assembly GCA_034768395.1 of Linum lewisii. NCBI lineage: Eukaryota > Viridiplantae > Streptophyta > Magnoliopsida > Malpighiales > Linaceae > Linum > Linum lewisii. The sequence continues at coordinate 49,600,486 of CM068300.1, read as the reverse complement.
ATCAATCTTCAATCTTTCTTCGGTTTAATTTTCATTTCTTCTTATTTTTGCATTCTTAGTATAGAAGTCGTGGAACTCACACCACGCACAACTTGTGTTTGAACTTGAATTAAAACTGTCAACTCCTTGGAGTAAGGAAGTAGAGGAAACCCCTGGAATACGATCTGCTATAGCCTTTTATTAGCATTAGTAGTTTATTTGGTTGAACGCATCACAACGACACGCTTACCATTGATCCCCTATGGTTGTAGTCTAGATTAGCCTACCGGAAGTCGGTTTATGGTAACCTGCCTATAGCCATTAAACAGGTGGTCTTAGCTATTATGTTCAGGCGTGTAAACCCTTCTAGCAACTAAAAGAAAAGAAGAAAAAGAAAGAAAAAGTTCAAAGTTGTAAGTTTATAGTTCAGTTCAATAACGTTCTTCTCCCTACATATGGAAGAACGAAGTCAAAAGAAAATGTGAAAGAGAAATTCATAAAAAAATGTGTTAGCAGAATAAAGTGCTATGTTGCTTGAGGGTATCATAGTACGAGCGTACACTATTCCACCCGTGTCTGGTTAGACGGTAGGAAGCCATATGCTACATTCTAGGGAAGTTAGTTAGAAGCTACACCGCACCAAAGCCATCATCATACATTCCCTTCATCCATCTCATCATGAACCCTTGTAGTGTAGAATTCGTTACAGTCCTAAGCAGGGAAGTCCTTCTTGACTAGTCCTCGTGTTGTCACAGTGGTGGAGATGTGGTCGAATTGCAAACTTATGACAGAATCTAGTAACAGAAAATGATTGAGAGCAGATACACGTCCCTAAACACAGAGAATGAGAGTTTCCCTTGTACTAAATATTATCTGTGTGAGGAGTCTGGTCGGTCAGGCAAATTCGTGCATGATTGGTTACTACTTCTTGTCGTGTGTAGTTTTTAGTGAGACCAGGTTGTTTGGCTGATCAGTATGCATGTTAGGTTTCTTGTTCTAGAAGTAGTTGTCTAACAATTCATTGTGTGAGCTTGAACTTAAATTTAATCGATCTTATCATTTATGAACCTGAGCGTTTTCTATTCAGTTTGCTTGAGGACAAGCAAAAGCTTAAGTGTGGGGTATTTGATGACACTCGATTTGATGTGATTATCAGCCTCATTTAAGCAACATTTCTTGTCTTAAGACATGGTTTTTAGGGTAGAATAGCGAATATTCACTCAACTGCTCTATCTCGTGCCATTTGTGTTACCTTGGCCCGTTTTCGGGTCTATTTGATGGTTTTCTAGTGTTTTCATTATAGCACAGGTTTTTGCCGTCAAATAATGTAACCAGGGAAGTTTCTAAGGCATTGGAGCCTCAAGAAACCACACCAGAATCGATCCAAGAGTCAATCAAGTCAACATAAATCCTGCTCGGTTTTACAAATATGTTTTCGGCGAAAAGACCTGAAGTTTTCGCCGAAAACTCAAGAAGAAATCGTCAAAGCTTACAAGAAGAAGTTTTTGGCGAGAAGTCAAAGTTCTCGCCAAAAACTCTAGGTGAATTTGGAACAGAAGAAATAGTCGAAGCAAGCAGAGTTTTCAAAGGAAGTTTTTGCCGAAAACTTGGAGCTGTTTTCCAAGCCGATCGCGGACAACTATAAAAGAGAAATCGCCGGCTAGATACTTCATACTTTACTTTTGGACGAAAATTCCAAGACTTAGACCAGAGAGAGAAAGAGTGAAAAGAGTTCAAGGAGCTAGGAAAGGATCGTGACACCATCCTTCCATCTCAGAGAACCAGTGCTAGGAGTTGAAGATCCGGCAGATCGAAGCTTCACGGATTCATCGAAATTAGGTTTTACAGTTCTTCTTTGTCTTCCTACCTGAGATGTATTCCTTGTTCGTCTTTGATTCTCCTGTATTGAATATGTGTTGCTAAACTCGTAGAGCTTAGATTAGATGAACCCTAAGTGACCCAGGGCTTTAAGGCGGTCACGGATCGGTGGTGATTAGATTTGAAGTTCATTCAGTTTCTCTTTCATGTTTGATTTCTTCTTTGTTCTCTGTGTTTCTTATCTGGTTTGGCCACCTAGATTAGATTCTTGTTAAGTTGAGGATAGTAGCGAATGTTCGCCTGACTTTAAAACACCAAATCAACAATTAACCTATTCATTGGAGTGTGCCTTTCGTAGGAACCAATTAGGGTTAATCCACTTCAAGAGTAACTCATGAATCACTAGTAATTGCACTATTTAGTTTTGTCATCGCAAGAAGTGACCGTACTCGGCCGACTAATTAATCTTGGTAGTTAGATAGGATAGAGAGAATGCTCGCCAGTCTTAAACCTAAGGGTAAGGAGTTATGGTGGTGTCCGTGGACTGAATGAATTAGAATTGAAAATCGCTGGTCTGTTGATTGCCAATGCTGTAGTAATCTAAGGGGGATTTGAAGTCTAAGCTTGCCTGTCGTCTGTCTAAGTCAAACAACCAATCATTCTGCATTTTAATTTCATTTCAGTCTTCTTGCATTCTAATCTAGAAGTCATGGAACTCACACCACGCACAATTGTTTGTTCCTGAATAAAATTGCCAACACATTTGAGTAAGCAAGTAGAAGTGGCCCGTGGAATACGATCTGTCTTGCTTTGTGCTTGACAGTTATTTGATAAACCTGTTTACAACGTTCATCAGATGTGCCTTTGATTCTAGGACGAACTTTCTTAGCAACCTCTCGTGCTTTGATTGATGTCTATGGTGGTAGACTTACACTTAGGGTCGATAATGAGTGCATGATCTTTGACCGTTCCAATGGCATGGAGTTCACATTTTCATATGCTAATCACTATGATCCTAAGAATCTGCATGAGCTTACTTCGGCTAGTAATAGCACTAACGTTGTCCGTCATAGTCTTGCGGAGTTATTTGCTCTTAATGATGTGCAGGAGAAAAAGGATGAAGTAAAGGAGGCTCCACCTTTCATGCTCCCAAAGTCGCCATCTAAGGCTAAGAAGAAAGGTGTGAAGAAGCCACCCAAGAAGGGCAAGGAAGCCGAACCGGTTGGTGAGACTAGAAAATCTAAGAAGCCACCCGATGAGAGGAGCCACCCCAAGTGGTTTGGCCCTTCTCCATTGTTCACACCTCATCATCCGGGAGACCCGAGCTCATACCTTCTGATGTTTGTAAGATCCAATTCAAGTTCCTTTTTCCACACGAAGGTAATGAATTCGACTTCAAAGAGGTAATGAGTTGGGATGGTTTTACTTAGCCTACTCCTTGTGCTTTCGTCTAGCTAGAGACGTTAAAGAAGCGTTTCATGGGAGGCACCCCATGTTATCTTTACTTTTTTGCTTTTGTGTCTTTGTGTTGTTTTAGCTCTTTGAATAATGCGTGGCAAGCACATGGGAATCACTCTTCACCAATGAGCTTAATGGGACTCTACTACCACTCTTACCTCCTATGTTTTTCTCTACCAACGCGGTAATCTCGTTCTACCTTACTCTCTCTTGACCATTGAGGACAATGCTCATGCTAGTCATAGGGGGAATTTGAGGTTTGGTATGATTGTTTGTGGTAGAAGTATAATTGTGCTCTTTGATAGTGGATGTCTTGTGCAAGGTAGCATGCCTATTTGTGTCTTTGGTACTTTACCTTTGCATGTTGTTTTCATGATTGTTTGATCCGCTATCACCTCTTTTGCATGTTAAATTCTTAACTCGCTTAAATTCTATTCGTTTGACAAGCCACTTGATTGTATGGTGAGAACATGCGTGATAGTCAGGGTTTTCAATGTAAAGTGTGAACTGGTCTTATTCCAAATGCCTTTTAAACCTTTTCACAACAAGTCTGAAACTAGTTTTTGTTAAATATGAGGTCTACTAACTTGACAAAGTGTTCTTATCTTCGATTGGTACCAGTTTTGTGTAGTGTTCAGAGTCGGTCGAAGTTTCCTGGAGTCTAGGACATAGGGTAGGAAATTGAGGTTTCCAATGTGTGAGTAAGATGACCTTTATGTCCAAATGAGCGATAGACGTGCGTACGAGCCGCTTGGTTGAGATCCATTGCTTAGTCCACAAAGGGGAAGTCTCAGTGTGGCATTCTCCTTCTCAACCCCTCCCGGCATGGGCAGGGTTTAGGATAACGCGGTCCCCAATGGGGCTGGCTGCTCCGTACCTGCACGGGTCTCCCAATGCTCCTACTGGTAAGACAAAAGAGTCTAGTAAAAAAAAACATGCTTTCTGAAGTTGCTACCAATAGAAAGACCAAAAGCGAAGAAAAAGTAAGTTGTGAGAAGAAAAAGAAGGTAGAAATTTGTAATAACCTAGAGTCCTTTCGCAAAAGCCGCAAAATCTAAAAGTGTGAGGATGAGAGCACTACCCCCTCGGCACATGTTGACCAATGTCGACCGGGCCCCTTACTTTCCCTCCGTTCATGTGTAGGCTCCAGGAATAAGTGAACCGTCCAGTAACCAATGCTTTTGTCAAGTTGTTCGACCTTATGTCTAGTAAGAACTAGTATGGTTTTTGTTCTGAAAATGTTTTAAGGGTTGTTTGGTGAGACTTTGGGATCCTTTACCTAGTTTCAACTCGGGCTATCAAAATGTGGTTCAAGGAACTTAGAGATCTTTTGGCTTGTTCAAATGGTTAGTCACTACAACAAAAAAAGAATTATGTGGCGGATGCAACAGTGGCGGTTGTACAACCGCCACTATTATTTAATGACTGTGGCGGTTGTTTATTGGCGGTTAAAATCGCCACAATTTGTTCTACACATTCTGGCAGTTTAAACCGCCAATACACGACCGCCACTATCGTTGATATTTAAACATCCCCTTCTTCTCTTTCACGCGATTTTAGAACCTCTCTCTCAGCTGAGCGGCATTCTCCTACTGTCGTCTCTCTCAGCTGCAATCTTTATCGCCGACGGCCCTCTCTCTCTCTCACCGGCGACCTTCTCTCTATCACGACGCCGCTCAACTTCTTCTCCGCCACGGTGCGGCTTCTTCTCCGACGTGGCGGCCGTCTCCTCTCTCGCGGCACGGCTTCTTCTCCGACTCGGCGGCGGCGGCCGTCTCCCTAGCTCGACGACATTGAACCTCCAGGTATTCATCTCCATTCTCCCTACCTCTTACAACATTATCCCAGTGCATTGTTGCATGAAAAATCGAGTTGCAAGTTCAAAAATTTAAGGTTTGGTGTTCTTGAACCAAAACCCTAATTTTATCAAGTTTCTGATTTTGAGAAATTGGCATGATATTCATGAAATTGGTCATATATTGATTCTAAACTTTGAATCGGGGATCATTTTGGATATTGTTTGCCATTCCAATTGTGCATTTACATAAACTTTTCATATTGATATTGCTCGAATTTGGGGATTTTTGTACATGGACGAATTTTGATGATTTGTTGCTTCGAGATTGATCTTCTGATGATTATAGATATGTTTGCATGCTTATTCCCGAATATCTATGGCTAAATAATGCTCGTGTGATGAATTGAGTGAACTTTGTGTATATCGATTTCATGAATTTGTAATCTTGACAAGTGGGGTTTGTTTATCTGACTTGGATGTGATTTGGATGTCTAAATTATTCGTTATATGATTATGTTGCAGGTTGGATTGACTTTGATTGAGGAAGGCTTTCGGCTGAATCTGACTTTTTGACCGAACATTCCAAGTTAGTGATTCTTTAAATGAGCTAATACCTTATAACTTAGTTGAATCTACTATCTTCAAACTAATTAATTATAATTTTATTCAACTTCTAACAACTGGATGGTACATCAATTCCTATCCTTACTCGGGAGTTATTGGATCCATAATTTGACCTACTTTGTTTATACTACTGTGTCGTAGGTTGGGTTGACTTTGATTGAGGAAAGCCTTCGGCTGAATCCGACCTTTTGACCGAACATTCCAAGTTAGTGATTCTTTAAATTATTAGTACAATACTAAATGTAATATTGAGTATAATATGATCATTACCATGTAATCAGCTAAACATTAAAAATTGTGTAGTATACTTTTAAAAAAAATGCATATTCAACCATGTTCATATAGTAAACTAATTTGTATGTAAATTTAATTCAAATGTGTCATTCAATGTCAAATAAAAACTTTAATTGCATATCTAAGCTCAATTAGACTAAATATCTTGTGATCTTGAACTTCGTTAATAGAATTTCAATATGACAAATATGTTGAATAATAATATGCTAATATGCTAATAATAAAATATGTTGTGTACATGCTAATATATATGCTTTAAATAATAATGCTAATATGTTTTGTATAGGTTTAATAATAATTTAGCTTAGACTAACTAATTAACTTCTGCCATTGAATTCTAATTTCATTTTGCCTTTACTAATAAGGTTTCAATAGGTAGAGCTAGTAATTATGGACAAATCTTGGATTACACAACCTCGCTACACTCGAGATTATATTGTGGGAGTTGAACAATTTCTTGACTTTGCTTTCAACAACTCCGGGGATGGGGAGCATATCATTTGCCCTTGTTCAAAGTGTGGAATGAGAAAGTTCCAAACGAGATATGACGTACGGTGTCATCTGTTAGCAAAACCATTTCCTGAAGGCTACACCGTGTGGACTCGTCATGGAGAAATAGTGGATGATGTAGGAATTCCTTTAGCGTTGGATGATAGACCTCGTTTAGAAGAAAGAGAGGTCCCAAGTGCAGCTCATGAGATTAACTCGATTCGTCATCTTGTTAGAGATGCTTTCGGTCAGAGTAAGGAACATGACGCTTCCGCTGGGGTTGACCACATTGTAGAAGAGAGAGATGAACTAGTAATGAATGAGGAGACCGAAATCCCTGCTCATGATGCATCAGCTGGACCTAGTGTGGAGGGTAATGATGCTTTCATCAAACTCATGAAAGAAGGAGGAGAACCGTTGTATGAAGGTTGTTTGAAGTTCTCTAGGTTGTCATTTTTGCTGCGCTTGTACCATATCAAGTACATGCATAAAATTAGCAACAACGCAATGGAGAAGATATTGGAGTTGTTGAGAGATGCTTTCGGGTTTGCAAAGTTGCCACAATCTTGTTATGAAGCGAAGAAGGACATAAAGTTGTTGGGATTGAATTACGTCAAGATTGACGCATGTAAGAACGATTGTATGTTGTACACTGGTGTTAATGCAGATAAGTTAGAGTGTACGACGTGTAAGTTGCCTAGATACAAGCCTAGTAACGTTGTTACTGAGACTGGTATAAAGAAGCGTAAGCCACAACCAGAAAAGGTATTTCGTTACTTTCCATTGATACCGCGTCTTCAACGGTTATTTGCTTCTCCAAGCTCTACAGAAAACATGGTTTGGCTCGCCACTAGTCAAAGCTCTGATGGTATGATAAGACATCCACGTGATTCTAAGGCTTGGAAGAGCTTTGATAGCTTATACCCCGAGTTTGCCGAGGAGCCAAGAAATATACGTCTCGGTCTCTCTACAGATGGATTCAATCCTTTTGGGGTTCAAAGTATCAGTCACAGCACATGGCCGGTTGTAGTAGTACCCTACAACTCTCCGCCTTGGTTGTGTATGAAGCAAACTAGTCTTATTCTCTCGAGTATAATTCCTGGGCCGTAACAACCTGGAATGACATAGATGTTTACCTCCAACCACTTGTTGATGAGTTAAACATCTTGTGGGAAGGAGTTGAGACATATGATGCTGCGAGCAAAGAGACTTTCAAGATGAGAGCTTCGCTAATGTGGACGATAAGTGATTTTCCTGGGTTATGCTTGTTGTCAGGATGGAACACATATTCTAGTAAAGCATGTCCAGCATGTAATGTAGATACACTGCCTCGGCGACTTAAAAATGGAGGAAAGTTTTGTTTTTTGGTAATCGTCACTTCTTGCCACAAGGTCACATATTGCGTTCAAAGGCAACACGGTTTGATGGCACGACTGACCAACATGAACCTCCAGTATATCCTTCCGGGACAAAGATTCTTGAGCAATTACAAGAAGTGCATGTGACATTTGGGAAACATGGACAACATCCTAAAAAGAAAGGCAAGAAGAGAGCACGTGGTGACGACAATGATATCAGTGCATTTGCAAATGAAGAGGAGTACTGGAAGAAGAAGAGCATCTTCTTCCAACTTCCGTATTGGAGGTTCAATTTGTTGTGACACAATCTTGATGTGATGGACATCGAGAAAAATGTGTCCGACAATATACTGTGCACTTTGCTTAATGAAAAAGGAAGTAAGGATAATTTAAAAGCAAGACTTGACTTAAAGGCAATGAAGATTTGAAAGGAATTGTGGCTAACGAAAGATGGAAAATGTCCTGCTGCGTTGTTCACGTTGAGCAGACAAGACATTACTTTAATGCTCGAGACTCTGAAAGGTATTAAGTTCCCTGATGGATATGCTAGTAACATTTCTAGGTGTGTAGACCCAGTTAAGCGAAAAATGGCTGGATTGAAGACGCACGACTTGCATATAATATTGCATGATTTGTTGCCTTTAGCCATACGTGAGGTGATGCCACTAACTGTGTCTAGGGTTCTTGTTGAGTTATGTGCATGTTTGAAGCAATTGTGTGCAACTGTGCACTCTATCTCAGAACTTGACAAGTTGCAAGAACGAATTGTACTGGCCATATGTCATATGGAGATGATATTCCCTCCATCTTTCTTCACTTGTCAAGTTCATCTGCTGTTACATCTTGTTGAAGAAGTGAAGCGAGGAGGTCCAGTTCAATATCGTTGGATGTACCCTATTGAAAGGTAAACCATAATAAATTTCGTACGTACTTACTAATTAGTAAGTTGTTATGAACTCTATTTTCCCTTATTGTTGTAGATTTTTGGGAAAACTTAAATCAATGGTTGGGAATAAAGCTCACCCTGAGGGTTCTATTACGGAGAGCTGGATTGCTAAAGAACTTTTCACATTTGCATCTGCTTATCTCGATGATAATGTTGAAACACGATTCAATCGGGATAAGCGCGTTTCAGAAGCTCCAGACGACCCGAATAGTGATTCAGAAGTGATTTTCTCTGTTGGGACACCAATTGCTGGTGAGAAAGAATTCACTCTCTCGCAAATGGAAATGTTACAAGCTCATCGCCATGTGTTGGTGAATTGCCCGTTGGTGGAACCTTACATTCAGTAAGTACATTTTGTGTACTATTTGTGCATGAAACACCATCTTCAGTTAGGTGAACTCATTGAACACTAAATGTGCAGGGAGTATAAACGAGAATTAAAGAGAAAATACAAGGGAAGGAAGAAGACGGCAACTGATATCGACAAAGAAGTTCACCTTTCATTTCTCGAATGGTTTAAGGATCGAATTGATAAGGCTGTTGAAGGGTATGATCATCCTGATATTGTGATGCTAGCTCGAGGTCCAAAGTGGGAAGCCAAACGGTATATAGTGTATGACATCAACGGTCTCCGTTTTCGTACATTGGACCGTGAGCAGTTAAGGAAAACACAAAATAGTGGAATTTGTGGAACCTTTGACATCGCTAGTGTGTCAAGTGCAGGAGACACAAATCCCATTCGTAGTGATATGTATTACTATGGCAAATTGGTTGATATTGTGGAGTTGAATTACTACGGTAGATACACCACATTATTCAAATGCAAATGGGCAGATACAATGAACCCATCATGGAGGAAGACAGATGCTTTGGGATTCACAAAAATTAACTTTAGTCACACTCGTGATGAAGGTGATAGAGACGCACATGAACCATACATCAGTGCAGGAGATGCAAGAATGGTATATTACGTTGAAGACAAGACCGTTAATGGGTGGTGCATACCAGTCCATTTCAAACCAAGAGACACGTACAATTTGCCAAAAGAAGATGTTAGCAACTCAGTAGATGATTGGTTGTTGTCTACAGTTCAAAATCTTGCTGTAACAGATGCCATTCCTGATTTTGTGTATGAGACATTGGCTAGGGAGAATCTTATGGCTGAGTTACGAGAGTCCGATGAGTAGATTGAAATTAATAGTTTATCCTTATGTTTCATAATTTGTTTAGATTCTGTGGAGTATGGATATGAATGAGCTAGTTGCTGGTGGTGACGGTGTCGGTGGTGGTGGTGATGGTCGTGGTCGTGGTCGTGGTGGCGGACGTGGTCGTGGTCGTACTAGTGGTCGTACTGGTGGTAGTCTTCCCGACAAGGAACCTGGGAAATGGAACTGTGAGGTTGTAGGTAAGTTTCTTCTATCTTACTTGTAATGTTAACATGTTAAGAGTTGTGTTCTTCAACCCATGTACATTCAAAAATTTCAGATGCTAGTGGGAACTTGAGAGTTATGGGTTTGAAGGTGAAAGAGGCAGAAGCAACGTTGGGGCCAAACTTGAGAGTAGTGGTGCGATTGCTTGATGGAGTACTTCCAGAGGGAGGCCATACATATGAGTTTCTCATACGGTACATTGGTATTATTGCTGGAGACTTCACTGCACTGCCACTTAGATTCGGTGAGTGGAGAGATCACGGGTTGAAGCCGTATAAAGCTCTTGTATGGAGAAATATGTTTGAGGTAATAATTTTCATAATTTGTTGTTGTAGTTGATGGTATATGTGTATTGTTACTAACCTCTTGTTTGAATGTAATCAGCCAAAGTTTGTTATCATGCCCCATGATTTATTGCCTCTTAAGAGTTACATCATGAAACAAATGGGTAGAGCTTGGTCAAGAAAAAGAAATTCAGCATACAATGAAGCGGTCGAGAGAGCAACAGGCGCGGATGGGGCATTTATTGCCTCTTAGGAGTTTGCTCTCATCATTAGGCCCAAGAGGAGCTAGCAACCTTGATTGGTGTGAATTCCTATCCATACGTGGAGAAGCTCGGAGAAGAGTAAGTGAATTCCTATCCATCTTGTTGCATGTTTGTTAGTTGGAATTAACAACATATTTGTTTTGAATTGATAGGAAATTGTGGCGAAAAATAAAACCAATAAAGCAAAGCAAGTTAGAAAAAACAGGGGAGGGGCTAGACCATATAATACAATGCAAGCACAATTGACGGCTGAGCTTGGGTATACGCCATCCAGAGGTTTCATTTGGCTGCATGCACACAGATTAACAGATGGAACATTCTCCTCTGATGTTGCAGAGTTAGCGGTACTTATCTTTATGAAGTAATTAGATTGCTACTAAAGTGGTTGGTTTTAAGTGTTCTTCTTGCTTTTGTAGCGATTGATTCAACATTATGAGGACCAGCCAGAAGTTCCTAAGCAGCATGGACCTGGTGACTCTTTGGATTTGGCGCACATAGCATTAGATGCTGCATATGGAGGAGAGCACTCTGGAAGAGTACGTGGGAAGAGTATTGGCTATTACCCACGAGTGGTAAGAATCTCATCTAATATATGCATTATTAGTTCATATAGTGATTACATTATTGATGAAATCCATTTTGTAGTTTGAAGCTGCTTTTGGTTCTTCTGCACAATCAATGGCTCCAACTCAACATACTGTTGATGCATCTACGATTGCGCGTGTGAGAGAGGAGATGGATCGAGCGTACGCGGAGAGGATGCAAGCTGAAATCGATCGTAAAGTCAAGGAAGCGGAGGAGAATATCGGGAAGAAAATGGAAGGAAAATTCAAGAGGTTCTTGGCTAAATTGAAGGGTAAGAAGAAAGGTTCTTCATCAACTGAAAAAATGAGAAAGGTAATCTTGATAACTTGATTTTATATGTAAGTATCTTAGTTACTCGAGATAACTTGATATTATTAAGTTTTTATAATACTATTTTACTTTCTGCATGTGAGTGGAGATGATACTGGATCGGGTGATTATGACAATCCCGATGATTACATAGTCACACCCTTGGATAGGCATGGAGGTAGCTCTACAGTTGCCGGTAAAGGTAAAAATGTTGCGAGTAATGACGATGATGAGGAGCTTGGAAGTGACGATGATGAGGAGCTTGGAAGTGCCGATGATGATGATGAGGAGGAGGAGGACGATGACATTGTAGGTGAGGAGGGCGAAAACGTTGGTCAGGGTAATGATGATGTTTGATGATGATGATGATGAGAATTGATCCCCTACTATGACAATTCAACTTCGGATGATGACAGTTAGGAGGTTATATGTTACTTGTATCTCACTATATTGTCTAGTATGTTATATGGTACTTGCATTCTAGTGTGTTAATTTGAGCTTCGGATGATGATGATCATAGTTAAATTGTGTAATGGTACATTTGGACGATGATGATGATATTAATTAAATTGTGATTTGGTACTTGCATTATGTGGTGTTAGTAGTGTTTATTTGAGCTGATGTGACTTGCAGGTGCCATTTAATGGACGAATTGGTGAGCTGAATTTGCAATAGGAAATCTGCAAAATTATAGCAACATTGGCGGTTATAACCCCCAATATAGTTGCCCAGAACCTCCAAACTGATTGTGCTTCAGCTGCCCAGAACCGCCAAACAATTTGATATGTGGCGGTTAAAACCGCCAAAAATATAATGACAATTGTGGCGGTTATAACCCCCAGTAATTTAAAACCAATTGTGGCGGTTATAACCGCCACAATACAACCGCCAGTGTAATATATTTGTGGCGGTTCCTGACCGCCACTTTTGTTCGTTTGTGTCGGACACTTTTGTGGCGGTTTTTCTCCACAATTGTGGCAGTTGTGCAACCGCCACAGTTAGTACAACTGTGGCGGTTATAACCTCCACAATTGTGGAAAATAACCGCCACTAATACTCCGTTTTGTTGTAGTGAGTGCGTTAGTGTAAGTGTTTGCTCGCTGGAGGACAAGCTTCGGGTTAGTCGTAGGGGAGTTTGATGTGATGTTATTACTCATGTTTTAAGCCTACTATTAACCTGAGAATCTCTCATGTTTGATCTCAAAATGCCTTGACTTATATGCTTTTATAGATGTTTTGTGCAAAGTGTCCTTTTGTTGTCCGGGAGCCACTTTGGGGCCAAATTCGTGGTCTATTGGAGTTTTCTCTGTGCATTTTCAGGCCTTGGCGATGTAGTACGGATGACAAGGAGCACGTAGGAGCAAACGGGAGGTCAATCGGAGCTAGGACGGAGGAGATACGGTCGTTACAAGTTTGAGATTTCTGCATTTGTTTCTAAAGAAGTTCCCGGTGAGAACTATCAAGTTCTCGCCGAGGAGTTTGAAGAGTGCACTTACAGGAGGTGCCTTAAGGAGTTTTCGGCAAGAACCCTATTAGTTCTCGCGGTAAACTATTGTCTTGCCAACGTTTATAAATCGGGTTTTGGGAGAGACATTTGGGGGGCATTCATTCATTCCATTCCTTTCGACGAAAACACACACACACACTCCTCTCTCCATCTCCATCACCGATCATCATCATCCTCCATTCTACCTAAGCTAAGTGAAAATCAATCAATTGAAGGAAGCTAAGGATAGAAGACTTACCTTGGAGCAACTTGAAGTGCAAGGCTAGAAGATCATCCATGGAAGCTAGGATGTGTCTCTCCTCTTCAATTCAGGTTTCATCCATGGCTAGGCTAGGCTAGACTTTGGTTTAGCTTAGTGAGGGATGATCAAGTTAGGATAGAGAGATGATTGATTGAGTTGAGTCCTCCATTAATCTTTGTGTAATGAATTGGTTCCCAACCTTGTGCTTAATTGCCATATGAACTTGATTGCTTCTATGGTACTTGTTAATGCCATTTGATGTATGAGAATTGTTGAATGATGTTGTTTTAAGGTGTAGGGATTGTAGTTGATTGATTTAAGAGATTGATTGTTCAATTACAACCATGTTTCATATGATTTCCTTGTTGGCATTTCTTCAAACACTTGGCATGCATATGGTTTTACATTCATTTAGTGGTGGAAGGACCTATTATTTGTTAACCTTATGTTCTATGATTGACATGAGAGTGTCTTGCATCATTTTCAAGTGTGATAGGTTGTTGATTAGGATTTTAGATGAATGAGCATTGCATTGAAATTAATTAAAGCACTCCATTCCTTTGTTCGTATAGCGAGAGCATAGTTCATGTGGTCTAGGAGTAGTGAGTCGATAAAGCGAGAGTTCATTGATTCTATAAAAGTGCTTTGCGTGGCCTATGAATTACACATTAATGCCTGAGGTTCAGTCCATCTTTCGTTGCTCTTGAGCTTGAGAAATTCCCTTGCTAAGTTGACCTACCTCTCTCTTGTTTGACCCTCACTTTCCCTTGTTAGCTATTGCTTTATTAGTTTGTTTTAGTCTATGTTTTGAATCATTGTCACCAAAACAAATCTCCAATTAAATGTTTATACCGTCCATGAATAGTGTGAGTAGTGGCTTTTGAGAGAACCCCATGGAAATACGACATTGATAGTTGTGAGTGTAATACTCGCACATCATTTCTCCAAAGAATCGTTTTTCCCAAGGGTCTTCCTTTCTCTATTACTCAGAAATGTGTGTTAAAGCTAATCGGGGTGTGTGTCGTTTGGTTTGGAATTGGTTGTGAATGAAATTAACTAAGAATGCAATTGAAATCAAACAAAACAAGTAAAACAGATTGGGGTTTGAGTATAGACTAAGGCGGTTGTTTAGACTCGAATCCACGCTAGTTCGGTTAACATAGATGAAGTAATGCAATCTCAGTTTCAACAGACTCGATGACTCGACATTTCCTTTTGTAATCTCTACTGCATGGTCAGGCCGTAGGGATTCTACTCTATCAAACCTATAAGCTCCTATGGTCTAACTAACTTGCAAGTAATCAAGAACGAACAAGAACGATGAAATGTCACACAATCATGCAAAGAGATTAGGTCCTTCCAATCCTATGGTCAAGTTATTGGAGAACCTAACGACCTCCTAAACTCTAGAATGAAATGCGTTCATGGTCAGATCCGCAAATCAAAGATAAACTTAGAAACTAACAATTGATCAATTGGTCAGGATCAAAACGTTTAAATTAGGGTTTAGGAGAAAACGCATCTAAGTCTGTATAAACATCGATTAACATAAACGGGTTAGAAACCCGAAATCATCCATACAAAATCCTAGCTAACGCTTCATCTAATCTAAACAACCCTAAGAGTTTAGCTCGACATCACTACAGATGAAATCACAGAAATAATGGAGAAGAAAACCGAAGAAGAAGACATCTTACTCCGTGAAAACCTAATCCTGATGAATCTTCGAAACCCTTGAGTTAATCCTCGCTTCCTCTTGCTCAATCTTCACTTGAAAGCTCCGAGTTCTCCCTCTGAGAGTGTCTGGTTCGTCGGGAAAGAAAGAATAATGAAAATGTAAGTTATGTTTTCCCAAGAAGGATTAGAATTAAAATCGTGTCAGAAGGTGTTACACGGCCGTGTATCGTAATACACGACATGTTTCTTCAGTACATGACGTGTTCCTGTCACGGCGTGTTTTGTAATACACGTCGTGTATTGCTTTAGTTTCAGCTCCAGAATTTTCTAGCCTCTCGATTCATCCCTAATCGTCATGGATCACCTAAAATGAACCAAAAACGTGTAAAACACATAAAACGGCCCCAAGGGGCCAAGGGGTACGAAAATCACTCAAAATCATGTCAATTAGAAAGATAAATCATAAAAAATGTCGTCTAATGAGGGAATGAATACGACATTAATAAGACGCATCAGCAACACTGATGGGGCGAAATTGGGTGATAGCATCAGGTTTAGCCACCTTGGGGATAAGAGAGATGAAGGTGTCATTCCAACCGTAATAGGTCCAAGCTGAAACCGTCGGGGGCGGGTGCTTTAAGAGGTCCAAGTTGAAACACAGTTTTTTTTAATTTTAGCAGCAACAACAGGAGCACAAAGTTGGAATACGTTTTTTTGTCACCACCACATGTACCAAACTGTAATTATTTAATTATTTCTGTTTCTATTTTAAGATATAAATCATAATTTTCAACTTTTAAAGAATCCATAAATAGAAATTTCATTCATAAAAAATATATTTAATTTCAAAAGCATGAACTTAAATTAAAAAAAATTTACGAATAAAAATAATAATATATAAAAGGGGAGGGAGTGGGCAACGTGGGTGAACTAGTGAGGTGGTAGTTTTTTTTTTTAAATGGTGAGGTGGTAGCTTAGATAGTTTACCGTACCTTTTAGTTTTTACAATTATTTTATTATTTTTTCCCAGTTTTAATTCATAAAATCTTTAAAACCTTCTAAATGGTGGAAATCCTTGAATGATGGGGAGATTTTAAATTTTAAAAATTACTTATGTGTCAATTCCAAAAGCTCAATACTGCATATATGTATTTATAAAAATTTTAAATTTTAACGTTTGGCATTCTGATGCCTAACTGAAATTCCAATGTTTAGTTAACCATTTATTTTATTTTTATTTTGTAGAAAAGTCTTAGGCGCCACAACTTGGCTAACCTTCATTCATAATCAAACCGGTCTTAGATACACCAAGTACATCCTATAATGTGACCAATACTCTAATAATGAATCGGAAATATGAAAATTATACACACCAAGTGGCATCTCGTGCACAACGCTAGCTAAGTAGTCAGTTGCATGATTTCCCTTACAATAAATGTGGGTGATCTCAACCTCCCACGTCCTCTACATTAGCTCATGAATTTGATCCACAACAGTGGAGTGATGGTGGACCCCTTCCTCCTCGTGGTGTACCAAAATCGCTTTACATCGGGAATCGAGCTGCACTTGTATCTTCCGGTGCCCTTTCTCCCAAGCTATTAGAAGACCTGTCACACCTGTCCTTAACTCTGTCCAAGTGATCGAACACACACCCAAGCACTCGATATAGGCTGCAGAACATGCCCAACACTATATCGAATCAAGGTTCATGTAGCTGTTTGACCTGTCTGTGGATTAACTAAACCATCCGAGTTAAGGGACACCCACTCATGAGGTACCAATTTCCAGGAGATATGAAAATTCGTCCTAGCGAGTTGACCATGCATAGAAGCCTGCTCTCGAATACAGGCACTACAAAAAAATGGGCATGTTGCGTCACTTGAAACGAAAGAGGATGGCGTCGGTCGGTCAAAGACCGATGCCAAATACGGGTTGCGTGTTGACCCGCGCAAATTGAGTCGGTCGATAAATGACCGACGCCAATTCTGGTCAGATTGACCGACACAAAATGCAATCCTTGTTAGACTCACTAGTAGACCCAACATATAATTTTGCGTCGGTTAGGAGAAAGTAAATGGCGATGGTCATGACTGACGCTAAAAACTGGCGTAAATATGGTAATGTATTGTGGTATATGCTATTTGGAAAATGTATTAAACTAACATTTTAATTAGTAATTTTATAGTTTTTTTTACTTTTCATGTAGGTCAATATGAGTAGGAAGCGCGGTGGTGCCAGCCAGAGTAGTAGTTCAGCAACTACTACTCACGTCTTCGGTCATTGTCCTGTTGAGGATCGCATGAGGACGCTGGAGGCAGAGGTTCAGCGCCTGAGCGGGCTGGAGGGTGAGGTTCTGCGCCTCACCCAGTTGGTTGCAGATGGAGGTTCATCATCGCCGAGGACGGGGAAGGGGAAGGAGAAGATGACACCAGATGATGATGCGCATGAGGATGAGGAGGGTGAGTAGATAGGACTAGACACGTTGTTTAGATATGTTGGATGGATATTATTTAGATATGTTGGATGTTATTTCGATATATTAGTTGTTTTAGTAGAATGTGCTTTCATTTTGTGTTTGTGATGGTTTTAGTGAAATGGGAATAGCGAAAATGTTCTTTGTATGCACGAAAATGTATTCAGATTTTGGCATTATAAGAGTATGAGAACAATAAGAAAGTAGAAAATTTATGGACATGTAACCTGCAAATAGCGTCGGTGAATTACAAATAGTGTCGGTCGAAATTGACGCTAAATGGACGCGTAATATGGCATCGTATTTGTATTTAGCGTCGGTTGATTAAATGACCGACGCTAAATACCTCATCTCACCCAACCGACTAACCGACCCGGCGGGTAGGGTGGTCAGCATAGCGTCAATTGGTCAGTTCTTTAGCTTCGGTCAATGTTTTGACTGATGCTAACATTTAGCATCGGTCGGTGTTTCGATCGACGCTAACATTTATCGTCGTTGTGATTAGCGTCGATTGGTGAACGTGTCGTTGTGATGCGTTCAACCAAATAACTACTAATGCTAAAAAAAAGCGTATAGCAGATCGTATTCGACTCGAGGTTTCTTCTAATCGACTACTTTGAAGAAGCTGGCAAATTACTCAGGTTAAAACACGTTGTGCGTGGTGTGAGTTCCACGACTTCTAATCTATTAAGCAAAGGAAAACAAAAGACAGAAAGATTAAAAGATTGACTAACGGGAAGATAGACGAACTTAGATTTCGAATCCCCCTTAGATCACCAGAGCAACCGCAATCACAAGATCAGCGGTTTTCAATTCTAATTCAATCGGTTTCTATACACCACCATAACTCCTTACCCTTAGGTTTAAGACCGGCGAACGTTCGCTCTATCCGTTCTAACTACCAAGATTAACTAGCCGCCCGGGTACGGTCGCCTCTCGCAACGACTTAATTAACTGGTGTAATTACTAATGATTTATGAGTTACTCTTGAAGCGGATTAACCCTAACCGGTTTCTACGAAAGGCACGCTCCAATTATAAGGTTAATTGTTCAATTTGATGTTCTAAAGTAAGGCGAGCGTTCGCTTCTATCCTTAGCTTAACAAGAATCTAATCTAGGGGATCAATCCAGACAAGAAACATGAACAATGAAGAACGAATCAAACATGCAAAGAGAAACTGGTTGAACTTCGAATCTAATTACCGCCAATCCGTGACCGCTTTAAAGCCCTGGGTCACTTAGGGTTTTCTGACTCTGCCGCGGAAAAGGAAGATATTTTCGCCGAAACCATAGGGGTAGTTTCGGCGAAACTGGCTTTGAGTTCAAGGGATCCGCCGGCTGTTCATTATTTTCGGTCCGAGCAGTTGAATGGTTTCGCCGAAAATACCTTCTGTTGGCGCCATTGATTTCCCCTTGCATTTTCGCCGAAAACCCTGGGCTCTTTTCGCCGAAACCATCCTTCTCTTGGCATCAGTTGATTTACACTGTTATCTTCGCCGAAGATGTGGGCTTGGTTTCGTCGAAACTGTAAGTGTGAATGGCAGATTTTCGGTTTGACTTTGATTGGCTCCTTTGATCGATTCCGGTTCCGTTCCTCGATGTTCCTATGCCTTAGACACGTCCATGGCTACTTTATTTGACGGCAAAAACCTGTGCTTACGCAAAAACACTAGAAAACCATCAAATAGACCCGAAAAGGGCCAAGGTAACACAAATGGCACGAGATAGGGCAATTGGTTGGATATTCGTTATTCTACCCTAAAAACCATGTCTTAAGCAAAGAAATGTCGCTTAAATGAGGCTGATAATCACGTCAAATCGAGTGTCATCAAATACCCCACACTTAAGCTTTTGCTTGTCCTCAAGCAAACTGAACTAGAACACACTCAAAATCACAAA
Organism: Linum lewisii; assembly: GCA_034768395.1. Lineage (NCBI taxonomy): Eukaryota > Viridiplantae > Streptophyta > Magnoliopsida > Malpighiales > Linaceae > Linum > Linum lewisii. The sequence goes on along the minus strand of CM068300.1, from coordinate 49,581,054 downwards.
TGACACGAGATTAAACCGAGATTCAATTCTAACAATTTGGTTTAGACTGTTCCACGTAGAAAGAGTGACCTACACATGCAAGAACATCAACGAAACAAGTTTTCGATCTCACTAATTTCTGCACACTTCAAGTAGTAGTTTTAACAAAGCACGTTTCTTGGGAAAACAATTAATCATAATTAACCGACTACGATAACACCAATTCTAATGAGGAAAGACTTTAAGCTCTAGCCATGATGTGGACGCGGAGGTAGGAAAAGTGACGCGGCTATCGACTCGACTTCATCTGTTTCTAGATCTGTGCGTTACATGTTCTAGCTAGGACCGATTTAAACAACAATTTATTTCAAGTTTCAACTTCTTCGTTCAATTTATTTACTGCATACTAGTGCTCGATACCAAACACTTCACTTAGGTGTTGGACCTGCCTAGCTCACAGTATTTGTGCTTATGCTAGTGCTCAACCCGAACACTTCACTTAGGTGTCGGGCTTGCCTAGCTTTATTTTCAGCACTTTAAAGAACCTAGCATTGATTTGCACAACTTATTACTTGATTTAATCATCTAGCCACTTAATCCTAGCTAGTTATAACTTTTTACACAAGATTTCGAATTGGATTTCCATCTAATCTCAAGCCACCATCACAGGTGATCAAATATGGAGTGAAAAATATGGAAGAAGCTAGCATCTATCATCTTAGAACGGTGTTATCGAGCATTGTTATTAACAAGTCAATCAGTTTAATTAATTCAAGTTTCAATTACAAGAGTGATTTATGATCTGTTCTGACCTAGACTCATTTAATATCAGTTCCAACACGTTGGCTACAGGTTCTAAGTGGAACAGTCTAGACGTCATTGTTCAAAATTGAAGTCAATTTAACATCACAAGTCAAGAATTGAGCAATTCTATGCAAGAGAAATTTCGAATTTGAATCACAGAATCATAGATAGCAAGCAAGATCATGCATAATCCTAGACTCCCACCCCACACTTAAACGGTTCTGTGTCCTCACAGAACTAATCTAGAGTAGAGAGATACGAAGAACCTGTGACGAGATGGTCGGTGTACTGGATGAACACGGATAGCCCGTAGCGGAGCGAAGTAGCTACTCGAGATCCTACAAAACAAAAACAACAAAAAGATCAAAAGGATACCGGGACAAGTGTCCCGGATCCACACAGAATAAAAGTCGAACAAAGAAGGTTAAGGGAAATTTTAAAAATATTTTGACGATTGAATGAGAAACTGAAAGAAGGAAGAGAGAGGGTGAATCCGGATTTTAAAGGAATAGTTGGGTGATTTTCAAAATTATTTTCGGCGAAAATAAGAGGGTGTTTTCGGCGAAAATTTTAGTTCAAATGCACTGCCAGTTTTTCAAGTGTGCTTTTGCCGAAAATAATAATGTGGTTTCGCCGAAAATAACAGTTCAAATGGCTGTTGGTTTTCAAAAACTATTTCGCCGAAAACAGTATAAATTTCGGATCGAAAATATGAAACAGGGAGACTCAGTTGAAAATCCAAAAGGTGATTTCGACCGAAAATGGTAGGGTGATTTCGCCGAAAATTTTGAACTGTTCGGGTTTAAAATATTTTCGCAAATCCGGCCAACTTCAGAAAATCACAGTTAAATCCACAAAAATCGGAATGACCTCAATCAACTTGCTACTGACTCTATGACATGCAAACAACTCACGAAAAATAATAAATCAAACAAACTGACACTTTTGGCTTCCCGAAACCGACTCGAACGATGAAAAAGACTGACTCAAAAATTCATAAACGGACTCCAGCCGTGGGTTGCCTCCCACGAAGCGCTCTCTTTTAACGTCCTTGAGCCGGACGGTACCTGTTAGGGACCCCAACTCATAAGTTCCTTGAAGTCAATCGTCTTCTTCAAGGATAGCGGTTGAGTGCCATGTAGCACTCCAGCAGGGTGATGTAACTGGTAGTGTTCCAGTAGATCGTGGTTCTGGTTGGATGACCAGTTCTTCTTGAATTCTCCTACTTGAGGAGGAAAGAGGTAGTACGGCGCGGCATGATCAATGAGCTCCATCTTCTCTACCTGATGATCATCCAGATGTCTCTCGGGATCGAGTGTGTATACTTCCAAATCCTTGACGTCTTCGATCCCCACGTGCTCGTCTCTGGCTCGATCTATAGGTTGGTTCGACGGGAGCTCGATTGAGGATATCTCCTCGATTTCTTCGTGCTCCTCTTCAGCTTCAACTTCAAGATGGATTGACTCTATGTCTTCATCAACCACCACCGCCAAGGATTCTTCATCAGATGCTTCTTGATCGCAATAGTCGTCGGTGAGATTGTCATGTTCATCTTCATACAGCTCTTGAGCATCTTCTTCCATTAGTGGATTTGGTTGCTCGAGCTTGATGTCCGCCGTGAGACGAGCTTGCAGCTTCGAAATGAGATCATCCAAGGCGGATTCTACTCTTGTCGTCTGTTGTCGATTTTGATGAACCTGTGAGTCTATCTCTTTGTGAGCTTGTAGCTCTGTAGAGATATTCTCCAAGAAGGATTCTATTCTCGTCGTCTGTTGTCGATGCTGATGAGCTAGTATATACATCTCTTGGTTATCCTCAATATACGGTGCTTCATCGACATACCACTCTTGGTACTGGTCATCCCACCTGTAATCCTGCATAATTAAAACTCAAAAACACTACCCAGGTAAATCATGAAAATATGGAGGAAAATTAAATAGTAAGGCGGAAAGGTAGAAGAATAATTTGCCAACTCTTCTTTCAAACAATTAGAAGAGTCCCCGGCAACGGCGCCAATTTGGTGAACGTGTCGTTGTGATGCTAAGAAAAAAGCGTATAGCAGATCATATTCGACTCGAGGTTTCTTTTAATCGACTACTTTGAAGAAGCTGGCAAATTACTCAGGTTAAAACACGTTGTGCGTGGTGTGAGTTCCACGACTTCTAATCTATTAAGCAAAGGAAAACAAAAGACAGAAAGATTAAAAGATTGACTAACGGGAAGATAGACGAACTTAGATTTCGAATCCCCCTTAGATCACCAGAGCAACGACAATCACAAGATCAGCGGTTTTCAATTCTAATTCAATCGGTTTCTATACACCACCATAACTCCTTACCCTTAGGTTTAAGACCGGCGAACGTTCGCTCTATCCGTTCTAACTACCAAGATTAACTAGCCGCCCGGGTACGGTCGCCTCTCGCAACGACTTAATTAACTGGTGTAATTACTAATGATTTATGAGTTACTCTTGAAGCGGATTAACCCTAACCGGTTCCTACGAAAGGCACGCTCCAATTATAAGATTAATTGTTCAATTCGATGTTCTAAAGTAAGGCGAGCGTTCGCTTCTATCCTTAGCTTAACAAGAATCTAATCTAGGGGATCAATCCAGACAAGAAACATGAACAACGAAGAACGAATCAAACATGCAAAGAGAAACTGATTGAACTTCGAATCTAATTACCGCCAATCCGTGACCGCTTTAAAGCCCTGGGTCACTTAGGGTTTTCTGACTCTGCCGCGGAAAAGGAAGATATTTTCGCCGAAACCATAGGGGTAGTTTCGGCGAAACTGGCTTTGAGTTCAGGGGATCCGCCGGCTGTTCATTATTTTCGGTCCGAGCAGTTGAATGGTTTCGCCGAAAATACCTTCTGTTGGCGCCATTGATTTTCCCTTGCATTTTCGCCGAAAACCCTGGGCTTTTTTCGCCGAAACCATCCTTCTCTTGGCATCAGTTGATTTACACTGTTATCTTCGCCGAAGATGTGGGCTTGGTTTCGCCAAAACTGTAAGTGTGAATGGCAGATTTTCGGTTTGACTTTGATTGGCTCCTTTGATCGATTCCGGTTCTGTTCCTCGATGTTCCTATGCCTTAGACACGTCCATGGCTACTTTATTTGACGGCAAAAACCTGTGCTTACGCAAAAACACTAGAAAACCATCAAATAGACCCGAAAAGGGCCAAGGTAACACAAATGGCACGAGATAGGGCAATTGATTGAATATTCGTTATTCTACCCTAAAAACCATGTCTTAAGCAAAGAAATGTCGCTTAAATGAGGCTGATAATCACGTCAAATCGAGTGTCATCATCGATCAATCGATCGATGCTATAAACCCGGTCTGACCGACACTAAACGCTTGTTTTTATATGGACATCCATCCTCATATCCGTTGTGACAATAGCTCGGGAGTGGTGTTAAGCTACTAAAAAATCTCTTCATTCATGACTCGCCACAAGAGCCAACAAACAATTCAAAAAGAAGTTCGGTGTTCACAGACTTCAAGTGTTGTGTGATCCATTGCAAAAATGGTGTCTCAAAGAACGTTTGGTTTTCATAAGGAAAGGCAAGTCGCTCCCAGGTGGAAGCAGCAAAGGGAGAGTCCGACAACACATGTATGACCGTAGCCTCTGAACTAGGGCAAAGTCTGCAATTACTTGAATCCATTGCTCGTCAAGTTATCTTTATAAGGGTTGTCCGAATAATTGATCAACTTATAACTAGTGTGAAATTATTAAACTATTTTCGTTCGTGAATGGAACAAGCGAAACTCTGTTTTAGTCATGTTTTGATTTGCAGCCAGAGTATTTGTTAATTAGGTATCTTGATTGTTTTATAACATGAACATGATTGCCAATAGTTACATTTTCTCACATGGATATGTGATTTTCCAAGGTCGTTGCATGTTTCTTTGTCAGAATCGATAAGCCAAAAAGGTAGCTAAGCATGGCAAAAAGCAAAATAAATCTCAATTTTTTTTTTATGAATAAAAAAAAATCTCAATTTTTGACACATCAAATATATAATTTCTTTATTTTTTAAGTTGCATGTTTATTTTGCATAGCACCTTCTAGATAGTTATTGTACAATTATGAGTTGGTCTTAACTAAACATTATAACTTGCTATAGTTTATAATAACTGTAACATCCAACCTAAACGGGACATGTCAGTTAAGGTTGAACTATTTCACATAGCTCATAGATTTCCCCCGTGCTTTGTCGATGTGAGATTCGCATAGGATGTCACATACACCCCCCAGTGACTGAACGTCCCCGTTGAGGTTTTCCCCCACCATCGTTCAAGAGGGACGAGGAGAGGCTCTGATACCACTTGTAAAATCCCAACCTTTTCTGATAATATATTGTCTGCTTTGGGCCCAACCCTCACTGATTTGTTTTTGGCTGTTGGTGGGATTCGAACCCATGACCTCCTTCCCTCAAGATCAAACCCCACCACTACGCCCCAAAACACGTCATGTCAGTTAAGATTGAACTACTCCACATAATTCATGGATCTCCCCCATACTTTGTCGATGTGGAATTTGTCTAAAATGTCACAATAACTACCTATAAAAAATTTGAATGTTTTGAAAATCCCGGGCAATGTAGCTGATTTCTAGTTTATTCTAATAGAGCTAACTGATTTTTCTCTTTTTATCTTTTGTGATGTAAAATCAATTTTTAGGCGTTGGTAATCTAGTAGCTTCATCTAGTATCTGTCTCAGGAACTCTCCGTATGTAGCAATCTCTTTTAAGCTGATTCGGAAGTGTTACTATCACCATCCAAATCAGTCAATCTATAGGAGCACTTTGCTTTTGACGACAAAGCATGATAGAATCATATTGATGTGATGATCTATGGTATAATCATGATATAATCATATTGATATAGTAAGTTGAAGATCATATTGTACATGTATTGTCTTGGTTTGCAGCTGAACATAGATATGGTCCAATTGTGTAAATTTATGACCATATTGATGTTTGCTGATGGCAGTGAGTCTTGTTCTAACCAAAGTGCTGCATTTTGGGTTTGAACGGGACGATAAGAAGATAAAGAAGACTGCATTTTGGGTTTGTCTCGGTTGCTCCAGTTTGAGACAGAAACCATTTTCTTTACTAGAGTTCAGCAGTTAAGCAAGTATATAGTTACTGTGAAACCAAATCTTTAGCGGTCCTGTAATCTATATGGAATTCATGTTTAGACAATGATAGGATTTTTTGTGTATCTCATGTTAATCTTAGCGGGTTGCTATTTGTAGTCCGTGTTTTACTGTACGTAGTCCATATTTTCACATAAATGGATAATTATATTCTTGCAGTCCATGTTTACTAACGCAGTTCGTTTTTACTAATGCAGTCCATTTTTACTAATGCAGTCCGTTTTTACTAACGCAGTCCATTTTTTTCTAACGCGGTTCGTTTTTTACTAAGGCAGACCATTTTTACCAACGCACTCCATTTTTTACTAATGCAGACCGTTTTTACTAATGCACTCCGTTTTTTACTAACGCAGTCCATTTTTTACTAACGTAGTTCATTTATTACTAACACAGTCTGTTTTTAACGAATATCCTTATTCATAATATATTAGAAAAAAGTCATAAAAATACAAATAGCACTTTAATCATTTAAAAAAAATTAATAATATTGATAAAAATTCTAATGGAAAATTATAAATGTTAAAATTAAATTAGTGATTAATAAAAATTATTGCAGATGGAAAATTATAAATTTTTAAATAAATTAATAATAATGATGCAAAATTATATACGTCTAAAAAATTTGATGGAAAATTATAAAAATTCAAATAAATTAATAATAATGATTAAATATCATATACTTCTTAAAATTAACAATTTTGAGATAAATTATTGCTAAGAAATTATCTAATTAAAAAAAATATTGTATTAGTAAAAACAGACTAAGTTAGTAAAAAAATGGACTGCATTAGTAAAAATGAACTGTGTTAGTAAAACTTGGACTACGTTAGTAAAAACGGACTGCATTAGTAAAAAAATTGGACTAGAAAGTAAAAACGGACTGTGTTAGTAAAAATGGATTACGTTAGTAAAAACGGACTGCGTTTGTAAAAAACGAACTGCAAAGACATAATTGTTCATTTACGTTAAAAATACAGACTGCGTTTGTAAAACGCGGACTGCAAATAGCAACACCTTAATCTTATCATGGAGATTATGGGTTTGTTAATCTTATTTAGAATTTATTAGTTAGTGGCTTATTATATACAATAACTCAGATGAAATGGTTTCAAACAACACATCAAATCCAGTCCAAAAAAAAATATTTAGATACAATTTTATCCATCCAAAATCCAATTGATTCACCAATTGGATAAAATTTTCTAATATAGAACGAAAGAGTAGGGGTGGCAATTCGGTTAACCGCAAAAGGGTTTTTAGTCTTTTCCTGGGCTCTGATACCAAACTTAGATTCCTTTTCCGACAAACTAATTTTGATTCCCTTTCTTTCCAACTCCCTATATTTGACTAATTGTTTCTTGTTTTCATCACCTTTTTGTTTTTTCTTCATCTTAATTTAGTTGGATTTTGTCCCACAATTTGATCAAATTCAACCATTGCCTAAATTTGACTGAAAATTAACTATTAGCCCAAATATGTGCACTGCACTGATTTCGCTTTATTTTTCTAATACTATGGATTGGTCTTTTACTCATTTTGTACATTCTTATTCTAATGGGTAATCGCTATATGGTCCTATGGCGTTTTTCTCGATTAATTCGATTAGATCTGTCATAAACTGATCATCACGAATATATTCAACTATAGTTTCAGGGTTTTCTTTTTGCTCTTTATTTTCGTTGTTCATGAAATTTTTATATTCTAAAAGTTCTTTGTTACGTGCACGATATGATCTTTGTTTTATATTAATTGTTGGGTTGGGTTTTGTGTATTCGGTTTGGTATTCGGTTTAGTGTTCGGTTTCGTAGTTAGCTTTGTTATTTAAATAGCAGGTGTGGGAAGGAGTTGGGATATAATGAGAATAAACCCTATTAATTATCTGCACTCTTTAATTTATCGTTGCTAGCTTGCTAGTGCCGCTACCTTCATACCTCCACCCATCGATCACATCGACTAGCCACGATTCCACGTTTCACCACCATCGACAAGCTCGTGGGATCTTGAGCGTCATCTTCGTCCAGTTCGAGTTCCAACGAAACACCTTGGGGTCATAGATTTCGAGGTCGTTCTAGTCCGATCGTTACGCGCTCTAAATCGGCACGTAACAACTTGGTATCAGAGCCACTCGATCCATCTCCAACAATGACAGAGAATAAACCTTGGGAGGAAGAGCTTGGTCGTCAAGGTTGATTGCTCCAAACCCTCCAAGAAACAATGGGAACCCTAGCACAACGCATCACAGAAACGAATGATCAGCTAGCCGCGTATGCTCGACAGACAGCGGACAGCCTAGCGGCTATCAACGTTCACCTAGACGGACGAGAAAACAATCCCCATCGACCTCCGCCATGAGGTAACGGAGGAGGACCCCGACCTGATGATGCCAGGCCGGCCGCACCTCTCGTTAAAATTGATTTTCCACGTTTCGTGGGAGAAGAGGATCCTACCACATGGATTTGTCGTGCCAACAAATACTTTGCATTCTATCGGACTGTCGATATCGACAAGGTATTAATCGCATCTATCTACTTGGAAGGGGAGGCACAATTATGGCTTCAAGTGATGAAAGATACAAACCAACGCCTGACATGGGAGGATTTGATCACCGGGATGTATTCTCGATTTGGTCCTACGCAATTCCAGGATCCATTCGATGAATCAACTAAGCTTCAACAAACAGGTTCTGTACGTGAGTTTCATGCTCAGTTTGAAAAGCTTGTAGTGCGCGGGGGTCAACTTTCAGTTGCCCAACAAGTTAGCTGCTTCACAAGTGGCCTCAACCCTAGCATTCGAATCGATGTTCAAGCAGCTCAACCAAGTTCACTAACCAAAGCGATCGGGCTCGCACGATTGTTTGAGGAGAAGGCGACACTGGCTCGATCACTTAACTATGGGAGTCGGCCACCATCGACTGAAACGAAGCGATAAATCAATATCAAACGTCTCACACCGCTAAAGATGAGGGAGCGTCATGAAAAGGGGTTATGCTATAATTGCGATGAACAATTCAACCTCGGACATCGCTGTAAGAAAATGTTTTACATCGAGTTGATTACATCAGAGGAGGAGGAAAAATCACCTGACCATACGACCTTAGTCGAAGATAATATGGCCATCTCACTACATGCTCTATCTGGAGAAAATACACCAGACACTATGAAACTATTAGGGGTTATCAAAATGAAACAAGTCACTGTTTTAGTCGACCCAGGAGCATCACACAACTTTATGGATCTCACGACGGCCCATCGTTTAGGGTTGACTCCGGAGCCGAGTACCAAATTCGCTGTCAGGGTGACGAATGGTGACCAAGTAGCAGGAGCTGGGAGGTGTCCTGATGTCGTGCTACGAATTCAAGGTATGTGTTCTACTGTGGACTTCCACCTACTTCAGCTCGGCGGGTGCGATGTCTTGCTTGGGATTGACTGGCTCCGCACGTTAGGACCCATTACTTGGGACTTCCAACGTTTAACCATGGATTTCGGATGGTGCGGACGACCCGTCCATTTAAAAGGATACGACCACCTTCCTACGAAGTATGTTGATGAGTATATGGCTATGCGAGAAGTACGTCGAGTGGGAGAAGCATATGTTTTATACATGATGGAGGATTATAACTCAACCGAGCATACCGTTACCCACACAAATGATGAGACGAAGTTACTCCAACCATTGTTGAACGAGTTCGAGGACATCTTTAGGAATCCAGAGGGCTTGCCACCGACGAGAGCACATGATCATATGATACCTCTTGTTCCTGGGAGTGCACCTGTCAACAACCGACCCTATAGGTACCCTCACTATCTCAAAAATGAAATAACTAAGCTTGTGGATGAAATGGTTGAAGCAGGCATTGTCCGCCCAAGTCAGAGCCCATATTCGTCCCCGGTTCTAATGTTAAAGAAGCAAGACGGGTCATGGCGATTATGTGTTGATTATAGAGCGTTGAATCAAATCACAGTCAAAGATAAATTTCCCATACCGGTGATTGATGAACTATTGGATGAATTATATGGAGCGACTTACTTCACTAAATTGGATTTGCGATCTGGTTATCATCAGATTCGCGTTGCTAAAGTAGACATTCCTAAAACGGCATTTCGGACTCATCTTGGGCATTACGAGTTTCTTGTAATGCCATTTGGGTTGACTAATGCCCCATCGACATTTCCATCATTGATGAATGACCTCTTTCGTGGCTGTCTAGGCAAGTTTGTGGTGGTATTTTTTGATGATATTCTAGTCTACAGTCGCTCAAAGAAGGAACACGCTGGGCACGTGGGTCGAGTTCTCCAAGTTCTAAGGGATCATAAACTGTTTGTCAAGAAGTCTAAATGTGATTTCTTTCGATGCCAAGTACATTATCTTGGGCATATCATATCGGCAGATGGAGTAGCGGTGGAGCCGGATAAAATTTCGGCCATGATCACTTGGCCTGAGCCTAAATCTATCAAAGCACTTCGTGGATTTCTCGGACTAACGGGTTATTACAGAAAGTTTATTCGAGATTATGGTACTATTGTTGGACCCCTAACTAAGTTATTAAAGAAGAATGGGTTTTTATGGACCAAAGAGGCTTCAGATGGTTTTGAACAATTGAAGATGGTGATGACATCAACTCCTATTTTGGTGTTACCCAATTTTGAGCTACCATTCATAATTGAATGTGACGCATCAGGTACAGGCTTGGGGGCAGTACTTATGTAGCAGGGCAGACCAATTGCTTTTTTTAGCTCGACTCTATGAGGTAAATCCTTGCTCTTATCTACTTATGAGAAAGAAATGTTAGCACTCGATCAGCGACCTTAAGCGTTGGAGACCTTATTTGTTGGGTCGTCGATTTGTGGTTCGCACCGATCAGCGAAGTCTGAAATACTTACTTGAGCAAAAAATTATGATGGCCGTACAAGAAAAATGGATAACAAAACTTTTGGGTTATGACTTTGCTATTGAGTTTAAAAGCGGGGCAACAAACAAGGTCGCAGATGCACTCTCCCGTCAGTTCGAAGTAGCTGCAATCTCTACACCTATCTCATCATGGCTTGACACAGTAGTGGAGGAAAATGAGAAATTTCAAGCATTGCATGACTTACGAGAAAGTGTCTAGCAGGTGATCTTATGGGTGAGTGGGAAGTGAAGAATGGGGTCTTGTATAAAAAGGAAGAATATATTTACCGAGTGGTTCGACCCTTATCCCTGTGATCATTGCTGAAATGCACAACTCAACACATGAGGGATATCACAAGACACAAAGTTGGATACAAGCTGTGTTTAACTGGACGGACATGCGTAAAGATGTGAGAGCTTTCATCCACGATTGTGGAGTCTGCAAACAAAACAAGGCAGAAAGTTTGAAGCCCGCTGGTCTTCTTAGTCCGCTACCAATACCAACGGAGGTGTGGAAGGATGTATTAATGACATTCGAATTGACGTGATTATCAGCCTCATTTAAGCGACATTTCATTGCTTAAGACATGGTTTTTAGGGTAGAATAACGAATATTCAATCAATTGCTCTATCTCGTGCCATTTGTGTTACTTTGGCCCGTTTCAGGTCTATTTGATGGTTTTTTAGTGTTTCTATGTTAGCACAGGTTTTTGCCGTCAAATAAGTAGCCAAGGACGTGTCTAAGGCATTGGAACCTCGAGGAATCGCACCGGAATCGATCCAAGGAGTCAATCAAACCGAACCAAATCCTGCTCCCATTTACAAAGGAATTTTTGGCGAAAATTCCTTGGAATTTTGGCGAAAATTCTTGGAATTTTCGGCGAAAATTCATGAAGAAATCGGCAGTGCATCCAAGAAGAAGTTTTTGGCGAAAACATTAAGTTTTCGCCGAGAACCCCGGCGTCCGAAAATCACAGGAGAATTCAGCCGGCGATCAGTCAATTTACAAAGAGATTTTTGCCGAAAACCCCTTCATATTTTCGGCAAAAATGTCAGGCAAAATCGGCATTATTAGGGTTAAGTATAAATACTTAACCGACGACCCTAAATAGAAATATACCTTATAATATCAATCATAATTTCCAGACCTAGGAGGTCGAGAGAGAGTTTAGAGAGTTCAAAGAATCGTGGTGAGATCGTGACGCCATCCCTTCACCTCGGAGACTCGGAGCTTGGATTGAAGATTACCTGAGATTGAAGCTTCACGGATTCGTCAAATTAGGTTTTACAGTTCTTCTCTGTTCTTCCTACCTGAGATGTATTCCTTGTTTGTTTTCGATTCTCTTGTTCCTAATATGAATAGCTAAACTCGTAGAGCTTAGATTAGATGAACCCTAAGTGACCCAGGGCTTTAAAGCGGTCACGGATCGGCGGTGATTAGATTCAAAGTTCAATCAGTTTCCCTTTGCATGGTTGTTTTGTTCTTGATTGTTGTACCGCATTTCTTGTCTAGTTGACGCCTAGATTAGTTTCGTTGTTCTTGTGTTTCTTTTCTAGTTGATCGCCTAGATTAGGTTTTGGCAAGCTAGGGTTAGTCGCCAGACATCTCCCTGCTTTGGCGCATAAACTTGTCTTTCATGATCACCTAGTTTAGATTCTTGTTAAGCTGAGGATAGAAGCGAACGCTCGCCTCTCTTTAAAACATCAATTCAACCAATTAACCTATTCATTGGAGTGTGCCTTTCGTAGGAACCAGTTAGGGTTAATCCGTTTCAAGAGTAACTCATAAATCATTAGTAATTGCACCAGTTAAGTTAAGTTGTTGCGAGAGGCGACCGTACCCGGGCGACTAATTAATCTTGGTAGTTAGATCGGATAGAGCGAACGTTCGCCAGTCTTAAACCTAAGGGTCAGGAGTTATGGTGGTGTATAGAAATTGATTGAACGAGAATTGAAATCCACTGATCTGTTGATTGTTGTTGCCTTGGTGATCTAAGGGGGATTCGAAATCTAAGCTTGTCTGTCGTCTGTCTGAACCAACCAATCATTCTGTCTTTTAATTTTATTTTAATTTTCCTGTATCTTAGTCTAGAAGTCGTGGAACTCACACCACGCATGAAGTGTTTAAACCTGAATAAATTGCCAGCTTCTTTGAGTAGTCGATTAGAAGAAACCCTGTGGAATACGATCTGCTTAGCTTTCCAGCTTGGTAGTATTTGATCACTGTTCTGCAGCTCATCAAATTGGCGCCGTTGCCGGGGACTCTTCTATATTGTTTGAAAGAAGAGTTGGCATTTTATTCTTCTGCTTTCCATCTTTCATTTCCCGTCACACTTCGATTTTACACCGGTTGTGCTTGTTTTTGTCCCTTGCAGATCATAGCAGGTACAGAATCGAATCACTCCCGTTTCATCTTCCCTACCGCAATGTCCGCTCCAAAGAGTCTTGCGGACTACAGTAAGCCGAGCGCATCTAACATTCAGTCTCCCATCACCGTGCCTTCTAATGACGAGGATCCCGACTATGAGATCAAGATCCCCTTTCTGGGACTAATCTCTAGGGACGTGCAATTTGAGGGAAAGCCAGATGATAATCCTTGCACACATCTATCTGACTTTCTGGCTGTCTGTGAAACTTTCAAGCCTAAGAACCTCAACAAGAACGCTCTATGCCTTCGAGCCTTCCCATTCTCACTCCGAGGCGCCGCAAAGAGATGGCTCACTAGTAAGCCACCCGGTCACTACACCAACTGGGATGATCTTGCTCAGGAATTCATAGAGGAATACTTCCCTCCTTCCAGAACAACTGCTTACAGGAAAAACATCTCAAGGTTTAGACAGAGAGAAGGAGTAAGTTTACATGATGCTTGGAACGAATTCCAGGGACTCCTCTACGATTGCCCTCATCATGGCTTCACTCAGATGCAACTAGCCGAGATCTTTGCTTGGGGTATGAACGAAGAATCATCTGAATGGGTTAACTCATTAGCTGATGGAGACTACACCGCACTCACACCAGAAGCTGCTTTTCTTCACTTTGCAAACTGCGCATCTAAATTTAGAAGTTGGGACAGACAGTTTGGAGCAGCTAAGAGGCAACCAAGCCGTGAAGATCAGATCAAGAGCGAAGTGCAGAAAGAAATGAAGAAGATTTTTGGTACAACAAATAACTGGTCTATAGGGGAAGTGAATTTTATTGATCAAGATCCCCCTAGATGCACCGGAGGACAGCAACCTCAGAATTATACGTTCGAGAATACTTGGGAAATCGAGATAGACAAGAAGCTCGACCTGATCTTGACAAGACTCGATGACCACGAGGAGAGATTCAAGCTTCAAGCCCTCTTAAATTTAAGATCATGAAGCTCGAGGTCAACGAGTGGAGAGCATGTTGAATAACATGTTTAGCCTGCTAACTAATAGCTCCCTCCTTAATCAATCATCGGTTCAAGAGGACCCTACCATTAGGAAGGAGCACATCAAGGCTATCTCCACAAGAAGCGGCAAGCAATTAGCTGGTCCTGCAGCTCCTGATCCGGCCATAAATCCTAATGCTATTGCTATTGACAAGCCAGAGATCGAGGAGGAGGATAAAGAAGAAGAAGAGGAGGTGACTGCCCCGCCTCCCCTAACAAAGACATCACCTGCGCCACCTCTCCCTCCATATCAGCCTCGGATTCTGTTTCCTAAGGCTGCGCAATCAAAGGAGAAAGATCATGATATCCGATACAGAAAGTGGCATGGATACTTGAAGAACACAGATGTCAAGATACCAGTTACTGATGCTATCCAGATGATACCGGAGGCTGGAAAAGTCGCGAAAGATCTTGCGAAGGACAAGAAGAAGGGAGAGTTGTCTTTCGTCTCCCACGAGGAAGAATGCTCCGTGATCCACAGCCAGACGACCGCCATACCTCCCCCAGATAAGTGTCGCGATCCTGGTGCTTTGCCTTGCACTATTAAAAATGTGAAAATTGATCGTAGTTTAATTGATCTAGGTTCTTCCATTAATGTCATGCCTACCTGCTTGTATGAGAAATTGAACCTAGGAGAATTGAAACCGATTAGCATGCGTTTAGTGTTTGCCGATAGATCTGTGAAATTACCTAGGGGATTGATAGAAGACGTGGTTGTCAATTGTGGTCCTTTTACTATTCTGGCTGATTTTATTGTTATGGATACCCGAGGGGAAGATGTCACTCTTCTCCTAGGCCAACCGTTCATGGCAACAGCCAGTATTACCATTAATGTCCCGAATGGCTCGTTGACATTAAGGGTCGGCAAGGATACCATGACATTCCGTCTAAAGGACGGTATGCAAATTCCTATCAGAGAAGAGGCGCATTGCTTATCTGTTGAAGCTGTGGAGTTGGCTTCGGTCAACTCCGTTACTAATGAAAAATCTAGAGTTTCTGCAGAAATCTTCTTGCCAGGTGTTGGACAGGTCCCTAATCTGAAGAATGAGCTGCCGGCACAAGAGCCAAGAAAGAAGGAAGATCCGATGGCATTCCCCCATGAATCACCAAAAGTTAAGGATCCTGGCGAGACGAAGAAGAAAGGAACAGAAGAGACCAAGGAGGTTTGGGGGCCAGTCATTAAACCACCTTCTACCGAGCCACCAGAGAAGAATAATCCTCTGAAGGACGCTTCTTCGAAAGAACTGTTCGGGCCATTCGAAATTTCTGGTCACCTTCCCGATGGATGAACCAAGCTAATTCACGCACACGGGAAGAAGTTCACACTTGCCGGAGGATCCCCAAGGCCATATTTCATGAACTCCGACTCGGGCCTAAGAGAAATCCTGAGTTGGGATGTCTCTTGATCGCCGACCAGGTATCGTCCGGCTCAAGGACGTTAAGCAAGAGCGCTTCGTGGGAGGCAACCCACGGCTGGAGTCCGTTTTTGAAATTTTGAGTCAGTCTTTTCGTCGTTCGAGTCAGGTTCGGGGAGCCAAAGTGTCAGTTTAATTTCCTTTCATTTTGATTTGTTTTCGGTTGGGTTTTGAAAAAAAAAGAAGTGTTTTAAAATGGGTTTTCGGTGAGAATTAAAATTACTCGCCGAAAACGCTTTGCAAAAATCAAACAGTGGCTTTTCCATTATTTTTGCCAATTTTCGAAGATGTTTTCGGCGAAAACTTCTAAAGTTTTCTGTAGCTCCGGTTATCCCCGGAACAAGTTTTTCACGTTTTTGGCCAACTTCGTCGCTTTCCGTCCATTTTCTTGAGTCATGTCTTAAAAGTTAGTTGTTGGGTTTTCAATTTCGAATCTTTTGACATGATGATTGTTGAATTTCGATGAGTTTAATACCAGTCTACATCGTTTTGCGTGCCTGCTGTTTCGGTGTGATTTTTGCTGATCTAATTGAACTTAGATATTCTAGACTTCTCTAGGAATGCGGTGCCGTGAATTTGAAAAAAAAAGAGTCAAAATATGTTCAAAATTCCCCTAAACCTTCTTTCTTCGACTTTTATTCTGTGTGGATCTGAGACACTTGTCCCGGTATCCTTTTGATCTTTTTGTTGTTTTTGTTTTGTAGGAACTCGAGTAGCTACTCCGCTCCGCTCCGGGCTATCCGTGCTCATCCCCTACACCGACCATCTCATTCCAGGTTCTTCGTATCTATGTACTCTAGTTTAGTCCTGTGAGGACACAGAACGATTTAAGTGTGGGGTAGGATGCTAGAGAACCTTGCATGAACTTGATTGCCCTTAATTGTGTGTTGTGTGTTTATCGGTGCCTTTCCAGTTTCTCTAGCATTAGAATTGCTCGGTTCTTGATTTTTGATGTTAAGTTGTTGTTCAATCTGCCATAATGATGCTTAGACTGCTTAACCTAGAACTTGAGAACCAACGTGTATACTTTGATGCTAAATTGCCTGGTCATAATAGATTTTGAAAATCACACTTGTAGTTTGTAGCCTTGATTGCATGAAAATGACCGAATCCAACTAGCAAACCAAATGTGAGTTTTTGATCCATTGCACGTAACTTGCAATTTCAATTCTTTTTGAGTGGTTTTCTGTTTGCTTGAATAAGTTAGAATTTGCATGAGACCTACTCGAGACCACACGATGACACGAGTTCTAGAATGGTAGGGGCACCTAGATTCAGCTACTAAGCCAGATAGCCTACCCAACGTTAAATCCATTAGGTTTAAACCCTTGAGCTTTGCCTGTTCTTTCGGTTCAATATACATTACAGCCATTCCCCGTTGATCCCCTGTGGTTGTAGTTCTAGATTGACCTACCGGAAGCTGGTTTGTGGTAACCTGCCTATAGCCATTAAACAGGTGGTCTTAGCTATTATGTCCAAACGTGTAAACCCCTCTAGCAACTAAAAGAAAGAATCGGCACAAATGAAAAAAAAATAAAGAAGAAAAGAAGCAAATTTCGAAAAAAGTAAGAAAAAGCAGAAAATGAGAAAAGCTTCAAAAGTTTTTAGTTTAATAAAACGTTCTTCTCCCTACAAATGGAAGAACGAAGTCAAAGAAAAGTTGAAAAGAAATAATTTTTTGAAAGAAAAAAATAATAAAAGTGCTCGGTTGCTTGAGGGTATCATAGGACGAGCGTTCATTATTCCACCCATGTCTGGTTAGACGGTAGGAAGCCATAGGCTAGATTCGAGGGAAGTTAGTCGAAAGCTACACCGCACTGAAGCCATCATCATACATTCCCATCATCTATCTCACCATAAACCCAAGTAGTGTAGATTTCGTTACAGTCCTAGCAGGGAAGTCCTTCTTGACTAGTTACTCGTGTTGTCACAGTGGTGGAGATGTGGTCGAATTACAAACTTATGACAGAATTCAGTAACAGAAAATGATCGAGAGCAGAAACACATCCTTAAACACAGAGAGTGAGAGTCCCCCATTTACTAAATATTTCCTGTGTGAGGAGTCTGGTCGGTCAGGTCAAATTCGTGCATAATTGGTTGTGATTACTTGTCGTGTGCAGTTTATTAGTGAGACCAGGTTGTTTGGCTGATCAGTATGCATTGTAGGTTTCTTGTTCTAGGAATTATCTGTCTAATAATTCATTGTGTTTGATTGAACTCCAATTTAATAAATCTTATCATTTGTGAACATGAGCGTTTCTATTCAGTTTGCTTGAGGACAAGCAAAAGCTTAAGTGTGGGGTATTTTGATGACACTCGAATTGACATGATTATCAGCCTCATTTAAGCGACATTTCATTGCTTAAGACATGGATTTTAGGGTAGAATAACGAATATTCAATCAATTGCTCTATCTCGTGCCATTTGTGTTACTTTGCCCCGTTTCGAGTCTATTTGATGGTTTTCTAGTGTTTCTATGTTAGCACAGGTTTTTGCCGTCAAATAAGTAGCCAATGACGTGTCTAAGGCGTTGGAACCTCGAGGAATCGCACTGGAATCGATCCAAGGAGTCAATCAAACCGAACCAAATCCTGCTCCCATTTACAAAGGAATTTTCGGCGAAAATTCCTTGGAATTTTCGGTGAAAATTCTTCAAGAAATCGGCAGTGCATCCAAGAAGAAGTTTTCGACGAAAACATCAAGTTTTCGCCGAGAACCCCGGCGTCCGAAAATCACAGGAGAATTCAGCCGGCGATCAGTTAATTTACAAAGAGATTTTCCCCGAAAATCCATGCATATTTTCGGCGAAAATGTCAGGCAAAATCGGCAGTATTAGGGTTAAGTATAAATACTTAACCGGCGGCCCTAAATAGAAATATACCTTATAATATCAATCATAATTTCCAAACCTAGGAGGTCGAGAGAGAGTTTAGAGAGTTCAAAGAATCGTGGAGAGATCGTGACGCCATCCCTTCACCTCGGAGACTCGGAGCTTGGACTGAAGATTACCTGAGATTGAAGCTTCACGGATTCGTCAAATTAGGTTTTACAGTTCTTCTCTGTTCTTCCTACCTGAGATGTATTCCTTGTTTGTTTTCGATTCTCTTGTTCCTAATATGAGTAGCTAAACTCGTAGAGCTTAGATTAGATGAACCCTAAGTGACCCAGGGCTTTAAAGCGGTCACGGATCGGTGGTGATTAGATTCAAAGTTCAATCAGTTTCTCTTTGCATGGTTGTTTTGTTCTTGATTGTTGTACTGCATTTCTTGTCTAGTTGACGCCTAGATTAGTTTCGTTGTTCTTGTGTTTCTTTTCTGGTTGATCGCCTAGATTAGGTTTTTGCAAGCTAGGGTTAGTCGCCAGACATCTCCCTACTTTGGCGCATAAACTTGTCTTTCATGATCACCTAGTTTAGATTCTTGTTAAGCTGAGGATAGAAGCGAACGCTCGCCTCTCTTTAAAACATCAATTCAACCAATTAACCTATTCATTGGAGTGTGCCTTTCGTAGGAACCAGTTAGGGTTAATCCGCTTCAAGAGTAACTCATAAATCATTGGTAATTGCACCAGTTAAGTTACGTCGTTGCGAGAGGCGACCGTACCCGGGCGACTAATTAATCTTGGTAGTTAGATCGGATAGAGCGAACGTTTGCCAGTCTTAAACCTAAGGGTCAGGAGTTATGGTGGTGTATAGAAATTGATTGAACGAGAATTGAAATCCACTGATCTGTTGATTGTTGTTGCCTTGGTGATCTAAGGGGGATTCGAAATCTAAGCTTGTCTGTCGTCTGTCTGAACCAACCAATCATTCTTTCTTTTAATTTTATTTTAATTTTCCTGCATCTTAGTCTAGAAGTCGTGGAACTCACACCACGCACGAAGTGTTTAAACCTGAATAAATTGCCAGCTTCTTTGAGTAGTCGATTAGAAGAAACCCTGTGGAATACGATCTGCTTAGCTTTCCAGCTTGGTAGTATTTGATCACTGTTCTGCAGCTCATCATGTATCGATGGATTTTGTAGAAGGCTTACCTCGCTCACATGGGAAAACGGTGATACTAGTGGTGGTTGGCCGACTATCCAAGATGGCCCATTTTTTTGGTCTTTCTCACCCTTATACGACATCGTCAGTGGCTGAGCTATTATTTAGAGAAGTATTGAAGCTATATGGGATGCCTACCACTATTGTATGCGATCGAGATGTGACGTGGACGAGCTCCTTCTGGACCGAATTGTTTCGTTTGCAAGGTACGAGCTTCAACTTTAGTTCTGCCTACCATCCACAAACAGATGGGCAAACGGAAGCCGTTAACAAGACATTAGAGATGTACTTGCATTGTTTCGCCGGTGATCGTCCAAAGGAGTGGATCAAATGGCTGCCATGGTCTGAGTATTGTTACAATATGAGCATCCACGACACGACAAGGAAATCTCCATTTGAAGTGGTATATGGTAGGCCGCCACCTTCGTTGCTCACCTACGTACCGGGTACGACCAAAGTAGCAGCAGTTGAGATGGCCATGCGTGATAGGGATACGGCACTTAGAGAGCTCCATCAATGTTTGATCCGGGCTCAAGAACGCATGCAGAAGTATTACAACAAGGGAAGAACTGATAGAGAGTTCTCAGTTGGGGCTTGGGTTTATGTGAAAATTCAAGTTTATCGCCAAACGACTATCACCAATCAAGGTTATCATAAGCTGGCAGCCAAGTTTTATGGGCCATACCAGGTACTTGAAAGAATTGGGAAGCTAGCTTATAAATTGGATTTACCACAAGACACGCGAGTTCATCCGATGTTCCATGTATCCATGCTCAAGGAGGCTAGGGGAAGAGATCCTGGGGGTGTCCAGCCATTGTTAACCACCGAGGGGGTGGCACTTCCCACTCCCAAAGCTGTAATCGATCATCGAGTTAGGAGGGGTCGACAAGAAGTTCTGGTTCAATGGTCAAACACGACTCCATCAGAGGCCACGTGGGAAGACCTTGAGCAGCTCGCTATTCAATTTCCGGATATCGTCAACACCGATCCTTGAGGGAAAGGATCATTTCATGGGGGGGGGGGGTGGTATGTTACGTGCACGATATGATCTTTGTTTTATATTAATTGGGTTGGGTTTTGGGTATTAAGGGTAGCTTATTCGGTTTGGTATCCGGTTTAGTGTTCGGTTTAGCATTCAGTTTCGTAGTTAGCTTTTTTATTTAAATAGCAGGTGTGGGAAGGAATTGGGATATAATGAGAATAAACCCTATTAATTATCTGCACTCTTTAATTTATCGTTGCTAGCTTGCTAGCGCCGCTACCTTCATACCTCCACCCATCAATCACGTCGACTAGCCACGATTCCACGTTTCACCACCATCGACAAGCTCGTGGGATCTCGAGCGTCGTCTTCGTCCAGTTCGAGTTCCAACGAAACACCTTGGGGTCATAGATTGCGAGGTCGTTCCAGTCCGATCGTTACGCGCTCTAAATCGGCACGTAACATTCTTCCTTAATGTCTTTCCAAGCCTCTGGGTTCTCTTTTATTCTTTCATATATTTTATAAGTGAGTTTATTGAAATAAAAAATTATCTTATTTAGCTCGTTATCCATTCTTATAGTTTCTTGCCTAGATCTGTGATCATTTGTTTTAATGTTTCTATTTCACTACTATCCTGGTTTTGATGAATTATCGTAATGTTTCTTATGTCTTCTTCTTCCCGATTCTGGTTATTTGATTCGTTTGGTTGGAATCTTTCTGATTGGGTTAGCCTTTCTATTCGATTTTCTTTAATTTTCCTGGGATCTTCTTGTATTGATCTCCTACTAGGTTCGGCTTTTACTATTTTTAATGGTGCTTCTAAATGAATTATTGGTTTGAATAAATCTTTTATATTGATGACTTCTTTATCCTTGAATGTTAAACTATGATGGCTATTCGTTAAAGCATAGTTTATTTGGTAAGTTACCGAAAATGGTTTGCTGTTTTCTTTCATAAGATCTTCTCTTTTTAATTCGTATTTTATAACTATTGATGAATCTAAATTTTCGTCGGTTAGGCTTAGTCCTTGTTGTAAATTTATGTCGAATTTTATTATTCCACAGTTTAAATTTCCTGATCCTTTAGCTATGATACTCTCTTCTTGATCTATGATTCTATCATCTCTTATCTCTAGTTCTATTGGTGCGTTAATTCCTAGTTTCATGGTATAGTACTAATATGTATATATGCTATTTTTGTTCGTTCTTCCGTTTTTACTTTACTTAATCTTTTCTTGATTTGTTTTTTATTGATGACTTGAATTAAGAAATTTCCGTTTGCCCGGTTAAATGGAATTGTTACTTCTCCTATCATTTTTCCATATTTTATTATGTTATCTCTATCAAAAAGTTTTGTTAAAAAGGATTTTGTTACAAAATTTTGTGTTTCTGATATCGTAAAATTTGTTCTTTCTTTAATTCTTTTAACATCTATTAATCCATCCAAAAAATAATTATCCTCTTCTTTCCTTTGTAGATAATCAAACATATTATCGTTATTTTCTGCCATTTATTTAAAAAGAAGTTTTATCGCTCAAGATTCTCATACCTGAATGGCTTTTCTGTTGGCTGCCTTTGAGTTGTTCCTTCGTTTGGTGATGCAGATGTTCATATTTTCTTTTGTGGTTGATTTAGTGGGTATGGTTGGTGGTTTTGTATTTTTGGTAGTTATATGTACTGGCAAGACTCCAGGAACCTTCGTTCCAATCTTGCTTGGACTCCAGAACAGAATGTTCAAGCCAACGAGAGAGAAAAAGACTTTCCTTTGCTCCAAACTACTCTGAGTTTTATTTATGATTTACACTCTCCTTATATAGGCAGAGATCAGACGCTGAATGCGTCATTGATTACATCACAAAGCGTAAAAGAAAAAGAAAAGACATAAAGATAAAAGTAAAAGATACATTATTGCACAACTTTATTAGTGGGGAAGTTGGCCACCCCTTTTGTCTTCTTTTACTCCATTATTTTTCTTCAGATCATGCGTCCTCCATTATTGATGATATTGCTGCCCTATTACTTCCCGTCGTTTTCTTCGTTGTCTTCTCCACACCATTCACATAAATGATCTTCATAGTTGATTAATAATTTACATAACTGCTTTTTAATGGGTACTGGTAATACTATGAGGGTTCCACCTATTTCGGTGAAGTCCTTCGTTATTTTGTTTATTGCCTCTCATTCTTCAGGAATTAATTTTGTTCTCGCTCTGCTGATGATGATTATGTCCATGCTACTGTAATTAACTTTTAATGGACTATCTGGTTCAATGTTGGTTAATGCTTTGCATACTGCGAATAGTCCTTTTACCAGATGATCTGGTCTTCGTTCATAATCTTTGAGAGTATCTCTGGACGGATAATCATTGTTCGATACTCCATAAGGATGACTGCTTTTGTTCCTAGTAGAAGTTTTTCTTCTTCGTTGAAGATTGGGTAGCTGCTGGTGTACTTAAGGAAGATTTCTCTTCCTTTTGCAAATGTTTCCAAATATCTTCGAATGATGAGCTTCATCTTCTGAGGAAAATATTCAAATGCCTTCATGGTAGTTGTGTAGATAGTGTCTATAAGACCATACTGATGCAGGACAAATAGTAGTTCTGGTGTTGATTCTTTGGTTATTACCGCTTTTGGTCCTCCTCGGTTGACGGGGTAGAACCCCATTGTTGTATTTTGCTCCAGTTTGTCTTCGTAATTTATTATCATATTCCAATGGTTCATGAAACCTTGGAACGTTGGCTTCCTTGCTTCTTCTATTTCTCGAGTTGTTGGTATATTCTTGATGCTTGGTATTTTCATTACCATCTTCTGTTGTACTTATTGTCCTAGTGGTTCTTTTAAGGCCATTGCCTTATACGATTGTTGGAGTGCTAGTTCTGCTTCTTCCTTTGTTTTGTAAGATTGATGCTGGACTGGCTTTCCCATAATATGTTGGGATGCAATTGCCCAGTTATTGTATAATCCTCTGCACGGTTCGTTGAAGATAACGTACCATTTGCTGTTTTTCCTTTCGTCTTCTTCATATTTTTCTTTTTCTTCTTTTTCCACCATATCAGCCCATCGTGTTGATTTGCTGCTTGTGGCTTGTTGTTGCTGCTGGATTATTGATTTGTTGCTTGTGGCTTGTTGTTGCTGCTGAATTTCTATGATGCTGCTGCCAGGTTGTTTTTGATCTTCCATGGATTTATTTTGTTGCTGTTGAACTTCCATGGGTTTTTTCTTGAGTTTTTTTTGCAGGATATTAATGGTGTTTTGTAGTTCCTCTTCCTCCCCCTACAGAGTGCTTTGAGCGCTTGGCGACGCTCCTTTTTTTGCATTAGCTGCTTCATTAGTGCTTTGATTACTCCTTCCATTCTCTCGTCAGAGTATCTGTGAAGGGATTGTTTCTCGACTTTATGTACTTCAAGTATGGATTGTAATAATGTAGTTGTTGTTGCCACTTGATCAGTCGTCCTTTGTTGAAATCCGCTTGCAGCTTGTATCTCCAAAAACCTGTTACATATTTGGAGTCGGTTTGAAGCTCGAACCTTGTTGATAATAATTCTAGCTTCCATTTTTTCAATGTTCTGAGACAGGCTAATGTCTCTAATTCATGTATTGGGTAATTCTGTTCAGTAGTAGTAAATGTTCCAGAAATATATTTACATAATTTCTTGGAATATTTATCACTATTGAATGGAACTGATGCTCGAGAATCCGAAGATTCAATAATTATGTCCTAAGACTGATAATCTTTAGGCTTTTCGCCAGAGATATTAACCTAATTTTGTCCAATAATATTACCAAATTTATCCATTTGTAATAATTCTTTGCCATTTTGAATGGCTAACATGCATCCAGCCCATGTATCCTTGGAGGCATCGGTCTGAATTATTAAAAAGTCTTTTTCACATGGATTATATAATTTTGGTAAATACTGGCATTTTTCTTTCATTAATAAAGCTATTTTTGTGTCCTGATCATTCCATGACCAGGGTGTTTTTTCAGAAATCTTTTTCTGTAAATGTTATCTTTCTTTAGCAAGGTTTTTAAGAAATCCTTGTTCACTTATATAATTCAAACAGCCAAGAAAACGTTGAATCTGTTTTCTATTTTCAAGTTGATTAGTTAATTTATCAATTTTTTCTTTAGTATTTGGTGATAATTCGATTTCACCAAAGTTATTTATTTTCATACCAAGGTATTCAATTTCTTCTTGAATGAGTTTTGACTTCTTTTTTGAAATAATCAAACCTTTTTCTTTAATTCGTTTAAAAACTGTTAAAAGTTTTTCTCAATGGTCTTCTTTAGTTTGATTAGTAAATATAATTATATCGTCAATATAAGCAAGACAAAAATCTTGTAGTCCTTCTAAATTATGATCCATAAAACGTTAATAAATCACTGGTGCTTGTTTTAGTCCAAAGGGTAACACATTCGATTCATAATGTTTCTGAGGTGGACAGGAAAAAGCTGTTAATGGTTTTGCGTTTTCGTGTAACCGTAGTTGCCAATATCCTGATTTGGCATCTAGACTACTAAACCATGTTTGTCCCTTAAGTCTTTCTAAAATGTAATCCTTACGTGGTAACTTATAACTATCTCCGATAGTATTTTCGTTTAATTTTTTGTAATTAATAACCATACGTCTTTTTCCTCTTTTTATTTCATTGTTATTTTCTACGTAAAATGCAGGTGCACTATGTGGACTTTTGCTTTCTCTAATGATTCATTTATCTACGAGTTCTTCACATTCCTTTTGAAATTCTTCGACATCTCTCTGAGTGTATTGAATTTTATTGGGGACATTAACTTCTATTTTGGATCCTTTAATTTTAGGGATAATGGTGTTTTGCCCCCCTCTACTTTGCCAAGTTCACAAACAGGCCCCTGTACTATAAAATGCTCATTTTACCCCCTCTACTTTGCCAATTTGAGAATTACCTCGTTCCGTTACAATCTCCATCCATTTGTCGTTAAATAGTGCACAGTCAGCACACTATGTGGCTGCTGATTAGGATTTGGCTGATGATTAGGATTATTATTATCTAATTATCCTACCCATATACGTTTAAAACTTCAAGCCTACGCAATATACACAATATCGCCGTCACTCTCATTCGCGGACGTGCCCGGGATCGGCTGGCCGCATCTCATTCCATTGGCATCATCTTTAAGTCGCCTGCTTCCATCTTCTCTTTGAATCGACATCCCAAATCAACAAATCGTCTCATAAAAAAACCTAACCTTGTTGTCCTGCTTAATTTTCTCTCTTGTTTGCTGCAACTACCGCTGACCTGCACGATAGAGAATCAGGAGTGGAGAGTTCCATTTGGTGAGGGGTTTAAAACATGCCATGGGGTTCTGTTCATTCTAAGTGTTAGATTTATTTGTGGATTTGCAGTACCAAGGTATTATCACCAAGGATATTTTGAAAGAATAACTTTCAAATACTTCAACTTATTTTATTAACAAAATCATCCATGTCACAAGAAGAAAATAACTAGGTGACCTTCACCTAAATATGACAAACGTGTTAGAAGAAAATAATAAAATTTTAAAAGATATATTAAATCATCAAAATAATGAAAGACCAATGGAGTTATACACTGAACTAGAAATAACAAGAACCATAATAAGCAAAGTAGTTAAAACTAAGAGTAAAAGTGACGAAGAGCCCGAAGAAGAAATTAAGTTCGGAGAAATAATAACCAGACTACAAGAAATAATAGTTAAAATTGAAAATAAAAGATATATTACAGTAGAAGACTTAGAAAATTATAAAATTAACACTACAAAAAAGTTAACAATAGATGCACCTTATAAAATAACATGACGAATATAAACGAACAAATTAATAAATTAAACGATCTACTAGCAGCCATTTCTATTGAATCAGAACTAGAAGATAATAATATCGAAAATGATAAAATAGTTTTGGATTATAGTAGTGACGAAAACCTTTATAAAAATTATGTAAAAACTGAGAAACCCGAAAGTTCTAAAAAATGTGATTTTAATGACTATTCAGATGGACAAATCTCTTTTGACGAATATCTATATAAAAACTCGTACACCCCTCGAAAGAACGAAGGATGGAATAAAATACCCCAATCGTATATACCAAAGTATTCAAACACCAATAACCCTGATGTACTAGATTTAGATTGTAGCATCGATCCACTAAGAGATCTAGAAGATTGGAAAAATAGAATAGGAATATTAATTCAAACCAACGAAGACTTAAAAAATCTAGCATCAGCAGAAATATTTAATTTTATAATTTATAACACAGCCGGAATAGTTTATCATTACTTAAGTACCATGGATATTCCTAGGAAAACTCTTATATATGGAGATAACGCTTTGAAAACATTTGAAAAAATTATACAAGTTATAACCCATGAATTTCTAGGAAGATTTCCTCAAGAAACAAAACAAAATACGACACTAAGTCAACAAGCCATATGACACTTAACTAATATTAGAATATGCAATATGTGTTACTTAGAACCCTTCATATGTGAATTCAGAAAGTATTACTATCAGGTTATAGAATCGGCTAGAAAAAATCTAGATAAACTAATATATGCAAAATTACCACCCATAGTAGCATCTAAGGTAGAAGCAACTTTTGAAGAAGAATTAGGAAAAGAGAGTATCCCTAACACTCTGGGAGGAAGAATTTTTATTCTTCAAGAATGGCATAAGCGAGCATGTAATGAAGAAAAACTAAAAAAATAGGCTAAAATAAAATTATGCTGTGAACAAAGCATAGAGAAGGTAGGAAAATACGGTTGTGAGAATGATAATGGAATAAAATATTATAAAAAGAAACATAAAAGATACATGAAAATTAGGAAAATACCTTATAAAGAATATAAAAGAAATCAATATAAAAAACCTAATAGATATTTTAGAAATAGAAAACAATATAAACAAAAAAAAAACAAACAAACGGAATATTGTCCAAAAGGAAAAACCAACTGTCGATGTTGGTTGTGTAATGAAGAAGGACACTATGCCAATAAATGTCCAAAGAAAAATAAAAATGATAAAAAGAAAGAAGTATTAAGATTAGCTTATGATTATGGTTTCGAGCCAATAGAGGATTCAGATTACGAATTATCAGACATCGAGATAGTCGAGTTTTATTCAGAATCATCTTCGGATGAGTCCGAATAGAACTTTATCTAAGGGAAATCCAAATGCAACATTCATAAAAATAACAATAGAAAATAGAAATTACTTAACATATATTGATACAGGGGCGACCCTCTGTTTTGCTAAGAAAACAACTATTAAAAATTGGGAAAAACTAGAAAAACCTTTAAAAATCATAGTCGCAGATAAATCCATACACGAATATGGTATGCAAAAACCTATGTTCCTATTATTATAGAACAATACACTTTTACTGCAAAAACTATATACCAACATGATTTTGGATTAGATCTAATCATAGGAAACAATTTTCTTAAACTTTATCAACCTTTCATTCAAAGAATAAAAAGTATTAGTTTAAAAGCCCCAAGAATGAAAAATCAGGATTCTAGAATGATTAAAACAAAGATAATAACAAAAAATGAAGTTCTAAAAATTGTTTTACAAAATATAAAAAATAGACTTGAATACATCCAGATAAGCCATGAAATCATTGAAGAAACTTTAGATGAAATATGTAGTGAACACCCTCTAGACATAGAAAAAATAAGAACATCGAATTAATAGAAATAAAATTAAAGGATCCAACAATAGAAGTTAATGTCCCCAATAAAATTTAATACACTCAGAGAGATGTCGAAGAATTTCAAAAGGAATGTGAAGAACTCCTAGATAAAGGAATCATTAGAGAAAGCAAAAGTCCACATAGTGCACCTGCATTTTACGTAGAAAATAACAATGAAATAAAAAGAGGAAAAAGACGTATGGTTATTAATTACAAAAAATTAAACGAAAATACTATCGGAGATAGTTATAAGTTACCACGTAAGGATTACCTTTTAGAAAGACTTAAGGGACAAACATGGTTTAGTAGTCTAGATGCCAAATCAGGATATTGGCAACTACAGTTACATGAAAACACAAAACCATTAACAGCTTTTTCGTGTCCACCTCAGAAACATTATGAATGGAATGTGTTACCCTTTGGACTAAAACAAGCACCAGCGATTTATCAACGTTTTTTGGATCATAATTTAGGGGACTACAAGATTTTTGTCTTGCTTATATTGACGATATAATTATATTTACTAATCAAACTAAAGAAGACCATTGCGAAAAACTTTTAACAGTTTTTAAAGAAATTAAAGAAAAAGGTTTGATTATTTCAAAAAAGAAGTCAAAACTCATTCAAGAAGAAATTGAATACCTTGGTATGAAAATAAATAACTTTGGTGAAATCGAATTATCACCAAATACTAAAGAAAAAATTGATAAATTTCCTAATCAACTTGAAAATAGAAAACAGATTCAACGTTTTCTTGGCTGTTTGAATTATATAAGTGAACAAGGATTTCTTAAAAACCTTGCTAAAGAAAGAAAACATTTACAGAAAAAGATTTCTGAAAAAAACACCTTGGTCATGGAATGATCAGGACACAAAAATAGTTTTATTAATGAAAGAAAAATGGCAGTATTTACCAAAATTATATAATCCATGTGAAAAAGACTTTTCTAATTCAGACCGATGCCTCCAAGGATACATGGGTTGGATGCATGTTAGCCATTCAAAATGGCAAAGAATTATTACAAATGGATAAATTTGGTAATATTATTGGAAAAAATGAGGTTAATATCTCTGGCGAAAAGCCTAAAGATTATCAGTCTTCAGACAGAATTATTGATTCTTTGGATTCTCGAGCATCAGTTCCATTCAATAGTGATAAATATTTCAAGAAATTATGTAAATATATTTCTGGAACATTTACTACTACTGAACAGAATTACCAATACATGAATTAGAGACATTAGCCTGTCTCAGAACATTGAAAAAATGGAAGCTAGAATTATTATCAACAAGGTTTGAGCTTCAAACCGACTCCAAATATGTAACAGGTTTTTGGAGATACAAGCTGCAAGCGGATTTCAACAAAGGACGATCGATCAGGTGGCAACAACAAATACACTATTACAATATTCCATACTTGAAGTACATAAAGTCGAGCAACAATCCCTTCACAGATACTCTGACGATAGAATGGAAGGAGTAATCAAAGCACTAATGAACCAGCTAATGCAAAAAAAAGGAGCGTCGCCAAGCGCTCGAAGCACAAGTCCTTCTCTGCAGGGGGGAGGAAGAGGAACTACAAAACACCATTAATATCTTGCAAAAATAACTCAAGAAAAACCCCATGGAAGTTCAACAGCAACAAAATAAATCCATGGAAGATAAGAAACAACCTGGCAGCAACATCATAGAAATTCAGCAGCAACAACAAGCCACAAGCAACAAATCAATAATCCAGCAACAACAACAAGCCACAAGCAGCAAATCAACACGATGGGCTGATATGGTGGAAAAAGAAGAAAAAGAAAAATATGAAGAAGACGAAAGGAAAAACAGCAAATGGTACGTTATCTTCAACGGACCGTTCAGAGGATTATACAATAACTGGGCAATTGCATCCCAACATATTATGGGAAATCCAGTCCAGCATCAGTCTTACAAAACAAAGGAAGAAGCAGAACTAGCACTCCAACAATCGTATAAGGCAATGGCCTTAAAAGAACCATTAGGACATCAAGTACAACAGAAGATGGTAATGAAAATACCAAACATCAAGAATATACCAACAACTCGGGAAAAAGAAGAAGCAAGGAAGCCAACATTCCAAGGTTTCATGAACCATTGGAATATGATAATAAATTACGAAGACAAACTGGAGCAAAATACAACAATGGGATTCTACCCCGTCAACCGAGGAGGACCAAAAGCGGTAGTAACCGAAGAATCAACACCAGAACTACTATTTGACCTGCATCAGTATGGTCTTATAGACACTATCTACACAACTACCATGAAGGCATTTGAATATTTTCCTCAGAAGATGAAGCTCATCATTCGAAGATATTTGGAAACATTTGCAAAAGGAAGAGAAATCTTCCTTAAGTACACCAGCAGCTACCCAATCTTCAACGAAGAAGAAAAACTTCTACTAGGAACAAAAGCAGTCATCCTTATGGGAGTATCGAACAATGATTATCCGTCCAGAGATACTCTCAAAGATTATGAACGAAGACCAGATCATCTGGTAAAAGGACTATTCGCAGTATGCAGAGCATTAACCAACATTGAACCAGATAGTCCATTAAAAGTTAATTACAGCAGTATGGACATAATCATCATCAGTAGAGCGAGAACAAAATTAATTACTGAAGAATGGGAGGCAATAAACTAAATAACGAAGGACTTCACCGAAATAGGTGGAACCCTCATAGTATTACCAGTACCCATTAAAAAGCAGTTATGTAAATTATTAATCAACTATGAAGATCATCTATGTGAATGGTGTGGAGAAGATAACGAAGAAAACGACGGGAAGTAACAGGGCAGCAATATCATCAATAATGGAGGACGCATGATATGAAGAAAAATAATGGAGTAAAAGAAGACAAAAGGGGTGGCCAACTTCCCCACTAATAAAGTTGTGCAATAATGTATCTTTTACTTTTATCTTTATGTCTTTTCTTTTTCTTTTATGCTTTGTGATGTAATCGATGACGCATTCAGCGTCTGATCTCTGCCTATATAAGGAGAGTGTAAATCATAAATAAAACTCAAAATAGTCTGGAGCTAAGGAAAGTCTCTTTCTCTCTCGTTGGCTTGAACATTCTGTTCTGGAGGCCAAGCAAGATTGGAACGAAGGTTCCTGGAGTCTTGCCAGTATCATATAACTACCAAAAATACAAAACCACCAACCATACCCACTAAATCAACCACAAAAGAAAATACGAACATCTGCATCACCAGACGAAGGAACAACTCAAAGGCAGCCAACAGAAAAGCCATTGAGGTATGAGAATCTCGAGCGTTAAAACTTCTTTTTAAATAAATGGCAGAAAATAACGATAATATGTTTGATTATCTACAAAGGAAAGAAGAGGATAAATATTTTTTTGGATGGATTAATAGATGTTAAAAGAATTAAAGAAAGAACAAATTTTACGCTATCAGAAACACAAAATTTTGTAACAAAATCCTTTTTAACAAAACTTTTTGATAGAGATAACATAATAAAATATGGAAAAATAATAGGAGAAGTAACAATTCCATTTAACCAGGCAAACGGAAATTTCTTAATTCAAGTCATCAATAAATAACAAATCAAGAAAAGATTAAGTAAAGTAAAAACGGAAGAACGAACAAAAATAGCATATATACATATTAGTACTATTCAAATCATAATCAAGTCTACCATGAAACTAGGAATTAACGCACCAATAGAACTAGAGATAAGAGATGACAGAATCAAAGATCAAGAAGAGAGTATCATAGCTAAAGGATCAGGAAATTTAAACTGTGGAATAATAAAATTCGACATAAATTTACAACAAGGACTAAGCCTAACCGACGAAAATCTAGATTCATCAATAGTTATAAAATACGAATTAAAAAGAGAAGATCTTATGAAAGAAAACAGCAAACCATTTTCAGTAACTTACCAAATAAACTATGCTTTAACGAATAGCCATCATAGTTTAACATTCAAGGATAAAGAAGTCATCACTATAGAAGATTTATTCAAACCAATAATTAATTTAGAAGCACCATTAAAAATAGTAAAAGCCGAACCTAGTAGGAGATCTATACAACAAGATCCCAGGAAAATTAAAGAAAATCGAATAAAAAGGCTAACCCAATCAGAAAGATTCCAACCAAACGAATCAAATAACCAGAATCGGGAAGAAGAAGACATAAGAAACATTACGATAATTCATCAAAACCAGGATAGTAGTGAAATAGAAACATTAAAACAAATGATCACAGATCTAGGCAAGAAACTATCAGAATGGATAACGAGCTAAATAAGATAATTTTTTATTTCAATAAACTCACTTATAAAACTAATGAAAGAATAAAAGAGAACCCAGAGGCTTGGAAAGACATTAAGGAAGAACTTTTAGAATATAAAAATTTCATGAACAACGAAAATAAAGAGCTAAAAGAAAACCCTGAAACTATAGCTGAATATATTCGTGAAGATCAGTTTAGGACAGATCTAATCGAATTAATCGAGAAAAACGCCATAGGACCATATAGCGATTACCCATTAGAATAAGAATGTACAAAATGAGTAAAAGACCAATCCATAGTATTAGAAAAATAAAACGAAATCAGTGCAGTGCACATATTTGGGCTAATAGTTAATTTTCAGTCAAATTTAGGCAATGGTTGAATTTGATCAAATTGTGGGACAAAATCCAACTAAATTAAGATGAAGAAAAAACAAAAAGGTGATGAAAACAAGAAAAAATTAGTCTAATATAAGGAGTTGGAAAGAAAGGGAATCAAAATTAGTTTGTCGGAAAAGGAATCTAAGTTTGGTATCAGAGCCCAAGAAAAGACTAAAAACCCTTTTGCGGTTAACCGAATTGCCACCCCTACGAAAGAGGTGGCCAAATGGAGAGTATTGATGGATCCCACTAATGCGGATAATGATAGTTGTAGTGTCTGCAATGGCTAGATGAAGAGTATTGATCACATTCTCGGGAAATGTACCATGGCCGCAGAGGTTTGGAAAGAGGTCATTCTTCGAAACAACATTAGTTCTTTCCTAAGCCATAATTTCTTCGACTGATGGATATGAAACCTAGCTAAGGACGGTTGGAATGTCATATTTGGGTTGATTTGCTGGCGGCTCTGGCTGCACAGAAATGATAAGTGTTCAATGGCAAATTCAGTGGGAAGGATGCGGTGTTAGCGCAAGTTAATTACTGGTAAGAGATTGTCCAAGCTCTTTAAGAAGCTTTTATTTATTTTTATAAAGGCTCTTGAAGAAGCTGCCCTCAACATATCTAATTTGTAGACTACTAAGCACTAGGAACAATTTTCACCTTGGATGGTCCTCAATTCCGATTGTTTGGTGAACTTAGCGGGGAGAGCAGTAGTTGGTGGGGCCGTGAGGGACAGTCAAGGTAACTACATTTTTAGCTTTTGCAATGAATTTGGGGAGTTGCTCTAATACTAGACTAGAGCTCTGAGGCATCGTGGAAGATATGTCACTAGCGTGGCAGAAGGGGGTCCGGAACTTGATTTTTCAGACGGACTCGACCTGTGTGATCCAACTTTTTAACAAGCTGGAGAACCATGAGCACCAACACGCGATCCTCACGTTAAAATATAAGGAGTTTCTATCGCGAAACTAGGAAGTGAATATATAACATGTTTACAGAGAAGGGAACTTCCTTCAGATCACTTGTTAATTTCGGACACTCTTGACCTTTGGGACTACAACAGGTTGATAGTAGAACTCCTGCAGTGGCATTAGATTGCCTATCGTTGGATGAGATCATCCCAACCTCATTTGGTGCCGCGTAATATGTAATTTTTGAGTTGTTTTACCTCACCACAAACAAAAGGGTTATAATGTGGTAAACTATGATATTTTTTTATATTGAGAACTAATTTCGAGTTCAATTTCATCAGTTGAGTCGAGTAGAATTTCATTAAATACGCAGTTTTAATTTGCAAAATTGATTAATATGATCATGGCGGGGGGAGAATGAGGAGTTGTAGGCGACAAAGATGCATTATAATTTACTAAATTATCATCGGCCCATTGGTCGATTTATTTATTTTATTTTAATTTAATTTAGTAAAAATTACTTATGTTATTTATGTTAATATGTAGGGCTTTTCACCACAATAAATAAAAAAATCAAACTATGTACCTAAATAAATACCTTCTCAAAGTATGGACAAATCTAGGTATATACGCCCAGACCCTAGGTGATTTCGCCCAGGGCATAGGCGAAAACGCCTATGGCTTAGGCGGAATTCATCCCGTGACTCTGAAACGATTCCTGAGCAGACCTGTCACTCTGAAACCCCAATAGGCATTTTCGCCTATGCCCTGGGCGTTTTCGCCTAGGCCTTGGGGCGAAAATGCCTATGATAATTGAATTTCAAGTCCCTATAAATACCTCCATCATTTCGGGTATTATATCATCAAAACGAAACATATTGTTATTACAAAAGCATTTTTCAACATCGAAAGATGGCCGACCATGGTAGTTTCCGAGAATTCCGTATCCAGGTGTACTGGGGGGTCAAATCGTCCAAGATTGGTCCGGCTTAGCATACGATGGGGGAGATAACGTTCGTCTGAAGATGACCAGTCGAGCCAGCTATGGTAGCTTTGTCACCACGTTTGGGAGGAGAATGGGGCTTGGTCCGGATCGGATAACCCAGTCATTTGTTTGGAGAATGTCGATATTCATCCTGGGGATTCTCTCTCATTACGTTGCTCGTACCATATCAAATGATACCGGTGTGCAACTCATCTACGACATAGTTCGTCGTAACCCTAGTGTCGAAGTTTCCCACTTGTACGCATTGATGGAAGAGGAGCCGTCCCACTTCTCCCAGGTGCCTGGGGTCATGCCAACTCAGATTTAAGAGGAGAGCCAAACATGATGGATCATACATGGCTACTAGACGTGTCAGTCCGGACTAGGAGGAGGTTGATCAACAGGGATTGGCGCGAGATGAATATGTTACCTTCGATGACTCGGGGGACGAAAGAAGCCATTGCACGGAGGATGAAGGGAATCCTAATGTTGATGATGACATCGGCCAAACAGACGAGAAAGATGACGACGAAGGTGGGGAGTCACTGTAGAGAACGTGGACATCTATGTGCCACCAGAACATGTCACGAACGTGGGTGATGACAGTGACGACATCATGACAATCTCCAACACCTACTGGTCAGTGGAGATAAAATTCTACTCGAAAGCCCAACTGGTGTCCCTAACGAAGAGCTAAGCAGTCCTCCGCAACTATAAGTACAAGGTGACCACCTCCAACCCGAAGGAATGGGCCATAAATTGCATCGAACCAACGTGTCCGTGGAGGATGCGTTCTACACTTAGCAAGAGAGATGGCTTCTGGATAATAAGACAGCTCAACATCTGCCACATTTGTGACTGATCAACGATACTAGGTCCCCACCCGCAGCTCGACATCACGCTCATCTCATATGCAGTCATGCACATTGTCCGCAGGGAGCCGGGCATGAAGGTAGAGACAATGGTTGACTGCATCCTAGAGAAGTACCATCGCAACTTTTCCTACAGGAAGGCGTGGTTTGGTAAGCAATGTGCTATCCAGAAGCTGTACGGAGACTGGGTGACCTCGTACAACAACATTGAGACAATCTTGAATGCTATTCAACTCACTAACCCCGGGACACGGTACGAGCTCAGAACCAATCCGGCAGGCGACAAAAGTGTGTTTTGGGCGTTTGGCCCCTGCATAAAAGCCTTGAAGCACTGCGCTGGGATCATGATCGTTGATGACACATTCCTCACAGGCAAGTACATGCAAGTGTTGTTGATGGCTAGTACGTTTGATGGACAACATCGGATTGTACAATTTGCGTACGTCATAGTTGATAAAGAGGACAACGATAATTGGAAGTGGTTCACGGAGATGCTAAAAAAACATGTGACCAACCGGGCCAACATCACATTCATCAGTGATCGACACACGGGAATACAAACGGCAATGCGCAATATTGGTCGAGGGTGGGTGATGTAACCCGTCGTTGTGCTGGTTCAATCAAATACTACTAAAGCTGGAAAGCTAGGGTAGATCGTATTCCACGGGCCTTCTAATGATCGATTACTCAAATAAGCTGGCAAATTACTCAGATTTAAGCACTTCGTGCGTGGTGTGAGTTCCACGACTTCTAATTCTATGAAAACGCAAGGAAATAAAAAATTGAATTTGAAAACAGATTGGAAATTAGGGTTGAAAACAGAGATGACAGACGAACTTAGACTTTGAATCCCCCTTCGTTCACCAGAGCATAGGCAATCAACAGATCAGCGGATTTCAATTCTCATTCAATCAATTCTAAGACACCACCATAACTCCTGACCCTTAGGTTTAAGACCGGCGAATGTTCGCTCTATCCGTTCTAGCTACCAAGATTAATTAGCTGCCCGGGTACGGTCGCCCTCGCAATGACTTAAATTAACTGGTGGATTTACTAACGATTTATGAGTTACTCTTGCACTGGATTAACCCTAACCGGTTCCTACGAAAGGCACACTCCAATTATAGGGTTAATTGTTCAATTTGATGTTCTAAAGTAAGGCGAGCGTTCGCTTCTATCCTTAGCTTAACAAGAATCTAATCTAGGTGATCAATCTAGACAAGAAACATGAACAATGAAGAACAAATCAAACATGAAAGAGAAACTGATTGAACTTTGAATCTAATCACCGCCGATCCGTGACCGCTTTAAAGCCTTGGGTCACTTAGGGTTCATCTAGTCTAAGCTCTAAGAGTTTAGCTACTCATGTTTTTCACAAAAGAATCAAAGACAAAGATAGAGTTCATCATACAGAGGAAGAAAAGAAAAGGATCTGAAAAACCTAAGTAAGACGACTCCGGAAGAACTTCGATCTTTCGGTAAACTGCAATCCTAGCTTCGAGTCTTCGAGATGGAAGGGATGGCGTCACGATCTCTTTCCGGCTCTTCGAACTCTAACTCTGCTCTAGAACTTGAGAGAATGCTCAAGTAATCGGTATTCGTTGGAAATTATGATTCTAAAAAAAAGTATATTTGATTTGGGCCGCCGGTTAAGTATAAATACTTAACCCTAATACCCGCCGATTTAGCCTGATATTTTCGCCGAAAATATGAAGAGATTTTCGGCGAAACTCTCTTTGTAAAATGGACTGTCCACCGGCTGATTTCTCTGTGATTTTCAGACCATTGGTTCTTGGCGAAAACTTCCTTGAATGAGATCAGTCGATTTATGCATGGATTTTCGCAAAAAACCTTGGGTGTTTTCGGCAAAATCTTCAGTGTAAAATGGGCAGAAGTTTGGTTCGACCTGATTGGCTCCTTGGATCGATTCCGGTGCGATTCCTCGAGGTTCCAATGCCTTAGACACGTCCTTGGCTACTTTATTTGACGGCAAAAACCTGTGCTAACATAAAAACACTAGAAAACCATCAAATAGACCCGAAACGGGCCAAAGTAACACAAGTGGCACGAGATAGAGCAATTGATTGAATATTCGTTATTCTACCCTAAAAACCATGTCTTAAGCAAGGAAATGTCGCTTAAATGAGGCTGATAATCACGTCAAATCGAGTGTCATCAAAATACCCCACACTTAAGCTTTTGCTTGTCCTCAAGCAAACTGAATAGAAACGCTCATGTTCACAATTGATAAGATCGATTAAATTGGAGCTCAATCAAACACAATGAATTATTAGACAGATAGTTCCTAGAACAAGAAACCTAACATGCATACAGATCAGCCAAACAACCTGGTCTCACTAATAAACTGCACACGACAGGTGATCGTAACCAATTACGCACGAATTTGACCTGACCGACCAGACTCCTCACACAGGGGAAATATTGTACAATGGGAACTCGCACTCTCTGTGTTTAAGGACGTGTT
Organism: Linum lewisii; assembly: GCA_034768395.1. Taxonomy (NCBI): domain Eukaryota; kingdom Viridiplantae; phylum Streptophyta; class Magnoliopsida; order Malpighiales; family Linaceae; genus Linum; species Linum lewisii. The sequence goes on along the minus strand of CM068300.1, from coordinate 49,542,738 downwards.
TATGCTCTCAATCATTTTCTGTTACTGAATTCTGTCATAAGTTTTGCAATTCGACCACATCTCCACCACTATGACAACACGAGTAACCAGTCAAGAAGGACTTCCTTGCTAGGACTGTAACGAATTCTACACTACAAGGGTTTATGATGAGATGGATGATGGGATTGTATGATGATGGCTTTGGTGCGGTGTAGCTTTCGACTAACTTCCCTCGAATCTAATCTGTGGCTTCCAACCGTCTAACCAGACACGGGTGGAATAGTGAATGCTCGTCCTATGATACCCTCAAGCAACCTAGCACTTATTTTCTTCTAACACATTTTTTTTTCTAACTTTTCTTTTGACTTCGTTCTTCCATATGTAGAGAGAAGAACGTTTATTGAACTAAAAACTTTTTGGCTTTTCTGATTTTTCTTCTTTCTCTTTTTTTTTCGAAACTTGCTTCTTTTCTTCGTTTTCTATTTTTTTTTCTTTTGTGCCGATTCTTTCTTTTAGTTGCTAGAGGGGTTTACACGTTTGGACATAATAGCTAAGACCACCTGTTTAATGGCTATAGGCAGGTTACCACAAACTGACTTCCGGTAGGTCAATCTAGAACTACAACCACAGGGGATCAACGGGGAATGAAAGAATGGGAAATGGTTGTAATGTATTATCGAAGCGAAAGAACAGGCCAAGCTCAAGGGTTTAAACCTAATGGATTTATCGTTTGGTAGGCTATCTGGCTTAGTAGCTGAATCTAGGTGCCCCTATCATTCTAGAACTCGTGTCATCGTGTGGTCTCGAGTAGGTCTCATGCAAATTCTAACTCATTCAAGCAAAAAGAAAATCACTCAAAAAGAATCAAATTGCAAGTTACGTGCAATGGATCAAAAGCTCACAGTTGGTTTGCTAGTCGGATTCGGTCATTTTCATGCAATCAAGGCTACAAACTACAAGTGTGATTTTAAAAATTCTGTTCTGACCAGGCAATTTAGCATCAAAATATACACGTTGGTTCTCAAGTTCTAGGTTAAGCAGTCTAAGCATCATTATGAAAGTTTGAACAGTAACTTAACGTCAAAAATCAAGAACTGAGCCATTCTAATGCTAGAGAGATTGGACAGGAATCACGAGGCACACAAAAACACAATCAAGGGCAATCAAGTTCATGCAAGGTTCTCTAGCATCCTACCCCACACTTAAATCGGACTGTGTCCTCACAAGACTAAAACTAGAGTTCAGAGTGAAGTAGAAGAACCTGGACCGAGATGGTTGGCATAGGGGATGAGCACGGATCCTCGGAGCGGAGGGAATCTACCTAAGCGAAGCAAAGGGAATCTCCCAACTGCCTACAAAACAAAAACAAATGAAACATAAAAAGGAAACTGGGACAAGTGTCCCGGATCCATACAGAATAAAAGTTGGAACGAAATCCGAAAAGAAGAAATAAAAAGAAGGGACAAGAAAGAGGATACAACCTGATCACTGCTCGTCAGGCGCGTCGGGAGGTGGAAAGTGGACGAAGTCACCGAGCTGACGTTGCCACGCCAGCTGTGCCTCCTACTGCTCGTCGGAGCGGTGCATATGTTGCTGCATAATAATCCATCTCGCCTCTTGAGTGGCATTGTCGGTGATGCGCCACTCTTGGAGACGCTCATACAGCTCTCCAACATCAGCGGGTGGTGCTGCGGGTGAGGCGCCTGGTATGGATCTGGAATGGCCGGCGGCGAGTGGTGCGCATACCTTGCCTGATGATGTGGCGAGGGTGTAGGATCATGAAATTCTGGCTCATACTGAGGCTGAGGCTCCTCAGAATCATCTTCTTCCTCCGACTCATCCTCGTCTTGGAGGGGAGGATCTGCTGCTACCTGGGGACTGAGGTCCAGCTCAAGGTTGTACTCGACCGCCAAATCACCTCCAACGGTGTGTACTCTGCGGCGTGGGATGTTAGGGCCATATTCTTGGCTGAGGTGAAGGAGATGATGAGTCGGCCTACAAAGTTGCCTCCCAGGAGAGAGCGAGGTGGCCTTGACCTCTGAGTCTTCTGGCGGAGTTGGCGGGCAAGCACCCATCCGGGATGAAGAGGATATCTCTCCCGGATGGCGCGAAGAAGAAGAAGCTCCTCTCGGCTGATATGGTGGCGGTCCTTCTCTGGAGCATACAAAAGAGAACGACGCCAAACCATGTGAATGAACTTATAGAGAGGGTGAGAGAGAGACTTAACTGAATTATGCTTCGTGAGACGATCGTCGGGCACTCCAGTCATGTGGCTCCAGAGTGCATTGTACTCCTCCCTGTCGTCCTCGTCGTCCCCCCATCCGAGGTGGTGTCCCTCGTAGTGCTCATGGGGTATACCTAGACGAGCAGCAAACTCATCATAGGTGAGTGTCCTGTACACCCCGCCCAGATAGAAGGTGACGACCTTCTTGTACTGCCTCCTCCTGTGCTCGTCAAGATCGAACGTCACCCAAAACTCCTGAAGGGCAATGTCTGGGAAGTCGGCGGCAAGTTTGGTCAGCTCTAGCAGGCCAGCATGGGTCAGTGCATCGAGCACGTTCCGGTGCTAGTCATCATTGTGCTCGGAGAGCGACTCCATGGAGAGGGGACGAACACCAGCTCCAGGAATATGCTCGAGTTGCTGGTATCGCTCAAAGTAGTGCTGGGGTAGGCGAGCAATGGTGCGGTGGTACCCAACACGGCCAGGGAGAGCTGGTGGAGGGCCCTGACGGCGGGTGTGACGGGAGCGGGGACTCGGGAGCTGGAGGCGGTGTCAAGTCTCTGCTTGGTCCTGCGCTCATGAGTAACGTTCCTAAGCAAGAAAACAAACCAGATTAGTCAAACTAAAACCCTACCCCACACTTAGTAGAAAAAACTCAATTTCACAAAGAAATGAGGAAACCGAGTGGGGGTAAGCAAAGCGGAATAACCGGTAATCACAATCAATCGAAATACATGCTTAGGAACAGCCAGAATGGAATCATCACAATTAGAGTTCAGAAGTCAAACTGACATTCAAAAAGTCAACATGATAGAACATTGAACCCTAATCATGGCAATATTAGCACTAAGCGGAAAATGACGGTATAGAATGATCTCTGATGGCAAACACAATAATATGAACGTGATTGAGCACATTAGGCAGCCAAACGAGGATAAACAGTTCATGGTCAAACCGTCATTTTTCAAAAGTCAACACCACAAAGAATCGATCTTATGCATAGCAACACATGATCAAACGATATGGAAATTAAGCACAATACTCCCTAATCATGCTAGATCAGTCCAAAGAGTTCAGCTAACCTAGTTCACACGAAATCAGTCGGCACGCAAATCGAGGTAAACCGAAAAGTCTACCGAAAGTCAACCCCAACGAAATTCAGCAATCAACATGTCAAAAGATTCGGAATGAAAACTTCTACAACTTACCTTGAAGCCATGGGTGCTGAAAACGAACGGAGAAAGAGAAATAGGAGAAAAACCGAAAATTTTAGGATTTGGCTGAACGGGAGCTCTAGAGCTCCGATTCGGACGATCTACGTCTCAAAATGTTCGGAAGAGGAAGGGGAGTAGGGCGGCGGCGGTCGGCGATGGTGGCGAGTTGGGTTTTTTAACAAAGGGGGAGTTTTTGCAAATTTTCGAAAGAAAAGAAGTGAGGAGAGAGAAGAGGTGGCCGGATTTTAAAATGAAGAATTGTTGATTTCCACTCAGATTTTCGGCGAAAATAAGTGCAAGTTTTTGCCAAAAATATCAGTTAAAAAGTACTGCCAATTTTCAAAAATATTTTCGCCTACAAGGAGTTTTCGCCGAAAACTCTAGTTAAAAATGTCTGAAAACACAGTGGGATTTCAAAGGGCATTTTCGCCGAAAATTTTGACCTGTACGATTGAAAATATTTTCGCAATCCCGGCAAACTTCAGAAAATCACAGTTAAATCCAAAAAAATCCGAACAACCTCAAACGACTTGCGATTGACACTACGACACACAGACTACATATGAAAAATAAGAAAACAAACAAACTGACACTTTTGGCTCCCCCGAACCGACTCTAGAACACTTAGGTTGACACAAATGAAAAACTGACTCCAGCCGTGGGTTGCCTCCCACGAAGCGCTCTAAATTAACGTCCTTGAGCTGGATGATACCTGGACGGTATTAGGAGACATCCCAACTGAGGTTCTCCTTAATGCTAGCATCGGAGTTCATGAAGTAGAGCTTCGGGGTATCTCCGTGAAGCATAAATTTCTTCCCGTTAGCGTGTAAGAGCTTGGTACGTCTGTCGGGAAGGTGCTCAGTGATCTTGAACGGACCAAAGAGCTCTGTCAAGGGATCATCCTCTACAAGGAAGACGGTAAAGGGAATGAGAATGATCGGCTTCGTCTTCTCTTTAATCTCCGGCTTTATATCACCAGGATCGGTGATCGTCGGTATTTCCTTAGGAGATGCTTTTGGCTTCTCCTTCAATACTTGTTCCGGCACCGGTAGCTCGGAATGAATTGGCGGTGCAGTTGACTCGGTAACGGTGGCGACACAACTGGTCTCCAGACCATTTGAGTCGTCTTCTTGTTCTTCCCCCGGGATCTACCAGGTTCTTTGCTCGATGGCTTAGAAGAGGCTTCCAGTTCCTTCTTCTTCGGCGGCTTCTGAGGAACAGATTTTGGTTTCTGCTTGGTAATCTGTCCAGCACCTGCAACAGCAATTGATCTAGGCACACTAGAAGAGACATCAGTAACGGAGTTGACCGGAGTCAACTCCACAGTTACAACAGCTAAGCAATGAAGTTCTTCATTCAAAGGGGTATATTTCATTTCGTCTTTAAGGCGAAACGTTATCGTGTCTTTACCAACCCTCAAAGTTAAAGAACCATTTGGAACGTTAATTTGCATTCCAGTAGTAGCCATGAAGGGTCGTCCTATGAGAATGGTAGAATCATCCTTACTAGTGTCTATGATCACGAAGTCAGCTAGGAAAGTGAAAGGACCGCATTTAGTAACAACGTCTTTGATTTCTCCCCTAGGGGTTTTCAATGATCTATCAGCGAAGACAAGTTGCATGCTAGTTGGTTCAAGTTCTCCTAGATTCAATTTCTCATACAGACTCATAGGCATAACATTAACGGACGCGCCAAGATCAACCAAACAACGTTCTATCTCAATATCATTGATGACAAGAGGTAGAGTGAAAGAACCAGGATCAGAACACTTAGCTGGATATGGAGAGGAAGGTTTCTTGCTACGAGCATCAGGATATCCTTCTTTATTCCCCTTCATGCCAGTCTCGATCCTTGCATTTGGCAGCAATGCTCTTGCAAAAGGAGGCTTCATGTACTATGGAGCAAGAGGAGGATCAGCCTCCTTAGGCGCCGGTTCCTGCGCTTCCTTCTTCTCCGAAGTTTCAGAGATCCTGCGTAAAATAGAAGAAGCGTCAGCAGATAAGCTTGTAAACTTTTTAACAGATACCATCTTAGCTTGTTCCTTTCTCAGATTCGGCTCTGTCTGGCTTGGAAGTTGGCCAAATGGTCGACCAGATGTTAGCATGCTCGAGATGTGGTTGACAGCTTGCTCAATTCTTTGACCGGATGCGATCTGTTCTTGATTGAGAAGAGCTTGAGCTTTGAACTGACTGTCATGATCATCAAGTCTGGTAATGATCTGATTAAGCTTCTTGTCCAGGTCACTGACATTGTTCTCTCTCTGATGTTGCTGCCCTGGATAGGTATTATTCAGATATTGATTCTGGCGATTGCCAGGAGCAGTTCCATAGTTACCCGGATTACGGTGTGGCGGCTGATAGACGCCTGCCGGCGGATGGTTAGGCTTCGGATCCTGAGCTGGACCAGCTGGGCGGTTATTCTGGTTCTGGTTATGGTTGGCTCCAGCATTGTAGGGAGGTCTGTCTTGATAGTTCCCCTGCTGCCTGAAGTTGCGGTAGCCAGCATAACCATTCTAGTTGTTAACGAAGCCTTGTTGGACAAAATTTACCTCTTCGGCGGACCAGACTTCTGTCTTACAAAAATTCTGGCATCGGCCTCCATTATGCGCACAAGCTCCACACCATTCGTAATCAGCAACATAGACAGAGGCTGCCGGCGGTTTGATTGGTGTAGAAGACTTCTTCAGATGCTTCTCTACTTCTGCCTTGATAGTAGCTTCGAGATCGAGCTTGCTCCTTGATCCTTCTGATTGTCGCTCCCAGTTCCTTGACTTGGAAGCACAGTTTGCAAAATGAAGAAGAGCAACTTCAGGTGTAAGTGTAGTGCAATCCCCTTTAGCTAGAGAATTGACCCACTTGGCAGATTCTTCTCGAAGACCTCAAGCAAAGATTTCAGCTAACTGCCTCTGCTCGAATCTGTGATGAGGACAGTTGTAGAGAAGTTCTTGGAATCGATTCCAAGTATTGTATAAGCTTTCTCATTCTTTTTGGGAGAATCTGGCGATGCTGTCTTTGATGGCTGTTGTTCTTGCGGGAGGGAAATACTCTTCGACGAAGTCCTGAGCCAGAGTGTCTCAATCAGTGTAATATCCAGGTGGTTTGCCAGTAAGCCACCTCTTAGCAGCGCCTTTCAGAGAGAATGGAAAAGCTCTCAAGCAAAGAGTGTTCTTGTCGAGGTTTCCATTTTTGAAAGTGCTGTAGAGATCAAGGAAATCCGCCAGATGTGTGCAGGGATTGTCTAGTGGCTTGCCTTCAAATTGTAGATCCCTAGAGATCATAGTTAAGAATGAAATCTTGATCTCATAGTCAAGATCTCCTTCAATGCGCGGCACGACAATGGCAGATCGAACGCTAGTCGCGCTCGGCTTGTTGTAGTTAGCTAGACTCTTCTGTGCAGGTGGTGGTAGTGGATTTCCGCCTGGTGGTGGTGGTGGTGGTAACTGATCAGTCAAGGTAGGAGATGGAGGAGGTGAAAGTGACTCGGTGTATGAAACGGATGAAGATGACGGTAAAGGTGAAGATGACGGTAAAGGTGAAGATGAGGAACTCTCATTAAGTTCCTCGATCTTGATCGGAGTGACGGATGGAAGTGGATTGGTTCTGCTTCTCCTTGGAGTCTGTGATTGTCGAGGTGGAGCAGAACTGCCTGGTCTCTCTATACTCTTAGCCTTGTCGGTTTGAGAGCGAGTCCAAGGGCGGCGATGCATACACCTGTGAGTAACCTACAAACAACAGAAACAAACAAAACCAGTGTAAAATCGAAGTGGATGGAAAGATGAAAGATGGAAAATAGAAGAATAAAATGCCAGTTCTTCTTTCGAACAATCAAAAGAAGTCCCCGGCAACAGCGCCAATTTGATGGAACCCGTCGTTGTGCTGGTTCAATCAAATACTACTAAAGCTGGAAAGCTAGGGTAGATCGTATTCCACGGGCCTTCTAATGATCGATTACTCAAATAAGCTGGCAAATTACTCAGATTTAAGCACTTCGTGCGTGGTGTGAGTTCCACGACTTCTAATTCTATGAAAACGCAAGGAAAGTAAAAATTGAAACTGAAAACAGAGATGACAGACAAACTTAGACTTCGAATCCCCCTTCGTTCACCAGAGCATAGGCAATCAACAGATAAGCGGATTTCAATTCTCATTCAATCAATTCTAAGACACCACCATAACTACTAACCCTTAGGTTTAAGACCGGCGAACGTTCGCTCTATCCGTTCTAGCTACCAAGATTAATTAGCCGCCCGGGTACGGTCGCCTCTCGCAACGACTTAACTTAACTGGTGGATTTACTAACGATTTATGAGTTACTCTTTCAGTGGATTAACCCTAACCGGTTCCTACGAAAGGCACACTCTAATTATAAGGTTAATTGTTCAATTTGATGTTCTAAAGTAAGGCGAGCGTTCGTTTCTATCTTTAGCTTAACAAGAATCTAATCTAGGTGATCAATCCAGACAAGAAACATGAACAATGAAGAACAAATCAAACATGAAAGAGAAACTGATTGAACTTCGAATCTAATCACCGCCGATCCGTGACCGCTTTAAAGCCCTGGGTCACTTATGGTTCATCTAGTCTAAGCTCTAAGAGTTTAGCTACTCATGTTTTTCACAAAAGAATCAAAGACAAAGATAGAGTTCATCATACAGAGGAAAAACAGAAAAGGATCTGAAAAACCTAATTAAGACGACTCTGGTAGAACTTCGATCTTCTGGTAAACTGCAATCCTAGCTCCGAGTCTTTGAGATAGAAGGGATGGCGTCACGATCTCTTTCCGGCTCTTCGAACTCTAACTCTGCTCCAGAACTTGAGAGAATTCTCAAGTAATCGGTATTCGTTGGAAATTATGATTCTAAAAAAAAAGTATCTTTGATTTGGGCCGCCGGTTAAGTATAAATACTTAACCCTAATACCCGCCGATTTAGCCTGATATTTTCGCCGAAAATATGAAAAGATTTTCGGCGAAAATCTTTTTGTAAAACGGACTGTCCGCCGGCTGATTTCTCTGTGATTTTTGGACCATTGGTTCTCGGCGAAAACTTCACATTTTTGCCGAAAACTTCCTTGAATGAGCTCAGTCGATTTATGCATGGATTTTCGCCGAAAACCTTGGGTGTTTTCGGCGAAATCTTCAGTGTAAAATGGGCAGAAGTTTGGTTCAACTTGATTGGCTCCTTGGATCGATTTCAGTGCGATTCCTTGAGGTTCCAATGCCTTAGACATGTCATTGGCTACTTTATTTGACGGCAAAAACCTGTGCTAACATAAAAACACTAGAAAACCATCAAATAGACCCGAAACGGGCCAAAGTAACACAAATGGTACGAGATAGAGCAATTGATTGAATATTCGTTATTCTACCCTAAAAACCATGTCTTAAGCAAGGAAATGTCGCTTAAATGAGGTTGATAATCACGTCAAATCGAGTGTCATCAGTGGGTTTGACGGTGGTGCCTACACCATTATGTAAGCAACTTCAACACGAAGCACCGCAAATCATTGCTAAAGAGTCACCTTTGGAACTTAGGTATTTGGCTAATTCATTACCGTGTTTATGTCAACTTACCTAATTTCGTTTAACAAACAAAAGGGATATTCATACACATCTATACGTCTACGTGCAGGCTTGGAACACAATGTGCGGAAGTTTGAGCCAAAGAAGGCAGAATTGTTGGAGATCCATGATGAAGAAAACCTACGAGACCCCAAATGGGTGAACGAGGATCTCATGTTATGGAACATGGCCTACGATAACATTGAGGGTGGCGGTGCTCGGTGAGGAACCATGACGACTAACGCGGAAGAATGCGTTAACGGAGTATTGAAAGTGTGCGACGTTTGTTGATGTCTTTTGTAATCGAGCACACATTCCACCGTATGGTCAAGTATTGGCACAACCGACATAGGCAATATCAGGCGATGTTAGCAGCGGGGAATGAGCTCATTGAGTACTGTCAGGAATTCACCACCAATTGGACATCACGTTCTGTCTCACACTACGTGTTGTCGTACAATGCAGCTAACGGAGTGTACGAGGTGAAGTCTGCTCCCAACAATTAGAACCATAGCGGTAGTAACAGCTACGTAGTTCGGTTTGATGTTCATTCGAACCGTAAGGGGACGTGAACGTGCGGGAAGTTTTAGTGCTACAATATACCATGCTCCCACACCGTAGCTTGTTGCACGTTTGCGGGTGCAAACTGGCGCCACTATGTCAACCCCTTCTACCTCGTCTCCAAGGTTCAGTTAGTGTACATCGTGTCCTTCCAACCAATATTGGGTCGTAAAGATTGGATCCCACACACAGACCTACCAGTTATCTCGCAACCTCATCTTCGCCGTGGAAAGGGTCGTCCATGACATACTCAAATCAGAAATGAGATGAATTGGCATGAGGTTAGTCAACCAAGTAAGTGCAAGACATGCGGTCGGACGGGACATAATTCGAGGACATGCGCAAGGCGTAGGGGAAGTGTCGGGGCGTCTTCTAGTAATCAAGCGTGAAATGTGGTAGTCTCTTTCTGTAACGTGTTCATCTTGGATCGTTTAATGAATAATATATTTTATTAGTGCCACCTAAAAATAGATTCTATGACTTATAACCGATTGAGAGTATTAAAGAATTGTGCATTATAGTATCGAAGGCTCTGATCGCGTAAGCCATCAGCGAAGGTTGAATGTACCAGCTCCTATAAATCATACATAGGCGTTTTCACCTATGCCTTGGGCGTTTTCTCCTAGGCCTTAGGTGAAAACACCTGCAAAGGGATAAACCATCAGTAAGTTCTGCTCCTATAAGAACCCCTGCCACCATCCATGAAATACACACCTCTCTTGCAAAGCTTGTATTTTCCAGTAGCCGTCATCCATCAAGTTCGGAATATGGTGTTCACCCGTACATCTACCAGCCGCAATAGAAGTAAGTGAGATCTTGTGGTGTTCGGCTCATCTAATTTATGCTTTGCACTCATGCCTGTTGTTGTGTAGTTACAAAAGTTGAGCATATAATGCACAAGTTAAAGAAGCCGGAAGAGGACCTCTTCGTGTATGAGGAAACGGTGGTTAACTGCTAGTGCGACTTGAGGGCAACCTGATCCGTACGACTAAAGGATCTGGAATGCTATTTTGGTTTCGCTCTTGAGAAGGAGGTATAACAAGTCTCGCACCCATAATTCGTGTATTTCCTCGATGTTCAAAACCTTTTAAGTTAGTTTTCGTGTATTGTAGAACAAGGGGTGTGGTTATTACGAGAAATTGGAGGTGCAGGAGGCCGTGGACGCTGTGATTAAGGAGAAGGACCAATCATTCGGGGGAAGGACAAAGAACTTGTTCTAGCAAATAGGGAGAAAGACAAAATCGTACGGGAGAAGGACAAAATCATTCGGGAGATGAAGGAAGAGAATACTTGCTTGCATATTATCAATGGGTTACTGAGGGCTGGGCATCCCTCTCCACCACCCGGACTTCGCAGGTACAAGTGACAGCCATCGTAGGCCTGGTGTGATTGTATTTGGTGTTCTTTATGTTATATTCCCTTCGAATCCACAAATATGTTTATGTTTATGTTCACTTTGAATTGTGCGTGGAATAAAAACCATCATTTTAATAAATTCAAAGTTGTTATATATCCAAATAGTTCTCATAAAGACTACCATTACACAACATCAACAACAAAGTAACGTAAAGGTACATCTCCTAAAACCAAACTCTGAATAAAAATAAAGTGACAAGAAAGTACATCAGATACAACCAACATCCGTCCAAACCAAAAATAACATAAAGATACAACCAACATCCATCTAAACCAAAAATAACATAAAGATATAACTGGTACAGAAACACAGATCAACGTCTATGACCACTCTGACGCACTCGCTCCTCATCTCTGTAACATGTGGGTGGTCGTAATGTAGCATGATCACGTAAACTATGAGACCTCGATGGTTCTGTCGGGGTGGGATGTAGCTCTGGGTTCGAGTCGTCGAACAACTCATCCACTAAATACTCACGTATGCCCCACTAACTGTTCCCCGTCTGCTGGCTGGTCCCCGTCTGCTGGCTGGTCCTCGTCTGCTGGCTGGTCCCCATCTGCTCTGTCGACCCCCACTGCTGGGTGGGCCCCATCTGGTAGGGCTGGCTAATGACATAGTGGGTAATGGGTACCCGCGATCCCGGCTCGTACCCATTCGGGTAGTGGGTACCCATTACCCAAACGGGTTCGGGCTACGGGATGGCTTTGGAGGCTTATGGGTACCCATTACCCGAACGGGTAATACCTGTGGGTACCCATTAACCCCGTTTAGCCCGATTAAATAAATAATAATAAAATAAAATGCGAAACATAATTACTTATCAATTTCATATTCTGTCATTCTCATTCTGAATTGCCAAACAACACTTTTAGTCATTCATTTATTATCTCTCTCTCTCTCCTCCATTCACGGCATCATCCCCTTTCCTATTTCCCTAAAACCTAATTTCTAAACAGTTGAAATCTTCAATAAACTCATTGCATCTTCAAGTCGAAGGAAGTCGAAGGAGTAAGCTAAGGATGCACAAATCGTTCGGAACGATTGACTGACGAAGGAAGCTCTGTCGGAACAGCCGCTGGCCCATCGACGATGACGTATTTCTTTCACTCTTCTGCTACTCTGTCGGAAGCTCGGTTGCTCAGCCGATCGACGACAAATATTTATTTCACTTAGTCCTCTACTATTCGATGGATACTGCTATTTTAGTGAGATGATATTAGCCTTGATATGCTTCTCGACGGATGTTGATATTTTATCCATTGAGGCTCAGTTAGAGATCAGAAAGTGATATTTTAGCCTATTCTCATTAGCCTCTGCTATAGTGCTATTCTCAGTACAGTAGCTAATAGTCCAGCCGCCCCATTACCATCTGCTACATCATTCAATATTCGTTAACCCCTGCTATTTGATTATTATCATCCATTTAGCCTCATTCTTAATGTTTGATTATTCTCATTAGCCTTTGTTTGATTATTTCATTACTATCATCCATTTATCATTCTTGATATGATTATTTCTGCACACATTAAGAATTGCTAGGAACAAATCAGCTTTTTGAGGTACCGTGTGCATATTTGCTCTTTCTTTTTTCTGCCCACTGATTCTCGGTATCACCTTTTTTAGTTACCATGTCCATGTACTGATTTTTCTAGTTAATTTGCATCCACAGACCACTGCTGACTTGTATGTTGGGAGAGTGTATGTTGTTTTGTTTGGTTAATCTGCTATGTTGTTGTTTTGTTTTCAAAACTCAAAAGATTGTATTTTTTATTTCAGTAAGATGGCAAGTAACGCTGCAGCTCCACAGCCTACACCACCACAAGAAGATGCGCCAATAACAAATGAAGCTAGTAATGTAGTACCAGTTGATGGTGCACATGTTGAGGAAAGTGATGCATCCGGCTCTGGGGGTATTCAACCAAAGAAAAGACAGTTGAGGTCTCCGCATTGGGATGGTTTTACTGCAATTTATTGTATGGAAGGTAATCCACCGAGAGAGGTCCGTTATGGGAAATGCAACCGGTGTGAGGCAATCATCAAAGCTAACTCAATCAATAGTGGCACTAATGTATTGAAGAATCACCATGAGTCATGTGAGAGGAAATTCAAAGACTTAAAGACACAACCAAAATTGAGTTATCAAGTGAGGAAAGATGGTGTTGTTTCAAGAGAGGATTGGGTATTCAACGCTGAAGAAGTTCTTCTCGCGTTGGCTGAAATGATAATTTTGGATGAACTCCCATTTAGGTTTGTTGAGAGGCTAGGTTTCACACGGTTTATGGATTGTTGTTGCCCCATGTTTGAGATTCCAGGTAGGAGGGCTATTAGGGATGATTGCGTGAGGCTATTCTTGGAGAGAAAAGACAGCTTGAAGTCATTATTCCACTTAAAGGGAATGGGGAGGATCTCAATAACCACATATTGTTGGACCAATCTTCAAAATCAAAACTTCATATGTGTAACTAACTGCTCAAGGTGTGTAGGTCTGCAATTGGAGGAGATGGTAATGAAATGGACATAGTTGACGAGTTCGATGTGTTGAAATGGTGGTCATCTTACGGTATTGCCTATCCAATTCTTTCTGAAATCGCCAAAGATGTATTTGCCATACCAATTTCTACAGTTGCTTCAGCGTCCTCTTTTAGTTTGGGTGGGCGAATCATGAATGAGTTTAGGACCTCTTTGACTCCTTCCATGCTTGAGGCCCTAGTATGTGCGGTGGATTGGTTGCGGAGCGGAGAAAGTGCTCCCATTGATGAGGAGGATGCATCGGAAGAAGAACAAGAAAGGGAGTATCTAAAGGGTAAGTCTTATAATTAAATGTTTGTTGAAGCTTTCAATTTCCTTGCACGATTGGACTAACTATAGTTTGTTTTATCTTTGTAGTGTTGAATAAAATTGGACTTATTAGCTTCTATGTCTTTCCAAACTCGGAACCAGAACCTCATGGAAGTGGAAGTGCGAGTGGAGGTCGTGAACGTGAATTTGGAACTGCAAGTACAAACACTAATGAGACTATTTAGTGTCTGCTTGATGTTGCTTTTTGAATTGTTACTTTAATCTCAGTGATTTTTGGTGGACTATTGATTGTGCAGTCAGTGAGTCTATGATTGTAATGTTGTTGTTGTACTTTGTTGCTGCTGTTTGGAGTTTGAACTTTGGTATTTTGGAGGTTTCTGGACGAAGAATTAGTGAGGTTGATTTTGAATTTGTCTGTGGCGAACTTTGTAATGATGTACTGACATACTCTTGTTGCTGCTGTAATGAGTTTGAACTTTGCAGTGCTGTAGGTGTTCCATGTTTGGGGTGCTGCAGTTTTTGGATTTTGTCTCATGTGTTGTTTTGTTTTGAGTTGCTGTCTGATTTGGGCATTTTTGCTATTATTAAGTGTTTGGGGTGTTCCATGTTATTAAGTGTTCGGCTGTCTCATGTTTAGTTTTTCTGCTGAGTTTGCTTTGCTACTGTTTGTGCCAAGGGTTTGCTTTGGTAGGCGGCTGTGGCCATTCTCATTTCGCATTTCATGAACATTTGACATTGTTTACAAATTGTGCAGTGCAGCACTACAAGTTCTTTCTTTCTACTGTACATTTGTTTGCAAGAGAGTATTTAATTATATTCATATTTAGTGGAATCATATTTAATTACATTTTAATAACAAAAAGAATGAAAGTGGAATCACATTCATATTTACTATTTATGCAATTAAATAAGTTTTAGTTATATATTATTTTTATTATTAGTGGGGTTTAGTGGGTACCCCGGCTCGATCCCATTATCATTAATGGGTACCCACTACCCTAACGAGTTCGGGTTATGGGATGAGTTTCGAGCCTAATGGGTACCCACTACCCGAACGGGTTCGGGTTATGGGATGAGTTTCGAGCCTAATGGGTACCCACTACCCATTTCTTAATGGGTACGGGTACCCAAGCCCGTCCCATTAGCCAGCCCTACCATCTGGTCGTAATGCTGACTGTGGTAAGAGGGCTGGCCGGTACTCTATGTCTGGCTGGTAGACGGACCTGCATGTCCGGTGTGTGGTGTCTGGTACTACGGTGTATGACTTTGAGGACGCGTCTCTGGTGGGTCCCTGAAAGAGTAAGCGCACGTCTGCTCAATCCTCGCTCCACTGATAGTGGCGGTCTGGGGCATAGTCGATGACAATATGCAGTTTGTCGTCCTGGTCTACCAGATCCAATCCTGTATTGGGTCCTCGTGAACTATGAGATATCCCTCGTAGGGTGCATAAGACTGCTCATGTGAGGCCCGTCGTGGGCGTGTGGGCCTCAATCAGGTAGCCACTCATAGCCGCCACTAGCGGCCAAGCTGCCATAAAGCACGTGGGTCATGTCATCAACAACACTACCCCTCTCCCTACACATAATGGTTGCGCGCTCTAGCGAGTCAACCTGAGAAAAAAATAGCATATGTGAAATACTGATGATGACTAATTGCGATAATATGACACGAGAAGTTGATCACGAGCCATCATCTGGAACTAGGCACCAGCGTGTGAGATGGCCATGCGAGTCCTCCTTCTGTACCACTCTTCGTACTCATCATGGAAGTGGTGGCTCAAATCATCAGATACGAGATCGTCGGTAGGAATGTGTTGATCCCTCTCGTCCTAGTGCATGACAAACTACTGGTATTTAGTCCGCCAGTCAGAAATGGACGATCTGAAATCTGGCGCTAGTAAATCCTCCACATGTCCTATTGGCTCTGCGTCCTGTGGAACTCGCTGCTCGAATCCATACTGTCAGATACAACAGTCTGGATGGTTCCATGCGATGCAATCTATGCACAATATGGGGGTAACGGCCCTCCACAAGAGATCGTCATCTAACGCATAGTCCTGAGTGCAGTCTGCGTATGACATCCACTAGAAAGTATGGGAGAAACAATGATATTGTAAGGAAAAAGTAGAAAATGAAGTACCTAACTGAGAGAGATAGAAAGATAAGAAGTCTAACCACGAAGTCCGTACACCATTCTAATGCGTAACGTATATCCTCTAGGCGCATGGCCACGCGATGCTGATGGCGCTCGATGATAGGTAACCAACGCACACCACGAGGAACAGGGTCATCCATGGGAGGATCACAATCTTCTATGTAGCGCTCTGCAATGTGTGGAAATCTCTCTAGGGCCCAGAGCTGGACCAACAATGTGAATCCTCCGATGTCACCAGTCTCCTTCACACTACCACCGGTAAAGAAGGCCGCCCTCCCCATGACCTTATACAACCATGCGAGAACCGCACTACCCCAGCTGTAGGTGCCTGCAACGAACGGGTCCCCCATAAGTGGTAGGATGTGCATCGGTATGTGCTCTCCACTCCAGTCAGCCAATAAAATGCCAGCTACAAGAACCCATGTGAATGCCCGTGCGTGGAAGGTAATCACCTCTGCTGTAGCCTCATCCGGTAGACGATCGAACAACCCCTTAACCCACAAAACTCTTCGTGCCAGTAATGGCTCTGGGTGGAGGTGCGATGCCGAACCACTGCTCGCATATGTCACGCATAATGCGCATGTCCGGTGCTACAAGAACAGGTAGTCCAGTAGTAGGAAGCCCTGTAAGAACCTCCACATCCTCCAATGTGATAGTAGCCTTGCCCTGGACCAGGTGGAAGGTGTTCGTCTCCGGCCGCCACCTCTCAAGCAGTGTCGTGACCAGCTCCTTACACGGTGTGTGACAGAGTATACTACAAACCCCTCGAAGCCGGCACGCCTCCAAGAATGGCTCATACTGTGGACTCCAATGTAGTGAAGAGCTACGTTGGCGCAACTTCAGGGCCTTGCACTCAGCAGGCCTACGCCAAACTAAACCAGCCCTATGCTTGTTCTCCCCCCCCCCCAGAGGAGAGAAACATCCCTAGGTTGAGGCTTACTAGCCTCGGGGTCTCATCAACTAGTAGCTCATCCAATCCGTAGTAAGACATCTATTGTATAGCAAATTGCTAGGTTAATATACAGAGTAATATGTTTATTTTCCTACAGGTAAAAGTAAACTAGCCTAATTCACACTAGCATGCAAAGTCCGAATTTGTATTCCTACAAACAAAAGTGAACTATCCTAATTCACACTAACATGCAAAGTCCTAATGTCGTGCAACAGCTAAACAGCCTATAATCTATAAACAACCTACATAAACAAGCTAGATACATATTCATAATTCACACTGAAATAAGAATATAAATAATGTGTACACTACTTACCTCGTGTAATTCTCTGAAACGAATATCCTCTGCGAGACACGAATGTCCTTTGCTTAAAAATCCTACAACGTCAATAAATAATCTATAACATTTTCAAACTAATTCTCTAACCTAACATTCCTAAACTAATTTTCTAACATAAATCCTAAACTAATTCTCTAACCTAACATTACTAAACTAATTCTCTAACCTAAATTAACATTCCTAAACTAATTCTCTAACCTAAATCATAAACTAATTCTCTAACATAAATCATAAACTAATTCTCTAACCTAATCCTAAAATAATTAATTCTAATCTTAAACTAATAAAATGAAAAAGAAGAGAGGAAGAGGGGGACTTACCTTGGAAGGGGAGAGTGGTAGAAGGGGTGGAGAGTGAAATGTGGGTGGTAATGGGGTTTTATAGGAGGGGTGGACGTTTTCGCCCAATCAGCTTAATTCGCCCAGGGCCTGGCCGAATTCGCCCGTCCCCTAGACGAAAACGCTTGTGGTCCAGTTACGACATTTAACTCAGTTGGTTGACCCGAATAAATGAATTCCGCCTAAGCCATAGGCGTTTTCGTCTATGCCCTAGGCGAAATCGCCTAGGGTCTGGGCGTATATACCTAGATTTGTCCGTACTTTCAGAAGGTATTATTTAGGTACATAGATTGATATTTTTATTTATTGTGGTGAAAAGCTAACTTTTTGTGACTTTATTACAATTAATTAAATTATTACATTGCTAAAAAATTGTTGTTGTTTGAACCGGTAAAGAAAAAGCATTAATTTGTTTTATATTTCACTAATATGTTTTTATCCACATTTAAAAAACAGCAAAACATTCCCACAATATGTCCATTATTAGGAGTTGAGGAAAATTTTGAAAATATTGAGTTGTTAACTTCAAAACTGATATACAAATTAAATTTTAAGAGATTAATAAAAAAATTAAAATATTTAAAACTAGTTTTTCATATTTAATCAATTAATAGTAAATAATAGAGAATGTATGAAACTTTAAAATAGCGATGATATGAATTAAAATATTTAATCAAAGAAAAATTGGAGATCTATCATAGTATATTTTAAGATGAAGATTAGTGGCCGAAAAATCATCTATTTTAATAAATCAAAGGGATTACTTGTAATTAACACAAGTTGGCACTAGTAAAGGATGAGATATGTGTCCAACTCATCCGGGGGTGGAACGATCCTACCAAAAATCAGAGGGGTAAAATCGTCAAATTATCAAATATTAAAAAAATCCTAAGTTTCTTTTAGAGGTAGCCGTCATTCCCTGTCTTCCTTTCACTAGTCAATTGTTAGATTTTACGTCTTTTTTCGATTTGGAGGCAAATGGATGGGGTCTCGAGGGTCCATCTTCGATTAGCAGATGATTGTCGTTCCCTTGTTCTTGGTCATTGGAGATTGAATTCATTTTGTAGTTATTCCATATGGGTGGGGATGGATCAAATTCTAGGGCATTCTCCACCATCTCCACTTTTCTCTCCTCCGAACTCACCTGAACTCGCCTATGAGGGCATCAATCTTCTTAGCATCGGAATTGAACTTTTCCATCTTTATAAACCACAACCTGCTTATCGATCTTCACAGCATCGGAAGCCAATTCTTGGCAAACTATGGACGACAAAGATAGATCAAGTTATAGGTAAGAGGCATGGGTTTGTTGAAAAGCCACAACATTTGGTGTTAAATAGGATTTCTTGTTGTAGTCGAGGAATCAAAACCCACTTGGTGTTAATTAACTTCCTGAGTCTTCACCTTTCAGCGAATCACTCTTCCTCCGTAGCTAATCATTCTCGCTGGAAAAATTGAATAAGTCACCAGAGCTAGGTTTAGATTTTGGTTGGAGCTCCATCGTACAGGGCATATCTCAATTGGGTAATCGGTGCCAGGGGCGGAGGATGAATCGTTGCTTTCGTGGCAGGGTTGATTGTTCATGTGAGATGGCGGTTTAGGTGGAGGATGAATCGTCGTCTTCGGCGACAAGGCCGATTGTTGAACGATGATCATAGTCTTTCTCCTTTTTGTTGTTCTTACTCTTCTTACCAAACTAAAAAATCCCACCAAGCCTTCATCTCTTTCCTGCTCTTCCATGGTACCCTTTCCTCGCTCTGCTCATCTTCGATGGCCGACGACAGCAGCATCGACGGCAAAAGAAAGCGGATTGTTGAAGAATAAAGCTGCGAATTATTTAGTAAATAATAAGAATTACAATTTATTCACTATATTTTTTGTATTAATAATTACAGTTTCAGTCACTTTTTCATGTTGTTGACATTATTGGAATTATCTTTGAAATATATAAACCGGCTGTTGAATAACGTGTTAACTAGTTCGTATAATTAGTTAACTAGTTATCACTAAATAACCTCATTCACTAGTTATTCAATCATGATGTTAACTAGTTAATAACAAAATAACTAGTTAACTAATTTTTTATAACTAGTTATCAACTAAAAAACTTGTTAACTAGTTATCTAAATCATGTTGTTAACTAGTTAAAACATAACTAGTTAGATAATATGTTAACAAAAAATCTAGTTACTTAATCATGGTAATTCGTTAACTAGGTAAAAATAATATAACTAGTTAGATAACTTGTTAACAAAAAATCTCGCTAAAATTTTGATTATATGATAATTTGTTAACTTGATAACAAGTTATCAACAAAAAAAACTTATTAACTAGTTTTTTTTTTTTTGATAATTAGTGAATTTTATTCATCAAAGAACCGGATTAGTTAAAAGACTAACCGGAAACTGCCAACCAAAACACAAGGAGTCAAGTAGGCCTCGATTCGTATCCTCTTCACCCTTTTAGAAAGGTGTCCGATTCAACTCATTTCGGCTCCTACAAACTAAAGACCACAAAATACAGGAAAGTATGAACTAATACATCTGCATTCAAACTGAATCACTTCAGCGAGATTTAAAGCAGCTCTCTTGCCTCCACCTGCATTCCTTATGCATCTCTCATACCAAACATTAACATAGATCGCTCTCCAAAGTACTCTGTCCTTCTGCTATAAATGAACATGAGTACTGACTTTATCAATATCTCCCTGCCAGCTGTTATCTCTCCACCTTTCAGCTTTGCAAATGAGAACTAACTCTTTGACATACTCACAATCATGAAAGACATGATTAGCTTCATCAACCCCCTGCTGGCATAACAAACAGCTGATATCAATAACCAAGCCCCAGTTAACCATATTTGTTTTAAAAACCAGCTTCCTCCTTATTGCCATCCAAACAATAAAAGAATGTTTTGGAATGATGGGAGTCCCCCACACCAATTGACCCCAATCCACTGCATGCGACTTTACTCTTAAAGAGTTCCAAACATTAGTCACAGAGTACTTGTTCATAACCTTTCCATCCCACAAGACCTCACCATCCTGATCCACTGATATGAACTGCTGGATATCCTCTCTAACTTTCAAAATCCTCCTCCAAACCCAAGAATGATAGGGTTGACCCCTGCAACTCCAGATAGTATCCTCTTTGATGCGATAAATCCTGATCCAGGCCACCCAAATCGAACCTGCTCTAAAGAAGAGCTTCCAAATATGCCTGGCTATACAAGCAGCATTCCAAATACTTAACTCTTTCAGACCTAAGCCCCCTTCTGCTTTAGTTTTAGCTAATTCTTTCCAATAAACTTTGGCTTTCCTTCTTCCTCCTACTCCTACTTTCCACAAGAACGCATTACATTTCTTCTCCACCTGCTTAATCACTGTTTTTGGAAGCAAGAAGACTGCCATCCAAAACTGATTCAGAGTAGTAAGAACAGGGTTAACAAGTAATAATCTGCCAGCATAACTCAAGGTCCTCACTCTCCAACCACTTATCTTCTTGGTGATCCTGTCAACTAAAATATCACAGTCCTTAGAATTAAGTTTCCCTGAAATCAAAGGCACCCCCAAGTACCTAACTGGCAGTTTCCCTTCTTGGAACCCTGTGGACTGTGTAATCTTCAAACTAACATCTTTATTGACCGTTGAAGAATAAAAGATCTCAGACTTTTCCGGATTAATACTCAATCCTGTAATTTCATAAAATCTGGCCAACACTTCATATATACCCTTAACACCTTCTAGAGTCCCATTTGTAAACACCATTAAATCATCTGCAAAACACAGTTGCACAATTTCCAGTTTCTTGCATTTGGGATGATAGGGTACCTTACCATCAACAGCAGCCTTGTGCAAAAGACAGTGAAGAATTTCCATAATGATCACAAATAAGGCTGGAGATAACGGATCCCCTTGCCTCAACCCTTTCTTGCTGCAAAATAACCTACAGATCCTCCATTAAACCCACACTTAACATCACACTATCCAAGCAACCCTTAATCTAGTTGACAAACACAGCTGGAAATCCCATTGCTTTGAGGACTTTAATCAGAGAATTCAAATTTACTGAATCAAAAGCTTTCCTAAGATCTATTTTTAAGGCACATCTTGGAGTAGTGTTCTTGAGATGATATGCACTTACCAACTCATGAGCCATCAGAATATTATCTCCAATCTGTCTCCCTTTGACGAAAGCAGATTGACTGACACTAATGACCTCCGGAAGGCAACAAGCAAGTCTCGTTGTGATGATCTTGGTGACACATTTATACAGGACATTACAGCATGCTATAGGCCTGAAGTCCTTGATATGAGCTGCATTATTTTTTTTCGGAATAAGTGCCAGAAGTGTAGAGTTCACATTGGTAGGCATTTTCCCTTTTTTAAAGAACTGCTTAATAGCTTGACAGACTTCTGCTTTTACCAACCCCCAGGATTTCTGATAGAATAAGGCAGTGAACCCATCTGGCCCTAGACTTTTACCCCCTGGAATATCGAACATTGCTTTCTTAATCTCCTCTTCAGTAACATCTTTGCATAAGCTCTTAGCAGAATCCTTCGTCAGCTTCTTAATGAGCAAGCCCTCCAGTTCAGAAACAGTTATATTCATCACATTTTTATCCACTTCCCCAAGAAGTTTACTATAAAACCCCACTGCAATTTTTGCCATTTCATCCACTTCAGTAGTTAATAAACCATCCTCTTTTTCTAAGTGAACAATCTGATTACGAGCTTGCCTAATTTTAACAGCTCTATGAAAATAAGCTGTGTTCATATCACCAAGATTAAGCCAAGAAACTCTGGACTTTTGCTTCATTAAAGATTCCTCTGCCAATTTCAAACTATACCATTTTTCCTGGCAGTCTCTAGCAATAGCAGCAAAACTCTCAGTTGGATTATTCAAAGCCCTTATTTGAGCATCCTTCATTTCAGTTTCAGCATTTTTCACTCGTTTGCCAATATTTGAGTAGCAAACTTTATTTAACTTCTTCAAAGTAGTCTTCACATTCTTCAATTTAGCATAAACTCTATTGAAACCTGATTTCCTACCAACACCTTCTTTAGATCTCCAGGCCTCCTCAACTATATTCCCATAGTCCTCATTCATCATCCACATGTCAAAAAACCTGAAAGGCTTTGGCAAACTCTTTATTATTACCTCGGTATCCATCAAAATCCCACATTGGTCAGACTTGTGAGGAGCCAACATCTCAACTCTGCTATTATTTATTTCAGTTAACCAATCCTCATTGATCAGACATCGATCAAGCCTCCTGTATATAGGATCATCCTGTCTATTATTATACCATGCAAACTTCGGGCCAGCAGCCATATGATCAGAAAACTTACACTCATTAATCCAGTCTACAAAATCCCTCATCCCAACTGTAATACCTACATTGTTAGAAGCTTCCCTAACATCAGCAATAACATTGAAATCACCCATTAAACAGATGGGCTTATTCAGAGAATTCAGCAGCTGACTTGTATCATTAAAGAACATCTTCCTGTCGTTTACCCTGTTCGCACCATACACTACTCCAATATACAATGGCTGCAAACCATTCACAAGAAGAAGCAATATCTGCTCTGAGTGATATATCACTTTAACGTCCATACCTCTCCTCCACAAAACCCAAATCTTGCCTAAAGTACTCTTATCATAGTTATGATAGAAATTCCAACCAGCAAATTTATCAGCCAAAATTTTCTTAGCATTTTCCTTTGATACTCTATTTTCCAGGAGACCAACTATATCAACCTTATTCTTGTACAGGTAATCAGAAATAAAATGTTGCTTACTAGAGGAATTAAACCCTCTTTGATTCCAAACAAGCACCCTCATATTACCTTTTCTTACCTCTTCCTCCCCCTCTCTTAAGAGGTGGAAAAAACTCAGGTGAGAAGGCTCTAGGTACCCTTCCAAATCATCAAATCCACTTGTATCATCATCCAAATCACCCTGCAAGTGCTTACCATTTTTCCCACTCCTTTCCACTTCTTCATTTTCAGAACTACAAACAGTACCAGAAGGACTACCCCCTGTCTGCTCTGAATATTATCCGTAGACACATCCTTTGGAGTCTATGAAGATACAATCTCATCTTGCACAACAGCCCCCTCAATACTTGACCCCCCATTCTGCTTATCACCAGCCAAACCATCCTTTCCCACGAGAGGTTCAGTTCCCTTACCTGAATCCCCAGCACTTGAACCCCCATTCTGCTTATCACCAGCCGAACCATCCTTTCCCACGAGAGGTTCAGTTCCCTTACCTGAATCCCCTGCACTTGAACCCCCATTCTGCTTATCACCAGCCAAACCATCCTTTCCCACGAGAGGTTCAGTTCCCTTATCTGAATCCCCAGCAGTAACTTGCTTGTAAACCTGCTTAGTTTTTCTAGTATGCTCAGGCCTTCTTTTTTCATACGTTCTGAACTCAGGATATACAATGTCCACCACATAGCTCTTAAACTCACTCTTAACAGCAATAGAACTTGGCCTATCATCTTCCGGATTCAATAGAACACAGACCTTCACCGTAGTCCCAACTCTAGTAAATTTGCTAAGTGGTCTACCAATTTGACTTGCCAAATGCCCAACTCCCAGATGATTACACAGAGGGGGCATAACTTTCTTCAAAGTGACCCACACTGGCACCTTAACAGGTTCAATCACCACTGGCTCCAAATCCTCCTTCCACCTTCTCAAAAGAAAAGGTTGATTATGAACATGCCACAGCCTAGGAATAAACCCAATCACACAAAGACTTCGTCGGAAATTCAATCAAGTACAACCCCGACGGGAGTAGTGAAATAGCGACAAAACCATCATACCCCCACAAAGTATTCGTTAGGGATTGAATCACTCGCAGAGGAGGCTCATCGCCAATTACCTGACCTACCAGAGCCCTCTATTTTCAGTTTTGCCCCCTATTTGATGTGTTTGTTGTAGTGAAAAATGAACTGCATTGGTAAAAAATGGACTATATTAGTAAAGAACTAAAAACGTTGTGTCAGTAAAAGATGGACTACGTTAATAAAATTGTACGTGTTAGTAAAATCAGACTCAGATGGTAAAAATGAACTGTGTTGGTAAAAACTGATTTAGTAAAATACCGGTTGCAAGAGTATAATAATTGATTTCTCTTAAAATACGAATTACGCATAATAAAACACGAACTATATATAACAACACTCTCGATAATAGTTGCCATGATCACAGTCACTAAACAGCCGGCGGCGGATAACAAACAACAGGAACAACTTCCAAATCATGTTTCCTCTTAACAGTGACACCAAACGATTCCTCCATGTCCAAGCTCTCCATCCTCCGATCACCGGGAAGTTTCCAGTCGAAGTAGAAGAGAAAATTCGCTAGTGGAAGCTCAGTGTTCGCTATCCCGAACCTTATTCCAGGACACATCCTCCTCCCAGCACCAAATGATAGATACTCAAAGTTCGTCCCTTTGTAATCAATCATGCCATCAAGGAACCTCTCTGGACGAAACACTTCTGGCTCGTCCCACGTCTCGAGATCCCTTGCAATTGCCCACGCGTTGACCAGTATCGTCGCCTTGGCGGGTATCTAATACCCGCCCACCTCACACTCCTCCCTGCTCTCTCTCGGAAGTTCTTTATATCCCAACTCTAGGACACTCTTAGGGATTTGCAAGACCCCGTCAACCACTACCGGAGGAAAGTATTGCAAATCCGGATTCGGATCAGAACCTACCACCAACGCCCAGCTCTTACCTCCCGACGCGTTCTTAGAATTCCCGAATCAACCATAAGAGAAACCAGAACAACAGAAACTCAAGAACAGCAAGAAATCGATCACGGGGCACGCCAGGCAGCCGCCGTTAGGAAGAGTAATCGGAACCCCCTGCCGGAGCTCACCCACAGCAGAACGGCTCAAACAACCACCCCTCAAACCTCGCAAAGCAAGAAACCGAAAAGAAAGAATCGACGAGAAGCAGACTTAGATCGAAAGGAACGTTAAGATACTATTAACTAGTTATTAGTAAAAAAAACCACGTTAACTAGTTATTTGTAAAAAAAAATTATGAACTAGTGTAAATAACTAGTTATCAATGTAAAAACAATGTTAACTAGTTATAAAAAATATTATTAACTAATTATCAGCAAAAAAGGTGTTAACTAGTTAACATGCCTTCGCCGGAAAAGTCATCGGAGTCTCGCAGAAAAAATCATCGGAGACGATGGTCGGCGTAGGAAATGTCGTCGGAGAGTGACGGCCGGTCGCCGGAGATTCGTTGGCCGGTCACCGGCGAAAAAAATGAGTTTTTAAAGATAAAACATATATTAAATAGTTCATGAAATGTTCTAAATACCGCTAGCAACCTAGACCATTGGATTGACCAAAATGATCAAAGAATGAATTAATGACCAAGAAAAGGTTAGAGCATTTTCCAACCCTTACAAACAGTTGGACATGAATCCTTCTCCCGAGTAAATAATTACTTTAGATTTAATTATCAAATACAAGTGATATAAAATGCACTAATACTAGGTACATTTGCTGAGCTGGGTTGATAAGATAAACGTGTCAAGGAATCTAACACTAAATGTTTAAAAATACTCTAATTACCTTTATACAAAACACATGTAAATCACTAATATCATGTAACTAATTAAACTTTAAATCCCTTTCAAAGATAAGATCCTTTAGAGTCCGGTTCCGGAGACGGCAATTGAATTATTGTCTCCAATACAACATTAACCTTAGCTCTCCATCTAATTTAACGGTTAACATCTTCTACTTGTTCTTTTCTATTTCTCCATATCATATGAACGGGATCTCTTTTTGGCCAACTATTTTCTCGGTCGAATAACAAGTTGGTCGTAGAGAGATCCTAATTTATGGGACATTGTTTATGCATGGCAGCTCGCTAATGATGACACGCTAATTTTTCGTCTCTATAGTCTGTACAAACTCCATACAAAGTGTATGACATATATAGGTTGTATAATGTCATCGAAAGTGTACGAATTTCAAACAGAGTGTATACAACTTGTATGAACTATTTACAATCCTACTGTACGGGAAAAAAGTTGTACGAAAATAAATACAACCACTCCCGTACAAGTGTATACATTTTATATACAAATCCCGTACAAACTGTACAAAACTAAGGGCACGTTCACTATAAATTATAGAAAATTATATAATTGGGCGAATTATAAAATTAAGGTAATTATAATTCATAATTGAAATGATGTTCACTTGGTGTTTTGTAAATTATGAAATTATATAATTTCATAATAATAATTGTGTTCATTACATAATGTTGAATTACAAATTATGCATACTTGTAGAATTCAAATGAATCACATATAACACTTGTCTAAACTCGACTAATTACTAGCACATTCATCACTCCACATTTGATTTGCAATCCCGTCATGCTTAGAAGCCATTTCTCGCACATGTGATGAAGACGTCCCAAATTATATACGAGCCACTGATTCACTTGTTTCCTCTTGACCATCACTCTCTTCAAACTCAACAAATAGGGAGTCCCCTTGTGCATGCATCTGAATGTTCCGGAAATTTTCTATGACCGCAGGTCATACCAATGTTCCACGATAATAAGATTCAAACCATTGTGACTCTACGATAACAAACTATAAACAACTATTTAAGAAAGGTATAACACAACCACCACTATGTAACATAACAAAACAAAACAAACCAAATTTAATGAACTAATGTTAGGGCCAACACCACGTGTTTGTCTTCCTTACACGTGGCCACCAGCTGACAAATCCCCGCCCTTTTTTTATTTCCCCAATCCTATCTTATCTCTTTGATTTCTTCTCCCCTTCTTCATCTTTCCCCCAGTTCCACTCCTTCTTCTTCCTTCTTCATTTCAGAGAGCACGGAACACATAGAAATGATAGCTGGATAGAAAGAGGGGAGACCTAAGACCTAATTGCTTCTTCTTTGAGCTGCATAAGGTGGACATCTAACATGGAGGCGGATTTGTAGAGTCCCCATCAGATAGGCTTCACGGCGGCGTCAGATAGAAGGACGACATCACCGGTTTTGGGAGGAGGAATACCGATTGCCCTATCCACAGCTCCATTGTACACCATTGGCGTACCTTCTTCGAAGAGCTACTTCTTGCCTTTCTTCAGCACTACGTACGCCATACCTAGCTCAAGTTGGGGGCGGAATAGATAACATACAAAGAAAAACGAGAGTGCTGCGGAAGGCAGAGAGGAATTGATAAGGGTGGAGACGAGCTGGAAACTGGCCAATGTAAGCTTCTTGGAAGCAGTCACTTCAGAGAGCACAACGCCAGCTTCAGCATCAAGTCTTAAGGTGTGTATTCAAGAAACTAATATCACTATATCAAAACCTTGTCCACAGATGAATTTGTGTTCAGGGGTTAGCTCCATGTTTCAACTATTCTGACTTATATCACTAATATCACTTATTTCCAATTATCAAAACATGTCATTTCCCTGTCTAATTGTATTTGCTTTGGGCTCTTCAAATGTTTGTTTCAGGAACTCAAAGCTCACACATCTGCTTCAAGATTCATTAGGTAAGTTAGTACATTAGATCTGTACTAGGTGATAAACATTGGACTACTGTATTTTGAACTTACACTTGTTATGGTCAAAGTTTGTTGTCTGTTTGGAGTTCAAAGATTATATTGGGGAGGAGCTTGGAGGTTGTGAGATTTGAGATTGGTAGTAGTAGAACTTGGATTGAACTTAGTTTAGAAGGTTGAGCTGCAATTTCATAGGGATTGTTTCTTGTAGTTGGGAGGTACACGTTGAGCAACACAAGAGGATAGGAGAAAGAGTAGGAATTTTGCTCACTATTTGTAATTTATGTTGTTAGTTGCATAGTTGCTGACTAATTGTCCATTCTATATCATGTAGCAGCTAAAGATAACAGAGTTCGACAAAATTGTGATAGCAGAGTTCCTCACAATTGAGACAGCAGACATATTGTAACGAAATAATTAGGTATATATCAGCTATACATAGATTGCACGAAAAGGTACCTTGTTTGATTGTTGAAATGGAGGAAGCTTCAGAGTTCGAGTCTACGCACAGTTCAAGAGCAATGGCTGAATGGAAACCAATGGAGCAATGATTAGAACCACAAATACAGAGATGGAGTTTCGAAAGAGGAAATGGAGTGAAGAGAGTGGAGTTACCTCGGGTGAATGATGATATTTGAGTGTATGTTCATAGTTGATGCAGTGTTGCTATGTTATATAAATGGGAGGTATTTGTTAGGGTTAGGCTGGAAATCAGCAGGTAGCTGCTATTGTAGATAATTAGATTTTGTCAGACGTTTAGCTAGTTGAGGATTACGTGGAAGGAGTTGTTGGGGATTGAATAGTGAGCTAATTTTATAAGAAAGAAGAAAATCCGGTCTCCTTATTTTAGAATGTGTATTATGTAATTTCCATAAGTGACTATTTTTAACTTTTATAATTTGCCGGAAATTATGGTGTAATTATTTAATTGGATTATTTAATTTATAGCTAAACCACATTTTTGGTATATTATGTAATTATTTAATTTAATTCTATAATTTTGATGATATTAATTGATAGTGAACATGCCCTAAATAAAAATGTATCATTCATGTACAAAGTGTATACAGTTCCCGTATAGGATGTACAAAAATAAATACAGAGTTTACAACTCTCATATATACAAAGTGTATACAGTTTGTATACAACTTGTACAAACACCAGTACGAAATGTATATAGTTTGTATATATCACATACAAACTGTACTGATTCGTCAACAAGAAGTTTGTGAAGAAAAATATTTTTTCAAGAATGATAAATTTAATGACGGCGAACACAAGGGTGAAAAAAATTATCATCAACAGAGACTTGTGTCATCGAAAAATTCTTCAGGAAACTTTTCGGTGATAGGAGATAGGAGGAAATTATAACAAAATAAAATAATTTAAAGTTATAAACATAGAATAGGGATTATATTTTTATTTTCTAATACTCAAATATTGCCTCTCCCGATTGATCGAAGAATGTAATGTATGAATTTTGAGCATTAATGATTGATATAATTTTTGCCTCTAAGTAAACAAGGCACACGTTTATAATGATAGGCTTTTGCGGGGCCTCCAATGCAATATATCTATCTATAAATAGGATGAGTGTCCAAAGAATACGATCACCATTCATCAAATAATTACAGCTAATTAGTACTCTGAGAAAGGAAGAAGAAAAGATGACAACATTGCCAAGGTATGTGGTGTTGTATTCTGAGAGCGTGGGGAAATACGCTAACTTCTCCACGGGTGAACCAATTCAAGTTAACGGGAAGCAAGCGTGGAGTCCTCATTCGAGGTTCGAGGTGACGCAGTCTGCTCGCCACCCCACTATGGTTCACCTCCGATCCTCATACAACAACAAGTTCTTACAACTCAGTCAAGATGACGATTTCATATACCCATCATCAATCAACCCGATCGAAGACCAAACAAAGACCACTTCTACCTTGTTCATACCGGAGTTCTCATCCGGGGACACATTCTCGTTGCTTCATGTTCAACGTGGTCTCTACGTGACGACCTACGACAACGGTTCGGTTTACTGTTTGAGGGCGATTTCTTCTACACCTTCAGACCCAAATTGTATGTTCAAATTCACCGACTGGAAATCATTGGTCCCGTTGCCTACACACCTTACTTTTAAAGGCGATAATGGGTCCTATCTTGGCCTTGTTAGTGGAGCTGCTATGAGATTCAAGATTGATGATAAAGCAAACAAAACCATCGTACATGAGCTTGCTGTTCTGCCCGATGGAACGGTGCGAATCAAGAACACATCTGAGGGTGCTTTTTGGAGGCTCAATCCTGATGATTACATTTTCGCTGATGACTTAACCACCACCAATACTCCACCAACCCGAGATTCCGTCTTCCAACCATATCAGGTCAGTCTCAGTAATTAAAAAAACGGTCGAGATATATGACAATTTTATATTTTTTATAGTTGATTATAAATTTAATCAAAAGTAATATTTGGTGATAGTTTTATTGTTTCGAAATATAAAAAAGAATAAATTGTGTTTAACGTTGAGGCTTTAATTAATGTCGCCAACCATTAAATAATTTTGTGTTTGCATATCTAACGGGCGTTTTATGTATTGTTGCCACCATGCAAACACATAATTATTTACGGGTCGTTTGGATAGGTGATTTGGGAGGAGGAGATTTCAAATGTCTAGAGACTTAAAATAGCATGCGATTTAATGTTCCCTTGCTATTTGAAAAATAGAAGGTTTGGATGGGTGATTTGGAGAGATTGTTGGGTAGGGAATTCATAAAATAAAAAATTGAAAATTAAATTCATGTTTCAAATGACCAAAATGTCCTTCATTAATCATCTACCAAATTTTGATGACTTATATATGTGGGTTAATTGTAAATAGTTGAATTAGTTGAGGGCAAACTAGTAAAAGTGTATCAAATCTCTCTTAAACTCCCCAAAATCCCTGCTTTATTGTGGTGATTTTAAAATCTCTCCCAAGTTACTTTGGGCTTACGTAAGAGATTTGAAATCTCTCTCAATCTCCACATATATTTGCAGCCCAAACAAGAGATTTTAATGAAATCTCTAGGGCAGGGATTTGGGCCCCAAATCACCGATCCAAACGACCCGTTAATGATTGGGGATAATTAACTCAAACGAGTGACGCACCTCCATGCTTACTTGTCCTTTTTTATATTTTTTTAGAACTCAAATATTATTTTATATTAAATCTTGTCTACTATTATACAAAATTCTGACAATTTTATTATATAATTAAATATGTATATGTTCTGGATGTCTCATTCTCAATAAAGTCAACCTAGCTTGCTAACATGTATAAATGTCAATTTATTACTAATTATTATTTTGTAATTTAAGGTTAAAACCAAAGTTATTGCTCTCCGCAACATGGGAAACCAATTATACTGCAAGAGATACACTGGTCAACCAGACAATAGTCTTAGTGCCACAGACTCTGAGATCACAGGGTATGCCCGACTAGAACTCACTGAGTTAGTCTCTTCCAGAATGATCTTTGACTTCATTTTCGACATCACCAATGGTTGGGTCGACAACAAAACCGAGCATGCAATATTGAATGGTGAAGGACAAGTTGTGACCAATGAAACTGATCAGACTCGTATTATCGACGCAATGATATATTACAAAGACACAAAGACATCCAGTACTTGGACGTCGACCAACTCTTCCCTCAAGCTGGGACCTACTGTCACAATCCAACCCGATCAAATCCCTGTCATCACAGATTCATCGGAGATTGCCAAGAGTGATCCGTTTCCGAAATCCTATGTATGGGGAGAAACCACAACACAAAACTCCGACCGGTATAAACACCATTCTATCACATTGCCGCCATGGACTATGGTGACGGTCCAGCTGAAGGCCAGCTTTGCCATTTGTCACGTTCCGCTTGCTTATACTCGTCATGACATTCTTGATGAGACTACTGGACAACCATCGGAGACTCATACGATGGACGATGGAGAATACAAAGGCACTAATTACTTTAACTTCACCTTTCATGATTCTGAGACTAAACCCATCACTAAGAAGAAGAATTGATCATCAATCAATCTAAAACCATCGCATTTCCAACTGCCATTATACATCCACAATAAGGCAGTTTTTCTTTTATCAGCATGAATAAGGCGGTCCATTTCTATATATTTATATGTCGACCGCATTTATGTTTATTGTTGTTATCGTCGTCCTCATGTTGTATGTCTGATTTATTTCAATAAGTTATGCTATTTGTTTTCCTTTCATGTTTGAGTTGGCCTCCGGAATTTATACCCGACCTTCTCTTAATGGGTGGATCCCGCCCCATGGTCAGTGGTGGAGCCAGAAACCTGGCCAGGGGTGCCTTTTTCGGGGAAAAAACTATACATTAAAAAAACATTAAACGAAACAAACAATCAACAAAATGATATTTAAAATTAGTACAATAACCAAATAATAGTCACTAGTTACAACCACGACGAGATTTCATATATTTGAAAACAATATAGAACATATTCCTTGTCTAAACTAGCACACAAATCTTGTTAACATATATCACCATTACATCTTTCAACCACTCATTGTTCGTTCAATTTCGAAGCTCGTTTTTATATATATATTATGAATGAAAATTATCTCTTCATTCCTTGCTCATTTCTCGTTGATCAATGGAGCCCCGCTTTGGGACAATTCTCCTTATGTTTCTGTTTCGATCTCAGTATTCTGGAATTCAATTCGAGTTACAAAGCCTTTGGTTCCTTGGTACAAACTTATCTGGGGTAATGGTGCTCGGCCAAGTAACAGTTTCATTTCATGGTTGGCTGTGCTGGGGCGTCTCACAACGAAGGACAGATTACAGAAATGGGGGATCTCTGTCAATCCCAGCTGTGTACAATGCACTGGTAATGTTCAGGAGACGCATAAACACCTTTTCTTTAATTGTCCATATTCTTATGAGCTGATGTCTCGGGTACTTGGAAGGATTGACACGATTAGTACAGATGATGGTGACTCTTTGCTTTCTCAGTTTGGTGTTGCTGCTTGTGTTAAATCTGCTAAGGGGATTGTTTCCCAATCAGCATGAACTTCGGTTGTTTCTAGTATTTGGAGGGAGAGATGTGCCCGTACCCATGGTTGCAACCCAATTTTGGTTGATGCACTTGTTTCCAAGGTGCTTCGTGATATAGGTCTCCAAGCTTTGGGTAGTAAAGATTTTTCATTGGCCATAGCTAGTTTTGGTTTTTCTTTACAAGTGTAAATATCTTAGTTTGTCTTGGTTGGGTTGTAAGCTTTGAACTTTGAGGTTGATTTTTATAATCTCCTCTACTTTTTGGTTGAATGCAAATTACTATTCATCCAAAAAAAATTATCTCTTCACACTTGTTGTTGCAACAAGCACGATAAGTGTCAACCTTAGAAGCAAATAAATAGATGGATACAATCTATGCTTATTTGTTTCCACCATTTTTTTGGTTAACTAATCATCCCTTTTCAAGTCTTTGAAATTTTCATCCTAGATCATAAATGTATAAATTCAAATGATGACCAAGAAAATTCATAGTACTTGAATGGGACTCATTGGGATAGAAAATAGCAAGTTGTATTAATTTTTTCTTGACGTAGAAGGATTAAACAATTTATTTCTCATGATTACCAAACTCCCTAAATTCAAAAATAATGTGCAGAAATGAACAGTGGAAAAAAAGAAAGAGCTTTATTGTGGTTATGTGAGCAGAGACGTTTCTCTGCTTTGAGATGTGTTTGAGTTATTGCAAATGATTCCAAGAAACTGGTGATATAAATTTAGGGTTATAGAAACAATTATAGATAAAAAGGATTGTAAAATTTCTCTAACATGTGCTGCAACCGAATGGTAAAGAACTTGGCCACTAATCTAGAAGTCAACTGTTCAATCCTTGGACAAGGCAGACTGGGAAAATGTTTTTTGATATTTGGGCAAGGGGGCTGCAGAGCACCCCAAGGCTAGGTGTGGCTCCGCCGCCACTGCCCATGGTTAAATCTATTGGGTATAGGGTTGTTATCAAATAGAGTCAGAGATTTGCTCGACATTTGGCTCAAAATTTTATGTTGATTTTATGATTTGATTAGAGACGAGTGCTTTATGAATAGACTCGTTTATAAATGAGTTGAATCTGAGTGAAGGGAGGTTTGACTGGGAAAATGGTTTTTGATATTTGAGCAAGGGGGCTGCAGAGCACCCCAAGGCTAGGTGTGGCTCCGCCACTGCCCATGGTTAAATCTATTGGGCATAAGGTTGTTATCAAATAGAGTCAGAGATTTGCTCGACGTTTGGCTCAAAATTTTGTGTTGATTTTATGATTTGATTAGAGACGAGTGCTTTATGAACAGACTCGTTTATAAATGAGTTGAGTTTGAGTGAAGGGAGGTCTGGCTCGGCTTCTTTCATGAGCTGGCTTGGTTTCGATGGCTCGTCGACTCATGTTCACAAAAAAGCTCGTTTATTATCCGTGAATAGGCTCGTATATGATCTCACAGACATGTTGGTATGGGAGTTCACGAATAAGTTCGTATATGAATTTATGGATATGTTCGTATATGAGTTCGTGAAACAAAATTTGTCGCTTCTTTGTTCAACTCTTATATTTATTCCCCGATTTTCAAAAGATTTCATTATTTTTAAAAGATGAAATAGCAGTTTGCCCTTTTTACTAAGCTTGGTCAGCTTAATAGATGCAAGATGGCCTCATACACAATAAATTATTCTTTTTACCTTTTCCTACTTTAACTACTTAACCTTTTAGGTACTTCCTACGACATTGTTTGCCAACACCCTATTTTCATAGTGGCTCAGTTGTACGCCCTGCTAGAAGAGGAGTCGTCCCACTACTCCAAAGTGTCGCGGGGTGATGCTCACTCAGATGGAAGCAGAGAGCGAGTCATACGATCGCTCATATGTGTCGTGTAGTCATGGCGGTGGCGCAGTAGGGCAGCAGGTGGATCAGCTAGGCTTGTTGTGGGGCGAGTACGTCAGCTTCGATGACTCGGGTGATAAATGGAGCCATTGTACGACGGACGGAGGAAATCCTTATGTGGACGATGATGTCATCTTCACCGTCGAGGAAGATGATGGCGACGGTGCGACATCCACATGAGACAATGTGGAGAACAATGTGCCACCAGATCGATCATGCCACGGATGTGGGGGTCGGGTGCAACGACACCATGACAGTCTCCAACACCTACTCCATGGACAAGAAATTTCAATTTCAATTTCAATTTCCAGGATGAATTTAGACTGTACTTCTTAGCGAGAACTTTCAAAGTTCTCGCCTAAAACTATCTTCTTTTCCGAAGGGCAGAGGAGGAAAACCTAACCTATTTATAATAAACAGTAGTAGCCGCATCAAAGAGGATGGGGGAGTCGCTAGACGAAACATACAATTAAATCATACTTTTACAGTCCAGACTAGAGAGATAGATAGAGTTGAGAGCATCCTCGGAGTTCCTGGAGAGATCGTGACACCATATTTCCACCTCGGAGTGCTCGGAGCTAGGAGTTGAAGATTGCTCGAGATTAAAGCTTCACAGAATCGTCAAATTAGGTTATCCCTTTGTATGATGAATTCTATGATTGTCTTTGATTCTCTTGTGTCAAATATGAATAGATAAACTCGTAAAGCTTAGATTAGATGAACCCTAAGTGACTCGGGGCTTTAAAACGGTCACGGATCGGCGGTAATTAGATCTTAATTCAGACAGTTTCTCTTGTGTGATTGTTTTGTTCTTCGTTTCCTGCGTTTCTTGTCTACTTGACCCCTAGATTAGATATGTGTTAAGATAAGGTTAGTCGCTAGACATTAGTCGCCAGACGTCCATCTTACTTTGGAACTCGAATCAATCAATTAACTTAATCAATGGAGTGTGCCTTTCGTAGGAACCATTTAGGGTTGATCCACTTCTAGAGTAACTCACTATTCTTAATCAATTTCACCAGTTAGTTTTCTGTTGCAGGAGTGAATGCACGGACGGTTAATTAATCTTGGTAATTAGATCGGATAGAGCGAACGTTCGTCGAACTTAGACCTAAGGGTAAGGAGTTATGGTGGTGTCTGAGAACTGAATGAATTATGATTGAAAACCGCTGATCTTATGATTGCCAATGCTCTGGTGATTTTAGGGGGATTCAGAATCTAAGCTTGTCTATCTTCTCGTTAGTCAACCTTCTTTAATCTTTCTGTCTTTTATTTCCTTTGTTTATTAGTTTAGAAGTCGTGGAACTCACACCACGCACAACGTGTTTAAAACCTGAGTAAATTGTCAGCTTCTTTGAGTAGTCAATTTGAAGAAACCTCGAGAGATTCGATCTAGTCTACTTCTGTAGATTAGTTATTTGACCACACGCGAAAAATGTGTTCATCAAAGGATTCTAGAGAACTTATGCCGGATCTTGGGTGCCTATTTGTGATTCTGTGGTTCATTTTGAATTCCTCTAGCATAGAGTTACTCAGTTCTTGACTTTTGATGTTAAATTGACTTTAGTATTTCAGAATGACTTCTAGACTGTTCCACTTTGAACATGTAACTAACGCGTCGGCACTGATATTAAATGAGTCTAGGTCAGAACAGATGATAAATCACTTTTGTAGTTGAAACTTGAATTAATTGAATTAATTGGCTTGTTAATAACAATGCTCGATAACACCGTTCTAAGATGACAAAGGCCAGTTTTCCCCATATTGATCACCTGTGATTGTGGCTTGAGATTAAAAGGAAATCCAATTCGAAATCTTATGTAAAAAGTTATAACTAGCTAGGATCAAGTGCCTAAATTGATAACGTGCAAGTAATTGAGTTGTGAAATCTGAAAACTGCAATGTTCAATTTATTTTAAGTTCATTAACGGCTGAAAAGAAAGCTATGCAAGCCCGACGCCTAAGTGAAGTGTTCGGGTTGAGCACTAGCATAGGCACAAATACTGTGAGCTAGGCAGGTCCAACACCTAAGTGAAGTGTTCGGATCGAGCACTACTAGTATGCAGTAAATAAATAGAAGAAGTTTGAATCTTGAAATCAATGTTGTTTAAATCGGTCCTAGCTAAAACATGTAACGTACAGATCTAGAAGCGGATGAAGTTAAGTTGATAGCCACGTCACGTCCACTACCTCCATCATGGCCTGAGCTTAAAACCTCCTGATTAGAATTGGTGTTATCTTAGCCAGGTAATAATGATTGATTGTTTTGCCAAGGAACGTGCTTTGATAAAACTACTACTTGAAGTGTGCAGAAAACAGTGAGATCAAAACTTGTTTGGTTGATGTTCTTGCATTTGTAGGTCACCTTTTCTACGTGGAACCGTCTAACCAAATCGTTAGAAATTGAATCTCAATTTAATCTATCTTGTCATTTGTGAACTTGAGTGCGTTCTAGTTTAGTTTGCTTGAGGACAAGCAAAAGCTTAAGTGTGGGGTGTTTTGATGAGACTAGATTTGACGTAATTTTCAGCCTCATTTAAGCGACATTCATTGCTTGTAACATGGTTTTAGGGGTAGTTTAGAGTGTTTTCACTCAATTGCACTATTTCCTACCGATTTGGTTACTTTGACCCTTTTTGGGTCTATTTGATGTGTTTTCTAGTGCCTTTGTGAATGCACAGGTTTTTGCCATCAAAGAAGTAGCCACGAACGTGTTCAAGATCCAATATATCCTCGAGAAGTGAACCAGAATCGCACCAGGAATCAAACCAAGTGAAGAACCTGTCCAACACAAAGTTCTCGTAGAGAACATTAATATTCTCGGCTATTTCCTACAGATTAGGTTACTTTGACCCTTTTTGGGTCTATTTGATGTGTTTTCTAGTGCCTTTGTGAATGCACAGGTTTTTGCCATCAAAGAAGTAGCCACGAACGTGTTCAAGATCCAATATATCCTCGAGAAGTGAACCAGAATCGCACCAGGAATCAAACCAAGTGAAGAACCTGTCCAATACAAAGTTCTCGTAGAGAACATTAATATTCTCGGCGAGAAGATGTTGAGGATTCAAGCCAAAACACTCGTCGAAGTTCCAGTTGATGATTACACTGCACTTCTCGGTGAGAACTATCAAAGTTCTCGCCGAGAACTTATGAAGAAAGCCACGGATAATTCTCGTCTAGAGAACATGATGAATTTACACTGTACTTCTCGGTGAGAACTTTGAGAACTATCTTATTTTCCGCGGCAGAGGAGGAAAACCTAACCTATTTATAATAAACAGCAGCAGCCGCATCAGAGAGGAAGGGGGAGTTGCCAGATGAAACATACAATTAAATCAGACTTTTACAGTCCAGACTAGAGATATAGAGTTGAGAGCATCCTCGGAGTTCCTGGAGAGATCGTGACACCATATTTCCACCTCGGAGTGCTCGGAGCTAGGAGTTGAAGATTGCTCGAGATTAAAGCTTCACAGAATCGTCAAATTAGGTTATCCCTTTGTATGATGAATTCTATTCTTGTCTTTGATTCTCTTGTCTCGAATATGAGTAGCTAAACTCGTAAAGCTTAGATTAGATGAACCATAAGTGACCCGGGGCTTTAAAGCGGTCATGGATTGCCTGTAATTAGATCTTGATTCAGACAGTTTCTCTTGCGTGATTGTTTTATTCTTCGTTTCCTGCGTTTCTTGTCTACTTGACTCCTAGATTAGATTCGTGTTAAGATAAGATTAATCCGTTTCTTGTCTCTGGAGGTGCTTGTATTATTCCGTGCTTTAGAAAAGGATGCCAACCTGCACCCCAGCTGGTGGCTTGCACGATTCTTTCACAAGCGCACCACCGCCAAGAAGCTTCCTACTGAGCTTCCAGGAGGCCCCTTCATTTCAATTCTGATCGACAACCTCCAGCTCGGTGATAAATGGGGCCCCGATATTCCTCGCATCCCGATTGAGCATATAGGCGCTGAACTTGCATTAGCACGGCACATCGACCTTTCCGAGACTATTGAGCATTGCACATCGCTCCCTCACCGCACGCACCAGTTAGTTGACCGGCCGCCGTCGTGAGCGCAAATCACCGCGGAGATGAATGAAAGGCTGGCGCGTATTGAGAAGTGGCAGCTAGACTACTCGGCTGGTTCGTTACAATGGCAGAAGGACAGAGTAGCACATGAAGAGGCTCAGAACGAGCGTTGGTCCACTCTACAGCAATTCATGGCCGACCAGTCAGCCAGACACAAGGACGAGCTCGCTTGGCGACAGCAGATGGAACAGCGTTTCGCCACAACCTCCATTCACCCACCACCTCCACCCCCTCCCGCGGAACAGTGATCAGGTTGTTTCTATCATTTTCCTTTTCTTTTCTTTCTTCTTTTCTGGTTTACACCCAATTTTGTTCTGTGTGGATCCGGGACACTTGTCCCGGTGTCCTTTTGATCTTTTTGTTGTTTGTGTTTTGTAGGATTTTGAGTAGCTCTGCTCCTCTCTGGACTCTCCGTGTTCATCCAGTATACACCGACCATCACCTTCCAGGTTCTTCGTATCTCTCTACTCTAGTTTAGTCCTGTGAGGACACAGAACAGTCTAAGTGTGGGGTAGGGTGTTAGATAACCATGCATGATCTGGATTGCCTATCCTCGTGTGCCTTGTGATTCCTGTCCAGTCTCTCTAGCATAGAATTGCTCAATTCTTGACTTTTGATGTGAAATTGGCTTCAATTTTGAACAATGACGTCTAGACTGTTCCACTTAGAACCTGTAACCAACGTGTCAGAACTGATATTAAATGAGTCTAGGTCAGAACAGATCATATATCACTTCTGTAGTTGGAACTGGAAGTAATTGAATCAATTGACTTGTTAACAAGAAAGGTCGATAACACCGTTCTAAGATGATAAATGCTAGCTTCTTCCATGGTTCCACTCCATATTTGATCACCTGTGATTGTGGCTTGAGATTAGACGGAAATCCAATTCGAAATCTTGCGTAAAAAGTTATAACTAGCTAGGATTAAGTGGCTAAATGGTGAAATCAAGTGATTGAGTGAATCAAATCATTGCTAAGTTCTTTAAAGTGCAAAAAAAAAAAAAATTCAAAGCTAGGCAAGCCCGACACCTAAGTGAAGTGTTCGGGTTGAGCACTAGCAAAAGGTTCAAGTACTGTAAGCTAGGCAGGTCCAACACCTAAGTGAAGTGTTTGGTATCGAGCACTAGTATGCAGTAAATAAATTAAAGAAAATTTGAATCTTGAAACAAATCATTGTTTAAATCGGTCCTAGCTAGAACATGTAACGTACAGATCTAGAAACGGATGAAGTCGAGTCGATAGCCACGTCACTTTTCCTACCTCCGCATCCACATCATGTCTAGAGCTTAAAGTCTTTTCTCATTAGAATTGGTGTTATCGTAGTCGGTTAATTATGATTCATTGTTTTGCCAAGAAACGAGCTTTGTTAAAACCACTACTTGAAGTGTGCAGAAACTAGTGTGATCGAAAACTTGTTTGGTTGATGTTCTTGCATGTGTAGGTCACTCTTTCTACGTGGAACAGTCTAAACCAAATTGTTAGATTTGAATCTCAGTTTAATCTCGTGTCATTTATGAATTTGAGTGTGTTTCTATTCAGTTTGCTTGAAGACAAGCGGAAGCTTAAGTGTGGGGTATTTGATGACACTCGATTTGACGTAATTATCAGCCTCATTTAAGCGACATTTCTTTGCTTAAGACATAGTTTTTAGGGTAGAATAACGGATATTCAATCGATTGCCCTATCTCGTGCCATTTGTGTTACCTTGGCCCGTTTCGGGTCTATTTGATGGTTTTCCAGTGTTTTTATGTTAGCACAGATTTTTGCCATCGAATACGGTAGCCAACGACGTGTCTTAGACGTTGTAACCCCGAAGAATCACACATAAATCAACCGGAGAAATCGCTCAAGTCAAAGAAAACGCCTGCCCCATTTACTCATGTATTTTCGGCGAAAATACCCTTGGATTTTCGCCGAAAACGCAAGAAGGAATCCACTGCCCCGAGTATGAAGAAGTTTTCGCCGAAATCACTCTACTATTTTCGGCAAAAATCCCAGTTGAAATCAGAAAATCTCGGGTTGATATAAATAGAGAACTGGGCGGCTAATGAGATAGATATCACTTTTTACAACTGAACACACACACACAAACGACGACAGAGAAAGAGACAGGGCGAGTAGATAGAGTTCGAGGAGCCAGGAACGGATCATGATGCCATCCATCCATCTCGGAGAACCGGTGCTAGGGTTTGAAAATCCAGCAGATTGGAGCTGCCAGGAAACATCGAAATTAGGTTTTACAGTTCTTCTCTGTCTTCCTACCTGAGATGTATTTCTTGTCTGTCTTCGATTCTTCTGTATTGAATATGAGTAGATAAACTCGTGTAGCTTATATTAGATGAACCCTAAGTGACCCAGGGCTTTAAAGCAGTCACGGATCGGCGGTGATTAGATTTGAAATTCATTCAGTTTCATCTTTCATGTTTGATTTGTTCTTCGTTTTCTGTGTTTCTTGTCTGGTTTGGCCACCTAGGTTAGATTCTTGTTAAGATAAGGATAGAAGCGAACACTCGCCTTGCTTTAAAACACCAAATCGAACAGTCAACCTTATAATTGGAGCGTGCCTTCCGTAGGAACCGATTAGGGTTGATCCATTGCTAGAGTAACTCATCAATCACTAGAATTTGCACCAGTTAAGTTAAGTCGTTGCGAGAGGCGACCGTACCCGGGCGGCTAATTAATCGTGGTAGCTAGATCGGATAGAGCGAACGTTCGCCAGTCTTAAACCTAAGGGTAAGGAGTTATGGTGGTGTATAGAAACCGATTGAATTAGAATTGAAAATCGTTGGTCTGTGACTGCTGTTGCCTTGGTGATCTAAGGGGGATTTGAAGTCTAAGCTTGTCTGTCATCTTTCTAGTCAATTAATCAATCTTCAATCTTTCTTCGTTTTAATTTTCATTTCTTCTTATTTTTGCATTCTTAGTATAGAAGTCGTGGAACTCACACCACGCACAACTTGTGTTTGAACTTGAATTAAATTGCCAACATCTTTGAGTAAGGAAGTAGAGGAAACCCCTGGAATACGATCTGCTATAGCTTTTTCTTAGCATTAGTAGTTATTTGTTTGAACCCGAACAGCGACCTGAGGTTCACCAAATTGGCTCCGTTGCCGGGGACTCTTCTATTTCGTTGAAAGAAGAGTTGGCATTTTTAATCTTCTGCATTTTCATCTTTCACTTTCCATTACACTTCGATTTTACACCAGTTGTGTTTGTTTTTGTCTCGTGCAGATCATAGAAGGTACAGAAGCAGATCACTTCTGTTCCATCTTCCTTCACCACAATGGTTACTCTTAAGAGTGTTGCGGACTATAGTAAGCCGCGTGCATCTACCCTCCGATCACCCATCACCGTTCTTACTAATGACGATGATCCCGACTATGAGATTCAGATTCCTCTCTTGGAGCTAATCTCTAGGGACATACAATTCGAGGGAAGACCAGATGATAACCCCTACACACACATAACCACCTTTTTGGCTGTCTGCGACACTTCCAAGTCTGGGAATCTCAACAAGAATGTGTTATATCTCCGAGCTTTCCCATTTTCTCTCAGAGGTGCAACTAAACAATGGCTTAGCAGCAAACCGCCAGGTCATTACACTGACTGGGAGGCATTAGCTCAAGATTTTGTTGAGGAATACTTTCCTCCTACAAGAACAACTGCTTATAAGGATCGCATCTCCAGGTTCACTCAGAGAGAGAATGCAGGCCTGTATGAAACTTGGAATGAATTCCAGTGTCTTCTCTTCGACTGCCCTCACCATGGGTATGAACAAAGGCAGCTGGCTGAATTCTTTGCTCGTGGTATGCGTAAAGAATCTGCAAACTGGGTCAACACCCTAGCTGGCGGAGATTGCACCGCCCTCACTCCTCAGGATGCTCTTTTGCATTTTGCTAACTGTGCTTCAAAATCTAGAAATTGGGAGAGGCAAATAGAAGGAACCAAGAGTCAGATCCAGAGTCAGATAAATGTTGCAGAGCATATCAAGGCAGAAGTTCAGAAGCATCTACAAGCAGCTGGTATTCCCCTCGAATCTCCGTCAACTACCGTCTTTTTGGTTGACTGTGGATGGTGTGCTCATAACGGTGGAAGCTGCCTCAATTTTGGTACTGCAGAAGTCTGGTCTACGGAAGAGATAAACTTCATTGATCAAGGCTTCGCCAACAATCAGAAAGGCTACGCCGGTTACAGAAATTACGTGCCACGGAAGCAGAGCAACGGTTAGTAGATCCTTATTATAGACCTCCGGGATTCATTGGAGGACAACACCAGTCTCAGGCTAAGCCGTACTACAATAGAGACATGGATTATGAGAGGAAATTTGATCAGATCATGAGCCGACTTGACGATCATGACATTCAGTTAAAAGCTCAAGCGGCACTTAATCAAGGACAAAGAGCTCAAAGTCAAAGGATAGAGGACGCTGTAAACACCATGGCTAGACTTTTTACTAGCAATCCCCTCCTTAATCCAGAAGCATTTCAAGCAGATTTCGATACAAGGAGCGAACACGCTCAAGCTATTACCACAAGGAGCGGCAAGCAAACAACTGATCCAAAAGTTCCAGAACCTGACATGATACCAGGTACTAATGCCGCCATGGACATGCCAAAAATTGAGGATATCACAGAAGAGGAAGAAGAAGCATCTGCTCCTCCTCCTAATCCGCCCAGGACAGCTCCTGAGCCTGTTTTGGCGCCATATGTTCCTCGGATTCCCTTCCCTAAAGCTGCAAGGAGCAAGGCTAAGGATCACGACACTCAGTACAAGAAGTGGTATAATGTGCTTAAGACTGCAGAGATCAAGATACCAGTGACTGAAGCTGTGGAAATCATACCACCACTGGCGAAATTCTTTAAGGATCTCGTGAAGAAAGTGAAAAATGGGGAGGCGTACTCTATCACGCTCACTAATGAATGCGCGTCTAT
Organism: Linum lewisii; assembly: GCA_034768395.1. Lineage (NCBI taxonomy): Eukaryota > Viridiplantae > Streptophyta > Magnoliopsida > Malpighiales > Linaceae > Linum > Linum lewisii. Next base: position 49,498,661 of record CM068300.1, on the reverse strand, counting down.
TCTCGGTGCGCCATCTCCCATTCGACATCCGCCACCACCCCCAGCTAAGTGTCCTGATCCCGGTTCTTTTACATTACCGTGCATTATCAATGGCATTAAAATTGATCGCAGTCTGGTTGATTCTGGTGCTTCTATTAATGTTATGCCTGTTTATTTATATGAAAAGCTGAATCTAGAGAAATTAAAACCGATTACTCTGCATCTCGTTTTAGCCGATAGGTCTGTCAAACGACCTAGAGGTGTAATAGAAGATGTTACTGTTTGCTGTGGTCCGTTCACTATACTGGCGGATTTTGTTGTTTTAGGTACTCGTGAGTTAGACGGAACACTCATCCTAGGTCAACCTTTCTTAGGAACTGCTGGTGTGAATATAAATTGCAAACAAGGCTTATTAACTCTAAGCGTAGGTCAAGAGAGTGTTGCATTCTGCATTAAAGATAGCATGAGATATTCAGTTGCTCAAGATGATAAATGTTATGCTGTTGATCCCCTAGAGTTGGTGATCCGCTAGAGTTTTGTTTGATTTCAGGGATTGACAATGCGTTAGACGATCCAGTACAGTGCCTATGGCAAGATGAGCTAGACGAGCAGAAGGCGACATTCACACCTAATACCGCGCCTACACATATTGAGCCAGCTTCGAGTCGGATTACCACTTCATATGAGAATCCGCCAGACCTTACTTTGAAAGAGCTGCCTGACCACTTAGAATACGCATTTCTGGGAAAGGACTGCCAGTTACCTGTCATCATCAATGCGAATCTATCGCCAGAGCAGAAAGAGCAACTGATCAGACTACTCAAGAAGCATGTCCGAGCTATTGCTTGGCAGTTGGCAGATATCAGAGGCATCTCTGAAACCTTCTGCAAACATCGGATAGTCGTTGATGAGGAATTCAAACCAGTCAGACAACCGCAACACCGACTTAACCCTCTGATGCAGGAAGTTGTAAAGAAAGAAGTGCTCAAGCTTCTAGATGCCGGTATCATCTATCCTATTGCCGACAGTCCTTGGGTCAGCCCGACTCAAGTCGTTCCGAAGAAAGGAGGAATCACAGTCATCCCTAATCCAAAAGGTGAACTCATTCCCACCCGAACAGTTACAGGATGGAGAGTCTGCATCGATTATCGACGACTCAATGATGCCACCAAGAAAGATAACTTTCCACTGCCGTTCATTGATCAAATGCTTGAACGATTGGCTGGTCATGAATACTACTGCTTCTTGGACGGGATGTCCAGTTACTTTCAGATCCCCATCGAGCTTGCTGATCAAGAGAAGACGACCTTCACATGCCCGTTCAGTACGTTTGCTTATTGTCGTATTCCTTTTGGTTTATGTAACGCACCTGCTACCTTTCAGAGATGCATGCTTGCAATATTTGGAGATCTGGTAGAGAATGTGGTAGAGGTGTTCATGGATGACTTCTCCGTCTACGGGGACTCATTTTCTAGGTGCCTGGCTAATCTGGATAAGGTGCTAGCTCGTTGTGAGGAGACCAATATAGCTCTTAGTTGGGAGAAGTGTCACTTCATGGTTACAGAAGGTATTGTTCTTGGCCATAGAATATCTAAGACAGGTATAGAAGTCGATCGTGCTAAGCTTGAGACCATTGCCAACTTACCTCCGCCGACCTCAGTTAAGACAGTGCGAAGTTTCCTTGGTCATGCTGGTTTTTACCGAAGATTCATCAGAGATTTCTCAAAAATCACTCTTCCGATGATGAAGCTGCTTGAGAAAGATGTTCCTTTCGTCTTTGATAAAGCTTGTCTTGAAGCTTTTGAGACCTTGAAGACTCAACTCACCACTGCACCGATTCTTACAGCACCAGATTGGAATCTTCCATTCGAGATCATGTGCGATGCTAGCGAGTTCGCCGTTGGCGCGGTTCTTGGTCAGAGAAAGGAGAAGCGATTTCATCCTATCTACTTTGCGAGCAAGACGCTCAATGATGCTCAGAGAAAGAGCTTCTGGCTATCGTTTTCTCCTTTGATAAGTTTAGACAGTATCTGGTTCTTTCACATACCATTGTCTACACAGATCATGCTGCTCTGCGCCATTTATTAGCCAAGCAGGACTCGAAGCCGCGTCTCATCCGATGGATCCTTCTACTCCAAGAGTTCGACATTGAAATTAAAGATAAAAAGGGAGCAGAAAATCTAGCAGCGGATCATCTTTCCCGATTGGAGGAATCACAAACAGGTAAGTCTACTACCCCTATCAATGATTCTTTCCCTGACGAACTGTTGCGTGTTAAAACGTATGAACAGGTTAACAGCATAGCTATCGAGCCCTGGGCAATTCCTCACGCTCAAGATCTGAGTAATGCCGCCGATTCAGATGAGCCTTGGTATGCAACTCTGGCTAACTATCTCTCACACGGCATTGTACCTCCTGAACTAGATTTCAATGCACGCAAAAAGCTTTTTAAAGAAGCCAAGTCATACTTCTGGGATGAGCCCTTCTTATACCGCATCAGTCTCGACGGGATGATCCGGAGATGTGTCTCTTACACTGAAGCAGCTGACATCATTCGTAAGTGCCATGAAGGACAGTTCGGAGGACACTTTGGAGGAAACCGCACGGCAAGAAAGGTACTCGAAACAGGTTTTTATTGGCCTTCGATTTTTAGTGACTGCGACGTCTTTGCTCGACGCTGTGATGCATGCCAGCGATCAGGTAATATCTCAAACCGTAATGAGATGCCCCAAATTGTTTCTTTAACTGTTGAAATTTTTTATGTTTGGGGAATCGATTTTATGGGTCCGTTCCCACCCTCCAACGGAAACAAGTACATTCTTGTAGCCGTTGATTACGTTTCTAAGTGGGCTGAGGCTGAAGCTTTACCCACTAATGATTCTAGAGTGGTGGGTCGATTCCTTACCCGTCTTTTCACGCGTTTTGGTTCACCGCGCTTCATCATAAGCGATAGGGGAACCCACTTCCACGGACAATTCGACCGGGTGTGCAAACGTTTTGGCGTTACCCATCGAATGTCCATGGCTTATCATCCTCAAGCGAATGGTCAAGCGGAAGTGACGAATCGTGAGCTCAAGCGGATTCTTGATAGGACAGTTGGCCGGTCTCGCAAGGACTGGTCATCTAAGCTCAATGATGCCTTATGGGCATATCGAACTGCCTACAAGACTCCCATCGGTACCTCACCGTATCAGCTGGTCTATGGCAAGTCATGTCTTTTACCAGTTGAGCTTGAGCACAAGGCATTCTGGGATAACAAAGAGTTGAATATGAGCTATGCAGTAGTAGGTAATAACCGCCATGACCAGATCGCTGAGCTTGAGGAGCACCGTCTCCACGCCTATGAGAGCACGAAGCTATACAAAGAACGCACCAAGAAAATTCATGACTCTCAGTTGAAGACGATCAAGCAGTTCTACCCTGGAGAAGAAGTGCTCTTATATAATTCTCGATTAAAGCTCTTTCCGGGTAAGTTGAAATCTCGATGGTCTGGCCCTTATACCGTGGTCCGACAGACACCCTTAGGCAGCGTCTACATTAAATTGCACGATCAAGAGCCGTTTGTGGTCAACGGGCATAGGCTTAAGAAGTATCTGCAAGGGTTAGTCGTATCCTCCATAGACGTGCACTACCTTGTTTTGGAATCCTGACACGAATCCTGGTATCGTCTGGCTCACGGACGTTAAACAAGAGTGCTTCGTGGGAGGCAACCCACGGCTGGAGTCAGTTATTTTCATTTTGAGTCGTTTTGTTTTAAAACCCCTTTTGAAAAAAAAAAACCCGCCGCCGTTTTCAAATAAATTTTCGGCGAAACTGTGTAACAGTTTTCGCCGAAAATGTGTTTTCAAACTCAACCTGAATCTCCTGTTCAGCATTTTCGGACCGAAAACCACCAAGCCTTTCGCCGAAACAATTTCCTCCATTTTCACTATGGTTTTCGCCGAAAATATTCCTGCAGTTTCGCCGAAAATTTTGGTTCACATTCACCGGTTTATCCTGCTTGAAAACTTCGCCGAAAACACCTACGTTTCTTCGCCAAAAATAATGCCACACTCGGCACCTATTTAAGCGGCCCCACCCCTCTTCTTTTTGGCCCCTTCACATCCGAAAACTTCCACTTTCTCTCTCTCCTGTCTTGAGACCACCGCTCGCCACCGCCAGCCCAATGACTGCCTTACCGCCGCCGCCCCACGGAACAGTAACCGCCACCGCCGACAGTCACCAACCCCCGTGCCCAGCCCTCTGTTTCAAAACCCTAGAACCAGTGTTTTTGCAGCTCCGGTTCCGGCTGACCTAGTTTTCAAGCTTTTCATCATTTTCGTGGATTTCCAATCGTTTTCTCGAATCATGTCTTCACGGTTAGTTTTCTCGAATCTTGTCATCTAATGTTGGTCATCTCCGAGTTGTGTTTTACAGGGCTCCCAAGCGTTTTAAGACTACAAGTGCAGATAGAGCACAGCGATCCTCAGCTCGCCAGAGCAAGACACCACCTTCTCGACGAACCGCACCAGCTGCACAGAAATCGACGGCTGTGGCCATCATTCCCGAGGATGCGCCTACCCCTGCGACTCCCATTTGCTCTATTCCTACACCTGCCAATGGGGCCGTGCATCCTTTCATCGTCGCCCTGGAACCGCACCAGCTCGAGGTCTTTCAGAAGATCAAAGACATCCCTCCGGCTAAGGTGGCAGTTCTGTCTCTTGACAGTCTCAAAGCGCACAATCCAGCTTGGCACTCGACAATTGACACCGCTCTTCATAAAGCCGGATTGCGAGTGCTGACCACTCATGGATCCCCGAACCCGCTTGTCACCCTCCTGGAGTTCTGGAGTTCATTTCGGCGCCTCACCCCGAAGCCCTTTCGTGAGCAGAAATTCGTTTCCTTTCGCCTCGGTGGTGTTCTTCATGAGAAGTCCCTTCGCGAGTTCGGCCGCTTGCTGGATCCGCACGTCAATTTCGATACCGCATTAGCTGGCTTCGAGGACACTTACTCCATCACAAGTGCTCCTTACCCGGATGTGTGGAAATGGGCATGCTGCGAGGATGAAAGCTCACCTATCGTCCACCCACGGTCGGTGACATCTTTCACCCTGTTCTTAAATTCTTGCATTATGTTTGGGTGCAATCTCTGTGTTTTTGCAGCAAGACGAGCCGCCACCACGTTTCTCTGGAGGAGCTTGTATTATTCCGTGCTTTAGAAAAGGATGCCAACCTGCACCCCAGCTGGTGGCTTGCACGATTCTTTCACAAGCGCACCACCGCCAAGAAGCTTCCTACTGAGCTTCCAGGAGGCCCCTTCATTTCAATTCTGATCGACAACCTCCAGCTCGGTGATAAATGGGGCCCCGATATTCCTCGCATCCCGATTGAGCATATAGGCGCTGAACTTGCATTAGCACGGCACATCGACCTTTCCGAGACTATTGAGCATTGCACATCGCTCCCTCACCGCACGCACCAGTTAGTTGACCGGCCGCCGTCGTGAGCGCAAATCACCGCGGAGATGAATGAAAGGCTGGCGCGTATTGAGAAGTGGCAGCTAGACTACTCGGCTGGTTCGTTACAATGGCAGAAGGACAGAGTAGCACATGAAGAGGCTCAGAACGAGTGTTGGTCCACTCTACAGCAATTCATGGCCGACCAGTCAGCCAGACACAAGGACGAGCTCGCTTGGCGACAGCAGATGGAACAGCGTTTCGCCACAACCTCCATTCACCCACCACCTCCACCCCCTCCCGCGGAACAGTGATCAGGTTGTTTCTATCATTTTCCTTTTCTTTTCTTTCTTCTTTTCTGGTTTACACCCAATTTTGTTCTGTGTGGATCCGGGACACTTGTCCCGGTGTCCTTTTGATCTTTTTGTTGTTTGTGTTTTGTAGGATTTTGAGTAGCTCTGCTCCTCTCTGGACTCTCCGTGTTCATCCAGTATACACCGACCATCACCTTCCAGGTTCTTCGTATCTCTCTACTCTAGTTTAGTCCTGTGAGGACACAGAACAGTCTAAGTGTGGGGTAGGGTGTTAGATAACCATGCATGATCTGGATTGCCTATCCTCGTGTGCCTTGTGATTCCTGTCCAGTCTCTCTAGCATAGAATTGCTCAATTCTTGACTTTTGATGTGAAATTGGCTTCAATTTTGAACAATGACGTCTAGACTGTTCCACTTAGAACCTGTAACCAACGTGTCAGAACTGATATTAAATGAGTCTAGGTCAGAACAGATCATATATCACTTCTGTAGTTGGAACTGGAAGTAATTGAATCAATTGACTTGTTAACAAGAAAGGTCGATAACACCGTTCTAAGATGATAAATGCTAGCTTCTTCCATGGTTCCACTCCATATTTGATCACCTGTGATTGTGGCTTGAGATTAGACGGAAATCCAATTCGAAATCTTGCGTAAAAAGTTATAACTAGCTAGGATTAAGTGGCTAAATGGTGAAATCAAGTGATTGAGTGAATCAAATCATTGCTAAGTTCTTTAAAGTGCAAAAAAAAAAAAAATCAAAGCTAGGCAAGCCCGACACCTAAGTGAAGTGTTCGGGTTGAGCACTAGCAAAAGGTTCAAGTACTGTAAGCTAGGCAGGTCCAACACCTAAGTGAAGTGTTTGGTATCGAGCACTAGTATGCAGTAAATAAATTAAAGAAAATTTGAATCTTGAAACAAATCATTGTTTAAATCGGTCCTAGCTAGAACATGTAACGTACAGATCTAGAAACGGATGAAGTCGAGTCGATAGCCACGTCACTTTTCCTACCTCCGCATCCACATCATGTCTAGAGCTTAAAGTCTTTTCTCATTAGAATTGGTGTTATCGTAGTCGGTTAATTATGATTCATTGTTTTGCCAAGAAACGAGCTTTGTTAAAACCACTACTTGAAGTGTGCAGAAACTAGTGTGATCGAAAACTTGTTTGGTTGATGTTCTTGCATGTGTAGGTCACTCTTTCTACGTGGAACAGTCTAAACCAAATTGTTAGATTTGAATCTCAGTTTAATCTCGTGTCATTTATGAATTTGAGTGTGTTTCTATTCAGTTTGCTTGAAGACAAGCGGAAGCTTAAGTGTGGGGTATTTGATGACACTCGATTTGACGTGATTATCAGCCTCATTTAAGCGACATTTCTTTGCTTAAGACATAGTTTTTAGGGTAGAATAACGGATATTCAATCGATTGCCCTATCTCGTGCCATTTGTGTTACCTTGGCCCGTTTCGGGTCTATTTGATGGTCTATCTCGTGCCATCGAATACGGTAGCCAAGGACGTGTCTTAGACGTTGGAACCCCGAAGAATCACACATAAATCAACCGGAGAAATCGCTCAAGTCAAAGAAAATGCCTGCCCCATTTACTCATGTATTTTCGGCGAAAATACCCTTGGGTTTTCGCCGAAAAACGCAAGAAGGAATCCACTGCCCCGAGTATGAAGAAGTTTTCGCCGAAATCACTCTACTATTTTCGGCGAAAATCCCAGTTGAAATCAGAAAATCTCGGGTTGATATAAATAGAGAACTCGGCGGCTAATGAGATAGATATCACTTTTTACAACTGAACACACACACACAAACGACGACAGAGAAAGAGACAGGGCGAGTAGATAGAGTTCGAGGATCCAGGAACGGATCGTGACGCCATCCATCCATCTCAGAGAACCGGTGCTAGGGTTTGAAAATCCAGCAGATTGGAGCTGCCAGGAAACATCGAAATTAGGTTTTACAGTTCTTCTCTGTCTTCCTACCTGAGATGTATTTCTTGTCAGTCTTCAATTCTTCTGTATTGAATATGAGTAGATAAACTCGTGTAGCTTAGATTAGATGAACCCTAAGTGACCCAGGGCTTTAAAGAGGTCACGGATCGGCGGTGATTAGATTCGAAATTCATTCAGTTTCATCTTTCATGTTTGATTTGTTCTTCGTTTTCTGTGTTTCTTGTCTGGTTTGGCCACCTAGATTAGATTCTTGTTAAGATAAGGATAGAAGCGAACGCTCGCCTTGCTTTAAAACACCAAATCGAACAGTCAACCTTATAATTGGAGCGTGCCTCTCGTAGGAACCGATTAGGGTTAATCCACTGCAAGAGTAACTCATAAATCGTTAGTAATCCACCAGTTAGTTAAGTCATTGCGAGAGGCGACCGTATCGGGCGGCTAATTAATCGTGGTAGCTAGATCGGATAGAGCGAACGTTCGCCAGTCTTAAACCTAAGGGTAAGGAGTTATGGTGGTGTATAGAAACCGATTGAATTAGAATTGAAAATCGCTGGTCTAAGACTGTTGTTGCCTTGGTGATCTAAGGGGGATTCGAAGTCTAAGCTTGTCTGTCATCTTTCTTGTCAATTGATCAATCTTCAATCTTTCTTCGTTTTAATTTTCATTTCTTCTTATTTTTGCATTCTTAGTATAGAAGTCGTGGAACTCACACCACGCACAACTTGTTTTGAACTTGAATTAAATTGCCAACATCTTTGAGTAAGGAAGTAGAGGAAACCCCTGGAATACGATCTGTTATAGCTTTTTCTTAGCATTAGTAGTTATTTGTTTGAACCCGAACAGCGACTTGAGGTTCACCAGTCGCTAGACGTTAGTCGCCAGACGTCCGTCTTACTTTGGAACTCAAACCAATCCATTAACCTAATCAATGGAGTGTGCCTTTCGTAGGAACCATTTAGGGTTGATCCCTTCTAGAGTAACTCACTATTCTTAATCAATTTCACAAGTTAGTTTTCCGTTGTTGAAGTGAACGCACGAATGGTTAATTAATCTTGGTAATTAGATCGGATAGAGCGAACGTTCGCCGAACTTAGACCTAAGGGTAAGGTGTTATGGTGGTGTCAGAGAACTAAATGAATAAGGATTGAAAACCGCTGATCTTGTGATTGCCAATGCTCTGGTGATCTTAGTGGGATTCAGAATCTAAGCTTGTCTATCTTCTCGTTAGTCAACCTTCTTTAATCTTTCTGTCTTTTATTTCCTTTGTTTATTAGTTTAGAAGTCGTGGAACTCACACCACGCACAACGTGTTTAAAACCTAAGTAAATTGCCAACTTCTTTGAGTAGTCAATTTGAAGAAACCTCGAGAGATTCGATCTACCTTACTTTTTAAGTAGGGTAGTTATTTGACAACACGCGAAATCGTGCACATCACCAGCCAACCAATCCGGTAGAGTCTATCTCCCCTCATCCTCACTCTTTTGAGCTTTTTGATCTCGTGGATCTTTTAATTCTGTTTTTACACTCGTGGGCTCACTCTTTTCTTCTCTCATCTCTCGTTTCTTGAGCTCACTCTCTTTCTTATGTCAACTCGTCTTTCTTTCCATTTGATCCTTTAGGATTTCGGTTGGGGACAAGGTGAAGTGACCCGGCCATCAAACTCGGAGTGCTCACCAATTTCTGGACACTAACCGGGACACCCATATGGGGTCGAAGCCTAGGCTCGTACAAGAAGCTCGACCTAGCATAGGCCTTTGAGAGGTTTCTCAAGCCTAGGTACGTCACATTATTCAAGTAAAAACCTTCACCAGCCTCCACCCAAGTCCAAACCAAGGAAGTGATGTCGAGCTGAGCACAAATGTTGATGCCTGGCCGAAACACCAGCCCCGAGCTGAGCCTAGCACCAAGCCACAGGCGCAAGCCAACTCCCATGAGCCCCGAGGCCAAGATGCCACTTGAAGACATCTTAAAGGCATTCCTGAAGGCCCGCCAAAGACAAAGGACTAAAAGCTTGGCCAGATTTGACAAGCGCCCTGAGCCGATCTAGGCACAGGCGCCGGGCCAACACTCGGGCGCCACGTAGGGGCGACTTTGGTTAGCCAACAATCCGCTCGTGCCTTTCATGATTTTCCCGTGCCCGAGGAATCCTTACGTGAGCAGGATAAACCTCCACCATTCCTTGTTGGATTCGGAGAAGTATTCTTCAACAACACGGAGTCTTTGCCTGATTAGGAATCATAATCCAGCGTGAGCATGGACACAGCGTGAGCCCGCCGCTTTTACCGGTTAAGGGTTTTTCTGTCATTTTAGTCTTTTTAGGTGCTTTATTCGAACTTCCCTTCTAGTTTCCACTTGTTTAGGCATATTTTAAGATTTCTAGAATAAGAATAAGAGTAGGATTCAGAGAGCTTGTTCCCAAATCCCTCATTATAAATAAAGGGCTTTGGCCATCGATGTAAGGTAGACTTTGATAAAATAAATTTCAAAACACACATTCTTTTTCCTTCAAATTTTTGCTCGTTATTGCTTAGCTTAAGCTTGGTTTATCATCTTAGGTATTCACCCCTTGGTGTGGCACCTTCGACTAGACACTTAGGGGGTCCAAGTACTTCCCGCCTAGGTTTTCATAGGTTCGACTCGTTGCTTAGGTATTCAGCTAGCGGTGGTTAGGGTCGTCTGCCCATGGTTGCAGCGGTTCACATCACAAGGGTTTGAGCTTTTGCATGGAGTCTCCATGAGTTAGGTGATACCTATTGGTCCTCCCATCATGCTTAGAGTACCTATCAAACTGTCATGGACGTCCAAGTAATATGTGGGCAGATTCCATAGGAACAATATCACAAAGGATTTGATTCGTGTACCTTTCAGTGCTAAAGGGCACATGAGCTTGTCGTGTCACCCTTAGTTCTCCATAGTTTTTTGAGCCAATGTAGCTTGTGAGTTCTGAGTTGGAATCCCTAAGCCTTCCACCACTTTAAGGTTGACCGCATAGATGCAACTTCGTCCATCGATCACTATGTTGCATACCTTATCCTTAATCACACACCTTGTGTAGAATAGGTTGTCCCTCTACTCCCATCCATCCTCCATGGGTGTGGCACTTAGAATCTATCGTGAGATGGCTGAGAACTGTGTGGTGTGATCCGGCAGTGATCGGGTGTCAGAGCGCGAGACTGGTGTTGCACCGGGGCTGGGGATGGGGCCTCGGGTTGCGCCGGGGCTGGTGCCTAGGCTGCACCGGGGCTGGTGCCTAGGCTACGACTGGGTTGTTGCTGACTGCTCTGGGGGTCGGTACTAAGTTCGTCTCGTTTCTCCAACCTAGTCATCTTGCCTTGGATGTCGGCTAGGGTATGGGCAAAGGTGGATATGGTCGCCTCCAAAGTAGCTATCCTCTAGTGTAGAACAAAAAGACCTCACCAATCACTCTAATGATCCTCACTCACTCTGATTTTACCTCTCGTGTTTGGAATATAAAGTGGCACTCAAATAAGGAATCAAAACACAGTCAAGCTAAGCTCAAGTAGTTGCAAGTTTCTTCGAAGCTACCAAGTTTAGAAATATCAACTCGTGTGACACAAAAGACTTTAACCTAGGATTATTTCTCTAGCCAGCAAACAGCCTCAATTCTTTGACTTGTTTATCAAGTAATTAGTAAGTAGTTTATGAAAGTAGGGTTTTGGTTCAGTGAAAATTCTAAGCAACGAAAGCTACTAAGTTTCGAACCCCTCTTCTTAAAACTCAACCTAACAACTTACAAAAACTTTGGTGATGGTGGCCTTGCTTTGGGTTGGGTCGTGAGTTTTATGTTTTAAAACCTCTTTTGATTTTCATTTCTTTTCTTTGAATATTTCATGGCCACCAAGCTTTTTCCACCTTACAAGTAACTAAAATAAGAACACACAAATCAGTACACAACGATGAAACTTTTTAGGGGTTTCGAAAACTTTATAAAACATAAAGATAAAGGGATAGAGTTGGTCCTAGTGTTGAACCGTGCTCTGATACCAGCTGATGTGAACTGTTGTAACTGTGGGAAGATGACCCTTAAACACCACAATCGGAATACCTTAGCAACAAGTCGAACCTATGAAAACCTAGGCAGAGAGTACTTGGACCCGCTAGCTATAATGAGCTAGGAACCCTAAGTGTCCAGTTGAAGGTGCAAAACTAAGGGGAAAATACCTAAGATGATAACCCAATTCTAGACGAAAATCAATTCCATGAAAATCGAAAAGAAGATTGCAAATCCATGCAAAGAAGAAACCCAAGTTTGTTTTTATTTCATCAAAGTCTGATTAGAATGGGTGGTCGGAGCCATTATTTATAGCTCTAGGATTTAGCCAAGTCTTCTCCTAATCCTATTCGAACTCTAATTCTAAAATAATAAAGAAACATAAAAGAGTCCTAAACAAACTACTAAAAAGTAAGAGAATTCGAAAATAAAGGAATAAAACTCCTAAAATAGATAAGTCTTAAATAAAGGAATAAAACTCTTAAAATAGATAAGTCATAAACCGGTAAACCCTAATCCACGTCCTACTAGGATTAGGAGTCCTTATGTGGGTCGGATTTCCTCATTAGGGCCTGATTCTGGTGGCTCGGCCCAAATCACATCTCGAGGCCAGTGATGGGCTAGTGCTGGGCCGATGCTCGGCTGGTGCTGGGGTCGGGGCTTGGGCATGGTGGTGCGTTGAGGCTGGGGCCTGGGCTGCGTTGGGGCTAGGGCTTGGGCTGCGCCGGGGCTGGGGGCTGGGGCCTGAGGCTGTTTTTGGACTGGAGCTTGAGGCTGGGCCTTGGCTGGTGTCGTGGCTAGGGTCGGGCCTGGTGTCTGGGCCTGGGCCGGGACTAGTGCTTGGGTTGGTGCCGGGATGGGGTTGGTCACGTCAGAAGGTAGAAAACACTAGAGGAATTACTGAACCTGATGGTCAAAAAGAAGGAGATGCAGTAGATCGGAAGAGATCAGAAGAAGAAATTAAAGAAGTGATGTGATATTATTGCTCGTGTTTTGAACCTACAATTGACCTAAACCCTCCCATATTTGATCTTGTTGTGCCTTGGTTTGTGTACTTTTAGTGTCATTTTACACAAATCGCACTTTTGTTACTCGAGGGCCACTTGTGGACCAATTTGATGTCTATTAGGGTTTTTTGTGTATTTTAAGGCATTGGCATGGTAGTACATGTGAAAAGGAGTCCATTGGATCAAACGGAAGCTTTAGGATCAAACGGGAGCTTAATCGGAGCTCGGATGAGGGAGATAGGGCCATTGCAAATTTGAGTTTTCTACACCAACAAGAGTTCTCGGCGAGAATATCAACATTCTCGCTGAGAATGTATTAAGGAAGTCAAGGCTTATGCTCGACGAGAATTCCTAGCTGCTTTGCAAAGAGGTTCTAGGTGAGAATTTCAAAGTTCTCACCGAGAACTTTGCTCTTTTCTGGCGAATCATATATAAGCAGCCGCGACTCGAAGATTCGGGGATATACATAATTTCGACACTACACAGCTCTCGATGAATGATCACCCCAACCCATTCTTCACCTCTCTCAACCTTTGGAACCCTAGGAAGCACTTGAAGATCAAAGCTGGAGCAATTGGAGCTAAGGATTGAAGCCTCTCACCTTGGATTGGCATCTTGAAGTGTAAGAGTGAAGATTCATCCATGGATGCTATGGTGATGTCTCCTTTTTCCATTTCAAATCTTCTCCATGGTTGTGCTAGGCTAAAATTTAGGGTTTAACTTAGTGGGGTGATGATTCATGCTAGGATAGATGGGTGACTGTTTTGGTTGAGTCCTCCATAGTCAATGTTGTAAGAGGTTGGTTCTTAAACCTTGTGCTTGTATGCCATGATGAGCTAGATTGGTTTTGATGGTACATTCCTATGTCATTCAATGTATGAAAGTGATTGGATAATGTTGATTTAAGGTTTAAGGATTGTAATTGATGATTTGAGAGATTGAATCACTCTTTTGCAACCATTTTCTACTTGGTTTCCTTGTTGCCATTTTCACAAACACTTGGTGTGCATTAGAGTTTTTGTTCAATTAGAGGTTGAAAGACCTTATGATTGTTATTCTAGTGTTCTATGATTGATATGAAAGTATCTTGCATCATTTCCTTGTGTTAGGAGATGTTAATTAGGAGATTAGGTGTTTGAGCATTTCATTGAACTTGATTAAGACACTCTATTCCTTTGTTTCTATTGCGAGAGCATAGTTCATGTGGTTTAGGAGTAGCGAATCAATCTTGCGAGAGATTATTGGTTCTACCTAAGTGTTATGCAAAGCCAATTGATTACACATTGATGCTTGTCACTTAACTTGGCTTTCATTTCTCTTGAACATGAAGACATTCCCCCATTAAGTTGACCTCCTCTTCTCTTGTTTGAACTTCAATCTTCCTTGTTTAGTTATTGTCTTACTTGTTTAGTTTTGTTTATGCTTTTTAGTCATTTGATCAAACCAACTCTTTCCAAATGTTTAGACCGTATACAAGGAGTGTGAGTATTAGTCTTTGAGAGAGCCCTCGAGGAATACGACCTTGAGTGTTAGTAATCATACCTTCTTGGTTGGTTATTGACACGTCAAGTTTTTGGCGCCGTTGCCGAGGACTTTCTCAATCCTAAGAAAGCATTTAGTAGTGGACCGTTCTATTCACTTTCTTCCAGTTTGGTTTTTGCTTCCTTGTTACTTGTTTGCTTGATTTTGTTATCCCACATTGTCGTGTTACTTTGGTGTTCTTGTTGTGCTTGTGTGTCGGTATCTTGTGGTAGTGCATGAGGCGACTCACTCGCCTCCAAGCACGACTTCGAGGCCTTGAGCAAGTTATTGAACCGTCAACCCTCTCTCCTCCTCATTTATTTCATAGCACCACACACAACATGTCTCAACATGATGATGAAGACAATCATTCAGAGCACTCGCACCATACCAATGGTGATGACCGTTTACAAAGGGGTGCAAGACGTACCTTGGCGGGCTATGCTCCCCCTACTCTTGAAGGGACCGCCTCTAGCATTGTTCGACGACCCATCAATGCTAGGAACTTTGAGCTCAAGGCCAATATGATACAAATGGTTCAAAATAGGGTGGTTTTCAATGGCATTGATGGTGAATGCCCATCTAGGCATCTCAAGGACTTCTTGGAAATATGTGACACGATGAAGAATGACAAAGTGCACCCGGATTGCGTGAGACTTCAGCTTTTCCGTTTCCCACTCAAGGGTAGGGCTAAGACATGGTTGGAGAACCAACCGAGTAGGGTCTTCACCGCATGAGAGGGCCTAGCCGAAGCTTTTCTAAAAGAATTCTTCCCTCCTTATATGACAGATGCGATCCGGAACCGCATCAACCACTTTAAGCAACATAATGGAGAGCTCTTTCATGAGACTTGGAATCGGTTCCAAGCACTTCTCCGGTCTTTTCCTCACCACAACACCGCCGAGTGGACTTTGGCGGACATCTTTGCTAGATCCCTTGATTATGAGAATACAAGGATGATCAATCAAGCGGCCGGTGGTGACTTGAGGATGCTCACTCCCGAAGATGCTCTTGATCTCTTCGCGGAGATTGCCAACAAGACAAGGAGTTGGGCTTGACAACAACCCCCTAAGTCCAAATATGGAAGCGACACTCACTATGATTCCCACACCGTAAGTGTTGACGCGCCAAAGGAGTCTTCTAGCTATGGGAAGAAGCCGAAGATATCGGGGCATCGTGATAGGAGAATCCTATGATTACTCTCCTCATGTTGAAGATTGATGTCATGGCCTCACAAGTAAGAAACCTTAGCATGCCTAAGCCTCCTTCTAAGGCTTCATCATCAAAGGCTCTCACTCCTCATTTGTGTAATCCACTAGTTGCTTCGGTGTTTTGTTGTGAGTGTTGTGGAGGTCAAGTGCATGATGTTAATGCTTTCCCTTCCGCTACTTCTGAGCCTAATAAGGGTGAATACATTGAGGAAGTAAACTTTGCGCAAGGTCAAGGATTCCATGGTAACTTCATCCCTCAAGGGAACTATCAAGGGGGTAACTACAACCGCTCTTAGAACCAAGGTGGTGGTTATAACAAGCCTAATCAAGGTTACCAAGGTCAAGGTAACAAAGGCTATAATCAAGGTGATCAAGGAGGATACCAAGGCTACACGAGGTGGACTCAAGGGTACAACCAAGGTGGTAATCAATGGAACCAAGGAGGAAACCAAGAACCAAGGTAATCAAGGTGGAAATCAAAGTGGTGGCCAAGGTTCTAGTCCACCGGGAATGTATAACCACAAGGGTAATGGACCACCCGGTTTTATCAAGCCTCCTCAAAACAAAGAGGGTGGATCTTCAACCTCTCAAGAAGACACTAATGCGGTTATTCTTCAACTCTTCAAGAATCAACAAGCTTCCATCTCCAATCTAGAGACTCAAATGGGTCATCTTGCCAAGCTACTCTCCTAGAGACCTAAAGGTAGTCTACCCACTAACACCGAGATTAATCCCAAGGGTCCTGAGGAGCTTATGATGGTAAAATTGAGGAGTGGTAAGCAAATCCAAGATGCCACACCTAAGGTGGTAAAAGCTCAAGATGATGACTTTGTTGTGTTTGAAGATGTTGACTCCGATGATGACATGGACGATGTTGAAGTGATAGATAAAGGAGCCAAGACTAAAGAAGCCCCTGAGACTGCCAATAAGGTTGGTTCTCAAGAGGCTACGACGAGTGCTACTCCGGTCTCTCCTCCACACCGGTTGTTCCTCTTTACAAGCCTAAGCCGCCTTACCCTTCTCATTTGAAGCCGGATTCCATGGAGAAGGATTTCAAACGGTTTGTTGAGCTTCTTGATAGAGTGCAATTCACGATGCCTTTTGGGGAGGAAATCACTAAGATGCCTCAATATGTGAAGTTCATGAAAGAGGTCTTCATCAATAAACGCAAGCTAGCGGATGTAACCTCGGCAAAGCTCAACGAACAATGCTCCGCCATTCTCTCTAAGCGACCACCGGAAAAGCTTAAGGATGCAGGTAGCTTTACTATTCCTTGCATTATTAGTGACCATGCAATAGGTAGAGGCTTAGCCGATTTGGGTGCTAGTATCAATGTTATGCCATATTTCATGTTTAAGAAGCTAGGCCTAGAGAAACTAGAACCAACCCTAATGAATGTTCAATTAGCGGACAAATCCATGAAATCTCCTCGTGGTATTGTTAAAGATGTGTTGGTTAAGGTCGGTGCTTTTGGATTTCTTGTGGATTTTTTAATTCTGGATTCAATTGAAGATACAGATGTGTCTTTGATTCTAGGATGACCTTTCTTAGCGACCTCTCGTGCTTTGATTGAAATCTATGGTGGTAGACTTACACTTAGGGTCGATAATGAATGCATGATTTTTTACCATTCCACCGGCATGGTGATGTGACTTTATTTAGTGCATTTTGAGCTTATGATTGACCTATGAAATGACCGTGTTTGATCGTGAAATGCCATGCTCTATGTGCTTTTATTGAAGTTTCCTGCAAAGTGTCTTTTTGTTGTCCGGTTGCCACTTTGGAGCCAAATTCGTGGTCTATTGGATGTTTCTTCGTGCATTTTCAGGTTATGGCTTTGAATTACGGATGGCAAGGAGCATGTAGGAGCAAACGGGAGGGCAATCGGAGCTAGGACGGAGGAGATATGACCGTGGCAAAATCGAGAAAAATGCAGCTTTGTTGAAGAAGTTTTCAGAGTTCTCGCCGAGAACTCTCGTCCATTTGCAAACAGGAGAAGTCCGAAATTCTGGAGCTGATTTTTGAAGAAGGTTTCGGCAAAAACATTCAGAGTTTTCGCCGAAAATATATGAAGAAAGTGAAGGCCGGCTCAGTGGTTTTCAAAGGAATTTTCGGCGAAAACTTTAGAAGTTTTCGCCGAAAACTCCAGGCTTTTCGCAGCCTATTTAAAGCAGATTTGCGGGAGAAAGAAGGTAGACTCATAATTCATTATTCAGATTACAATCAACAAACACCCTTCCTCACTTCTTCTCTTCTCCTCATCTCCAATCCACAACCCTAGAGCAAGGTGCAACTCAAAGTAGAGGAGCTTGGATTGAAGTCCACAACCTTGGAAGAGGAGCTTGCAAGAGGAGGATTGTCATGGTGTTCTTGGTGATTATCTCTCTTTCCCTTTCCTTCATTTCCTTGGCCATGTGTGGCTGATTTCCTAGGTTTCCTTGGATTGATAGATAATTGTGGTATAATAGAGGATGATTATGTAAACATGCTATGATTGATCTTGGATGTAAGAAGATGATCTCTAGACTTGTTGTTAATTCCATTGATTGATATGATTGCTTGATTGGTCTATTCTTTGTAATGTAATGCATGAGAGTGCTTAGATTACATGGTTTGTAGGTCTAGGGATTGAAGAGAGTGTGTTCTAAGAGATTAGGACATCTCAATTCAACCATAGTTGCATGATTTCTCTCTTGTGCATTTTATCGAACACTTGGTGTGCATTAGGTTTTTCATTCAATTGAACTTTGATTAGTCTTTTGATGATTCTCTTAGTGTTAGGACATTGACATGAGAGTGTGGTGTCTAGCCTATTGGTCATAGAGTCATAGGAGAGGGTTTTGTAGCTTGGCATTTCATCAAACACCTTTAATGCATCCTTAATCACTTAGCTTGAGAGCGAGAGCCTAGGTTGAGTGGTGCTAGGAAAGGAACTTAGTGCTACGAGAGTGCATTGAGTCTATAGAAGGGATTTGCGTGGTCATTCGATTGCAACCTTGATCATGTTTGGCTTGTTTGTGCATTTGTTCCTCTTGAGCATGATGAAGCTATCTTTCCCAGTGAACCTCCTTCATCTTTGATTTGCACCGCTTTTTCTTTCTTGTTTAGTTTCCTTTAAGCTTTTAATTTCTATTTCAAACCAAAACTCCTTTCAAATGAATAGACCGTCTACGAGGAATGTGAGTAATGACCATCGAGAGAACCCCGTGGAATACGACCTTGAATGTTGTTTAGTTGAAATTCACACGTCACATGGAGTTCACTTTGTCATATGCTAGTCACCATGATCCTAAGAACCCAAATGAGTTTGCTTCGGCTACTAATGGTGTTAACCTTGTTCTTCATAGTCTTGCAGAGTTGTTTGCGCTTAGTGATGTGCAAGAGAAAACTAATGAACTAAAGGAGGTGCCAACTCTCGTGCTTCCAAAGACGCCACCTAAGGCTAAGAAGAAAGGTGTGAAGAAGTCACCCGAGAAGAACAAGGAAGCCACACCGATTGGTGAGACGAGCAAGTCTAAGAAGCCACCCGATGAAAGGATCCACTCCAAGTGGCTTACCCCTTTCTCCATTGCTCACACTCCGTCATCCGGGAAACCCGACTCATACCTCCCTAAGTTGGTAAGATTCAAATCAAGTTCCGTTTGCCATATGAAGGTAATGAAATCGACTTCAAAGAGGTAATGAGTTTGGATGGTTTTACTTAGCTTGTCCTTGTGCTTCGTCTAGCTAGAGACGTTAAAGAAGCGCTCCATGGGAGGCACCCCATGCTATCTTTCCTTTATCGCTTTTATTTTCTTTTTGAACTTTGGTTTATTGTGTTCTTTTAGCTTTTTGAATAATGCTTGGCAAGCACTTGAGAATCACCCATCACCAATGATCATCATGTGGCTCTCGCACTGCTCTTGCCTCCTATGCTATTCTTCATCGCGCGATATTCTCGTTCTACCTTACTCTCTCTCTCTCTCTCTCTTTCTCTTGACCATTGAGGGAAATTCTCGATCTAGTCATAGGGGGAATTTGAGGTTTGGTATGATTGTTTGCTAGTAGAAATAGAATCTTGTGCTATGATAGTGGATGGCATGATCTTGTTTGAATTTTTGTGATTTCGTGGTGCATTCCAATTCCTCTAGCATAGAATTACTCGGTTCTTGACTCTTGATGTTAAGTTGACTTCAATGTTTCACAATGATGTTTAGATTGCTTAACTTAGAACCTCTAACCTACCTGTATGCATTGATGTTAAATAACCTGGTCAGAACAGAAATTGAAATCACGCTTGTAGTGTCACCTCGAAATGCATGAAAATGATCGAATCTGACTAGCAGCCAATTATGAGCTTTTGATTCATTGCACATAACTTTCAATTTGTATTCTTTTTTAGTGGCTTTCTCATACGTTGAATGAGTTAGAATTTGCATGAGACCAAATTGAGACCACACAATAACACGAGTCCTAGGATGATAGAGGCACCAAAAAATTGCTACTAAACCAGAAGCCAACCCAACGATAAATCCTCTAGGTGTGTAAATCCTTGTGCTTGGCCTTTTTTCGGTTCGTTTATACATTACAATCATTTCCCATGTTTTTCATCACCCCGTTGATCCCGTGTGGTAGTAGCTTGAGATTAGCTAACCGGAAGTCGGTCTGTGGTGACTTGCCTATAGCCAGTAAACAGGTGGTCTTAGCTATTATGTCCAGACGTGTAAATCCCTCTACCAACTTAAAAAAATCAGCACTAAAAGAAAAAATACAAAAAGCAGAAAGTCCAAAGAAAAAAGTCAAGAAAAATTTCAAAGTCAAAGTTGTAGTTCAAATAGTTCAAAACGTTCTTCTCCCTACATATGGAAGAACGAAAGTCTTAAATAAATGAAGAAAGAAAAATCAGAAAAATTGAAGAAAAATTAAATAAAAGTGCTAGGTTACTTGAGGGTATCATAGGACGAGCGTACAATATTCCCCCCCCCCCCGTGTATGGTTAGACGGTAGGAATCCATAGGTCCTAATTCGAGGGAAGTCAATTGATTGCTACACCGTACCAAAACCTTCATCATCATACATCCCTTCATCCATTCATCATAAACCCTTGTAGTGTAGGATCGTTATAGTCCCGCGCAAAGTCCTTTTGACTGGATTCTCGTGTTGTCACAGTGGTGGAGATGTGGTCGAAATGCAAACTTATGACATAATTCGATCGAGAAAGTGATTGAGAGCATAAACACGTCCCTAAACATAGAGTGTGAGAGTTTCCCCATGTACTAAATATTTTCTGTGTGAGGAAGTCTGGTCAATTAGGTCGGATTTGTTAATGATTGGTGATTACTCCTTGTCTGTGTGCAGAGAATTAGTGAGACCAGGTTATTTGGTTGATATGTATGGATGTTAGGTTTAATGTTTTAGGTGTATCAGTTTAATATTCATTGTGAAAGCTTGAATCTCAATTTGATTGATCTTGTCATTTGTGAACCTGGGTGTGTTCTAGTTCAGTTGCTTGAGGACAAGCAAAAGCTTAGTCTTAGGAGAGTTTGATGTGATATTATTGCTCGTGTTTTGAACCTACGATTGACCTAAGAAACTCCCATATTTGATCTTGTTGTGCCTTGGTTCGTATGCTTTTAGAGTCATTTTACACAAATTGCACTTTTGTTGCTCGGGGGCCACTTGTAGACCAATTTGATGTCTATTGGAGTTGTTTTTGTGTATTTTTAAGCATTGGCATAGGATTATAGGTGACAAGGATTCCATAGGATCAAACGGGAGCTTAATCAAAGCTCGGATGAGGGAGATAGGGCCATTTCAAATTTGAGTTTTCTACACCAACAAGACTTATCGGCGAGAATATCAACATTCTCACCGAGAATGTATTAAGGAAGTTGAGGCTTATGCTCAACGAGAATTCCCAGCTGCTTTTCAAAGAGGTTCTCGGCGAGAACTTCAAAGTTCTTGCAAAGAACTTTGCTCTTTTTTGGTGAATCATATATAAGCAGCTGTGACTCAAAGATTTGGGGATATACATAATTTTGACACTACACAGCTCTCGACGAACGATCACTCCCAACCCATTCTTCACCTATCTCAACCCTTTGAACCCTAGTAAGACCTTTAAGATCAAAGTTGGAGCAATTGGAGCTAAGGATTGAAGCCTCTCACATTGGATTGGCATCTTGAAGTGTAGGAGTGAAGATTCCTCCATGGATGCTATGGTGATCTCTCCTTTTCCATTTCAAATCTTCTCCATGGTTGTGCTAGGCTAAAATTTAGGGTTAACTTAGTGGGGTGATGATTCATGCTAGGATAGATGGGTGATTGTTTTGGTTGAATCCTCCATAGTCAATGTTGTAAGAGGTTGGTTCTTAAACTTTGTGCTTGTATGCCATGATGAGCTTGATTGGTTTTTATGGTACATTCCTATGTCATTAAATGTATGAAAGTGATTGGATGATGTTATTTAAGGTTTAAGGATTGTAATTGATGATTTCAGAGATTGAATCACTCTTTTGCAACCATTTTCTACTTGGTTTCCTTGTTGGCATTTTCGCAAACACTTGGTGTGCATTAGAGTTTTTGTTCAGTTAGAGGTTGAAAGACCTTATGATTGTTATTCTAGTGTTCTATGATTGATATGAAAGTATCTTGCATCAGTGCCTTGTGTTAGGAGATGTTAATTACGAGATTAGGTGTTTGAGCATTTCATTGAACTTGATTAAGACACTCTATTCCATTGTTTCTATTGCGAGAGCATAGTTCATGTGGTTTAGGAGTAGCTAATCAATCTTGCGAGAGATTATTGGTTCTACCTAAGTGTTATGCATGGCCAATTGATTACACATTGATGCTTGTCACTCAACTTGGCTTTCATTTCTCTTGAGCATGAAGACATTCCCCCATTAAGTTGACCTCCTCTTCTCTTGTTTGAACTTCAATTTTCCTTGTTTAGTTATTGTCTTACTTGTTTAGTTTTGTTTATTCTTTTTAATCATTTGATCAAACCAAACTCTTTCCAAATGTTTAGACCGTCTACAAGGAGTGTGAGTATTAGTCTTTGAGAGAGCCCTCGAGGAATACGACCTTGAGTGTTAGTAATCGTACCTTCTTGGTTGGTTATTGACACGTCAAGAAGCAAGACAAGAAAATGCACCTTCAAACGAGATTTCAATACAAGAGCAAGAGGATGAAAAGAGGAAGAGTGTCAAATGGTGATTGCGGATGAAGCAAATACATTTGATGGTTGTAGAAACATAGAAATTTCAGATCTGGATAATCCGCCAGCTAAAGACAATGAAGAAACGATGATAGTTCATCAGCACGGTGCTGATGGGGAAGAACCGAAAACCAGTGAGGTCGAAAATAATGGTGCTGAAGAAGCGACGATAATGACGGAGGATCCTGATTCCCCAATGCAAGAACAAGAAGTAAATATAGAAGAAGAAGAAGCACGACTACTAAAGCAAGAAGCAGAGAAGCCAGGTGAGGCGGTGGAGGATGAAGAGAAGGAACGGGGTTAGTTGAGTAAGCCAAATTTAGGTTTAGTCGACTCCGTGACCTCCATCATCGCAGTCGCAACGTCTTCATTCCCCAATGAAGGCGACGAGTCAGGGAGAGGGGAGGAACCAGCATTGAGAAGGAATTAGAGCGAGTCTAGGTCATCGAAGTCGATACCGATGTCGAAATTGAAGGAAGTCAAATTGGAGACGAATAATCAGATGGGAAGAAGAGCACTGGATCGACGGCTGGATCACCAGCCATTGTTCGAAAAGATTGATGCTTATACACATTAGGGAGAGAGTGAGATTGTGAGATCAATAAATACATATCAATGTGACATCCCAGGCAAATCCCACATCGACAAAGCACGGGGGAGATCCATGGGCTATGTGGAATAGTTCAACCATAACTGACATGACGCGTTTTGTGGTGTAGTAGTAGGGGATTGACCTTGAGAGCAGAAGGTCATGGGTTCGAATCCCACCAACACCCAAAAACAAATCCGTGAGGGCTGGGCCCAAAGCGGACAATATCTTGTCAGAAAAAGGTTGGGATGTTACAAGTGGTATCAGAGCCTCTCCCCGTCCCTCTTGAACGATGGTGTGGCAAACCTCAAAGAGGACGTTGAGTCCCTGAGGGGGTGTATGTGACATCCCAGGCAAATCCCACATCGACAAAGCACGGGGGAGATCCATGGGCTATGTGGAATAGTTCAACCTTAACTGACATGACGCGTTTTGTGGTGTAGTGGTAGGGGATTGACCTTGAGAGAAGGAGGTCATGGGTTCGAATCCACCAACACCCAAAAACAAATCCGTGAGGGCTGGGCCCAAAGCGGACAATATCTTGTCAGAAAAATGTTGGGATGTTACATCAACATTATTAGCAAGTTGATACTTTGGGTCTCAACGAGTCCTACCTCTGGTCAAGATCTGACGGAAGATTTGGGGGAGGGGATTTATAAGAATGGGGAAGGAGAGAAGGAAAAAATAAAAATTAAAACAGATCATTTAATATGACGTGGAAACACGCCACGTAAGAATTCAGACCAGTCAACTAACTCTATGACGCCACCCCATATGATTTTGTGCGAAAACTGACGGCATGACAATTTCGAAAATGGTGTTAGTAGCTCGTGTCATTCTTCAAATTCAACAAATGATGTGTAGAGTCATAAAAAGGTCATGTTGTATAATGTAATTAGGCCTATTATTATATGATATTTTTCTGTTTGATGTGTTGTGAAAAATTCAACTAATTACAAAATTATTTGTACAGATACAGTTTTGATAATATTGCTCTCGTCAATACTTAGAAAGTATTCAAACTTGATGGGTCCGAGCCATGCAGCTAGGTCCCCGCATGGCGTACGCGCCAAAGTACGCCCAGACAATGGCGAAACCCTAGAGACACCTAAGGTTTCCCTCGAAGACTACCTGGGCCGCACGAGACAGGGGGCCACTGGGAGTCCCACATAAACCCTAGCCGTCTACGGTTTCCCCTGCGAACTCGGAAAGCCTCCCAATCAGCGAATGATACTTTACCACATTGGACACGGACTCCAGAGCACTATATATGGAGGCTGCCCTCAACACTAACGACACAACAATCATTCTAAGGATAAGCCTTAAACTGTTCACTACAAGAAATTGTGTCCGCTGTAGGGGTTATGGGAAGATAGTTGTAGGGGTTGTAAAAACTGCTACAATGGATTTCGGAAACGGGCCGTTTGTAGGGGTTATAACAGCTGCTACAACTGGTCGTTTGATGCGGACGATTTAGTAGTGGTTACCAATAACCGCTACTATGTAGGTTGTAGGGGTTATAACCCCTACCGGTGTCTTCCCATAACCCCTACAACCTACACAGTTTATTATAGTGGTTGACTCTGGTTCGTATGCTTGAGGCTATCCCCTCCACAAAATCCTAAGGGGTACCCCTCGGTACTTCTTTGTCTCATACGACCTTCCCCCACACTTACCCATGTAACTGTTCGTCCTCTTACTACGATCACTGGTACATCTTACAAGGTATGACCCTAGCACCTTCCGACGACGAGGGACGAGACGAGCAATACATTCATATATTCATCAACTCTTCAGGTTGAGTTTCATTGTATGCCCTAATCCACATGGGTGGAACAAAACTCTTGGGAGGGATTACATCAATATTCAATAGTCAATCAGATAATAATAGTGATTTACATGGTGTTTTTATAAAGATAATTGGCGTACTATACTTAAAATTTTAATATCACATCCTTATCTACCCAGCTCAACAAATGTACATAATATTAGTGCTTTAGCCTTTACAGATGACTTTTAACAGATATTATTAAAATGATAGATGATCTGGATAGGTAAGGGTGTAATATCACGTCTCAGAGGTGTCCAACCATTTTTCGAGGCCCTGTTCTAAAAAATAAATATGACCACAAAAATATAGTCAATGCTTTGAAGGAAAATTTATTAGCCAAATAATTAAATTTTTTTAAAAAATCATAATATCGCTACATATACAGTAAGATCCTTCTAGCAAATTTTATATAAAATTATCTATGAGTTCTTTAATCTTTGTATCCCAAAATATTATTCTCATTCGCAATTATTGTTAATCTATTTAGTCTTTCTTGTGTCACTGTAACGCGAATAGAATTTCAACAACTTCAACTTTTAAAAACTTCTATAAAGTATAAACACCAGAAATAATAAGTAGCAAAAAAATCATATACTAGAGTTGCATTAAGAAAATAATCAACAAGTTCCAGAAATTTTAAAATTTCAAGAGGTGTATCTAGATGTCCTAGTGATTAATTTCAAGAGCAATTTGATTAGCATTATAAAAATTGAGGCCCCAGATAAATAGCCTTTTAATTAACTCAATTATAGATATTGGTAATTCGAATAATACTGAAACCAATAAATTATAATAATAGTAGCCATTGGCTTGGACCAAATATATGAGGCCCCAAAATTTAGAGGCACTGTGCCGTAGGTAATGGACCCCTCTGATAATACTAACATATATATAACGTGTGTGTGGGTAACAAGACTTCATGCCCAACTTATTAGAACAAGTACTCGTTTGTTGTGTGTAATATTTTTTGCGAAACACAACTCATTTATTGTGTGTATTAGACTAAGTCGTGTGTGTGGGTAACAAGACTTCATGCCCAACTTATTAGAATAAGTACTCGTTTTTTGTGTGTAATATTTTTTGCGACACACAACTCATTTATTGTGTGTATTACACTAAGTCATTTGTTGTCAATGGGTTAGTAAGTTTCAAACCTATTTTTAATCATTAGATTATCCTTTGACCATTTGACTAATTTAATGGTCTACATTGTTAGGCACAATTAGGGCATTCCACATAAATTTTATTTTATTTTAAATAAGACTGGCCGACCACCTCCCCCATCGATAAACCCACCTCCCACCATATCGTCGGCCTCCACGTCGTCGACCTTGACCGGATTTTCCACATCTGGACAAGAAGAACGACAGATTCCTCCCCCGCCAACAAGTTTAGCTGGCTCCTCAACGGAATAGAAGCCAACTCCTCCCTCCAGTTCACCATCGTTGTTGTTGGAGTTGTCGTTGGGAAGTCAAGGCTCGAGTTTGACGAGTTCATGGAGTTGTATGGCTAGAAAATTGGAGCAGAAGTCGGAGGCGGCAAGAAGGAACTGGAATAAGCTTTCGAAGTGTTTGGTTGTCGGATTTGGGGTGAAATTAGGGATTTGATGTAGATTCGATCGGCGCTGCATCATCGAAAGAAGAGGCGGAGGAGATGGGTAAAGGTGGTGGACCTAGTCGTGATGATTTTGAGGTGGATATAGATGGTGAGAGAGAGAGACATCCTCCGACCTTGATAGCTAGAGCTCTGTGGCTTTCC
This sequence comes from Linum lewisii, assembly GCA_034768395.1. NCBI lineage: Eukaryota > Viridiplantae > Streptophyta > Magnoliopsida > Malpighiales > Linaceae > Linum > Linum lewisii. The sequence continues at coordinate 49,471,845 of CM068300.1, read as the reverse complement.
TTCTACGGTCGATGATTTGTTTTTTCAGATGAATTTTGGGATTTGTCGGTAGATTGGTAATTGAGAATGAAATGAAGATTTAACAATTTAGTCACTAAATTTCAAGTTGTTGATCGTTTGGTATTTTGGGTCATGTTGTAAATATTTGAATGTTTAGAAATAATTAGGAATAGTCATGTATCTATATAATTTGTTCGTCTAGTAATATGATAACCGGTTATCAGCTAAATATACCATATCGTTGTCTTCACTTGTTCAATGTATAGTACGACCATTCAATACGGTTATGGAAACAATGGTCTCTAGTAACTATCAGTTTACATGATATTTGATAACCTGTTAACATAATCAGATAACAAGGTATCCAATGTTAATTAACTTGTTAACTTATTCGTAACAATTATTTTGCTAATAATTAGTTAACTTGTTATTTTCCTCGTAACTAGTTAACAAATTATTCTGTTGATAACTAGTTTACTAAATTGTTAAATAGTCATCATGGTGAGATAACTAGTTAACAAGTTATTTTGTTGATAGTTAACTGGTCATCATGGTTAAATAACTAGTTAATAAATTATTTTGCTGATAACTAGTTAATAAGTTATTTTTATGATTATCATCACTAGTTAACTAGGATTTTGTTAATAAGTTATCTAGTTCACTAGTTATTTTGTTATTTACTAGTTAACTTATCCAATTAACTAGTCAACATCATGACCAAGTTACTAATTACTATTTTTATGATTATTAGTTTAGTAAACTAGTTATTTTATTATTAACTAGTTAACTATTTCGAGTTATCTAGTTAACATCATGATTGGGTAACTAGTTAACGAGATTATTAGTTAACCAGTTAATGAGATTATTTGATAACTAGATAACATTATGATTAGATAACTAGTTAACAGGTGAATTAGCTGATAACTAGTTAACATCAAGATTTAGATAACTAGTTTACAAGATTTTTAGTTGGTAACTAGTTATCAAACTTAGTTAATTAGTTAACCTATCGAATTATAACTAGTTAACATCGTGATCAGTGTTGTTAATTAGTTAACTAGTTAACAGTTTTTTGTTGAAAACTAGTTATAAAAATTAGTTTACTCATTAACCTATCGAGTTAACGAGTTAACATCATCTTTAAATAACGAGTTAACATCATCTTCAGTAAACGTGTTGTTAATTAGTTAACTTATATAGTTAACTCGTTAACATCATGATCATATAACTGTTTAACAAGTTTTTAGCAGATAACTAGTTAACACGTTATTCAACTGCAATATTATATATTTTGAAAGATTATTCTAATAATGTCAACAACATAAAAATAGTGACTGAAATTGTAATTATTGATACTAAAAAATCAAACTTTCTATAACTTAAAATATAGTACCTAAAATTGTAATTATTAATATTTACTAAATATAATTCCATCATTCATCTTCAACGATGAGCTCGCCGTCGCCGCCGTCACTCGTACATTTTATTCACCGCGATCCCTCTTTCTACCACTAGACATCGCTGCTGCTCCGCCGCTTCACCTGCTCTACCTCCCACAACAGCTCCTCAAAATTAGGCGTTTTGTTGGTTCCTTCTCCAACAGTCGTCCAATCAATTCGGTTAAATCACTCATCCAATTTCCGACGAACTTGGGCATTTTCGTCGGCACATTCAAAACCCTGATGGTAATTCTTCCTCGATGGCAGTAACGCCATCGGAGCGGACATGTTGGAAGAAATTTGGACAACTATCAGCGACGGAGCGTTTGGAGACAGGGAGGGAGGACTAGATCTCGTTGGAGAGGTGATGAGCCAACCAGTGCCCTAGACACGAACGGAGCTACCCCTGACCCGGAAACAGGTCAAAACCTTCAAGAACCGGATCAATTTGTACATGGAGTTATGGAGCAAAGGTGGCTATGAAGAGGACGATCAGAGGTTTATCCGGAGTGGCTACACTTTATTGGAGAGGAAGGCACCAGCCCCGGAGCCCCAGCAACAAGTCCTGATGCTGATACCGATCCGGTCCCCAGCACTAATGTCGGGTCGAGACAGTACCGGCCCAAGGCCGATGTCAGTGCCGAGCCGAGCGCTGATACCGGAGCCCCACTAGAAGTCGAAGATACTTAAAGTGTTGGAGCTTAAAGACAACATTAGGTTGATGCTGACACCCAGCCAGACCCCAATGATCGAGCACAGGGCTTAGCCAGCCAAAGGCCCAGAGCCGAGACACGCCCAGGGACAGGGCCGAAGTTGGAGCCCGTACGAGGCGCGATCAGGGTCGACCCAAATTCTCAGCCATGCTTTTCAGGAATCTTTCAGCTCTAAGGATTCCCTAATGTTCAAGGACAAACCTCCATCAATCCCCGTCCAAGTTAGAGAAGGATTCAAGGAGGTCGCCCAAGACACGGCCCTAGCGGCGCCCAACACCGTGCCCCAAAACCCGGCCATGATCAGGATTCCTTTCCTGATTAGCAAAACCAAAGCCACAGAGCACCACCCGTGTTTCCAAGTCCTTTTAGGAGTAGGACACACGGAGGAGACGAAGTCCTTGTTAAGAAAGGATTTTTCACATCCCCCATCCATCTTAGACATGGATTAAGGTTCCCCGTCGGCCTAAGTTTTCGCCAGTTTTGTAGGATTTCCTATTTTAAGACTATTTAGTGTTTTAGTTTTATTTTACTTCCTCCTTAGACTATTTAGGAATTATTTTTACTATTTTAGGAGTTGGAATCATAGGAGAAATTGGAGAGCCTGTTCTTGATCCTCGCCTACAAATAAAGGCCTACGGCCTCATTGTAAGGACACCTTTGATCAAACTAATACACAAAAAATTTCAGAACTTTTGTTCTTACTCCTTCAAGTCTTTGCTCGTTGTTGCATTGCTTAAGGTTCGGTTTATCATCTTGGGTAACTCCCCTTGGTGTGGCACCTTCGACTTGATACTTAGGGTTCATAGCTCTTTATAGCTAGCGGGTCCAAGTCCTATCCACCCCGGTTTCTAAGGTTAGACTCGTCATCTTTATTCATTATCTTATAGGGTCGTCACCCACGGTTGCGGATCAGTTCATATCAAGAGACTCCGGTGACTATGTAGTTGGAGGCGATGGCGTCGGAATAGGAAAATAGACATGAAATCAACCGAAGACGATGAGTCCATGATTGATAGATAGATAAATCACCTCCGATTTTAATTCCAGTCGGAGAGAAGAAACTATGCTCTGCTAAGGAGGAAGAGAGAAGTAGGCGTTTGATAAGGTTGAAGATTAGGTTACGACGGCGGGGATCAGATCGTAAGGGAAATTAGTTTTTTTTTTAATATTTTATGAATGGACAATTTTTCCCTTTATTATTTGTTGGAAACAGGTCCAACCTTGAAAGGTTGGACGCTGATCCAAAGTCGGGCTAGATTTATCAATTTATATTATTTTTGTCAATTTTCAAATTTTTGTGCTAAATTTGTTAATGGGTTAAATTTGTCACTTTTAAAAAATTTTGGATGAAATGGTCAATTCTAAAATTCCTGGTTCTTAAAGATAATAGGAGGCAAGGTTATCGCCGATATATGCTTGGTGCGCAAATTAACGCACACTAAGTTTTACTCGCTAGATCGCTCTAGCGAGATCGTTACTTCCCAAGGGTCTCCCTTTTTCTATTACTCAGAAAAGTATGTCGAAGCTAATCGAGGTTTCGTTTTGGGTTTGAATTGGTTTAAGATCTAAGTAAACTAATTAAGCAATTTAAACAAGTAAACAGGCAAAGCAGATTGGGGTTTCAAAGATAGACTAAGGCGGTTGTTCAGACTCGAATCCACGCTAGTTCGGTTTAGATGGATGAAACTATGCAATCGACGAAATTTAACAACCTTTTGTAATCTAGACGACTCGGCAAATCCTTTTGTAATCTCTACTCCATGGTCAGGCCGTAGAGATTCAATTCTATCAAACCTACAAGCTCCTATGGTCAAGCTAACTTGCAAGAAATCAAGAACGATCAAGAACAGTGAAAAGCCACAAAAATCATGCAAAGAGATTAGGTTCTGACAATCCTATGGTCAAGCTATTGGAGAACCTAACGACCTCCTAAACTCTAGAATGAAATGCGTTCATGGTCAGACCCGCAATTCAAAGATAAACCCAGAAACTAACAATTGATCAAGTTGCCAGAATCAAAAAGCTTAAATTAGGCTTTAGGAGAAATCGCATCTAAGTCTGAAAGATCATCGATTAACATAAACGGGTTAGAAACCCGAAATCATCCATACAAAATCCTATCTAACGCTTCATCTAATCTAAACAACCCTAGAGGTTTAGCCAGACATCGTTACAGAAGAAATCTCAGAAACAAAGAAGAAGAAAACCGGAGAAGAAGACATCTTACTCCGAGAAAACCTAATCTTGTTGAATCCTTGAAGCTCCTGAGTCAATCCTCGCTAATCCTCGCTCAATCGCGTCTTCAAAGCTCCGTCTTCACCTCCGAGAGTGTCTGGTTTGTCAGAGAAAAGTGGAGAATTCCAGAAAAATGATGTGTATCTTCTCTCTCCTCAAAATTGGGTAAAAACCCAATTTCCGTCGAAGTGCTGAAAAAATGGCCAAAAGTGCGCCGACGCACATTGACCCCTAAAAGGCGCACTTTTTGAATATTCTGCCGAAAGTTTGCCAAAATAATTGTAAAGTGCGCTTGGCACTTTGAAAAGTGCGCTGGCGCACTTTTGTCCTCAAAACGCGCACTTTTTGATGCTGCTTCTTGCTCCGAACTTCTTTCGGCAATTCCAACCTCATTTGTGCTTCGAATTGATCCCCGTTTGAACCGCCAAGCTCATAGAAAAGTCTTCTACGATGTGAAATCCTGAAATCTCATCAAAATAACTTGAAAACATGTCAAACGACCCAAAAGAGGGCCAACGGGGAATCAAACATATTTTACAATAAAATCATTCAAGTTCATCACAATTCAGAGTCAAACAAGAGGAATGTCGTTCAAATGTGGCGAGATAAACACGGTGAATCTAACGTCATCAAATCACCCCACACTTAAATGTTTGTTTGTCCTCAAACAAATAGAATTTTTGAATCTCGCCCTAATTCACAAATGACAAGATCAACTACACCGAAGTTCAATCTCTAACAATTTTACCTAAATTGTATCATTCAGAAAACGCAACCCACGCATGAAAGAAAATCCACCAAACAAATCCAAGTCTCACTATCATCTGCACACATCAAGTGACAAGCACCAATCAAGCACGAATCCGACCTAACCGACCAGACTTCCTCGCAGAGAGAATATAGTAATAGGGAACTCTCACACTCTGTGTTTAGGGACGTGTTTAAGCTCTCAATCTCTTTCATTGACCGAATTATGTCATAAATTTGCATTTCAACCACCATATCAACCACTGTGACAACACGAGTAACTAGTCAAAAGGTCTTCCCTGCTAGGGACTGTAATGATTCTATACTACAAGGGCTTATGATGAATGGATGATGGGATGAATGATGATGTAAGGTAAAGTGCAGTGCAGCAATCGACTAGCTTCCCTCGAATCAAAATCTAAGGATGCCTGCTGTCTAACCAGATACGGGTGGAATAATGTACGCTCGTCCTACGATACCCTCAAGCAACTTAGCACTTTATTTATTTATTTGTACTTTTTTCTAGTTTTTTTGTTTTTTTCCCCGTTCTTCCATATGTAGGGAGAAGAACGTTTAAGTCTGAAAACTACTAACAATTGACACTTCATTCATACCATTTCTCTTTTTTTTTTCAAAAGTGCTAAATTTTTAAGTTGCTAGAGGGGTTTAAACGCCTGGACATACTAGCTAAGACCACTGGTTTACTGGCTAGAGGCAAGTCACCTCAGACTGACTTCCGGTTAGCTAATCTCATGCCACTACCACAAGGGATCAACGGGGCGAACAAAAACATGGGAATAAGCTGTAACGTAGTATCGAACCGAAAGAACAGGCCAAGCTCAAAGGTTTACACCTAGGGAATTAATAGTGGGACGACTTCTGGCTTAGGTAACTATTCTAGATGCCCCTATCATTCTAGTACTCATGTGATCGTGTGGTTTCAAATAGGTCTCGTGCAAATTCTAACGCATTCAAGTACAATAAAGCCACTCAAAAAGAGACAAGTTGCAAGTTTACTCGCAACGGATCAAAAGCTCACCAAAAGCTGCTAGTCGGGTTCGAATCATTTTCGTGCAATTCAAAGTGAAGCTACAAGAGTGATTCTAAAATCTGTTCTGATTGGATTCATTTAATTTCAATTCAAACATGCTGGTTACAGGTTCTAGATAAGACAGTCTAAGCATCATTGAGAAAGATTTTAAATCAGTTAAGCATAGCAAGTCAAGAACAGAACAAGATTCAATCATTGAAGACAACCTACTGACATCACAACAAAGAAACCCTCAAAAATAAACACCCCACCCCACACTTAAACTTGGACATTGTCCTTAATGTTCCACACCAAACAATTAGCATGAAAAAAACAAAAGTGTTTAGGGGTACCAGGAAATAGATCATAAGGTTTCCATAGAAGGCATCAGTAATTCGTCGGCATGAACGTCCTGATCAAAACTGGATGCACAAAAGGTTTGGCCATATACCCTGAGTCAAGTTGAAAAGAGAAAACATCACACGATCAGAGCATTCAGATGATAATAGTACATATGACTCGACTCAAGGTTCACAAAGACTCAAAAGAACAAACCGACTCAAAAACAAACCGACTCAAAATCCACTTCAAAAATAAAAAGTACAAGTCTAGAAAAAGGAAATAAAAATCCTGAGGTCAATCACTGATCCTGGTCGCGATCCCGGCGAGCCCGCTGTCGGCGAGGAGCTGGAGCTGGAGCTGGCAGCTGCCGATCGAGGATCTGCTGAAGCAGCGCCATCTGCTGTGCATGCTGAGTGTCCATCCTCTGGATCTCCTGCTCGTGCCAAGCCTGCTGCTGCTGCTGAAAATCAAGGACTCCCTCCTACCATGGAAGAGTACCCTGGCTAAAGCTGGTACGCCACGCAGTCATCTCAGTCCATCTGGCCTCCTACTGCTGCTGCCAAGGGTGTCCACCCTCTCCAAAAACTGCCTCCCAATCCTGAACTTGCTCAAGTGGTGTCCGAAACTCTGCCTGATCAGGCCCTGCTGCATAAACTGGGGGTGGCTCTGGAGCGTCGCCCTCTAGAACTGGAATCTCAGGTTGCGGAGGCGGGACTGGTCGGGGAACCCACCCTTGAGCCATCAAGCACTGAGGTCCTAGCTCCCTCGGGGGTGTCAACCCTACAAACACCTCAGGCGACCACCTATCTCTAATGCCCGTGGTCGCAATGATGCGAGCGACGTACCATCCTCCCGGAAGAGTGCGAGGTAGAACGGCACCAGTGACTCGCTTGTAGAAGAACTGTGCGACCTGATATCCCACATGGAGCCTCTTTTCGCCAAGCATGCAGCGGACCAAATGCATCTCATCTCCATAGAAATGATGACCATCGGTGCTTCGATGGCAGATGGATCGGATGAAGATCACGTGAAGAAACCGCCATACCGGGCATCTGATGTCGCGATACTTAGACTTGTTGGTGACAAATGACCCACCCCTACCCGTGAGTTCTCGCCATGTTCTGGTGTTGTTTTCAGTTTTGTCGACTCCCGATTCCTTAATCTTGAAAACTCTGAGATCCGCGGACTGGTCAATCCCCAACAACCTTCCAAATGAGTCGTAGGACTCATGGAAAAGAGTTCCTCCCAAGCGAAACTGAATGTGCCTCGTATACGTGTTCTTCACCCTCGGGTTTAAATCGAATGTACTCCAGAGCTCTTGGAGGGGAAGAAGTGGTGCAGGGTCTGCCACCTGAACCAGTTTCAGCAAGTCGGCGCGTGTCAGCCGATGCACTAGCAGCTCATGGAACTCCGGACATTGCTCTCTAATGCCCTCAAAATCAACCCTCACCCCCGGTGTGGGTTTAAGGTGGTGAATCTGCCAGTAAGCTATCCACTGGGTGTTATCTGGAAGGCCGTCAATGAACCGATGCAGACCAGGTACGCTTCCTCTGGGTGGCGGCGGATCGTTAGGACCCAGAAGAGGCACCGGACTGAATGGTCGGCGAGGTTCCTCCTCGTCAGCCGAGATGTTCCCCGCATTTCGCGTGGCAGATTGCCCCTGTCCTGATGAACCTAGCCATAATCTGCAACTCAAACAAACTAAAGTGAGACATGAGCTAGACTTAACAAAAAGCTGGGTATGATGACGGTAATAATCAATGTTCAGGACAGAGCAAACATGCTGGGATGTGCAAACCACCATCCAAAATAGCACGCAATGCAACCAAGTGATCGGGATCGAATCATGCTTAGTACGGTTCAACAAGTAGCCATGACATCAAGTTGAGCATTTAACCAAAGGAACAAAGACACAATGCTACTGAATCAAATAGACAATCACAAAGAAATCAATCATCATGTCTAAGTCAACCAACTAGTCAAACATGGAGCATCGAACACTTTGAACCGGCACTAAGGTAAAATTCTCAATATAGCTGAAGCAAGCTACAATCAGTCCAAATCAATCTCTCCAATATGCCAAAACACACCCTAGGATCATTCCAAAACACCCTACATCATCAGAATTCATCCAACCCCAAAAATCCCCAAATTGCAAAAACTCGGTATGGGAAAGTACCCTACATCATGCAATTCATCAAGCAAACGAAGTCCAAACAAGCCACGATTCAAAATATAGCTATCTTAGATAGTCAATTGCAAGAATCCAAGGTCAATTTAACCAAACCCCAAATTTCGAAAATTAGGGTTCATAGCTTCTAAAACCACCAATCCAAAAATTTCAATGAAACTGAACAAAAATTGGTGCAATAGATTCGTAGTGAAGTGTAGAGCAACGTACCTCAAAGGAATGATAGCAAAATCCTCACGAAAATTGACCAACGAACCGAAAAGCACCAAAACTAGGTTTTACTCGACCCAAGCTTGAAACTCGACCAAAATCAGCGAAAATTGGTTGGGCAAGGGCGGAATCAAGTAGGGAACGAGAAGAGACGAAGATTTTGCTATGAGTTCATGAAAATCGGGTGAAAGTCGGTGGGTTTGGGTCGATTTTTGAAGAACAAAGATGGAGGATGTTTTGTTCTTGCTGAAATTCGAAGAGAGAGAAGGAGAACATGGGCTTTGATCCTAAAATGCTAAGGGAAAGAGGGGAAAAGGTGTTTCTGAAGAGGGAAAAGTGGCCTGGCCTTTAAAATGTGCGCCGGCGCACAAAACCCCCAAAAAGGCGCACTTCTGGAGTTTTTGGATGAAACTTTTGAAAATTAAAGCACTTCAAAAAGTGCGTTGGCGCACATTTGCTTCTGAAACCCACACTTTTTGAATATTCCACCGAGAGTTTTGAAAATTAATTGCAAAGTGCGCCTGGCACTTCGAAAAGTGCGCTGGCGCACATTTGCCTCAAAAATCCGCACTTTTTGACCTGCTACTCGGAAAAATCAATTAAATCATGAAAACTCGCCCAAAATCCGAGGTTTTAAAATGACCAAATCACGAAATTTGACTCTCAGGGACTGACACACACACAAAACTGACACCACGACTCTACCACGGACTCGACTTAATAAATTTAAAGACTCCAGACTCGGGTTGCCTCCCGAGAAGCACTCTCGTTTTACGTCTTTGAGCTAGACGATACCTGGTTCACGGTGCCTCGAGACTAAACTCCTCTGCAACACCAACGAATGCTCCAGCTATATATGGCTTCAGACGATGGCCATTCACCTTAAAGGGTTCTTCTTCGGCCTTGAAAATCTCCACAGCGCCATGAGAAAGGGCTTTAGAAACCGTGAATGGACCCATCCAACGGATTTCAGCTTGCTCGGGAAAAGATGTAGCCGTGAATTATAGAGGAGCACTTGATCCCCTTCTTTGAACTCCTTGTTCCCTTGCAAACGTGAATCGTGGAGCCTCTTAGTTCGCTCCTTGTATATCTTCGAGCTATCATAAGCTCGATCTCTCCATTCCTCAAGCTTAACAGCTGCAATTTCCTCTCTTCACCTGCAAGACTAGCATCCAGGTTCAGTAGCTTAAGGGCCCAGTAGGCTCTATGCTCGAGCTCTACTGGCAGATGAAACGCTTTCCCATATACCAAAAAATATGGGGAGGTACCTATAGGCATTTTAAACGCCGTCCTATATGCCCAAAGCGCATCATCAAGCTTGGTGGACCAATCCTTAGAGGATTGATCGACGGTTTTCTCAAGAATTCGTTTCAATTCCCGGTTTGACACCTCGACTTGACCACTCGTTTGAGGGTGGTAAGCCGTGGACAAATGATGGGTAACACCAAACTTCTGGCACACCTTATCAAATTGACCTTGAAAATGAGTTCCACGGTCACTAATGATGGTTCGAGGTGCACCAAAACGAGAGAAAAGTTTCTTAAGGAACTTTCCAACAACTCGGGCATCGTTAGTGGGGAGAGCTTGAGCTTCTACCCACTTCGATACATAATCCACAGCCACGAGTATGTACTTGTTACCAAAATAAGGAGTGAAAGGACCCATAAAATCGATCCCCCACACATCAAAGATTTCAACAACCACAGAAATTTGTTGAGGCATTTCATCTCGTTTAGAAATCTTACCTGCTCGTTGGCACGCATCGCATGCCTTGATGAAATCCTGGCAATCCTTGAAGATAGTAGGCCAGAAAAATCCAGAAGCCAAGATCTTCCGAGCAGTTCGGTTTGCTACATGGTGGCCACCGACAGGTCCAGAATGGCAATGCTCCATTATATCTCCAGCCTCCGCTAGAGTTACGCACCTCCGGATGATGTCGTCAGAGCCAATCGGGAACAAATAAGGATCATCCCAGAAGTACTTCTTAACCTCTGTAAAGAACTTCCTCCTTTTTTGACGGGAGAAGTCCGTCCTTACTTCACCCGTGGCCAGATAATTAGCAAGGTCTGCAAACCAAGGACCCTCTGCCTCTTTTATCATTATAGCAAATAGGTGTTCTTCCGGGAAAGTTTCCCGGATCGCTAGATTATCACCAGAACTCTGCTCATGCTCCTCCAATCGTGACAAATGATCCGCAACCACATTCTCCGACCCCTTCTTGTCTTGGATCTCAAAATCAAACTCTTGCAAGAGGAGAATCCAGCGGATTAACCTTGGCTTAGCATCCGCCTTGCTCATAAGATATCGGATAGCTGCGTGATCTGTGAAGACAGTAATTTTAGCAAAAAGAAGATAGGAGCGGAACTTATCAAAGGCAAAGACTACCGCTAACATCTCCTTCTCGGTAGTTATGTAATTCCGTTGAGCTTCATTCATTGTCTTGCTGGCATAGTAGATAGGCCTGAACCTCTTCTCAATCCGCTGCCCCAAGACCGCTCCAACGGCATAATTGCTCGCATCACACATAAGCTCGAAGGGCAGTTTCCAATTCGGAGCTACAACTACAGGTGCTGAAACAAGCTTATTCCTCAAAGTCTCGAAAGTTGTCATGCACTTCTCGTCAAAGAGGAAAGGAACCTCTTTCTCTAGTAATCGAGTCATATGCAAGGTGATTTTAGAAAAATCCTTGATAAACCGCCTATAAAACCCTGCATGACCCAGAAAGCTTCTTACTGCTTTGACGGAAGAGGGAGGTGGTAGCTTGGCAATGGTGTCGATCTTCGCCGGATCAACCTCAGTACCCTTCTTTGAAACTTTGTGCCCAAGCACAATGCCCTCCGTCACCATGAAATAACTCTTCTCCCAACTAAGAGCTAAATTTGTGGCTTCACATCTCTTAAGGACTCTCTCAAGGTTCTTCAAGCCATGTTCAAAAGAATGTCCATAAACTGAGAAATCGTCCATAAATACCTCCACAGCATCTCCACTGAGCTCATCGAAGATACCCATCATGCATCTCTGAAACGTAGCTGGCGCGTTACAGAGTCCGAAGGGAATTATGCGGTAGGCAAAAGTACCAAACGGGCATGTGAAAGTGGTCTTTTCTTGATCATTCGGCGCGATGGGAATCTGAAAATACCCGGACATCCCATCCAGGAAGCAGTAATACTCATGACCCGCCAAGCGCTCCAACATCTGATCAATGAAAGGAAGGGGAAAATGGTCTTTTCTTGTAGCATCATTTAATCGTCTGTAATCAATACAGACTCTCCATCCGTTAACTGTCCTCGTAGGGATGAGCTCCCCCGCTGCATTAGGTACCATGGTGATGCCTCCCTTCTTAGGCACACAATGAACCGGGCTCACCCAGTTACTATCAGAGATGGGATAAATAATCCCAGTATCCAGAAGCTTGATCACCTCCTTCTTCACAACCTCCATCATGTTTGGATTAAGACGTCATTGAGGTTGTCTAACAGGTCTCTGGTTCTCCTCGAGGAAGATGTGATGCATACAGTGGTAAGGATGAATTCCCTTTATATCTGTTACCCTCCAAGCAATAGCACGCACATGCCTCCTAAGCAACCGTATGAGCTCATCCTTCTGTGGTTGAGTGAGGGTCGAATTAATTATGACCGGAAGCTTAGAGTCCTCTCCCAGATATGCATACTCTAAGTTTGGAGGCAGATCCTTCAACTCAAGTTCCGGAGCTTCTTTATATGAAGTCAAAAGCCGACGCTCCGGTGGCGGTGTAAAAGCAGTTTGTGGAACCTGGTCAACATATTCCTCTTCTTCATACATGCTCATAGATGCTACATGTTCATCCCGAATTGCTCCTAAATCAACAAACTGACCAGAAACAATACACTTCTCTAGCGAGTCTTCACTCACTAGGTTAGTAAAAACAGAGGTAGAAAGCACAGTTACAGTTTCTTCAACAGCACACAAGTCATCGTAGTGGTGAGGAAATTGAATGTTATTATCTAGACGAAATGTAGCATGCTCTTTTCCTACCCTAAGAGTTATAGTACCTCCTAGCACATCTATGAGAGAACCGGCTGAATACAAGAATGGACGACCAAGAATCAACGGCATATCAGCATGAGCATCAATCACGACAAAATCAGTAGGAAACTTGAATGGACCAACTTCAAGAATAACATCTTCTAAAATACCCCTAGGCACAGCAGAAGATTTATCAGCTAATTTTACGTTCATGCGAGTTGGTTTAAAATCAAGCATTCCTATATCAGAAGCTAAACTATATGACATGACATTGATGCTAGCTCCTAGATCCGCTAAACCACGTCCAACACGGAAACTACCAATGCGACAAGGTAGAGTGAAAGAACCTGGATCGCGACGCTTAATAGGAAGCTTATTTAGCACAATGGTAGATACCTCCTTAGTAAGCTCCAAGTCTTCAAATAGCTCCGGGAAGTTTGCTTGTTCTTTCTCCGTGAGAGCTAAAAGTTCTTGCAACTTCAACTTGTTAGTGGCTAGCATCTTCATGTACTTGGCAAACTTCGGCATCGTCACAATCATCTCCTTCATCGACATGTCAACATGAACCCTGTTCAGCATCTTCAGGAATAGCTGGTATTGAGCATCGTAGAGATCCTTATTAAGCCTGGCAGGATAAGGTGCCTTAGGCTTGTGAGGGTTAGCAACCGGTATAGGAGATGAGGGAATAACCGATATCTCTTCCTTATCTGGCTGCTGAATTTGTTCCTCTTCCTCCACGTCTTCTTCTTCAATGAGATGAGGGGGAGGAATTAGAGTTGGCACCTACTTCATGGGAATATCTGTCAGCTTCCTCCCGCTCCTTGTTTCCACAGCTCCCACATGTTCATTCTGGTTAGGATTAGGGAGGGTGGTGGTAGGTAGAGATCCAAGCTTATTTGTGATTCCTGCCATCTGATTCGCAAGCTTCTGGAGAGAAGAGTCGTGGTGTGAGATGTCCTTCTTGTTTGATTGGGTTTCAGCAAAAATCTTTTCCAACATGATCTCGGAATAGGTCTTAGGCGCAGAAGAGCTCGAACCACCGTTGTTGTCCTGATTCTGGTTCTAGTTCTGGTTCTGATTGTTATTCCAGCCTCCTCTATTCTGCCATTGGGAATTCTGATTTTGATTCCCATTATACCTTTGGTAACCCCCTTGATTTCCTCCCTGAAACTGATTATGATTCTGGTTGTTGTTCCAGTTCCCTCTGCTCTGCCATTGGGAGTTTTGATTCTGGTAACCATTGGAATTTCTGAAATTGTTGTTCTGGTTCTGGTAATTCCCCTGGTTCTGTCCACCAATATAATCAACCTCCTCGTGTTGTTGGTCTGGGTTACCCTCAATCTTCCAATTACAACTCTCCGCTGTATGATCTGGACCACCACAGTTTGAATACGGGCCGGTAACTGCTGCTACAGTCGCCACCGTAGAATCAGAGGAAGGAGTGGTTCTAGAAAGCATCTTGAACCCTGGCGGTGGAGCTATAGGAACACCCGGTGAAGGAGCTATCTTAGCCCTTTCCAGCTCATGCTTTAATCTCTGCACTTCCATCTCCAATTTCGAGTTATCCAACTCTAACTGACTTTGAACAAGGTCTACTGGTGCAGGAACTGTGGGAACAGGGTATTGGGCATCAGCAGAAAATCTCCTTTGCCCCAGACTCCTGTCGTCCACCTTTAAGGGATTAGCTTGCATTAGAGACTTGATCCTCATGGCAAAGGCCTTGCAAGCAGCCAAAGCCGCGGCTGCGGTCATATCATCTAAGTCTGTATTCAGCTGTAAAGAGAAATCCTTCCTCTTCTCATAATCCAAGCCTCGGAGGAATATAGAGAACTTGTTATAGTCATCCCGTCCATGGTGAGGACAAGCTCGGAGAAGCCCCTGAAATCTTTGCCAAGCCTCATAAAAGTTCTCCTCCGGACCACTTTTGAAACCTGTTATATGTGCCTTGAGTGCATCGGTTCTGGAAGGGGAGAAGAACTCTTCTAGGAATGCTTTAGCCAGACCATCCCACGTGTGAAGTGATTCGCAGGATGATCATACAACCACAGTTCTGCTTGACCCTTCAGAGTGAAGGGAAAAAGCTGAAGCTTGACTGCAATATGATCCGCTTCTTTGTTGGAGACTGTATGAGCCAGCCTCAAGAAGTTCCTCACATGAGCATTCGGGTCCTCATTAACACCTCCAGAGAAAGTGTTCCCATTTTCTTGAATCATGTTGATCAAGTGAGATGGGATGTGCAGATTCCGAGTTCCCGTGTTGGGAATCTGAATGCACGAAGCTGTCCCATCTATGGTCGGTCGGTCGTAATCCCTCAATGTCCTTTCCGCCGCCATAACTTCTATCTCAGGTGGGATAGGAGGATCTGTGGAAGGATCAGTAGTAGCAATGATGGATGGTGAAGGCGAAGATGTAGATGAAGATGTGAAGAGGTTCTTCCTTGCTTTAGGTGTCTTGGCGGGAGGAGGATGTACAGGAGTAGTGCTGAACTGAGTGTAGAAAATTCTGCCCTTGTCAGCTATGCGCTTACTCTGTCTTCTTTCTTCTGTACCTGCAATCTTGCCTGAAACACCAAAAACAAGAAATACCAAGTAGTATAAAAATGTGGGAGATAAGAGATGATAAAAGCGTGAATGAAAAGCTTAAAACGCACAATGCCTTTCCGAGAAAAAGAAAAGGTCCCCGGCAACGGCGCCAAAAACTTGGTGCGCAAATTAACGCACACTAAGTTTTACTCGCTAGATCGCTCTAGCAAGATCGTTACTTCCCAAGGGTCTCCCTTTTTCTATTACTCAGAAAAGTATGTCGAAGCTAATCGAGGTTTCGTTTTGGGTTTGAATTGGTTTAAGATCTAAGTAAACTAATTAAGCAATGTAAACAAGTAAACAGGCAAAGCAGATTGGGGTTTCAAAGATAGACTAAGGCAGTTGTTCAGACTCGAATCCACGATAGTTCGGTTTAGATGGATGAAACTATGCAATCAACGAAATTTAACAGACTAGACGACTCGGCAAATCCTTTTGTAATCTCTACTCCATGGTCAGGCCGTAGAGATTCAATTCTATCAAACCTACAAGCTCCTATGGTCAAGCTAACTTGCAAGAAATCAAGAACGATCAAGAACAGTGAAATGCCACAAAAATCATGCAAAGAGATTAGGTTCTGACAATCCTATGGTCAAGCTATTGGAGAACCTACGACCTCCTAAACTCTAGAATGAAATGCGTTCATTGTCAGACCCGCAATTCAAAGATAAACCCAGAAACTAACAATTGATCAAGTTGCCAGAATCAAAAAGCTTAAATTAGGGTTTAGGAGAAATCGCATCTAAGTCTGAAAGATCATTGATTAACATAAACGGGTTAGAAACCCGAAATCATCCATACAAAATCCTATCTAATGCTTCATCTAATCTAAACAACCCTAGAGGTTTAGCCAGACATCGTTACAGAAGAAATCTCAGAAACAAAGAAGAAGAAAACCGGAGAAGAAGACATCTTACTCCGAGAAAACCTAATCTTGTTGAATCCTTGAAGCTCCTGAGTCAATCCTCGCTAATCCTCGCTCAATCGCGTCTCCAAAGCTCCGTCTTCACCTCCGAGAGTGTCTGGTTCGTCAGAGAAAAGTGGAGAATTCCAGAAAAATGATGTGTATCTTCTCTCTCCTCGAAATTGGGTTAAAAACCCAATTTCCGTCGAAGTGCTGAAAAATGGCCAAAAGTGCGCCTGGCGGGGTCAAAAAGTGCGCCGGCGCACATTGACCCCTAAAAGGCGCACTTTTTGAATATTCCGCCGAAAGTTTGCCAAAATAATTGTAAAGTGCGCTTGGCACTTTGAAAAGTGCACTGGCGCACTTTTGTCCTCAAAACGCGCACTTTTTGATGCTGCTTCTTGCTCCGAACTTCTTTCGGCAATTCCAACCTCATTTGTGCTCCGAATTGATCCTCGTTTGAACCGCCAAGCTCATAGAAAAGTCTTCTACGTTGTGAAATCCTGAAATCTCATCAAAATAACTTGAAAACATGTCAAACGACCCAAAAGAGGGCCAACGGGGAATCAAACATATTTTACAATAAAATCATTCAAGTTCATCACAATTCAGAGTCAAACAAGAGGAATGTCGTTCAAATGTGACGAGATAAACGCGGTGAATCTAAAGTCATCAATGCTTCTTCCTTTCCACGACTTCAAGCATCCGTCTCAATGCTGTCCCACAGTCAACAAATGGAGCACTGCCTATTCTGTGGCTAAAAAGACTTTTCAATTTCAAGGTATGGTTTAGTAGACATATCGGCTTCGGTAAATACTTAGGTGTTTAATTTTATGTCCTATCACCTATTTTCCTATAGGAGCTAACTACAACGAAAATAAAAACAAAAATGGTGCTAGATTTGTTAATATTTACAGATTTGATCAAGATTTGTCAATTTTTATAATTTTGGGCCAAGATTTATGAAGTTTTAAAATTAAAAATCTGTGCTAGATTTGTGAATTTTTAAAATTTGAGCTACAGTTGTCATGATTGGGCTACATTTTTTATTTTAAAATTCTACTCTCGATTTGTATATTTTTTAACCAAGGCTAGATTTGTATATTTTTAAATTCGGGCTAGATTTGTATATTTTTAAATTCGGTCTAGATTCATCATTGGGCTAGATATGTCAATTATTAAAGTTTCATGGTAGATTTTTCAATAGGATATATTTGTCATTTATAAAACTTTGGGCTACATTTGTTAATCGACTGGATTTGAAAATTTTTAAAAAAATGAGATTATTTTTTTATTTTTAAAGTTTTTGGTCAAGATTTGTTAATTTTCTAAATTTTGTGCCATATTTAAAAAAAATTGAGTTAGATTTGTCAATATTTAAAATGTTGGCTACATTGTCAAGTTTTTAAATCTGGACTAGATTTGACAATTTAAAAAAATTTCAGATTAGATTTGTATTATAATTTTAACTTTGATAGATTGTAAATTTATAAAAGTTTCGTCTAGGTTTGTCACTTTTTAAAAATTCCATGCCGTATTTATCAATTTTAAAATTCGAGCTAGATTTGTTTGTTTTTTAAATTTGGGCTACATTTTTCTTGTTTTAAAATCCGGGCTAGATTTTTCATTGGTCTAGATTAGTAAATTTTATTAGTTTCAGGTTAGAGTTGTTACTTTTAAAAATTTGGGCTAGATTTATCAATTTTTAAAATATGGGTTGAATTTATCAATTTTTAAAGTTATGGGCTATATTTGTCACTTTTTAAAATATTGTGATATATTTGTTGAGATTAATGTTTCGGACTGGATTATGTTTTAAAATCCCGGCTAGTTTGTCATGGGGCTGAGGATCCACGTCCAACCCCTTCCGGGTTGGAAGGTTCCAACTTCAATAGACGGAGGGGTAACTTGGGTATTTTGCAAAGTCCTCATTAATCCCACCATCCCCGTACTCAGCAAACCTTGCAAGTGATAGATTCTGCCAAAAATTCCACACTCCACCGGTGACGGTTTCATGTCGCTGACCTCCATCGGATCCAATAGTTGCTCAAGAACAAACGATAAATCTCTCCATCGACGAGCTTAGCTGGCTCCTCAATTGAATTGCAACCTCATTCTCCATCAGATCACCATTTATGACACTAGAATTAACGTGATTATCGACCCCGTTTAAGCGACATTTAATTGCGTGTAACACGGTTTTAGGGGTAGTTTAGGGTGTTTTCACTCTTTTGCACTATTTCCTACCGATTTGGTTACTTTGGCCCGTTTCGAGTCTATTTGATGTGTTTTCTAGTGTCTCCATGAGTACACAGGTCTTGCCGTCAAATAAAGATCCATTGGACGTGTTCGAGAAGCAATAGAGCCTTAAAGAATGACCCGGAATCGACCTAAAACTCAACTGATCGAAGAATAATCAAAGCACCTGCCCAGCACTAATATTCTCAGCGAGAATCTATGATTTATTCGCTAGGAATTCATTCAATAATTAATCAGAATTCTCGTCGAATGTTCAGAGGCAATTTGAGAAGAAGTTCTTGGCGAAAACTCCAATGTTCTCGCCGAGAACATGTGAAGGAATTAACTGAAATTCTCGTTGTCGGATCCAAATAATATTACACTGAAGTTCTCGGCGAGAATTTCCTAGTTCTCGCCGAGAAGTCTAACCTTTTCCGGCACTTAGTTGGAAAACCTTATAAAAGCAGCAGCGCTTCATTTAGAGACATCATTCCCCATATACTTTTAATAATTCAGACTTTAAAGCTGACGGAGAGAGTTCAGAGAGCATCCAAGAGTTCCCGGAGAGATCTTGACACTGTCTTTTCCACCTCGGAGTGCTCGGATCTAGGAGTGAAGATTGCCAAAGTTCGAAGCTTCGTCGGAGCCGTCAAAATTAGGTTTTACAGTTTTTATCTGTTCTCCTTTTGTATGATGAACTCCTCTGTTGCTTTTGATTATTTTGTTATCAACATGAGTAGCTAAACTCATTTAAACTTAGATTAGATGAAGCCTAAATGACCCAGGGCTTTAAAGCGGTCACAATCGGCGGTAACTAGATTCAGATTCAGACAGTTTCTCTTGCATGTTTGATTTGTTCTTCGTTTGCTGTGTCTCTTGTCTAGCTTGGTCACCTAGATTAGATTCGTGTTAAGATAAGGATAGTGGCGAACTTCCGCCTTACTTTAGAACATCAAATCAACCTATTAACCTATTCAATGGAGTGTGCCTTTCGTAGAAACCATTTAGGGTTAATTCGCTTTTAGAGTAACTCATTAAACTCAGTTACTTGCACCAGTTACTTCTCCGTTGCAGAAGTGAATGCACGGACGGTTAATTAATATTGGTAGTTAGATCTGATAGAGCGAACGTTCGCGGAACTTAGACCTAAGGGAAAGGAGTTATGGTGGTGTCTGAGAACTGAGTGAATTAGGATCGAAAGTCGTCGGTCTTGTGATCGCCAATGTCCTGGTAATCTTAGGGGGATTCGAGTCTAAGCTTTTTCTGTCAAATCATTAGTCAACCCCAATTAATCAATCTGTCTTTTAATTCCATTTCATTTTCCTTGCTTTCTAGTTTAGAAGTCGAGGAACTCACACCACGCACAACGTGTTTAAACCCGAGTAAATTGCCAACTTCTTTGAGTAAACGATTTGAAGAAACCTCGAGAGATTCGATCTACCTTTTAGCTTGGTAGTATTTGATACCTTGTTTTACACGTTATCAAATTGGCGTTGTTGCCGGGGACTCTTCTCTAATGTTTGAAAGAAGAGTTGGCATTTTATTCTTCTACCTTTCATCTTATCATTTGTTTTCCCCCATCTTTTTCATGATTTACCTGGGTAGTGCTCTTGAGTTTTGAAATGCAGGATCACAGGTTGGATGACCAATACCAATGGTGGTGCATCAATGAAGTACCATATGTTGAGGTCAACCAATGATGGTATACATCAGAACAACTAACTATGACAAGTTGGTAGAGGAACCTTCACCCTTGCCATCCTGGCAAGAGCCGGAAGCTACACACCACCACCAAGATCACAACGATATATATCTACAAGCTCATATGTATCAACAATAGATGCCGCATAACAGTTTCCTCTTGGAGAAGATCATTTCAATGCTTCAAGCTCCTGAAGCGGTGGACGTCGAGTTCGAGCAATCAAATCAACTTATGGAAAGAAGATGCTCAAGAGCTGTTGGAAGAAGAACATGATAATCTAGCCCAAGACAATTGTGAGCTAGAGGTATCTGATGAAGAACCACTAGCAGAGGTGGTTGACGAAGATGTAGAGCTTATCCATCGTGTAGTTGAAGCTAAAGAGGAGCATGTGGAGATTGAGGAGGTAGCCTCCTTTATGGTTAAGACAACCAAAATTGAAGAGGTCACGAATTTGGAGGCATATGTGCTTAACTCTGAGAGCAACCTAGATGACCCTTGGGTGGAGAAGACCACTACAACAAAAACAAGCTTTTGCGACCTTTTAATGTGTCGTTAAAAAGGTAAATAATGTCGCTAAAAGGTTTCACCGACGTTTTGTCCAAGTGTCGTAATAATGTTGCTTAAACCAGTGTCGCTTTATGTTTTTGTGATGCTTACAATAAATGTTGGTGAGTGTTTTTTGTGACATTTATATGTGTCACAAAGTGTATGTTACTTAAATGACATTTATATATTTCGTTGGACAACGTCTCCAACGGCCTTCCCTCCAACCACCATCTTCTTTCAACCACCGTTTGTTGTTGGAAGTCTCTTGTCACTGGCCACCAGGTAGTGCTCCACCGTCGAACCTTTAGCCATTATCTCTCGCTAACCACAAGCAACCAAGTAGTCCTCCCCCGTCAACCTTTAGTCATTGTCTCTCGCTAACCACCTCCTACCATGTGCCATCAAACCTTGGATTGTGCTCCTATTTCGCCCCTCCAACTATTTTCTCTAGTTGAGCACCTGGAAAAGAATGTTTACCATTTGTTGATGTTGGGATTTGAACCTTTGACCTGAATGTTATAAAATTGAGTCCTTACCATTATGCCACACATCATAACTGTTTTTTTTTATATATAGCACATATATTTATTTAATTCATTTAAGGGTGTTTGCACATGAGTGTGTAGAATGTGTATCTAAACGATTACAACAAGTGTGTATACATGTACCGTCTACAAAAGGCGAATACATGTAAACTCAAGTACAAAAGGACATTGATACCTTGCATTATACTCATGTATATGAAATGTATACATGAATACGAAAAGTATTTACATGAGTACAAAGAGATTTACACGTTAAATTTTATTTCATTTAAATTCGACCTTAGCAGATAAAAATAATAAAAACTTAGATGGGTGACTATAAAATGATTTTTCTAAACTATACTATGAATGTTGAAATGATTTGTGTTAGATAGAATGCAGCAAACTTAAATATATGTTTTTAAGTTAAAATATATAGTAACATAAAAAAATGTCATTGATTTATGTCGCTAAAAATTATAATTTTGTGACATTTACTCAAAATGTCGCAAGAGTTACAAAACTTAGCATTTTAGCGACATTTAATGAAATTGTCATTATAGATTAATCAATAAATGTCGCAAAAGCTTGTTTTTGTTATAGTGGACTGAGCTCATTGATTGCAACACACAATACTATCTCTTTCATCCTCCATTAGATAAATTCAAGAAGAAAAGGTCAGTCAAGCACAGCCATGATTTACTTGGACATCACCGGCTGCATCTTCATCCTTCTGGAGTACTATTTCGCACTCAACCGATGACCTTGAAGAAGTTGATTGACTTCAAGAGCTCTTGATTTGGGGTCAATAACCAAGTAATGTCGGCTCACGGACGTTAAACAAGAATGCTTCGTGGGAGGCAACCCACGGCTGGAGTCCATTTTGAATTATTGAGTCAGGTTTTTGTCGTTCGACTTTGTTTTGTGTGGATCCGGGACACTTGATGACACTCGATTTGACGTGATTTTCAGCCTCATTTAAGCAACATTTTCGTGCTTGAAACGCAGTTTTAGGGGTAGAATAGCGAATATTCACTCAACTGCCCTATTTCCTACCGATTTAGTTACTTTGGCCATTTTTGGGTCTATTTGATGGTTTTCTAGTGTTTTTGTAAGAGCGCAGGTTTTTACCGTCAAATACGTAACCACGGACGTGTTCAAGACCTCAAGGAGTGAACCAGAATCGAACCAGAAATCAAACTGGAGTCAGAACCGAAGATCCAACTGCCCAGCACAATGTTTTCGCCGAAAAACCTACACAGTTTTCGGCGAAAATATCTTTAGAAACTCACAGGCGAAGTCAGCCATTTTACACTACAGTTTTTGGCGAAAACTCCTCAGGTTTTCGGCAAAAAGTCCAGAAGAAATCGGCAGAGCTTACAAAGAGAAGTTTCCGGCGAAAACTCAAAGTTCTCGCCGAAAACTCTAAGTCTGAAAAATCACAAGAGAATCAGCCGACGGAAGCAGCAATTTACAAAGAATTTTTCGGCGAAAACTCATGAAGTTTTCGCCGAAAAATCCTTCACAAATCCGGCGACTTAGGGTTTAAGTATAAATACTTAAACCGGCGGCCCAAAGAGGGGGATCAATCATTATTCATATTTTCATAAATCAGACTTTTGAGAGTCAGTGGACTCTAGGGTCGATAGATAGAGTTTAGAGAGTTCGAAGATCCGTGGAGAGATCGTGACGCCATCCTTCTACCTCGGAGAGCTCGGGGCTTAAAGTTGAAGATCCAGGAGATCGAAGCTTTGTCGGAGTCGTCAGAATTAGGTTTTGCAGTTCTTATCTGTTCTTCCTCTGTATGATGATCTTCTTTGTTGCCTGTGATTCTTCTGTTATCATTATGAGTAGCTAAAGTCGTAGAGCTTAGATTAGATGAACCCTAAGTGACCCAGGGTTTTAAAGCGGTCACGGATTGGCGGTAATTAGATTCAAAGTTCCATCAGTTTCTCTTTGCATGGTTGTTTTGTTCTTGACTGTTTATGTTTCTTCTCTGGTTGATCGCCTAGATTAGGTTTATGCAAGCTAGGGTTAGTCGCCAGACAGCTTCCCTGCTTTGGCGCATAAACCTGTCTTCTTTGATCACCTAGTTTAGATTCTTGTTAACCTGAGGATAGAAGCGAACGCTCGCCTCTCTTTAAAACATCAATTCAACCAATTAACCTATTCATTGGAGTGTGCCTTTCGTAGGAACCAATTAGGGTTAATCCACTGCAAGAGTAACTCATAAATCATTAGTAATTCCACCAGTTAGTTTAGCCGTTGTGAGAGGCGACCGTACCCGGGCGACTAATTAATCTTGGTAGCTAGATCGGATAGAGCGAACGTTAGCCAGTCTTAAACCTAAGGGTCAGGAGTTATGGTGGTGTATAGAAATCGATTGAATTAGAATTGAAAACCGCTGGTCTTGTGATTGCCGTTGCCTTGGTGATCTAAGGGGGATTTGAAATCTAAGCTCGTCTATCTTCCTGCTAGTCAACCGTTTATTACTTTCTGTCATTTAATTTCCTGCTTTATTAGATTAGAAGTCGTGGAACTCACACCACGCACAACTTGTTAAAACCTGAGTAATTTGCTAACATATTTGAGTAGACAAGAAGAAGAGACCTCGAGTAGAATACGATCTAGTCTACCTTGGTAGATTAGTTATTTGAAGCACGCCAAAAGCGTGTCATCAAATTGGTGCCATTGCCGGGGACTCTTCTAATTGTTTGAAAGAAGAGTTGGCAAATTATTCTTCTACCTTTTCGCCTTACCATTTATTTTTTCCTCCATATTTCCATGATTTACCTGGGTAGTGCTTCTTAGTTTTGATTATGCAGGATAACAGGTGGGATGACCAGTACCAAGGGTGGTACATCAATGAAGCACCATATCTCGATGATTATCGAGAAATACTACATCAGCAACAACAACAAACGACGAGATTTGACTCCCTCTTTGATAACATCTCTTCAATGCTACAAGGTTACCAAGAGATACACCAACAAGAGCATCGAAGAGGCGCTAGAGATAACCAAGAGATACTTCATGAACATCAACAATGTTCATCGAGAACCCAATCTGCCTTGGATAATATCTTTTCAATGCTACAAGCTCATCTCGCGACGGACATCAAGCTCGAGCAACCAAAGCAGTTAATGACATAAGATTCTCAGGATATGTTCGAAGAAGAAGATGAGCTCGTCCATGACTATTATGAGCTAGAAGCATCTGATGAAGAATCCTTGGCGGTGGTGGTTAATGAAGGCATAAAGCCAATCCATCCTGAAGTTGAAGTCGAAGAGGAGCACATAGAGATTTAGGAGATACCCTCACCTACACTTCCGCCGAGTCAACCTGTAGAGAAGATGGAGCTCATTGATCATGCCACGCCGTACTACCTCTTTCCTCCTCCAACAGGAGAATTCGAGAAGAACTGGTCATCCAACCAAGACCGCGATCTACTGGAGCACTACCGGCTGCATCACCCTTCTGGAGTGCTACATGGCACTCAACCGCTGGCCTTGAAGAAGATGATTGACTTCAAGGAACTCCTAAGTTGGGGTCCCTAACAGGTACCGTCCGGCTCAAGGACGTTAAAAGAGAGCGCTTCGTGGGAGGCAACCCACGGCTGGAGTCCGTTTTTGAATTTTTGAGTCAGTCTTTTTCGTCGTTCGAATCAGGTTTGGGGGAGCCAAAGTGTCAGTTTAATTTCCTTTTGTTTTGATTTGTTTTCGATTGGGTTTTGAAAAAAAAAATTGTTTTTAAATAAATTTTCAGCGAGAACCTAAAATTCTCGCTGAAAACTATTCCAAAAATCAAACAGTACGCATATTTTTTTTATTTTTGCCTATTTTCAAAGAAGTTTTTGGCAAAAACTTCTTAAGTTTTCGCCGAAAACTTGTGTCTGTTTTGAAAATCAGTTTCATTTTTTCGGTGCGATTCTAACGCATACTTGATCGTCCAAATCGGAGCTCTGTAGCTCCGGTTATCCCCGAAACAAGCTTTTCACGTTTTTGGCCAACTTCGTCGCTTTCCGTCCATTTTCTTGAGTCATGTCTTAAAGGTTAGTTGTTGGGTTTTCAATTTCGAATCTTTTGACATGTTGATTGTTCAATTTCGAAGAGTTTAAATTTGGTCTACCTCGTTTTGCGTACCTGTTGTTTCGGTGTAATTTTTTCTGAACTGATTGAGTTTAGTTGATCTAGATTGCTCGAGGCATGTCGTGCCATGAATTTGAAAAAAAAGTCAAAATATTTTCAAAAATTCCCATAACCTTCTTCGTTTCGACTTTTATTCTGTGTGGATCCGGGACACTTGTCCCGGTATCCTTTTGATCTTTTTGTTGTTTTTGTTTTGTAGGAACTTGAGTAGCTACTCCGCTCCGCTCCGAGCAACCGTGTTCATCCACTACACCTACCATCACCTTCCAGGTTCTTCGTATCTTTCTACTCTAGATTAGTCCTGTGAGGACACAGAACGGTTTAAGTGTGGGGTAGGATTCTAGGATTATGCATGATCTTGCTTGATTTTCTGTGATTCTATGGTTCAATTTTGAAATTTCTCTAGCATAGAATTGCTCAATTCTTGACTTTTGATGTTAAATTGACTTCAATTTTAAACAATGACGTCTAGACTGTTCCACTTAGAACATGTAACCAACGTGTCGGAACTGATATTAAATGAGTCTAGGTCAAAACAGATCATAAATCACTCTTGTAGTTGAAACTTGAATCGATTAAACTGATTGACTTGTTAATAACAAAGCTCGATAACACCGTTCTAAGATGATAAATGCTAGCTTCTCCCATGTTTTTCACTCCGTACTTGTGCACCTGTGATTGTGGCTTGAGATTAGACGGAAATTCAATTCGAAATCTTGTGTAAAAAGTTATAACTAGCTAGGATCAAATGGCTAAATTGTTAAATCAAGTAATTGAGCTGTGAAAATTAATGTTAAGTTCTTTAAAGTGCTGAAAATCAAAGCTAGGCGAGCCCGACACCTAAGTGAAGTGTTCGGGTTAAGCACTAGCATAGGCACAAATACTGTGAGCTAGGCAGGTCCAACACCTAAATGAAGTGTTTGGTATCGAGCACTAGTATGCACTAAATAAATGGAAGAAGTTGAATCTTGAAATGAATTTTTGTTTAAATCGATCCTAGCTAGAACATGTAACGTACAGATCTAGAAACGGATGAAGTTGAGTCGATAGCAACGTCACTTTTCCTACCTCCGCGTCCACATCATGGCTAGAGCTTAAAGTCTTTTTGATTAGAATTAGTGTTATCGTAGTCGGTTAATCATGATTAATTATTTTTCCCAAGAAACGTGCTTTGTTAAAACTACTACTTGAAGTGTGCAGAGATTAGTGAGATTGAAAATTTGTTTTGCTGATGTTCTTGCATGTGTAGGTCACTTTCTCTACGTGGAACAGTCTAAAACAACTCGTCAGAATTGAATCTCAGTTTAATCTCGTGTCATTTGTGAATTTGAGTGTGTTCTAGTTCAGTTTGCTTGAGAACAAGAAAAAGCTTAAGTGTGGGGTATTTTGATGACACTCGATTTGACGTGATTTTCAGTCTCATTTAAGCGACATTTCCATGCTTGAAACGCGATTTTAGGGGTAGAATAGCGAATATTCACTCAACTGCCCTATTTCCTACTGATTTGGTTACTTTGGCCCTTTTGGGTCTATTTGATGGTTTTCTAGTGTTTTTGTAAGAGCGCAGGTTTTTACCGTCAAATACCTAACCACGGACGTGTTCAAGACCTCAAGGAGTGAACCAGAATCGAAACAGAAATCAAACCAGAGTCAGAATCGAAGATCCAACTGCCCAGCACAATGTTTTCGCCAAAAAACCTACACAGTTTTCGGCGAAAATATCTTTAGAAACTCACAGGCGAAGTCAGCCATTTTACACTACAGTTTTTGGCAAAAACTCCTAAGGTTTTCGGCGAAAAGTCCAGAAATCGGCAGAGCTTACAAAGAGAAGTTTCCGGTGAAAACTCAAAGTTCTCGCCGAAAACTCTTAAGTCCGAAAAATCACAGGAGAATCAGCCGACGGAAGCAGCAATTTACAAAGAAGTTCTCGGCGAAAACTCATGAAGTTTTCGCCAAAAAATCCTTCACAAATCCGGCGACTTAGGGTTTAAGTATAAATACTTAAACCGGCGGCCCAAAGAAGGGGATCAATCATTATTCATATTTTCACAAATCATACTTTTGAGAGTCAGCCGACTCTAGGTTTGATAGATAGAGTTTAGAGAGTTCGAAGATCCGTAGAGAGATCGTGACGCCATCCTTCTACCTCGGAGAGCTCGGGGCTTAAAGTTGAAGATCCAGGAGATCGAAGCTTCGCCGGAGTCGTCAGAATTAGGTTTTGCAGTTCTTATTTGTTCTTCCTATGTATGATGATCTTCTTTGTTGCCTTTGATTCTTCTGTTATCATTATGAGTAGTTAAACTCGTAGAGCTCAGATTAGATGAACCCTAAGTGACCCAGGGTTTTAAAGCGGTCACGGATTGGCGGTAATTAGATTCAAAGTTCAATCAGTTTCTCTTTGCATGGTTGTTTTGTTCTTGACTGTTTATGTTTCTTCTCTAGTTGATCGCCTAGATTAGGTTTATGCAAGCTAGGGTTAGTGGCCAGACAGCTTCCCCGCTTTGGCGTATAAACATGTCTTCCTTGATCACCTAGTTTAGATTCTTGTTAAGCTGAGGATAGAAGCGAACGCTCGCCTCTCTTTAAAACATCAATTCAACCAATTAACCTATTCATTGGAGTGTGCCTTTCGTAGGAACCAATTAGGGTTAATCCACTGCAAGAGTAACTCATAAATCGTTAGTAATTCCACCAGTTAGTTTAGCCGTTGCGAGAGGCGACCGTACCTGGACGACTAATTAATCTTGGTAGCTAGATCGGATAGAGCGAACGTTCGCCAGTCTTAAACCTAAGGGTCAGGAGTTATGGTGGTGTATAGAAATCGATTGAATTAGAACTGAAAACCGCTGGTCTTGTGATTGTCGTTGCCTTGGTCATCTAAGGGGGATTCGAAATCTAAGCTCGTTTATCGTCCTGCTAGTGAAACGTTTATTACTTTCTGTCATTTAATTTCCCTGCTTTATTAGATTAGAAGTCGTGGAACTCACACCACGCACAACTTGTTAAAACCTGAGTAATTTGCTAACATATTTGAGTAGACAAGAAGAAGAGACCTCGAGTATAATACGATCTAGTCTACCTTGGTAGATTAGTTATTTGAAGCACGCCAAAAGCGTGTCATCAACACTTGTCCCGGTTTCCTTTTAACCTTTTTGTTGTTTTTGTTTTTGTAGGACCTTTGTAGCTGCTTCGCTCCGCTCTAAGATTTCTGTTCCATCCTCGACATCGACCATCACCTTCCAGGTTCTCCGTATCTCTCTACTCTAGTTTAGTCCTGTGAGGACACAATCTAAGTGTGGGGTAGGATGCTAGAGAATCTTGCATGATCTTGTTTGAATTTCTGTGATTTCGTGGTGCATTCTAATTCCTCTAGCATAGAATTACTCGGTTCATGACTTTTGATGTTAAGTTGACTTCAATTTTTCACAATGATGCTTAGATTGCTTAACCTAGAACCTGTTACCAACTTGCATGCATTGATGCTAAATAACCTGTTCAGAATAGAAATTTAAATCACACTTGTAGTGTCACCTTGAAATGCATGAAAATGATCGAATCCGACTAGCAGCCTATTGTGAGCTTTTGATCTATTGCACATAACTAGAAATTTTTATTCTTTTTTAGGGGCTTTCTCGTACCTTGAATGAGTTATAATTTGCATGAGACCTATTCGAGACCACACGAGAACACGAGTACTAAGAGGATAGAGGCACTTGGAATTGCTACTTAAGCCAGAAGCCAACCCGACATTAATCCCTCTAGGTGTAAACTCTTGTGCTTGACCTGTTATTTCGGTTCGTTAATACATTACAGCCGATTCTCATGTTCTTGTTCACCCCATTGATCCCATGTGGTAGTAGTTTGAGACTAGCCAACCGGAAGTCGGTCTGTGGTGACTTGCCTATAGCCAGTAAACCGGTGGTCTTAGCTAGTATGTCCATCCATGTAAACCCCTCTAGCAACTAAAAAATTAGAAAAACAGCAAAAATACAAAGAAAAAGTTCAAATAAAGTTCCAAGTCAAAGTAGAAGTTAGTTTCAAAATATTTTTCTCCCTACATATGGAAGAACGAAAGCAAGTAAATGTAGAAAGAAAAAGAAAAATCAGAAAAAAAAAGTGCTAGGTTGCTTGAGGGTATCATAGGACGAGCGTACGTTATTCCACTCAGAGTCTGGTTAGACGGTAGGAATCCATAGGTCCTGATTCGAGGGAAGTTATTCGATTGCTACACCGCACCAAAGTCATCATCATCATACACCCCTTCATCCATTCATCATAAACCTTTGTAGTGTAGGATCGTTACAGTCCCGTGCAAAGTCCTTTTGACTAGTTTCTCGTGTTGTCACAGTGGTGGAGATGTGGTCGAAATGAAAACTTATGACATAGTTCGGTTCAGAAAGTGATTGAGAGCATAAACACGTCCCTAAACATAGAATGTGAGAGTTCCCATGTACCAAATATTTTCTGTGTGAGGAAGTCTGGTCGGCTAGGCCGGATTTGTGCATGATTGGTGATTGCACCTTGTTTGTGTGCAGAGAATTAGTGAGACCGGGTTGTTTAGCTGATATGTATGCATGTTAGGTTAATTGTTCTAAGTGTAGCGGTTTAATATTCATTGTGAAGGCTTGAATCTCAATTTCGATCTTGTCATTTGTGAATCTGAGTGTGTTCTAATTCAGTTTGCTTGAGGTCAAGCAAAAGCTTAAGTGTGGGGTATTTTGATTACACTAGAATTAACGTGATTGTCTGCCCCGTTTAAGTGACATTTCATTGCGTGTAACACGGTTTTAGGGGTAGTTTAGGGTGTTTTCAATCTTTTGCACTATTTCCTACCGATTTGGTTACTTTGGCCTATTTTGAGTCTATTTGATGTGTTTTCTAGTGTCTCCATGAGTACACAGGTCTTGCCGTCAAATAAGGAGCCATTGGACGTGATCAAGAAGCAATGGAGCCTTAAAGAATGACCTGGAATCGACCTAGAACTCAACTGATCGAAGAATAATCAAATCACCTGCCCAACACTAATATTTTTCGGCGAGAATCTATGATTTCTTCGCCGAGAATTCATTCAATAATTAATCAGAATTATCGTCGAATGTTCAGAGGCAATTTGAGAAGAAGTTCTCGGCGAGAACTCCAATGTTCTCGCCGAGAACATGTGAAGGAATTAACTGCAATTCTCATTGTCGGATCAAGTTCTCGCCAAGAAGTCTCCCCTTTTCCGACACTCAGTTGGAAAACCTTATAAAAGCAGCAGCGCTTCATTCAGAGACATCATTCACCATAATACTTTTCATAATCCAAACTGCAAAGCTGACAGAGAGAGTTCAGAGAGCATCGAAGAGTTCCCAGAGATATCTTGACACCGTCTTTTCCACCATCAGAGTGCTCGGAGCTAGGAGTGAAGATTGCCAGGGTTCGAAGTTTCGTCGGGGTCGTCATAATTAGGTTTTACAGTTTCTATATGTTCTCCTTTTGTATGATGAACTCCTTTGTTTCTATTGATTCTTCTGTTATCAACATGAGTAGCTAAACTTTATTTAAGCTTAGATTAAATGAACCCTAAGTGACCCGGGGCTTTAAAGAGGTCACGGATCGGCGGTAATTAGATTCAAATTCAGACAGTTTCTCTTGCATGTTTGATTTGTTCTTCATTTCCTGTGTTTCTTGTCTAGCTTGATCACCTAGATTAGATTCATGTTAAGATAAGGATAGTGGAGAACGTATGCCTTACTTTAGAACATCAAATCAACCAATTAACATATTCAATGGAATGTGTCTTTCGTAGGAACCATTTAGGGTTAATCCGCTTCTAGAGTAACTCATTAAACTCAATTAATTGCACCTGTTAGTTCTCCGTTGCAGAAGTGAACGCACGGATGGTTAATTAATCTTGGTAGTTAGATCCGATAGAGCGAACGTTCGTGGAACTTAGACCTAAGGGTAAGGAGTTATGGTGGTGTCTGAGAACTGAATGAATTAGGATCGAAAGTCGTTGGTCTTGTGATCGCCAATGTTCTGTTAATCTTAGGGGGATTCGAGTCTAAGCTTTGTCTCTCAAATCGTTAGTCAACCCCAATCAATCAATCTGTCTTTTAATTTCGTTTCATTTTCTTTGCTTTCTAGTTTAGAAGTCGTGGAACTCACACCACGCACAACGTGTTTAAACCCGAGTGAATTGTCAACTTCTTTGAGTAAACGATTTGAAGAAACCTCGAGAGATTCGATCTACCTTGCTTTTAGCTTGGTAGTATTTGATACTCTGTTTTACACGTTATCAACTGTCATGGAGCTGAAGTTGTCGGAAGTCGAGCCTCGACCTTGACGAGTTCATGGAGTTCTAAATATCTGGGGAGAAGTCGGCGGCGGTAGAGAATAGGCAAAGTCGGAGTCTGAGCATTCAGAATATTTGATTGGGGGATTCATGGTGAAATTAGGGATTACGCAAATAACTTCGGTCGGTGGTGGACATAAACTGAAGAAGAGGCAGAGGAGGTAAGTATAAGAAAATTACAGTGGCCTAGATTTGACAATATGATGCTTATTATTACATGGTGTTTTTAATAATAATGATGATGCTTATTATTAGTGTATTCACTGACGCCTCCGCCGCCTCCATTTTCTTCGTACATCTCGATCGAATCCGTTGTGGTGCAGCGAGTCACTCCCCCTGGAATCCACGCCTTCACTCCGGCGGCTTCTCCGTTTAACTACGATTTCATTGTTGTCGCTACCAGAAGGCCAACCTCGAGCTTTCGCCACATAGAGCTGTTTGATCTGAAAATATACGAGTTCATCGAGTTGAGTTGGTTACCTGGTACAGACATGTCTGCCTCCTCGAATTGCAGCCAGGGGAATCCAATCGACGACATAGCGGCGCGCCACTGACGACAGCGGCGGAATCCCAGCGTATGAGCTCAATTCCTCGGATCGAAAACCAGATCGGCTTGAGAGTAGCTTGAAAAACTGGATCCGCTCGGAGATCACCGAGCTGCTGAATCCGACAGAGCTTCCAGAGGTAGCTCCGCCACTGACGACAGCGGCGGAGACGGACTCGATGCTCTTGACGCGAGATGTGTCGCGGATGAGCCTGGAGTGGAAGAGCTGCTGAGGAGTGGAGTTGGAGGAGAGAGCGTCGACATGGTGGAGCTGGACGAAGAAAATGGAGGCGGCGGAGGCGTCAGTGGAGGCAGCGGAGGAGAGTAGATCTGAGGAAGTGAAGGGGGAGGATTCACGCCCCAGCGACGATTGAGACGTCAAGGCGGGGATGGTGAGGTCATGGCGGCGGCGAGCAAAAGGCAGCAAGGAGGGCATTTTTTGGTCAGATCTGATTTCAATGATTTGGGTTGGTTTAGGGTTGGGTATTGGGTTGGTTAGGGTTGGTTACTTCGGTTGGGTGATTGGGCACATTTGGTTTGAAAAAATGTGACATGGCAGACTTGTCTTATGTAGCAGTCCATGTGGTGAGTCCACATAGGCAAACTAACGGAATCATGGATGTCCATAGCTAATAGTGACATCTAGGATAATCGGCCAAAGTTGTGTGAGTGCTAGGAAATTTTTTGAAGAACAGTGACCACCGGATTATTTGGTCAAAGTTTAGTGATCATTTAAGTAATCAACCCAAACAACATAACTAGTAGATAACTTGTTAACAAAAAATCTAGTTACATGATCATGGTAATTCGTTAACTAGTTATCAACAAAATAAAATGTGAACTAATTTTGATAACTAGTTAACTAATGTTGATAACAAGTTAGCACCTAAAACTGTTAACTAGTTAACTACGTAAAAATAACATAATTAGTTAGATAACTTGTTAACAAAAAATCTCATAAAATGATTATATGATAATTCGTTAACTAGTTATTAGGTTAGAATCTGTTAACTAGTTATCAGTTTAAAAATCATGTTAACTAGTTATTAGCAACAACAGGTATTAACTAGTTATCAGAAGAAAAAAAATTTTGTTACCTAGTTATCAGCAAAAACATGTGTTAACTAATTAACATGTCCTCGCCGGAAAAGTCGCCGGAGTTTGGTCGGTCGCCATAAAATTTGTCGGAGTCTCGCCAAAAATTTGCCGCCAACGGTGGTCGATCGCCGGAAAAGTCACCGGCGACGGTGGCTAGTCACCGGAGTGTTGTTGACCGATGACCGGAATTTATTAAAATATTTAATTTAAACATAATAATTAAATTATGTATGTAAACTCCTAAATACCCCTAGTAATGTAGATCATTGGATTGGTCAAAAGGTCAAAGGGTAATCTAATGGTTGAGAAAAGGTTGGAAACTTTCCAACCCTTGGATGCTAATCCCTTCCCTTGGGCTAATTTTTTTATTTTTTAAATTTAGAGCTTTTTGTTAGGGCAAGATTTGCCACTTTTTCAAAAATCTGGATTAGATTATTCGATTATATATAGTTATATATGTAGACTAGATTATCAACGGCCCATTGGTCGATTTTTTGTGTGGAAAATTATTTTTATTTCGATTACTTAGATGTGTCGTTGAATTTTTCACACCTTTTTTTAGTTCTACTTGTTAATATATAATAATTTGTTACAGAAATTTGTATCTATCCTAATTATAATTTATTAAGATAAAAAAATAAATATAATAATTTTATTAATATGCTAGTAAAAAATTAAAATTTTGGTATCAATTGTTGGAGATATGATAAACAAAAGCATTATAATTATGCTTTCTTGTTGTTACGTTAAAAATACTGCCATTGTTCATCTTGTCTCTTAATTATAAGGTTGAGAGTTTGATCCTTGTCCATGAGAAAAGAATTAAAAAAAATTTTATTTATCAAAATCAATTTTTATCCAAAATTCCCTTATCTTAATCTTAAAATATACTATGGTAGATCTCCAAGTTTTTTTTTGCCACATAAGCTAAAGCTCTAACCACAATTTTCCACCTCATTAACATATTTTATATAAAAAATACATTCTTTATCATCCTAATAAATGCACTCACTTAATGTGTTATGAGTTATGAAATTGGTCAAATACTTAAGTGGTCACCTAAGTATGATTATTGTGTCATTGTAGTCACTTGAGTTGAAACTGGGTCAGCTCAATAACTTAAGTTCATAGATTAGGTCAACTCAATCACTTTGACCAATTTCTTGATAATTTATGTTAAAAATGACACGGCAAGGTGTCATGTCATCATAAAATATTATTTATATTCTAATTTTAACCAACTCAAGTTCTAAGTGTTGGTGGACGAATGCCAAAAAGAAGATAAAAGAGTTTTCAAAAAATATATTTATTTATTGTGTTAATAAATAGTCTTATACTTTATAACAAAGATAAGTTTTACTGTGTTAATATGATCAAGGTTTCGATACAGCCGTATACTTTATATTTCATAATGGGTCAAATACATTAGTGGTCACCTAAGCTTGCTTCATTGAAGTCACTTAAGTTTAAACTGGGTCAGTTCAGTAACTTAAGTTTGAAGATCGGGTCAACTTAGTCACTTTAATCGATTTTTTGATAATTTCTGTTAAAATGGCATGTTTAGGTGTCATGTTATCAAAAAATAATATTTAGCATTCTAATTTCAACCGGACCATTTATTCGAGTTCTTATTAAAATTAATTGGACTATGTTAACCCAAAATCAATTTACCTCTAACTGTTTCATAAATATGACATTTTTATTATAAAAATTTTCCATTCTATATACTATTTTATGTTATTAATATTTTTTAATTAATTATAACAAGCTCTATAATCACATATAAGATACACATTAGATGAGAATATTTTTGACAACATGTCAAGGGGCGGGTTAGTCTTTTTTTTTTTAACATAAGGCGGGTTAGACTTCCTTCATAAAATTTTGAATAATTTGGATATAATTATGTTAAAAATATAATAATATGCATATCATCGAGTCAATAGATCAAAATGAATCATGTCTATTAAGTCACAAGCTAATTGTCTCAAATGTATTAAGTATAATATGGGTTCATCACATCATGAGCTACACATGTCATTTAATTTTAGTTTAACAATAAACATTGGATAAATTAGGTTAGAAGGAGAAGTCAACTTTTTACAATCTTATTTTTTATGTATGTTCCTAATTTAGATCCAATATTGTGCATAACTAATAGGTGATCTTTTAGTTGTCCTTAAAATATTTTAGAAAATTAATTTCTCCAATTTATTTTTATATATGACATATGAGATAATTATGCTGATCAAATCATAAATTAATAAATGCAGTATATTAAGTGATTATAATCTAGAAATCATGAAGCCTACTTTGTTTGTTATTTTACACTTAACTTAGTTAAACTTCAATAAGCCATACAAATGAATAAAAAAATAAATGATTTTACAAATTTAGAACTCATATTCTTATTGTTACTATTTAAATTAAGATAAACAACATAAAAAAATTACATATATCTGGCCAACGGCCGGGTAAAAAAAATCTTGTTCCTAGAATGAAGGAGGAGCTCTAAAATCCTAAAAAACTGATGTGTCAACTGAAAAAGTAGATTTCTCCTTTATGTATCAAACCGAGGTACTGAATGGGATTTTCATTTAATAAATTAACAAAGCTTAGGGATTCCGACTGAAGGGTATTTTGGTAAAAACCGTTGAGAAGTTTAATGGGTTAAGAACATTGGTGGTCACTTAAGTTTGGGTTTTGTAACATTATGGTCATCTAACTTTGTTTTGTAACAGAGCACTCACCTTTGTCTAAACAAGGTAATCGGACAATAAATTCGGCCACTTTTGATGACAATTCTAACCAAATTTAGAACTAAGCATGCAACAGCATCAAACATAATACTTTTTAATCTCCCTGATCAACTCGATTAAACCCTCAAAATAAATCGAGCCAACTCAAAAACCAAACCAATGCCTACAAAAATGGCTGACCCAAACCTAAATGAGTGCTCTGTTAGAAAACGAAGTTAGGTGACCACGGTGTTACAACCCCAAACTTAGTTGACCGCCAATATTTTTAACCCGAAGTTTAATCTCTAAAACATATTATCATTCAATCTTTGAACATATTAGGTGCCAGACGCCTTCATCACTTCAACTGCCACCAAGGAGTCCAATTGGAGATGAACTCTCTTGTAACCCAAGTCCCAAACAACCTTGAACCCAATGAACGCTGCACGTAGTTCTACACGCATGATAGAGCATTTGATGAAGTTAGCCGCGAAGCACGAGAGTCGGCGACCAACATGATCTCGGATAATACCAACTGTTGTTGCTCGGTTATGAGAATCAATGATCAAACCATCTGTATTAATAGTAACCCACCCCTTCGGGGCCGACTTCCAAGAAACAAAGCATCTCCTCTTTCCTACTGTGAGTCCGCTTTCATTGTCTCTCGAACCTCGATGATCGAATAAATTAAACTAGTTACTAGTATAACTTTTTTTTTGAACGAAATTACTAGTATAACTAGTTACAAAGTTATGTAACTAGCAACTGATTAAATTGTATAATATTAATTATAAATTCGTGTAGCTAGTTATGCGAGATGAAAAAATTAATGAGACTCAACGGACTCATTATACATGATTAATATTAAACATGCATTCCCACCAAAAAAAAATATTAAACATGCATGCACACAATGACACAAATCGAGTTTATCGACGCTGAGATGCATGCCGGTTGGACATTTTTTACGTTATAATGGTAATTCATCCAAAAAAGAAATGGAAATCCAGCATCAAATTTTTTTTTTCCAAATGTATAATTTAAAATAACGATTAAATAATACCCGTATGCATGCATAGACTTGTCTAGAATCTCGATCAATACTAATTGATAAAACAAAATAAGCACAAAAGAAAAGCTAAACGTGATAAATGGGTGGCGGCTTATCAAGAGTGGGCAGATATATAGGATGTAGTAGCATGCTCTTTATTTATAATAGTAATTTCACACACTACTTTACCAAATTAACTAAAAAATTCATGCACATGTTTATTTTTTCGTCTTATTTTCGTCAACTTTGCTTTCTATTAAAATTTGATCCACTTATTGTTAATTTTTTATGAAGGAACATGTCATATCATCAACTATAGTCACAAGTGTGATTATTCGTTAAAACATATTTACTATATATATATGGTGAACACTCTGGTGCTCCCACTAAAAGTGGCAGTACCGGATACTCCCACTGATGTTTTGATAGATAAATATGTTTTTAAAATCATGTTTTTTAGAGGATAAGAATCTACATGTCGTTAAAAGATACATAGAGCGATTTGAACGAAAAACTAATTTGGTAGACTTGATGATCTATCATATTGGGAAAAAATACCGTTATAAAAGGAAACCTAAAAAACATTAGGTATAATCTTATACTATGATGACTAAAAAATTCAACTAAGCTCAATTTAGACTTATTAAGATTAAATCTATTGATATAAAAGTTCAATTCAATGAAAATACCACTCTAGATAGCATAAACGCAAGTGGGAGTATCTGGTACTCCCACTTTTAGTGGAGCACCGGAGTGTTCCATTATGATATATATTCAAGATTAAATCTATTGATTTAAAAGTTCAGTTCAATGAAAATACCACTCTAGACAGCATAAACACAAGTGGGAGTATCCAGTACTCCCACTTTTAGTGGGAGCACCGGAGTGTTCCATTTATATATATATTCAATATTTCATACACTTAATTTGTCGTCACTCTCAATTTGTCGGCAATCCTTGAACCTCCGGTAGTATTCCATTATGATATGGTCTGACATGACATGATATCCTCCGTTAAAAGTTAACGACAAGTAAATTGAATTTTTAACAGCATGGACAAATTGTCAAGTTGGTCAAAGTAATAGAGGGGAGAATAAATATTTGGGATAATAGGTTGGAAGACCCCTCTAATATTAAAAGATAACAAACAAGCCCTTCTACTACAGTCTGGTTAAAAGATGCCCTTCTACTTACACATCCCTAACTAACATGCCCCTCTGTTATATTTTCTGTCCAACTGTGTTAGTTTGGTTGACATGGCACTGACAATATCCCATATTGGTGCTGACTAAGTGTTGAGCCACCTTTTTAATGAAAAAATTCAAATTTTCATTTTAGTAATTATAAAGTTAAAAAAAAAAAAACATCGATCATCTCCTTGAAAAAATGGAGGATAGAATTCTGTAAATTTAATGTTTTTATATTTCAATAAATGGTTGACTATGAGACCGGCTTGGGATCAAGGAAATCAATTCCTTGATCCATCAAGGAAGGGCATTTTGGGGATTTCCAAAAAAGCTGTTCAGCCCTCAATGTCGCCGGTCAGCCACCGCTGTCGTCGGTCATCCGCCGGTCAGCAGCCGCCGTCCTCAATAAAATTATATATATATATATTTTTAAAAAATGTTGTTGATGTGATTCGAAATCATAACCTTTTTTGCTAAATACTAAACTCCTACCACTATGCTACCAAACACTTATTGATATTGTATAATAATAAAATTAGCTTATTAAATAGATGCACATGGTTTGTAAAAAAATGTGTACACAAGGACGAAATATGTGTACACTACACTAGTATATAAAAATAGGTGTGCACGTGTACGAATAGACGTTCACATGTACACACATTACATTATTAAGTAGTGTGCACATGATTTATACAAAATATGTACATACGAGTATAAAGTTTGTGTACACTAGTGTAAAAAATAAGTATGCACGTGTACGAATAGGTGTTCACATTTATACATGTGTACAAGATAAGTGTATGTGTATAAAAAATGTAAGTACATAAATGTGTACGTGTATAAAACGTGTGCACATGTATAAAACGTGTACACATGATTCATACAAAATATGTGCACACTAGTGTAAAAAATAAGTGTGTGTACGTGTGCAAAAATGTAAGTACATAAACGTGTGCGTGTATAAAATGTGTACAAAACATGTACACATGTATAACACGTGTACGAAAAATCTTTGCAAATGAGTACACAGTTTATGTACAAAAATGTGCACGTACACATGTACAAAAATGTGTACACATATTAAAAGCGAGTACGAAGCGTCACCGGAAAAAAAATTTCAGAAAAATAGGCCCGACGACAGTGGTCCGGTGGCCGAAAAATTTTTCGAAATCGGTGCTCCGATCGTCTAGAAAATTCATCGGAGAAGTCGTCGGAGCTCCGGTCGCCGGAATTTCAGTAATTGGCTGTTTGAACTTAATTAAAAAAACTAAAAAAGAAATTAAATTAAATTAAATGGTGAACTGACCTTTTTACCCTTTTAATTTAAACCATTAGATCTGAAAAAATAAATCAATGGCTGAGATCCTTCCTTGATAGTGTCAAGGAAGGGAGTTTCCCTTGACAGCAAGTTGGACTCGGTGACTATCATTCCCTTGACAGCAAGTTAGACTCAGTGACTATCATCACTTAGTCCGTGCAAATATGGAAAGGATCAGAACCATGTTAGTCAAACAAACAGATTTTAATAGAAAATATAATGAGAGTCTATTAGTTATTTTCATATATATTAAAGCAGCATCCCTTTTTTCAGTTGACACGTCAGCTTTTTGAGGATTTTAGAGCTTCTCCTTCATTCTAGGAATGAGGGTATTTTGGATAAAAATCAATTTTGACAAACAAAATTTATTGATTCTTTTCTCACGAACAAGAATCAAACTCTCAACCTCATGGTTAAGAGACAAAGTGAACAACCAACAATGCCAATTTCGCTATGGCTCTAAGAGCCCATTCTCTCAGATTAATCTGAGAGAGTGATCCAATGGCCAAGAATTATTTTCGGCTTCCCACTTGATCCAATGGCTGGTGTCATTCGAGGGCATTTGGGGAAAAGTTTAGAATTAGAATTATTTTTTTTTATTTGCTTTTTCTAGATTTCAATATTCAAACTTACATCTACAATCTCATATCTATTTTCTCTCTCTATTCTCTCTATTCTCTCAAAAAGCTCTCATCTCTTTCATTCTTCCATCATCCATGGATTGAGAAAACTCTCAAGCTTCCACATCTTCTTAGCAGCCTCTATCCTTTCACAACTTCAGAAGAAACACGAAGCTATTCAAGACGAAAAACTAAGCTACTCAGAAGAAACATGAAGCTATTTAGAAGAGCCAATAAAGAGGAGGTCAACTCTCATCTCTTTCATTCTTCCATGGATTGAGCATAAATCTCAAGCTTCCACAGCTTCTCCGCAACCTCCATCCTTCAATGACTTCAGAAGAAACACGGAGCTACGAAAAAAAAGCACGAACCTATTCAGAAGAGCTAGCAAAGGGTAGCCCTCCTTTTCAACGAAAAAAAGGTACTTATGTATATTGTTGTTTCGTGTCTCATATATTGCTAGTTTACGTTTATGTTATATGTGTGTTATGTACGCTATATGTCTGTTTTCTGCCCCAGTTTCTTCATGATTTTGTCCTCTTATTCACTAAGAAGAAATTTCAACACAAACTTTCATCATTCTTAAAAAAAAAAAATAGATCTATCGAGTTCGAAACAAAATCTCAAGTTATACATGCTCCAGATCTGTATGTTATTATTTTGTGTTTTTTGTACCAGATCTGTATGATGTTGTTTTTGTCTCACATACTAGATCAATATGATGTTGTTTTGTGTCTCACATACCAGATCTGTGTGTTGTTGTTTTGTATCTCACATGTTGATGGTTTATTTTTATTTTATACACATGTTACGTTTGTGTTATGCATGTTTTATGCATAATACATGCTTGATATATGTATGTTTTCTGCCTCTCATATATGATACATGTAATGTCATTAAGTTACATGATATTTGTTCTCGTATATTATACAGAAGTGTTATTTATGTGTTATGACGGTTCAATGTATAATCTATTGTCGAACTACTATATGCATAATATATGACTAATATACGTATGTTATATATGTCTTGGTAGGTGCAAAAGAAGAAGCAGGAATAAAAAGAAAATTTTCTTTGACGAGTCATGAAGATTCAGACAAAGACGACAGAGGCAACTAAAAGAAGTCATCAAAGAGACACTTGCATATGAGGATGTTTTTTTTATTGATATGTATTTTTTTTGAAATTTGATTATAACTCGAATATATCACTGTTTATATAATACATATGTGTTTGTATATATCTCTATGTTTTCCTCCAAACTATTATATGACTGTTTTTTTATGAATAACTATTATATGACTGTTAAGAACCTAACAATAACATAAGAACAAAATGATGACATTATAAAACCATGATATATTCTTTCGTGTTCTTCATCACTCAATTATAACTTTAACATGTTAAGAACATAACAAAGACATATCAGAGACATAACAACGAGATAACAATGATATACCAATAACATGACAAAACAATGACTGTTGATGTTCACATTTTGACGCATTATACTAAAACCAAAAGCCTAATTTACCCAAAATTCTAAGTTATACACAAAAATCATAAGCTTCGGAATGTTAGGCTAGTGTTATATGATTGTAATGTTGTCGTAAAAGAAACATAACAAAGACATAATATGAACATAACAATGGCATAATGAGGACCTAAAAATGACATAAATAACATAATGATAACGTAACAAAACCATGATATAGTTAACTTGTAGAAAGAATTGATTATCTGATAACTAATCTATAACATACTATTGTTCGTTATTGCATCAACTTTATCTCATGTTATAAATCTTTGATACGTCATAAGACGGATATAATACCAACATATCAATTAGATTTTTTCATCAAAAATCAAATAAAACATATCAAAATTGATGTCATTAGATTCGAAAAAATAAAACAAATAACATTTGTGAAAGAATAAAATTATTTTGATGATTGTAAAATTAGTTATAGACATTATATTAAAAATAGGGAAAGATTTAAAGTAATAAAGTAAGTGAGAAAAGAAAATAATTTATTTAGAAATGTGTCTTCAAAAGTTGGGAAGGAAAAGATAAAGTGTCGGACTAAAAAGTTGGACTAAGGAAACTCAATTTTCCCGCTCATCTATTTTGTGAATTGTCTATATTGTCCTCATCCCACTTTCTCTTCATTTTAACCGTCGGATTAAAATTGTGCAAATCGGACGGTTGGCTGTCTCTCAGATGGATTTGAGAGAAAGGGCTCTCAGAGCCATAGCTGAACTGCAACAATGCCACACCTAATGATTGGAGTAGTTTACTATTTAATCAAAGAAAAGTTGCAGTGTTTTCAACGTAACAACAAGAAAGCATAACTATAATGCTTTTGTTTAGGGTGCTGCTATTTGCAGTCCGCGTTTTACTAACGCAGTCCGTATTTTTAACATAAATTGACAATTATGTCCTTGCAGTCTGTATTTACTAACGCAGTCCATTTTTTACTAACGCAATCCATTTTTTACTAACGCATTCCATTTTTTACTAATGCAGTCTGTTTTTACTAACGCAGTCCATTTTTACTAACGCAATCCATTTTTTACTAACGCAAATCGCTTTTTACTAACGCAGTTCATTTTTTAATTACATAATTTCTTAGCATTAATTTATCTCAAAGTTATTAATTTTAAGAAGTATATGATTTTTAATAATTATTATTAATTTATTTGAATTTTTGTAATTTTCCATCAACAATAACTTTTATTAATCACTAATTTAATTTCAACATTTATAATTTTCCACCAGTATTTTTATCAATATTATTATTTATTTTAAATGTTTAAAGTTCTATTTGTATTTTAATGTGTTTTTTCTAATATATTATGAATAAGGATATTCGATAAAAACGGACTATGTTAAGTAAAAACGGACTGCGTTAGTAAAAAATAGATTGCGTTAGTAAAAAATGGACTGCGTTAGTAAAAAAATGGACTGCGTTAGTAAAAAACGGACTGCATTAGTAAAAAGTGGACTGCGTTAGTAAAAATGGATTGCGTTAGTAAAAACGGACCTCAAGGATATAATTGTCCATTTATGTGAAAATACGGACTGCGTACAGTAAAACACGGACTGCAAATAGCAACCCGCTTTGTTTATTATATCCCAACAATTGATAACAACTTTATAATTTTTTGCCAACATATGAATTAAATTATTATATATTAAAAAGTAGAAAAAATTCAACCACACTTCTAAGTAATCTAAATAAAAATAAATAAAAATTATTTTTTCAGTAAAATATTAACACAAGAAATCGGTCAATGGGCCGCTGATAATCTAGTATAAGTATAAGGGCTTGTTTGTTAAGTTGATAAAATAGAGGGGCAAAAGTGCCATTATCATTTGTTTCTTCTTCTATAAATAGGGTGCAATACAAGAACCAAAAGAACAGGCAATCCCACCATTTTCATTGAGAGAGATCAGAAGAAAAGGAAAGAAAAAAACACATATAATAATGTCGGCTACTAAATTACCAAAGTTTGTAGTGTTTTCTTCAGAGACTACAGGGAAATACTTAACATATTTGTCAAACGATACGTCACAAGACATCGTGCCCAAGGGAACCAAGGCGTCCGACCTGGGTTCGAGGTTCAAGGTGGAGCAGTCCAAAGTTCACTCGGCAATGATCCATATCCGTTGCTCCTACAACAACAAGTACCTGCGACAGAAGGGTATAATGGGTTTATTGTAGCGGCGGCAGACGAGCCTGAGGATGACCACACCAAGTGGAACTTCACTTTGTTCCTACCGGAGATCATCTCCTCGTCAGCTCCCAATATTGTCTCTTTGTTTCATGTCTACCCCTACGCAGTTGACACTTCGATTTACTTACAAGCAAGTTCTAGCACATTTGCTGACCCTAAGAGCCAGTTCCAATTCGCCGACTGGGAATCACTGGTCACGCTGCCTAAACATTTGGCGTTTCAAGGGAACAATGGGAATTATCTCGGTCTCCTTCCAGAGGAGACTGGTGCTGGTTTACGTTTTGAGATCGATGACCTGACGAACAAATCCATCGTCCATGAGGTTGTTTCTTTACCTGATGGAACTGTTCGCATCAAGAATGTGTCTCAGGAGTGTTACTGGAAAGTAGGTGACTCAGATGGTTACATTTTGGCTAATGACTCGACTGCTACTCCCATCCTGGATTCTGTCTTCCAACCGGTTAAGGTTAGTATTTAATCAGTATTGGATGTATATTACTTTAACTAGTAATATCAAGTTAACAAACAGGTCTCTATACTATAAAATGTTCCTTCTTCCCTTTCTTATTTTGACAATCTTGACAATTAGTCCATTCAGTTATATAAAAATTCAGTCTAGTTATCGTTAATTTTCAAGAAAGAGCATGTCGTGTCAACAACAATGT
This sequence comes from Linum lewisii, assembly GCA_034768395.1. NCBI lineage: Eukaryota > Viridiplantae > Streptophyta > Magnoliopsida > Malpighiales > Linaceae > Linum > Linum lewisii. Next base: position 49,426,993 of record CM068300.1, on the reverse strand, counting down.
GTGATTACACAAATTATTATTTTAAAATATATTTTTACTAAATATGGTTAGTTGTTATATTTTAACGACAAGTGAACAATTTTTATAATGTCAAGTTGGTTATAGTAGGAGAGAGAAAAATAAATGTTTTATAGTATAGGAGTCTACACCCCTTAGTGTCCTCATATTAGGACACTCCTTACAACCACAGGATTAGAAGGTAGATCTAATGGCCTAAATTAATATGGACAAAATAGTAATTTGAAACTCCTATATATACTAAATCATATTAGGGTTTCACAAACCCTAATTCTATTTTACATCTCTCCCTTCAAAGCTCCCGCCGCCGTGCTCCAGCCTCGCCACCGCCGCCAGCCTCGCTGCCGCCATCATCAACCACAAGCCTCGCCGCCGTCAGCCTCGATGCCGCCATCATCAACCGCCAGCCCCACCGCCGCCAGCCTCGCCACCGCCATCATCAACCGCCAGCCTCGCCGCCACCATCATCAACAACTAGCCTCGCCACCGCCATCATCAACCGCTAGCCTCGCCGCTGCCATCATCAACCGCTAGCCTCATCGTCGCAAGCCTCGCCATCTGCATCTCTGCTACCTCAAACCACTAGCCTTCGTTCGGAGATCCGGCTATCTAGATCGGGGAGAAAAGAAGGGAAGCTGCGCCGCTGCATCAGATCCGCCGCCGCGCTCCAGCCCCTTAAGGATCAGATCTGTCGCCGCCATCATCAGATCTGCCATCGCGCTTCAACCCTGCTTCCGTCATCAGATTCGTCGGCGCCATCATCAGATCCGCCGCCGCGCTCCAGCCCCTTAAGGATCAGATCCGCCACCGCCATCATCAGATCTGCCACCGCGCTCCAACCCCGCTGTCGTCATTAGATCCGCCGGCACCATCATCAGATCTGCCCCCATGCCGCCACTTCTTCATTTTTCCTCCCTTGTTTCTGTGCAACTTCCCCCCCCCCCCACCACGTTGTTCCATTTTGATAATTTAGGAACATGTTTGTATTGTTCCATATAGTTACTTATGGAACAGATATTTGATATTATTGTTTCATTTTCAATTTGATTCAATGTTTTATGATTTTCTCTGTTCTGAATTGGTAATAAGGAACAAAATCGATTTTCAACACGTTCCATTACTTTTAAAATGGATCACTGTTTCAAAACAATAAAAGAGGAACTGTTCCGAAATGATAAAAGAGGAACTGATTCGAAACAATTTCCACAAAAAAAGTGTTAGAAACTAATCTCAAATAAAAACCACCGGAGATACACAACAAAAACCGCAGAGCATAGAGAAGAAGATGAAGAAGTAATTAAAAAAAGATAATTAATTTAATCATAAATTAAATGGAGCAAAAAAGGAATAAAAATCAGCTATGTAACTGCAAATCCGAAAATTAATAAACAATAATTAAAAATCTGCAATAAATAAAATATTGAAATTACCCTTATGTCCAATTAATATTGGCCTTCAGATCTGTAAGATTAAATCCTACTGCTCTAAGAGGTATCCTCATATGAGGACACTTTGGGGTGTCCTAATGGTAGATTTTGCCGTCTATTTGTTAACTTGTTAGAGTAGAGGAAATATCGTTAGTAGTTACTACTGCGTACCCTTTTAATTTATATCCATTTTTATTTTAGGTGAACGACGACACTATTGCTCTTCGCAACATGGGAAACAACTTGTACTGCAGGAGATACACAAATGGAACTATCCACAACGGTTTATATGCCAACGAATCTGAAATCCTGAATACCGCCCACTTGATGCTCACTGAGTTAGTCACTTCTAGGAGGATTGAGGACATCAAGTTCAACCTCTCATATGGTAATGATTGGGTTTACGACATAACCAACAATGTCATCTTAAACCAAGGAGAAGAAGTCAGCAACGACTCCGACGTGGCTCGTACATTCAACGTTAAGATATCGTACAAAGACACAAAAACAACCATTACTTGGACGTCCACCAACTCTTCCCTCAAGACGGGACAGCTTGTAGTTATGATCCAACCGGACCAAGTCTCGTACATCACAAATTCTTCGAATATTGAGTTGACGACTCCCTTTCAAGAGTCCTTTGTGTGGGGAGAAACTAGCACCAAAAATTCTCACGAGTTTAAACTTCATGAGATCACATTGGCGGCCATGACAACAGTGAAAATCAAGCTTAAGGCCATGGTAGCTAGATGCCATGTTCCTCTTACTTACACTCGTTACGATGTTCTTGATGCGGCTACCGGACAGGAGGAGATTCACATGATGGATGATGGTGTGTACACTCAGTCCGGCTATCAATCTGAGAGGCGTTCCTCTCAGATGGATCTGAGACACTTAAGGCCGTTGGATCGTGTGGAAAGAAATCCTATGGTTGGAGGCTTTATGAAATCCTAGAGGGGCATAATGGTCCCGTAAATGCTGACAGTTTCCTATTGCAATGGGACCATGTCGTCAGCCTTGTCAGCGCGCCAGCTTGCAAAGGAAGCCAAGAAATGTCTTTTCACTCATTCTCCACTCTCCTGTCAACTTCTCTCGCTCCTTCTTCTCTTTCTTCAGCCATGGAAGGAGCTCCATAGCTCCTTTGCAGCTCCCAAAATCTTCGTTGTAACTCCATCATAACAAATATATTTCATCGAAAATGGTTATTGTGATCGACTGTTCTTACGATGAAGGTGTGGAATGTGGAAATACGAGCTACGACGAAGACCATGGTGGCCATGCAGGGGAACCTATTGTGCTCGACGAAGATAATGACAATGAAAGGGAACCCATGGTGCTCGACGAAGAGAATGAAAAGGAACCCATTGTGCTCGACGATGAGAATGAAGTGCATAATGGTAATGGTAATATGACTTCAAAGGTTCTAGGGTTTTGTATGAACATTTCCTTTTTTGTATGTACTAGGTTTAAGTATTTACTCCCCATGATTGGTAGTTGAATTCTGGAAATCAAACATGGAAGCTTTAAATGTGTTTAGGGTTTAGCTTTTAATGCTTGTTGTTGTATTTATGAATCTTGTATTTCGTGGCTTTCTCTTTTAATGCGGCTGCATGGTGAACGTGTTCATACACGGAAAGTTGTTAACCCATGCATACATATAATGTTTGCATATCAGTCGCATAACAGCATACCATGTTAAGGATGTATAATTGTGTCATAACAGTTGTGAGAACACAGTCTGCGTATGTATAGCATAACATGTTTTTTAAGTAGTTAACCTTTCACTCCTGAATAACAATTTCTTGTCATTAGGGTGATGGCATACAGTAAATGTAACACAGACATAAGATGTTAGTAAAGGACTTAACTTCCAGTCGTGCATAACATCTACGTAACGAAGGCATGCCATCTATGTACCTCTAATTTATTTACGTGACAGGTGGCGAGGTAGATAGAGGATTAGTGGGACCGGAGAATGAGGACGTGTGGCTAGAATTGAGGTTTGATAATCTTGACGATTGCCAGATATTTTACGCAGATTACGGTAGATGTATGTTGTTTGACACACGAATATCTTACCGATCTACTTCTGGGAGGAAGGGAGACGACAGTGGGAAGTTGTGGTACATTTCATATGCGTGCAACATGAGTAAATGGAAAAAGGACAGCAAGCTGAAACCTAAGGCTCAAATTGGGCCTGCAATCATGGATCCCGATCCTGTCCCGGAGCCGGAACGACTCAGACCCGAAACTCAGATTGGATGTCCGGCAGAAATTCGTATGAAGTACGACGAGTACGAAGACAAATACAAGATATATAAATGGGTAGCGGACCATAACCATGACTTTAACAATGAAGAGTTGAGGCCAATGATGAAGTCAAGCAGGAAGATGCATACTGCAACTGGAGCAATGGCTCAAGTTAACAAGAACGCTGGAATACCTCTTAGGTCATCTTGGGATGTATTGTGTGGACATCTTCGCGGGGAAGCTAATGTCGGGTGTTTCAAAGGTAAATCTGAAGAACTTTTTAGGCAAGATCCGGCAGAGGCAGATGATGTACGGCGAGGAAACCGCAATCAATGAGTACTTTCGTGGAAAAAAGGAGTATGAACCTGGTTTCTATTATAACGTTGAAGTTGATGCGAGGGAGGACATGGAAAACATATTTTGGGCTGACCAGCAAATGCAGGACGACTACACTGCTTTCGGTGACTCGATCACCTTCGACACAACATATCGCACGAACAGAAACTGCCAGCCGTTAGGTGAGCCCAAAAATTTGTTTATAAAATATAGCATAACATGCTCGTACGACGTTCATAGCATATGCCTCCGAACAAATGAGATAAATTGTACGACCCCATAACGTGTACAGATGGAGTACAAAATAACAACAAAATTTCTTTCTTTGCAGCTCTGTTCGTAGGGTTTAATCATCACCATCAAGGTGTCGTATTCGGCGCATGTCTAATGTTCGACGAGATGATCGAGTCATTCCAATGGCTATTTCGTACTTTCCTCCACTGCATGCAAAGGGCACCGGATACTATATTTATTGACCAGGACGTGGCTATGGCTGCAGCATTGAAGACGGAGATGCCAGATACTTTTCATGGATTATGCACGTTCCATATCCTCCAGAATGCTAGGAGAAACCTTGGTTCAAGTGTGTGTACTCAGAGCTTCGTGCGCAATCTACTCATGTTGTTCTATAACATCGACACAGAAACTGACTTTGATTGTGCTTGGAAGATGATGATTAAGGAGTTCTTCCCAGATGGAGGGGAATGGGGCCACAAGTGGTGTAAGTTCATTCACGGTTTTCGCAAACAGTGGTCATCCGCGTGGGTGAAGAATCATTACACTGCCGGGATGGTGTCCACGCAGCTAGTTGAGTCGCGCAACGCAACTGTACGTGGGTTCTTGACTGCAGACAAAACAATGGTTGAATTCTTCCCACATTTTGACAGGTAGTTATGAATGTTTTATGACATGTTTCTGATTGTGGTATTCCTTTTATGTTTTTGTTATATGATTGTTATACGACAAACTTTCTGTAGGATGGTGGAAAGCCGACGTCGTGCTGAGCGGGAAGCTGAGTACGCAAGTCGTAACAGCAAGCCTTTGAACAACTTCGAATACAGTGTTGTGGTTACCAAGGCTGCTACTCAGTACACGCCGAAGATGTTTGCCATTTTTCAAGAACAGTATGCACGGATACAGGAGTATCAGTTAGACCCCATCACTAGTGGAGAAGTGTCGGATAGCTTGCCTAGGCAAGTATCATATCTTTGTTATAAGATGCACGGAAACGAGCGACTAGATGATCGGGTCGTGAACATTGAACCTGGTGATGGCATAGTGTCTTGCGGCTGTAAATGGTGGGACACAATAGCCATTCTGTGTAGGCATTCCTTGACAGTCATGCATATGTTCGGCACACTCGGGAACGCGAAGTTCAAGACGCTGGATCAAAGGTACATTAAGGATCGGTGGACGAGAAGTGCTAAACGCAACTTGGTGTCATTAATCATCCCTCGCCCCCTCACTCGTGGGAAGGAGTCGGAACAACGCTATACTAGGATATTTGCCAAGCTCAGATTCATCATACGGGTTGCCCTACCCATCTTAGAAGTGTCAGAAATGGTGGATGATGCGGGTGATGCATTAGCAGAGCAGGTTAAACAAGCCTTGGCGCTATACGAGGCTCCTCGTGGGGGTGTGAACACGTGTTCAGCTGGAAATGAGCCAACACCACCAGCAACATCGAGGATAGGGAAGACGGTTGCAACAAAGTTCCCCAAGCAACCTAAACCAAGCAAAAGCAGCAAATGCATGAAAGGGATCGTGGAACTCTCACGCAAGAAGGAGCGCAATAAATTCAAGCGTAAGCGTGCAAAGGAAGCTGCCATTGAACGTGCTGGCGAGGCTTCACGTCTTCAAGACAGTTTGGCAGCTATATTCGACAACAACCAAACAGTTACGTCCTTCTCGAGCTTCACCGAGCTCCTGCAATCGCAGGAGAGTGTCAACCGACGTTTTTAGGCATTATGCCTTCCAGGGGGAATTCCATATTTTGTTGGGGGGATGCTAGTCTACAAGCCATAACAGTGCTTAGTGCACTGTTAAGGGTTCCAGACTAGTGTTATGTTGGGTTTACGTAGTAATTATGAAACTGTTATTAGGACAGACTCTTTGTTGTAAAGGGGGAATTACATATTTTGTTGGTGGGGGATGCTAGTCTGCATGCCATAACAGTGCTTAGTGCACTGTTAAGGGTTCCAGACTAGTGTTATGTTGGGTTTACGTAGTCATTATGAAACTTGTACGTCTGCTGTTCACAGGAATCCATATTCATTAAGTATGTTAGTTGTAAGGGTTGACTGACTGTCATAAATGTAGGTTGGTGGATTCCATTCACCTAATTGCTTTTATGGCCACCCATTAAAAGAAACTTCACACCTTTAAATAACTGTTTCTTGTACACCCATTCCCTTACCATCTGAAACACCTTTGTGCATTTCGAATCCTCTCCCTTCTTCTGATGGCCTACCTTGTTGAAGCATCCGCTGTCCAGCCCATGTACCCAACGCTGCAGGAGTTTGAGGCCACCATGCCTGGTACGATGAACCATAACATTTGTCATTACGTATGGTTTTTCTGCTATCCTCATATTTTCTTTATTTGGCAGATAACCGGGGGATGGGAGTTATCCCTATATGTGACTGTAGCCTTCCCGCGAAGGTGTATCGTGTGTACCTGAAGTTTGCCGGGACGCCCACCCCTTACCCATACTTCTTAGGCTGCAGGAAGACAGAAAGGAGATGTCGTATGGTGATGTGGTGTAAACTGACTGACCAAAACGCACCTCAAGACGACGACGAGGTCGAGGCGTACGACCACCTGGTACTCAAAAACATGGAACTTGAAGAATGTATCGAAGATAAGGAAAAAGAAATCGAGATTCTAAGGTTCCAGCTCAAGGAAGCTAAGGAAAACATTTACGCGTAGTTTGAGCATCGAGCTGTGGCTGTTTTGTGTTGTTTTTTGTATCCGTTATGCGTCTGTTATGAACTATTCTGATTTGATTATGCCACGTTTTCTGATGCTCGTATCCTTTATCCGTTGTACTCTGAGGTGTGTATGAGTCTGCAGTTGTGTTATATGTCATGAACTTGGTAGCTTCATAAACCTTTCAACATATAAGCCTCCATAACTTCCGTATTTGCTTGTATCACTTCCGTATGACAGGTGTAAGGTTTGGCAGTCATAAATGCAGGTAGGTGGAGTCTCACCTAATAGCTTTGATGGCCACCTTCTCATTAATTACACCCATCTGTGTATTTAAGAAAGAACCCTTCCCCTCTCCATGCTTCCCATCCCAAACACCATCACCATTTTGAACACCAAATTTATTGCTGATTATTTCGGATGGACAACCAAGTCGATGGAATCGCCGTGCAGCCGACGTACCCAACGCTTGAAGAACTTGAGGCCCCCATGCCAGGTACGATGAACCATAACATTTGTGGTTAAGTATGTGTCTTCGAGCCAAGGTGCATCGTGTGTACCCGAAGTTTGCCGCCACGCGCACCCCTTACCCATACTTCTTGGGGTGCTCGAAGACATCAAACAAGTGCAGTCTGGTTATGTGGTGTAAACTGAGGAACCGAAACGCGCCTGAAGAGGATGACGGGGTTGAGGTGTTCGACCACCTGGTTCTCAAAAACAAGGAACTCGAAGAATGCATCGAAGATATGGACAAGCAAATCGAGAATCTGAAGTTCCAGATTGCAGAAACTAAGGCTTACTTGTATGCGTAGTGAGAGCATGGAGTTTGTAGTGAAGTCTATTCCTTTATGACTATGTTATGCATCTTTTACATTACTGTTATGGGTCTAGTCTGTTTTTCATTAAAGAATTATGATTATGGTATGAACTATGATGATTGTTACACAGAGTTATGTTTAGAAATCCAGAAATAAACTTAAGCAGTCATATTACATAAAATAAACACAGTCATATTACAAAGAGTTCTGTTACGAAATAAACTACAGTCATATTACATAAAATATACCATAAATAACATAGTTATAACACCGACATAAGAAACACATAAAATCCATCATTTGGCATTCTTCTTGGCAGCTCGAGCCTTCTTCCTTGATTGTGATCGTGCTCGGGACCGTGCTAGTGACTTCGTGAGTCTTGCCTCCTCACGTAAAGCATCATTATACTTGTTGGCTTCAACCACTACCTCATGCTGGACTTGGTTCCACCTGTCCTTGACCAGCCGGCACAAGTACCTAAGCCGATCCACCTTCATGACGTTCATTGTGTGCCAGTTTTCTTCATTCCTGAATCTTCCGACATAGTGCTTCATGAAGCGAGCTGCATACAAGCCACAGCTGCTCGTGTCCGGCTGCACTGGGGATGATGGCACCCTCCAAGGAAAGGCGCTGATATCAACACCAACCCTTTCCTGCAAGAACGGCCGTGCATACATCATTAAACGTGTGCCCGTTGGCTTGAAGACCACGTCTTTTTGAAATGCTTTTCCACAGGGCAAACTATTGAGAATGAAGTTCTCCCTATTTCCGAAGTCAACGCCAAACACGTAGTAGTGTTAATATTCCTCTCCACCGTGGATGGGGAAAAAACCTGCCACACATATAACACATGTAACGGTTCTGTATTACTAACTCATACGAAATAAAACATTTATACATATGGGCAGTGTGCATACGTATTGCATCTTGTCCCAAGCAATGTCCTTCAGGTACGGTGCAAATTCTTCATTCGTGCAGTCCGTCATTCGCTTGACCACATTTGAGGTGGCCAACGAAAATTCCACATTGCCTTGAACCTCCTCTCGAGCAGCAACCTAACAGACATCGGCAAATAGCGCCAGAACGTATGAATAAAACCTAGAATTGCTGGTGAACAAAGAATGTAACACCTCATGAATACAGTAAAATATTTATGTCGCTTACCCCGACAGAGACCAGGAAACACATGCGTGTCAGCGTTCCACTTGCTTGTAGGACATCCCTGTTCAGGTAGTAGCCTATAGAATCCAGGACACTAGTAGATATCCGTTGATTGTAACCCAAAGTGCAGGCTTCCATCCTCACTAGTGTGTTCCCTTTCTCAGGGAATACACAGATACGCTCACCTCTGTTCGAGTGACATGGTCAGTCTCCATATAAACCCACATAATGAAATCATAATAGAAGATACAAGTAATACGTACACTCTGTCGTCATCCCGTAACACGTACTTCACAATGATATGCTCATCCATGGTTAGTTCCTTCTTTACTCGTTCTTCTACCACGAACGGGCTCTCAATGGTCTTAGAACCCGTCTTCGGTCTATCGTAGAATACTGGCATCTGCACTGATTTGACCTTCACAAATCTCGGGGCCTCATTCTCGGGAATGTCCTTTTCTGCTTGTGCAACCGCTTCCTTGCCTATATCCCCTACATTGGGGACCTCCTCTTCACTATCCGACGTAGTACTGTCCGATGTCATTTCCTCGAATGTGCGAGGAGACGGCCTGGGCACCACCACTGTCTCCCCTAAAGGTCTACTATGTCTGCTGCTCTGACCCTGTCCTGATGTGGGAGCCTTGTCCTTGTACACCTCCTCATCCTCTTCCTCGTCATCGTCATCGTCGTCGTCTGAAGATGATGACGATGAATCTTCCTTTCTGTCACTGACTGCCTTCCCCTTTTTTGTCATTGTCACCGCCGTCATCCTTATCATCATCATCCTCATCATCATCATCCTCATTGCCGTCATCCCCGTTATCAGCATCCTCATTGTCGTCATCCCTAGAATCATCATCCGAACTGCCGTCATCATCATCCTCACTGCCGTCATTATCATCGTCGCCATCATCCTTTTTACCGTCTTCCTCATCCTTTTTATCGTCATCCCCAGAATCATCATTCGAACTGCCGTCATCATCATCATCACTGTCGCCATCTTCCCCCTTTCCCTCAGTTTTCTCCACTTCAACATCATCATTACCGGTCTTCTCCTCCACAACAATTGTCTTCATTTTAATGTTGTTCTCAATTACGGTCAGCCTAGCTTCCCACAACCGACAATGTGCCTCCATTCCCCACAGTTCATCTCTCTTGTATTTCACTTCGGCCTCAGCAATTTGCCTCATCAGTGCAAGCTACAATTTACAGAAATGTCTCAGCTACATATCACAATCGTAATGTATTCATAACGGTTTGATGGTAAATAGTGCTCACCTGTCCAACATCAGCAGACGATGCATCCACTAACTCTGCCCAGCCGTCCGGGGCACCACTGAACGTCGTTTGGACAGGACGAACTGAAGAGGCTGCAAAATCTTGTGTTGGCTGAGTGGGGATTGTCTCGAACAGCTCGTCCAGCCAGGGAGCCTCTGACAGGGGCAAACCCTTTAGCTGTTCTCTACGCCTCAACTTGAAATCCCAAACACCGTCGCTGTTCTTCATCATTTGCACGGCCTCGGTCACCCTGCCATCATCCCAATAAGCACATGTAGGGGATTTGGGGCTGATAAACCATCAAGTTGAACCATATCAAGGAAATGGAGCTACATATCAAGTAAAACATATGTCATATGACTATCATAACAGAATGCAATATGAATATATGTACCATATAATTTGTGGGAAATAAGGCGGGACTAACCACGAGGAAATTGAAATCCCCAGACGGATAAGAAGACTTCGTTTGGAAACCATCCAATCCCTCTAGCAGCGTATCGACGACGTACTGACCCCAGTTCAGTGTTCCAAGTGTAGAGAGGTCCTCATTCAGGTACTTCGCATAATTCAAAGTGATCTTCCATGAATTCCCTGGCACCAACAATGTTCCAAGGCTGTGCAGAATGTACATCCTGCAGAAAGCATTGTCGTCCATACATCTTCAATCATTGTTTTCAGGACTGCCAGCTTCATATTATTGTGCCTAAGTGAGACATGGCCACACAATAGAACATGTCATATAACAGATGTAAAGATATCATAGCAGTACATAAATCATACATGTAGCATGCACAAAATAAGTCATATATGAAACATATAGCATGCAGAGAACATGTCAAATATGATACATATAGCATGCACAGAACATATCAAATATAATACATAGAGCATGGACATAATAGTGTACTTGTTCCCTCTCATCCCGGTTGATGCCTCCAATTTCCTTCGTTCGATGGCTGGGCAACTCAGGACTGTGATTCGGTCCCCACTTGAAACTAGCCCATACACACGACCCACGTCCGAGGCCTCAACAGTGAGGAGCTCTCCATTGGGGAAGACAAATCGACGGGCATCTGGCTCGTATGAGGTAATCAATAGCTGAGTGAGCTCCTTGTTGATTAGCTCGACCTGCATATCGAGCAGCCCGTGGAAGTTCGCATCAATGAGTCCACGGCGTATCGTGTTGCGTCTCGGGTGATGGACAATTTTTCCATTCAAGTCCATTATAGGTCCGGTTTTGCACCTAAATTGGACTGCCTTATCTTTCTTTTCTACCGCGGAGGGTGCTTTAGTGGGTGGCGCATCGGGAGATATCGGGGGTTCTTCTCTAGGCGTCCTTTTCTGCCGTCGAACATGCTACAAAAAAGGACATATAATGGTCATAACAAACATATAAGACGGGCATAATAGGTTTAGCAGATCAACCATATAGCAGATGCATAATTAGAATATAACAGATGCATAACAAATCAACAAGCTCATATAATACGTTTAATCACTACTCATAACACTAATATATGAATCCTGTAAATACCCATAACCCTAATCGGAAAATAGGATTTACTTACCACTGGCTTCTGAAAGTCGGAGTCGGAATCCTCAGGCCTGTGGTTCTGTTTTCGTTTTGACGGAGTGGCCATGGTCGGCGTTTTAGGGTTCGAAGAAGCCTTTATTCTCGACGATGACCGGGTCGGAGGTGGCAAGCCTTTTCCCTTCTTCTTCTCAGCAGTACGGTTGCGAACCACCTAGCTTTCGGCTCCTTTGGACAAAGGTGGTGCTTTCTTCTTCCCTTCCATCTTCTTTCTCGATTGTTTCTTTCCTTCCGACTTCGCCATTTCTGACCTAAGTAGAGAAAATAGACAGAACAGAGTGAGAAGACTTGACAACCACATCCACATACTTATACTACGAATGTAAGAAGGGGGCAACCTCTGTAAGAAGATAAGAACGGGGTTAACCGCCGGTAACCCTTCCAAACCGTCAATAAACCACCGGTAACCCTTCCAAACCGTCAATAAACCGCCGGTAACCCTTCCAAACCGTCAATAAACCACCAGTGGCCCTTTCAACCGTCACTAAACCACTTGGAGCCTTCGAAACCGTCAATAAACCGCTGAAACCGCCACCCTAAACCGCCTGTAAACTGTTCATATGCCCAAGGTCTCAGTGATGGAGAAGAAAGAGAAGAGAGAGAGTGAAGAGAGTGAAGAGAGAGGCAAATGGATCAGATTAATGAGAGAGAGAGAGAGGGATGTGGCGTGCAGTGGCGGGATTGGGAAAAGCTAATTTCGAAAAAAGAAATCGACTAATGTGGACGTAACAAACATATTTCCATTAAACATTTTTTTTCATTTAAAAAACTTTCCCCCACTACCCCCGCCTAAACCCCAGCCGTCAGATTGCCCACTTTAGAGAAATTGATCTCTGGCCGTCCGATTACCCTCTCAGATTGATCTGAGAGATTTGGCTCTTAGAGCCATAGCGAATTTGGTGTACACTGGCACCAATTACTTCAACTTCACCTTTGATCAAAGTGAGCCTGAGACAATCACCAAGGGGAACTGATGACCAAGAAGCAAAATGGAGTCAAGTTTCAATAAGTGTGTTGGTCATGTTATAATTTTCTTACTTTTTCGTCAAGAATAAGGTGGTTCCTAGTTTGAAGCTATACTTTGATATGGCTTCCTGTGCTTACTGCCAATTGTTGGTTTCTAGTTAATTTCTTACTTGTTGTTTGTATGTTTGGTTTCTGAGGAATAAATAATATTGTTATGATTTGGTTTTCGTTTATTTGATTTCTTCTCTACTTTGCCTCCTTGATCAATTATGTATAACTGATGAACTTTGACTTATTTTTCAAACTACTCAATAATTGCATATTTCATAACATTATTTTCTATATTTAGTAAAAAAAAAGAATCATGTTAATAAAAAACAGACAACAACAATAATAAATTGGATTACACTTGTCATAATTCTTTATTAAACTCTTTATGTTAAAGATGAGATATACTGGCATAAGGACACCCTATAGTGTCTTTATAACTACCGTTAGATTAGAGCCCAAGTCTAATGGCAGGAACAAGCTATAGGTAAATTTGGAAAAAGGAAATAAGAATACTTTATTGGGTCAAAACCCATAGCTAATGAGAGAAACCCTAAAACCCCTCATTAATTTTGAAATAGAAAGCGAGATTGTCTCCCAAAGTTCCCTGTTTTGAGCACGTTGTTGACATCAATGGAGGTCGGAAATACAGATTGGCAGCAGAAGACAATCTCCTCATCCCGACGGCGCCGACTTCTAAGCAGCAGAAAATCGTTGAAATGAAGGATGAAGAAGGAAGAACCGGAAGGGAAATCCAGCAACCAAATCCTCTGTTGACTCCGATCTCTCTTTGACGACGCTCAGTTTGTCTTTCTCTTCTTTCTAAGATCTCCGATCGGCAATGCAGGAGAAGCGATTCAGAAAACAGATTGAATATCTCAATCTTTTCGCCTGGTTGTGAGGCAAAGTTTTGGGCTTTAGTGTCAAAGCCCAAAAGCGAAGTAAGGCTCAAAATGCAGGCAGCGCAGTGCAGCTGTGAACTCGCAATAGAACGTAAGAGAAATTGAAATGAGAGGCATGAAACTGATTTTAACGTGGTTCCACCGAGCTTAAAGCTTCGATGTACATCCACGCTCGAAGGTTTCCCTTCAAGATAGTCATTCTTATTAATAAGACACCACACCCAATTACAAAGAGAATTTAGAGACCCTTTCAATATACTCCCCGTATATTGAAACCAAACCCAGCTCCCCGCTACACTCGATTCTCTCAACGAACAGGCTCCCCGCACAGATTCACTCAACTGCAATGGGATTAACAAGTGTAATTTGCAGAGCTCAGCTATCGTTGGTTATGTACTGGGCCAGCACGCTCCTCTTTCTCTTTTTGAGCTGATTGTCAGAATCTCAATCTGCAATCCAATCTTGTTAACAGGGAGGTGCCAGCAAGGTTTTGCTTGGCTCTAAGTTAATAGTTTAAACCATTAAAGAGGATTCTGATTTTATAATGAACTTGAAGAAAGAAAAGACCAACTTTCCATTTCAGGGTTCTTTGATTCAGCATTCTCCCCCTAAGCCTATGAATGGCTCCTTCTTTTCTTTCCTGAGAGGAGACTGTTCTTGTCCTGCAGAAAACATCCGAGAGACAGCAAAAGAAACCAGGTACAAGCCACACAATCCAACTTGAAACAAATCGTCAATCAATCCAAAGGTTCTTAACAACAAGGAAAGCCAAGAGTTCAAAAACAAATCAGCAACCAGAGTTTTCAACAACCAAAAGTTTAAAGCAAAACTTAAATCAATTCAAGTTTGACGCCAAACGAAAAAGCTGAGCAGAATTAAAGGTGATAGTCGGGACTTTCCACAAAGTCAGATGCATCGTCGTGATCACACCACATAGTAAGCCTTGCTCTCGCTTCGCTCTCGGCGCTGTTGACGACGTCAGCATCCATTCCAGAATAGTTGTATCGAATCTCTCCCCCTGAGCCATTGACAGGTAACAGAACGCACTTGGACCACGCAACACGACGAAGAACGCGTTGCGCAAGGAGGTGCTCAACCGACGTGGGCTCAGAAAACTTGAATTTGAGAGGGATTCCAAGTTTAGCAATGAGGGTGGAGATCTGGGGTCTAAAAGGAAGGCTCCCTTCATAGTCTGGAATACCATGGTTGCGAACATGAGGCAGCAAAAGTTCACCGGAATACCCATTGTAGCACAATGAATAAGCCATGTATCCAGGGGAGTTACCAGATCCCGTCCCAAGGAACGAGGGAGAAGAACTGGAGTAAGAAAGAAATGAAACACTTTGAGATGGTCAGGAAGGGAAAGGGCGTCAGTAACAGCTTGATGGGAGAAGGATTTGCCAGTCAAACACTCAGAGCAGCACAAGGATCGAAGTTAAAAAAGTGAAAGTCATCACAGGAGAAAAGTTACCAGTGTTGGGAAGCCCAAGAACCTGAGCCATCAGCAAAGGAGTAACGAAGATGATGTGACCATCAACGTATGTGTTGAAACGTCCCTCACAAAGAGGTCCAGCAAGCTTCAGATTAGCGTAAAATTGGTAAACAATGTCCGGATACACATTGGGAGGAGGGGAAGCACAGAGGACAACACTCCAACCCAGATTATCAATCAAGGGGGCAGGGTTCAGATTGTAACGACTGAAGAAAGAGGAGTCAAACATAACCTGATGAAGGATATCTCTATCAAAAAAGAACTGGTTGTAGATCGCTCGATGTGAGGAATCACGCATGTGATCATTCGTGTAGACCACATGCTTTATGGTAAGGGCAGCAACAGCAGGGTTAAAGAAGTCCATGGAGAAGTTCATGGAGAAGAGAGAAAGATGAGGAGAAGAGGAAGAGTCAGGGAATAGGAGAATATAAGGAGGAAAGAAGGCACAGAAGAGGAAAAGAATTTTTACTTACTATAAATTTAGAAAACAAAAAAAAGTAGAATCACACAATTTAGGAGGAATTAAGAGCATTAAAAGCATCAGTCAAAGAGATAATTCCTAAACAGGTTCGAAGCCGAATAAATATGTCGGTTGGCAGAGATTTTGTACAAATGTCTGCTAACTGATTCTCCGTATCAATAAATTCAAGAGCAATAACCTTATTTTGAACTAACTCTCTAATAAAATGATGTTTGACAGAGATATGTTTAGTTCTGGAATGAAAAACAGAGTTTTTGGTAATGTTAATCGCACTTGTGTTATCACAAAGTAAAGACACAGTGTTATGTTTAAAACCAAAGTCTTTTAGTTGTGATTTTAACCACACAATCTGAGTGCTAGAACTACCAGCAGCAACATACTCAACTTCAGCAGTAGACAAAGCCACACAGTTCTGCTTCTTACTAAACCATGAAATAAGAGAAGTACCCAGGAATTGACACGCACCTGAGGTACTGTGCCGATCTGAAATGCTGCCGGCAAAGTCAAAATCAGAGTAAGCAACAAGTTCAAGAGGTGCAGAAGCAGAATACCAAAGACCTAAGTCACTGGTACCCTTAAGATACCTAAAAATCCTTTTAACCGCAGCTAAATGGCTTTCTTTTGGGCAAGATTGAAAACGAGCACAAACTCCAACAGAGAAAGCAATATCGGGTCTACTTGCAGTTAGATAAAGAAGCGATCCTATCATTCCTCTATAAAGCTTGTCACTCACATTTTTACAGTCAGCATCCTTACCTAATTTAACAGAGGTGGACATAGGAGTTGAACAAATTTTAACATTGGTCATACCGAATTTTGACAGCATGTTTAGACAGTACTTAGTCTGACACAGAAAGATCCCTGTACTAGACTGTTTGATTTGTAATCCAAGAAAGTAAGATAACTCCCCCATCATACTCATTTCAAACTGATTTTGCATTTTAGCTTCAAATTCTTGACATAACGTGAGAGTTGTAGTACCAAAAACAATGTCGTCAACATATATTTGAACGAGAAGAATATGTTGTCCAGATCGGTACATAAACAAGGTGTTATCAACAGTGCCCCTATCAGAACCTTGACCAATGAGAAAAGAGCTAAGTTTTCCATACCAGCTCTTGGAGCCTGTTTTAAACCATAAAGAGCTTTCTTAAGTTTATAAACATGCTCAGGAAACAGATGGTTTTCAAAACCTGGAGGATGTGCAACAAACACTTCTTCTTTTAAGGTTCCATTTAGAAAAGCACTTTTAACATCCATTTGAAAAAGTTTAAACTTGTTAAGGCTAGCAAAAGCACACAAAAGATGAATCGCTTCAATACGAGCAACAGGAGCAAACGTTTCACCGAAATCAATTCTCTCTTCCTGACAGTACCCTTGAGCAACAAGCCTAGCCTTATTTCTAGTAACAACACCTTCTTTGTCAGATTTATTTCTAAAGACCCACTTAGTTCCTATGATTTGTCTATCCTAGGTCTTTCAACTAATTCCCATACATCAACTCTTTCAAACTGAACTAATTCTTCATTCATCGCATTTATCCAACACTCATCAAGTAATGCATCTTTTATATTTTTAGGTTCAATGGTTGAAATAAATGCAGAGTATACCTTTTTGGATCGTGTGGTCAAACCTGTGTCAAGTGTCCCAATGACTTGATCAGCCGGGTGCCGTTTAGCAATGTGTGTGGAGGATTCGGATGTACCACATTAGGGATCTCATCATTTGATGTTTTACTCTCAGGATGTTCCTGTGACTGGACAGCTTCACTGAATTGTGTGAGGCCAAAGTCCTCATCATCAATTCCCTGTAAATCTGCATCTCCAAGAGACATTGTGTTTGTAGGGCCAAACAAATCTAGATGCAATAACTCAAGAAAACGATTAGTAGAAATGTCAGTTTTAGTTTTAAACGACGCCTTAGTTTGCTTACCTTTAGCACAAGCATCGCAAAAGAAATCCTTAGAATAATCAAGTCTAGGAAGACCTCTTATAGGACTCAGGTTACCAAGTTTTGACAAAATACTAATGCTAACGTGTCCAAGTTTTCTATGCCAAGCAAGTTTTTCTTCTGTTTTAACAGAGACAAGACAGAATTTGTCAAAATCATCAATCTGACACACATTAACAATATAAATGTCTCCTTTTTATATCCAGTGAAAATAACTTTGTTATCTGCATTTCTCTTAACATAGCAAGCATTGGCTTCAAAGATGACAGAATTACCATTACCACATATCTGACTAATTGAAAGCAGATTATGTTTGAGACCATCCACAAGCTGGACATCATTTAAAAGAACCTTTCCTTTTGTACCAATTTGACCATTTCCAATAATTTGACACGAACGATTATCACCAAAACTAACCTTACCTTTTTCAGTTTTATTAAGAGACAGAAAAAGTTCTTTATTACCCGTCATATTGTGCGAGCATCCGCTATCAAGCACCCACTCATGTTGTTCAAAAGCCACTGCTTGAAGACAGACCTGCACACAAAGTAGTCACGTTTTTCTTGGCATCCAGACTGTCTTAGATGCCTCTTGTCTTTGAAACTTAACGCATTTAAAACATGGACTACCGAAACCATAACATGTGTTGCATTCTTGTGTGACAGTTTGAAATTTATTCTGATGAAAGATACTTCTTAGACTATTGAATTTTGGTAAATAATACTGATTTGGGTAAGCAGACCAGTTCCTTAGTTCACATTTTAAAACTTTATTTTGTATCAACAGTCTCCTTTGATTTATTTTAACATTTTGGCATGATTTTAACAAAACAGAGACTTCATTCACAAGTTGCTTAGATCTTTCCTCTTCAAGTTTCAATTTATTCTTAAATTCCCTATACTTAGCCTCAACCTTTTCACAATCACTTTGAATTTCACTAATAATAGTTTGAAGATCACATTCAGTTCCAATATCAGTATCATATTCAGTGGACTCATAGTCAGAAAGAAGAGATTCAGTAGATACCTGTGAGTGAATCTCAGGCATATCATCCTCTTGATTCGATGCAATGGCCATCAAGGCTTGTTCAGTCTGATCCGAATCGCTTTCACTTTCATCACTGTCGCTCCACGTAGCTTGAAAGGCTCTTTCCCTCCTCGTCAGAGGACACTCAGCTTTGATGTGCCCTGACCTGCCACACTTAAAACAGCCAACCGTACCTCCGCTGCTACTACTTCCAGATTCCTTTTTATTTTTATTGTTTGTCTTAATTCCGTTACCAAATGAAGACTTATCACCAAGATGCCTAGAATTTTCAACCTCCTTTCCTCTTGAGTTGAATCCTGACTTAGTTCTATCTCTTCTAAGCCTCAGAAGTTTACTAACATGCTTGGATAACAAAACAAGCTCATCATCATCATAGTTATCAATATCATCGTTTACAGTTTCTACATTACTCTTAAAAGCAATAGATTTCTTCTGCTTAGACTCTTCACCATCATCTTCTCTTATTAATACCTCTTCATGAGTTGACAGTGAACCGAATAGCTCATCTAGATTAATATTAGCAAAGTTTTTTGATTCCTCAATAGCAGTTATTATGGGTCTCCACTGTTTTGGCAGAGACCACAAAAATTTCCTAACCAAGTCTTCATTTTCATAAGTTTTTCCTAAGGCATTTAGTTTGTTAACAATATCCTGAAACCAATCAGACATATCTTTAATTGACTCTCCGGGACATATTTTGAATAGTTCAAACCCGTGTTTAAGCATGTTTATCCTAGACGACTTGACTAAATTAGTTCCTTCATAAGTAATGCATAGTTTGTCCCAAATTTCCTTAGCAGATCTACAGCTAGAAATTCGACTGTATTCTTCCTTACCTAGTGCACACTACATCAGATTCATGGCTTGGGCATTCTTCTGCACACTCTTCATATCATCTTCAGTCCATTTGCAGCTGCTATTTTGACATCAGTCGGCCCTTCGCTCACAATTTTTCATAGCGCAGGGTTCGTGGAGAGAATGAATAACTCCATGCGATTCTTCCAGTATCCGTAATGAGCACCTTCAAATTTTGGTGGCCGATTTTGTGAGAACCCATCTGCAAGAAACACAGGCAAAGTCGGAGTAACTAGGTTCGATGAAGATTCCATAGCAAAAAGAAATGAACAGAGAGAGAGAAACGAGGTTACCGGATCTCGCTTGTCTGCAAGAATGCTCAGTCAGCGTTCAGACGCTCTGATACCAATTGTTGACTCCGATCTCTCTCTCACGACGCTCAGTCGGTCTTTCTCTTTCT
This sequence comes from Linum lewisii, assembly GCA_034768395.1. Classification (NCBI taxonomy): domain Eukaryota; kingdom Viridiplantae; phylum Streptophyta; class Magnoliopsida; order Malpighiales; family Linaceae; genus Linum; species Linum lewisii. Next base: position 49,407,042 of record CM068300.1, on the reverse strand, counting down.
TTCTAAGATCTCTGATCGGCAATGCATGAGAACTGATTCAGAAAACAGATTGAATATCTCAATCTTTTCGCCTGCTTGTGAGGCAAAGTTTTGGGCTTTAGTGTCAAAGCCCAAAATCGAAGTAAGGCTCAAAATGCAGGCAGCGCAGTGCAGCTGTGAACCCACAATAGAACGTAAGAGAAATTAAAATGAGAGGCACGACACCAATTTTAACGTGGTTCCACCGAGTTTAAAGCTTCGATGTACATCCACGCTCGAAGGTTTCCCTTCGAGATAGTCACTCTTATTAATAAGACACCACACCCAATTACAAAGAGAATTTAGAGACCCTTTCAATATACTTCCCGTATATTGAAACCAAACCCAGCTCCCCGCTACACTCGATTCTCTCAACGAACAGGCTCCCCGCACAGATTCGCTCAACTACAATGGTATGGGATTAACAAGTGTAATTTGCAGAGCTCAGCTATCGTTGGTTATGTACTAGGGCAACACGCTCCTCTTTCTCTTTTTGAGCTGATTGTCAGAATCTCAATCTGCAATCAAATCTTGTTAACAGGGAGGTGCCAGCAAGGTTTTGCTTGGCTCCAAGTTAATAGTTTAAACCATTAAAGAGGATTCTGATTTCATAATTTGAAGAAAGAAAAGACCAACTTTCCATTTCAGGGTTCTTTGATTCAGAAACTCTAACTGTCCTAAGGTAGCGAAATTCCTTGTCGCATAAGTAGCGACCTGCACGGATGGTGTAACGAGCTCTGGAACAACTATGCAGTGGGTCTCAGGTCGGAACTCCAATCAGCCGAAAGACTCTCGACCTTCTATTCCCAAAGCTAGAAAGGATTGCTAAGTCAGATCAGGCATGCAAAAACGACTAGCTGAGGTAAGAGCCCATTCCGATTTTTTCTTATTTTCCGAATCTTTGGTTGATTTTGTTCAAGATTTAGTTTCAAATTTGATAGTCTCGTAACATGGTTTTTTTTGTGTCTTGTTCCTTCTAGCTAAATTCGGACCTAACACCACCATTGTCAGATGAAGTGATTGAGTCTGATGACTCGGATTTCGTAATCTCAACATTCCTACCACCTAATTTGCGAAAGTAGCTGCAAAATCCTACAAAATTTGGGGAATAATCCAACCGAGTATTCAAAATCGTGTAGATGAAGTGAAAATTGAAGTGAAAATTTTGTAACAACTAACACCGAAAATCCTTCGAAAGATAAGGAAATCTCATGTTGAAAGAAAAATATTCTCCATGTTTACTTTTCGTTTTGTTAGCCTAATGTTATGAAATCATATAAGCAACAATTGTTTTTGTGTGGGTGGAAGAATCAAATAATATGGGGGGCTGAGAGTAACCACGAAGACACCCTATTCGGCAATAGAATCAAATTCGACAACTGAAATGGTGAGATAATCGATGAACTTTATTGATTAGGGAAGGTGGATTGACGATTTGGGGAGAGAAAAAAGAACTTAGGGTTTTAAATCGACAATTCAGAAGGAGAAATCAAATACGGAGGAGAAATGGACAGAGGGTTCTGGATTTGGGAAGAATAACCCTAAATTTCCGTATATATACAATGGGAATGCGTGGTCGTTTTGGTATCGAGTCGGGGACGAGGCTGATAGCCCAATAACCACCCTCGCCCGATGATCGCTTAATCCGGGATTCGGCCCCACTGGAAATCCTGAAATACCCACTGAAGTTCGGGTGAAATTCGTCCGCTACGGTCGGGTTTCGGGCAATTTTTGGTTTTCCGGGTTTCTCTGCCAAGCCGGATAAAATCTGAACTTACAGAAATTGGAAAGAAGCTGAAAAGGCTGAAGTTTCTGGGCTGAAGCCCGATCCTTGTTGAAACAAATTGAGAATACCGGGGCCTCTATGGGCTCAACAAAACCCTAGTCCCCCCCGCCAATTAAAACAGACCTGTTCCACTTCAGCCTTCAGCTCCGCCATTCTTGTCATCCCTCTCTCCCGAAATCCCCAACAATGGCGGCGGCAACAGCTGCAGCTTCCCCAATCGAGTCCGTTCAGTGCTTTGGCCGCAAGAAGACTGCCGTTGCCGTCACGCACTGCAAACGCGGAAGGGGTCTGATCAAGCTCAATGGCACTCCCATCGAGCTCGTGGAGCCTGAGATCCTCCGTTTCAAGGCCGTCGAGCCAATCCTCCTCCTAGGACGCCACCGTTTCAGCGGCGTCGATATGCGCATCCGAGTTAAGGGAGGCGGCCATACCTCTCAGATCTACGCCATCCGTCAGAGCATCGCCAAGGCACTGGTGGCGTTCTACCAGAAGTTCGTTGACGAGCAGAGCAAGAAGGAGATCAAGGACCTCTTGGTAAGCTATGACAGGACATTGCTCGTTGCTGATCCCAGACGTTGCGAGCCTAAGAAGTTCGGTGGTCGTGGAGCCCGTTCCAGATTCCAGAAGAGTTACCGTTGAACGTGGTGGTGGTCTTACATTTTTCTTACTAGTTTATGGATGATGTTAGAAACTTCAATTTTGAAAGTTATGAACTTTGTAGCTTTCTTGAGCAAGAAATTGTTAGTTTTTATTCAGAGGATTTTAGTTTTTGAAGAGGGTATTGTATTTCATTCACCAAACAGTTTGATATAATGCTTGATGACATTTGCTTATCAGAGTTTGTTTAGTGAATCAAATTCGTCAAGTACTTGATAAAGTCTGATATTTGCTGGTTGAATATAGACTAGAGTTCTTTGTACACAAATAATACAAGGACAATGAATCAGTTCATCAGATTTTCACTAATCCAGCTAATACACATCAGTAACTGCACCCTGAACCGGCTCCAAACTGTACTGCTCTGCTCCCAGATTCCAGGCAAGTTCAACATTGTCGAAAATTGCAGCAAGTAGCGTTGTTGCCTCAGCCATCACTGTAGCACATACAAGATGGTGATCAGAAGAAGTGACAGGGAGATGCCGAGGCGTGAGCTGGAATTCGGTAACCAAGGGTAGGCATCTGGAGGAGGCATTACACAGTTGTCTCCATTGAAATAGATCCTTCTAGGGAAAGCCCAACCTTTATCAAACGTGAAGGTTGTCGTCTCCTTCTGGAAGAGCAACTCAGACTGCACGTTGCCAGATGGGCCAGCTTGCATTAGCAGATCGTTGTAGAACTTCACTCCCCACAACAATGCAGTATCATCTGTTACCAACACCAACAAAAGAAAACTGCTCAGTTCAGCCCGTATTGAAAGTACGCCTAGTTCGAAACCACAGGTACGAAAACAGACTGCCATTTTGAACAATCTATCTATATCAGTGGTATTCCAATCAATGATGCAAGCAGAACTTACTGATAGATGCATATGGATTCAATGACTTGTAATTGAAGCTGAATATCTGGGTGAGATTGTCAAAGTTGGGATGCTGGACCACTAAGTTCCACTGAGTATAGTTCATGGCATAGTTGAAATTGGTGATTGTGACCTTCACTCGCCAATACTGCTTGTAGTTCAGTTTAACGTGCCAATGAACTCTGATGGGGCACATGTGATTTGTACACTGAACAAGAGGAGGAGGAGGAGCCAAGCTATTCTTCCCAAGATTGGAAACAACCGAAGCTAAATGCGGTTCATTTGGGCTGCATTTAATTCAGTACCAGTGAGAAAAATCCACTGACCATGACAACACAACACATTATATATCTGAGATAAATAGAACTCACTTAACACAGCTTCTAGAGTGAGTAATGTTGCTTCTGCAGCCACAGGAGCAGGCTGGACAAGGCACAATCGTATCGTTGTAGAACGACGACAGGGAAACACAACAAGTAGGTGTCTTCTGAGCAAGTGTTTGAGAGTATGTGCATGTAACATTCCAAGTCACTGCAATAGACAAAAGCAGAGTCACAAATTGAGGTTCATGACTTAATGCAGTTAGATATATTGATGAACTTACTCAAAGCTTGGGTGACCCTTCTCTTATCAGCAGTCATGAATCTAGTTGGTCTGACAAGTTTAGCAGGGCCACAAGTATAACCAGGACCAGGAGCAAGCAAAGTAAAGTTGACAGGTAGCCTGACTGTTTTATTAGTGGTACCAGCTTGACCAACACTAAGCTGGAAAGAAGCAGCAGCATTGTCTTGATCTTGAGCCCAAGAAGTGAGGACTCCACCTTTGCAGCAGTTTGCAACCTGCTTGTTGTATGGAGTTCCAGGCAGAAGATCCACAACAGTAGGTTTCTTCTTGCAGCAATGTGGAATGTTTCCTTTGAACCTAGAACAATCTCCCTGCTCAGTGGTCTGCCCACCAACAACATCCCATATGACCTCTTTCTTTTTCCATGCCCATCCCAGTGTCCATCCTGGTGCTTGTATGTGCCGATACTGCTGGAAGTTGTACAGTGTGACAACCGCCTGTCCAAGTTTCGTTGCTTCTATTTATCAGCAGCATACTCAAATGAAAGGGCTGCAGTTTAACAAACACAAAATGCTTACTTACAGTGTAGCCATCAGGGTTCCAGTTAATGATGTCCCATTTGACAGTGATGTTTCCGTTTGGGTCAAGCGGATCGTAAGCTTCTGAAAGAAACAAAGAAGCTATCATCAATTAGTGTTATCAATCAACTAACAAAAGAAACAGTCTTTGGCACATTAAACGTTTACCCCTCAACTTGTATGACTCGGAACAATCAAGATCAATTCTTTTCCAGGGGTTTGAGAAACATGTAAAGCTTAACCAAGAAAAAAGAAAAAGAAAAATGGGATCTTTCCATGTGATGTAAGTCACAAGGGTTTGAGAAGGGTCTGGTACTACTGGAATGTTCTAAACAAGCAAGTAAATAAATAAATAAATAAAAAATGAAAAGTTGATAAAAACAAAAAGAAGAATCCAGAGAGTCCGTCCTTTGACAATCAAGCACTGCATGCTGTAATCAGATACCAGGAAACAGAGGAGAGATGATTTCTTGGCCTAAACAAATGAATGCATGTCACACTTTCAGAGAATAAGACTGCAAACGCACTGTCGATGATAGCAAGGAATCCAAATTTGACAAAAATGAGGAAAAGACGAAACAAAAGAATGAAGATGAAAAAATGAGGCAGAGATGGAAATTAAGTTGATGGGTTTCTCTAACCTGTAGGGGTAAAGATGGTGGAGGAAAACAGGGAAAGAAGAAGAAGAAGAAGAAGAAGAAGAAGAAGCAGAACGGGTAAGAATGTGGACATTTCTTAGAGCTGGGGAAGAAGGTTTTACAATGGAGGATAGATAGTCTACCACTCTGAAGTTGTTGTTGTTATATGGAAAAATGGGAAAGGCAATGAGAGAGAGAGAGAGAGAGTGGAGGGACGCGGTGAAAGGGAGGGTGGTGAGATTTGATTTTGATAGATGGTAGTTTGTTTTAGCTTTTGTTTCTTCACACACAGATATGATATATGAGATATGAGATAATATGTTGTATGTCGCAATCCAGATGTCAAACCACTTATTTATATTATTATTATTATTGTGGTTTTGTATCTGAGCGAGGAGTTGAAACACTTTAACACACAAGGGAGTTTGCCATTAGTGGTGTAATTATGATCCTTTTCTTTCTTAAAAAGCCTTTGATCAATTTACTTAAAACGATTGGACGATAGTGATTGATTTATAACACCCATCTAATATTTCCTACCCACCACTATTAATTGTGCTACTATATATGTTATCAGCTCACACTCTATTTACCTATGTAATCTCGGAACTGCCTATTCACATCATGTCTTGTCACTGAGTCTCAAACACGATTCTCTAATGACCAAGTTCTGGTGGGGAGAGGTAGTTTACCGATGAAAGCTTCGTTGGCACAGTTGGAATAAGCTTTGCTTGTCCCAACATGAAGGCGAGCTTGGGTTTCGCAACTTCCAAGCCTTAAACCAAGATCTGCTCGCTAAGCAAAGTTGGCGTATACTAAATCAACCTGAATTGTTAGTCTCCAGGATTTCGAAGGGCAGATATTTCCCCTCAACGAATTTTATCGACGCTACCAAACGAGCTAATCCGTCTTGGGGTTGGCAAAGTATTCTTCATGGAAAATACCTTATGTCCCTAGGTCTATTGTTACAATTAGGTTCTCATTCAATTTATTCAATCTTTGAAAGATTGTGGGTCCCTGATGGCCTTTGCCTTGAGTTCCTACTGCCCCGACTTCTGGATTTATAAAGACGTCCAATTCAAATCTCAAGCTTAATTAGAAATGGAGCTTGGGATATATCTCTCCTTCGGGATTTATTTTAGTTAGACTCGGTACAGGCAATAGAAAGTATCCCACTCCCATCTACTCAGCAATTGGACCCTCACCCTCCGCCTCCGATTAGTTTGTCTCCTCCTTATGCAGACATGAAGGGTCTAACTCTAAGCCGCCTCCCGATAATAGATACCAGAAATCTGTCCTGATCTGGGGTAAGCATCCAATTTCATGTCGACCCGAGGTCGAAGCGGACAAGGTGGATACCCCAGAGTTGAAGAAGATGAGGACTTTTGACTACAGCTTTGCATGCTTTTCTTCTATTCATCCGTCTCTGAAAGGAAGCGAGTTGTTGACCGCTGTCATGATTCAGTTGACGACGGACTAGCAAGTCGACCACCCCAGTACCAAGGAGGAAGTGCGGCGGATGGCAATGGAGCAAGTTTTCATGGACACCCAAGTTGGTTCTCGTTTCCCCCTCCCAGTTTATCATTTTTGTGATTTTGTCCTCTCCCTTTTACTGACTTTTGTTATGTTTCAGCTTATAGGCACATCTGTATCTCTTCTGATCGCTGACCAGGTTTGGCAGCACACCCAGTCAGGGCACCATTAACGAGGAGCTATAGAGAAACCTCCGAAAGGCTAAGTCCTCTTCCGCCCATTATAAGAGCACGTGGACCATAACAAAAGAGGAGGTCGATGATGAGATGGCCAAGCTCCTGGTAGACATTTACATTGATCTTGATGTTGCTTGCCTAGCATATGATAACATGTCGACTGAATATATGTTGGAAATGCAGGCAGGGCAGGAGAAACGTTATAGGGAGCTGGCAGCGTACAACGGTCCATCTCTGAGGCTAACACGACCAAAGTGGATTTGGAGACCCAAGTCATGGGCCTCGAGGAACAGAAGTCGATCTTGTCCAGAGATCTTGAAGGGAAGTTTATTGTGATGGCGTATACTGAGGAAGCTCCAAAGAAACTAAAGGCGGAGGTAGACCAGGTTGTCGAGTCCAAAGTAGATGTGGCCTTGGAAAGCTAATGTAGGGCACCATTGATAGTGCGCTGACGACCCTCATCCACAACCTCGGTTCCACCAATCTCAGGTTCCGGTGGGATCCTGACCATATGTTCCTGATCGGAGGCGGAGGGTGAGGGTCCCCTCAATAAAGTCTACTCAAAGTGGAAGGTTTGTTATCAAAGCGGTGGAACAACAATGGAATACAACTCAACAAACAAGCACACAAAAGTCGACTTTAAGGGACAAGTCAACGGGGCTCAAAGAGCATGGAGAATAAGAGAACGACACAAGGCAACACACAAAGCAATCAACGAAGATTCACAAGAAATGAATGGGAGGGGCAAGCGGGGATCATCAATAGGCCCGGGGGCCACTAGGATGGGGGAAACCAGGGTTATTGGGGGATTTTTGCAAGACTTACACAATTCTAATACCACTTCAAGGAATGTTAGTTTAGACTCTCTAATAAGCTCCTAACTGCAATAATCAATGCAAGACAAGCTAACCACTCTCACTTGGCAAACTTGACAAAACAATCATGCACGCCACGTGTTCGATGAAATGCCTAAGTGAGAAATTCACTTAAGAAAGACTAATCTACATGAAACTACTCTCACTTAGCACATATAGATCAGTACACAAGCCTCTATCCAGAGATCCTAACAAGCATCGAATGAATTAGGACCCAATCACCCAACACTCAAGGCTACAAAGATTCATATCTCACAATCAACATCCCAAACACAAGAAGAAAATGAAATTGGAACTAAAGAAACTTGCATAAACATTAGAAGAGTTTTGATCTTGCATACACAACCCCATCCACTCAATTATACCCCACGATTACCTTTACACCCACTGAATCACCCCTTACCTCAACCCTAGGTCTAGTGAGTCATGGAAGTGAGAAGAAGACAACTACTCCTAAACAAGAAACTAGGAGAAGAACGCATTCTTAGCTCTTCAATGGTGTTGGGAAGGATGAATCATGGATGGAGACCTTGGGGAATGGCCTTGGGGAGGGTGGAGACCTTCTTCCTTCTTGAAGAACCCTTCGAGGCAATCAAAAAGTCAAACTCTCCTCAATAGATCTGAAGTTGTGCCTTTTATAGTGTTGGATCCAAGGGGACGCAGGCGCGGGATTAGGGTGACTATGGGTGGCCGCGGGCGCGGGAATTGAGAGGCTGCATGCATGTGGGTTGGGAACACGGTCCAAGACGCCTCTAGCACCAAAATTCTCCCAAAAAATTCGGTGGAACGCGCAATAATTTAGGCGGCCACGATGTGTAGTGAAGCGCGGCCTGGAATACTTCTCGGGTGCCAACTTCACATGATCACTCCGGGAGCTGTAGATCTCCAAATGACGAACCGTTTGAACCGGGTGAAAGCTCTCGCGAAACTCTCCACGTACATTTCCTGAAACAATATAAAAACACTCGAAACCAAGTGAAAATGGATGGTGAACGTCCCTAGTCACCATAATCGGGTAAAATGTCGAAACAAGGTCAAAAGGGGATAAACCAAGGGAAAATGGGTGTAGAACTCCTAGAAAATATGGTTAAGTGCGGGGGGGAATAATATAAATTTTGTGCATCAGTTCCACGTGGTGTTCAATCGACTCATTGCGGAACACTACAAGAAAGAGTCCACAAATTCTCAGGTGCTCCAGCTGAATGGCGGACCGCCATTCTGAAAGAGAGGCACACGTGATAGCTGCAAAATAGAGTATCAAATAACTAACCTACTAGAGTAGGACAGATCGTATTCCTCGGGGTTTCTTCTAATCGTATACTCAAAGAAGTTAACAATCACTCGGGTTTAAATCAGGTTGTGTGGTGTGAGTTTCACGAATTTCTAAACTATTAAGCAAGGGAAATGAAAATGAAATTAAGGAACATATTGATTGATTGAGGTTGGTTTCAATTGACAAACAAAAGTTTAGACTCGAATCTCCCTAAGATCACCAAAGCATTGGCGATCATAAAACAAGTAACTTTTCAATCCTAGTTCATTCAATTATTTAACACTGTTATAGCCCCTTACCCTTAGGTCTAGTCCACGAACATTCGCGAACTAGCTACCAAGATCAATTATTCATCCGTGCGTTCGCTTCTTCAACGGATAATTGACTGGTGCACCTAAATTGATTCTATGAGCTATTCTTGAAACGGATTAACCATAAACGGTTCCTACTAGAGGAATAATTCCATTAAATAGGTAAATTAATTGATTTGACGTTCTAAAACAAGGAGGACATTCACCAACTATCTTTATTTTAACGAGAATCTAATCTAGGTGATCAAGCTAGAAAAGAAACATAAAAGAAGAACAAATCAATTATGAACAAAAACAGTCTGAATTAAGATCTAATTACCGTCGATCCGTGACTGCTTTCAGACCCCGGGTCACTTAGGGTTCATCTAATCTAAACCCAACATGTTTAGTTACTCATATTCAAAACAAGAGAATAAAAAACTATGGTAGAATTCATCTTGGAAAGGAGAAACAGAAAAGCTCTGAAAAACCTAATTGCGACGATTCCACAAAGCTTCGATCTCAAGAAAATCTTCAACTCCTAGCTCTGAGTATCTCCGGGATGAAAAGATTATCAAGTAATCTCACCAATAACTCCAGAAATCACTCTAACTTCTCTCCTTTTTGTGTGAAAAGTCTGAAAAACGAAGTTTATTGAAGTTGGGGATGAAGGGGTCCTTAAATAGGGGTTTCTCCAATTCTGACCCGGATTTGACCAAGTTCTCGGCGAGAATGCTGAAGTTCTTGCCGAGAACTTCTTTGAATAATTTTTCAGACTTCCTTTCGAACAATTCCCTTCACAATGTTCTTGAGAGAGAACATTGAAGTTCTCGCTGAGAACTTCTTTAGATAATTTTTCAGAATTTGGCGATGAGATGTTTGATGGGTTTGTGAACACTTTCTCGATGAGAACATCAAAGTTCTCACCGAGAACTTCAGTTCTGGGCAGATTTCTTTACTTCTCTGATCGGTTTGACTTCTCTTGATGGTTCCGGGGTCACTTCTTGAAGTTTTATTGCTTCCCGAACACATCTGACGGCTACTTATTTGATGGTAAAAACCCGTGAACTCCAAGAGACACAAGAAAACACATCAAATAGACCCGAAACGGGCCAAGGTAACCAAAATGATACGAAATAGCGTACATGAATATAAATCCACTAAACTATCCCTAAAACGTGCTACAAGCAATGAAATGTCACTTAATCGGGGCTGATAATCACGATAATTCTAGTGTCATCAAATCACCCCACACTTAAGCTTTTGCTTGTCCTCAAGCAATTTGAATTCAGAACACACTCAAGTCCACAAATGACGAGGTCAGTAAAATATCGAGATTCAATTCCTAACAATGAAATTTACACCATTACACTTAGAACAATTAACCTACACATCAACCAAACAAACCAGTCTCACTATTATCTGCACACAACAAGTAGCAATCACGAATCATGCACAATGCTGACCGAACCGACTAGACTTCCTCACGTATAAAATATTTAGTAAAATGGGGAACTCTCACACTCTGTGTTTAGGGACGTGTTTATGCTCTCAATCACTTTCTCGACCGAATTCTGTCATAGGTTTTCATTTCAGCCACAATCTCCACCACGGTGACAACACGAGAAACTAGTCAAAAGGACTTGCAAGGGACTGTAACAATCCTATACTACCAAGGCTTATGATGAATGGATGAAGGGATGAATGATGATGAAGGGTATGGTGCGGTGTAGCAATCGACTAACCTCCCTCGAATCAAGACCTATGGATTCCTACCATCTAACCAGACCCGAAGTGGAATAATGTGTGCTCGTCCTAAGATACCCTCAAGCAATTGCACGTTTTCTTTCATTCATTTTTTTCGACTTTGTTTCTCTTATTATCTCTTTTTTTCTTTGCATCTAACTATCTTTCTTCCATTTGTAACGAGAAGAAAGCTTGGAATTTCTACACATTTTTTCACTATTTATTTTTTCAGCACAATTTGTTTTTCGTGCACAATTTTTTCTTTGCTTAGAGGGGTTTATACGTACGGACATACTAGTTAAGACCACTGAATTTTGGCTATAGGGTAAGTCACCATAGATTTCGACTTCCGGTTAGCTAATCTCAGGCTACTACCACAGGGGATCAACAAGGTGAACAAAAACATGGGCGAAGCTGTAACGTAATATCGAACTGAAAGAACATGCCAAGCACAAGGGTTTACACCTAGAGGGATTAATGTCGGGATGGCTTCTGGCTTAAGTAGCAATTCTAGGTGCCTTTATCATCCTAGTACTCATGTTATCGTGTGGTCTTGAATAGGTCTATGCAAATTCTAACTCATTCAAATTACGAGAAATCCACTCAATAAGAAGCAAGTTACTATTAATATGCAACAGATCAAAAGCTCACAATTGGCTGTTAGTCGGACTCGAATCATTTTCATGCAATTCAAGAGTGACACTACAAGCATGATTCTATAATCTATTATGACTAGGTTCATTTTAGCATCAATGTAGGCATGTTGGTTACAAGTTCCAAGTTAAACAGTCTAAGTGTCATTGTTAAGCATTGAAGTCAACTTACATTTCAAGTTAAGGACTGAGTTTATTTTAACAAATGAAATACACATGAACCACAAAGAAGCATAACATTCAACACAATTCTCTAAGATTCTACCCCACACTAAATCGGACTGTGTCCTCACAAGAGTGAAAGAGATCAGAGTAATCAGGAATACCTGGAGGGTGATGGTCGATGTTGGGGATGGGGTCGGAAGGCTCAGAGCGGAACGAAGTAGCTACAAGATCCTATAGAAACAAAAACAACGGAAAGATCAAAAGGAAACCGGGACAAGTGTCCTAAATCCATTCATAATAAAAATGGACCGAAGTCCGAAAAGAATAAATAAGAAGAAGGGGGGAACATATACTACCAGATCATTGGTCTGGCTCGGGTGGTGGCATACCCAAATGTCTTCTCAGCTCCCGGCGCCAAGCCAGTTCTTGCTCCTTCCATGTCTGTTGGGATGCCCAGTGAGCTGATGCCAGCTGATGATGGCGCTGTGTGATAACTCAGTGGACATCCTAGTCTGCTTGTTATGCGTGTTGATGTTGCCTCCGAGTGGTAAGATCATTCTCATAGGCCACTCGATCCCTCTACCACTAGTGAGCTCCCTGAGAGAAGTCAGTCTGCCACCGCTGCATCTTGGTGAGCATCTGGCCTTACTGATCAGCATAGTGTGGCGGAGGTGGTCATCTGCTGCTCATGCTCCTAGTAAATGAACTCAGGCGGCTGCTGGGGCTCTGGCTCCTAGTGCTCTGTATCCTCGGGATCCTCTGGATCAGCCGGTGCGGGGGCTTCTACATATGTGGCGGGCTCGATGGTTAAATCCAGGTCAAACTCTTGGACGAGCTTGCACCAAGGACGCCGGCCTGAAGTCGTGGGATCTCGGGACCCCACTTATCCGTGAGTTGGAGATGGAAAATAAGACACCTTATAAATGCGCCGCCAGGTAAAGCAGCAGGTAGCTTGGTGGCCCTGGTCCTCTTGTCGAAGAACCTGACGAGCACCCAGCCGGGGTAAATGCGGTAACCCTCACGAAAAGCTCTAAAGAGTAGCAACTCCTCGAAGGATATGTGGTGACGTCCACGCTCGACTGTAAAACATAAAGAATGATGCCACAAATAACAGAGAAAGCGAAATAAAGGATGAGAGATCTAACCGATATAGATCTTAGGGCTGAGCACGGAGTCAGGTCGGTCTGTGATGTGGCGCTAGAGCTCCTGATATGGTGGCCCATTCAAGGAGCTGTTGTTCTCCTATCGAAGTTGTCTTCCGAGTAATGGTTGGGGTGAACGGGGAGCAAATTCGCGAGCTCTTCGTAGGACAACTCATGGTACTTGCCACCGAAATGGAAGGAGACGCACTTTCCATTTTTCTTGGAGCGCTGGTGGTCAAGGTTGAAGGAGCTCCAAAACTCCTTAAGGGCGACAAATGGATATGAGGAGCCCAACGTCGTGAGTTTGAGAAATCCCGCCCGGGGAAGGAATGGTGGACATTGTCAAAGCATTCGGTGCCGAACTCTTCTATTGATTACAACCAGAGGGATGAGATGTTGGCCGGAGGGATGTTCCTGATCTTCCAATACTGCTCAAAGTAGTATGGAGGGAGTTTGGCGATGCACGGGTGAAGGCCCTTGATGTCTTGGGGGTTTGGAGCAGCGCGGTCCATGTGATGGGAGCAACACCGACCCCGATGTCCATGGGGTCCGAGGTGACGAATGTGGAACTCGCACCACTCTCATGGCGAGCCTTCTTCCTCTTTCCTCAGTCAGCATTTGCCGTCTTAAAGGAACCTGGGTTCCTAAAAAAACAAATTGAGACACGAAACCACAATTAGCAAAACTCAGTTTCGCTAGGGAACCAAGAAAACTGAGTGGGGATAAGCTAATGCAAATGTTCAACAATTTCCATTAATCACAAGGAACGCATAGGAATTGACCGCACGGCATTAGGATGGCTAGAACGCAAAGTCAACCGTTCGGTCAACCAAAGTTAACATATCCGACAAAATTGATAATTTGGCAAAGCAAATGATATCCTGTTGACAAAAAATAAAGTAAAAACAATCCTAGCACAATATAGAGCATCTAGGTTCAATCAGGTTCACAAAATTCAAATCAAAACAGTGGGCACGCAAATCGAGGCAAGTCAAAAAGTCAACCAAAACGAAACTCGTCGAAACGAAAATAATAAATATGTACAAATATTTGTATTGAGAAACCCAACAACTAGCCTAGAAGACATGACTCTGGAAAAATGATGGAAGTTGACGAAATCGACAAAAACTCAAAAGTGTTATTTCGGGTGAAACTGGAGCTAGAGAGCTCTAATTTGGATGATTCAGGTGGCGGTGAGCTCGGATTGGGGAGGTTAATAGGGTCGCGGTGGAAAGGGATGACGACGACGGTGGGAATAGGGTGGCAACGATGAAGTGTCAAAGGTGGGGTGGTGTTTTGGGAGTTTTCGGCGAGAAAGGGGTTTGAAATTCTGGTTTCAGATAAAGAAAACGGGGGGTTTTAAAACTTGGCTAAGTTCTAGGCGAGAATATTGAAGTTCTCTCCGAGAACTCCTTTGAAATAATTAATCAAAAGGGCGACGCGGAAAATTGACCAAATAAGCCAATGTTCTCGCCGAAAACTTCTTCACAAATAATTAAAAATTTGGGACACTGGAAAATTCAAAAATACAATGCCAAGTTATCGATGAAAACTTCAGGGTTTTCGCCAAGAGCTTGAGACTTGGCACTAAAAAATTTAAATCGAACAAAACTGACGTCTTAACTTCAAACGACTGAAACAAAATCAATAAAAATTGGAAAAATCCCAAATAATTTGGAAAATGATTAAGAACTTAAGACGCACAAGAGAAAATTAAAAACCATGAATTTGAAACTTTTGGCTCCCTCGAAACTGACTCAAAACACAAAGACTGACTCAATAAATTCAAAATTAACTCCAGCTGTGGGTTGCCTTCCACAAAGCACTCTCGTTTTACGTCCTTGAGATGGACGATATCTGGTTATGGATCAAGAGGCATCCCTAGTCTGGACTTCCTTCGCGCTAGCATCGGCGTACTTAAAGTATAGCTTAGGTGTACCTCCGGTCAAGAGGAATCGCCTACCGTCGGAATGAGTGAGTTTGGTTCTACCGTCAGGGAGGGTCCAGTGACCTTGAATGGCCCGAACAGATCCTTGAGGTGCATATTTTTTTCTGGTGGCTTAGTGGATAGAAGATCATTTGGCTTCAGAGTCATTTTTGTTTTCACTTTGCACGCCTCATTCGCTTCTCCATGATCTCGAACTCGTCGCGTTCCACCAGTAGGTGCCTTCTGTTCCTCTCCCTCCTTTGTCTTTTGCGCCAAAGGCTTGTTTTTTGGATGAGTATCCTTCTAAATTCCTGTTAAACAAATTTCAGAAGACACGCTAGACTTTTCATTAGTATTAGAGTTGGCGAGACCAACTCCACATAGTTAATGGATAAACAATGCGCTTCTTGCTTAGCATAATATTGCATACCGTCCTTGAGGTGGAATGTAACACTATACTTTCCGAACCCTTAAAGTGAACGAGCCATTTACATTGATGGTCGCGCCAGCTGTTGCCAGAAATAGTCGGTCTAGGAGGATGGTGACATCTACCTCTCGGGTATCCATCACAACAAAATCAGCTAAAATGGTGAAAGGACCACACGAACATGCACATCCTCTACAATCCCCCTAGGTGTTTTAATAGATCTATCAGCTAACACGAGATGGAAACTAATAGGCTTCAAGTCTCCTAAATTCATTTTCTCATATAAGCATGTAGGCATCACATTAATAGAAGCACCTAAATCGGCTAAACTACGATCAACCTTAATACCATTAATAGTGCATGATAAAGTAAACAAACCGGGATCGCGACACTTAGCTGGAGGGAGTATGGATGGTGAGTGGCAGAGGACGGTAGAGCATTCCTCTTAAGGGAGACAGAAGACGTGTCTCCCTTCTTCTTGTTCTTCGCAAGATCCTTTAAGAACTTCCCAAGTGGTGGCATTATCTCTACAGCCTTGGTGAGTGGCATCTTGAGTTTCATGTTTTTCAAGACTTTGTACCACTTCTTGTATTGGGAGTCGTAGGTCTTCATCTTGATGGCCTGAGGAAATGGGATCCTAGGCTGATATGGAGGGGGAATAGGCTCGGGAACCGGCTTCGGATGAGGTGGGTCAGTCACCTCCTCTTCTTCTTCCTTGTCTTCTTCCCGATCTTTGGCATGTCAATGGCAATGTCATTAAGAACCATGACCAAATCAGGGGTTGTAGGACCATCCAGTTGCTTCTTGTCAAGATGGCTTGGACATGCTCATTCCTAGGGTTGGGGTCTGTTTGGCTCGGCAGCTGTCTCATGGGACGACCACTAGAGAGGAGGCTGACGATGTTGCTAAGATGGCTCTTCATCCTCAGCCCTTGAGCTATCTAGCTTTGATTCAAGGCAACTTGAGCTTTTAAACTGTGCATCATGGTCGTCAAGTCTCGCCATGATCAGGTTGAGCTTCTTATTTATCTCGTTGTCCTTTGATTCTTGTTGCACCATTTTCTGGGGTTTGCTGTCCTCTGGTGAACTCAGGTGGTCCTTGATAAGTGTTGTTGGAGTACTAATTTTGGCAAATTTCCAAGAGTTGTACCATAATTATCCTAGTTCCAGTGTGGTGGCTGATATGTTCCGCTTGGCTGATTCCCTGGTTTTTACTCTTAAAATGATCCAGATGGTCGATTTTTCTGGTTCTGATTTATGTCGGAGTTGTATGGTGGTCTCTCTTGGAAACTGCCTTGTGGTTGCTGCTGTTGATGGGGTTGCTAGTATTGACGGTAGCCAGAGTAGCCTTGTTGATTGTTGGCGAAGCCTTGACCAACAAAATCCACTTCATCCACAGACCAGACAGTTGCTTTCCCAAAATTCTGACAGCTTCCTCCATTATGTACACATTCCCCACCCCACTCACAATCAGCAACGAAGACAGAAGCTGATGGAGGGTTGATGGGTGCGCCAACTTTCTTCAGGTGTTTCTGCACTTCAGCTTTAATATGTTCTTCAAGGCCTAACTGGCTGTTAGTACCTTCGGACTGTCTCTCCCAGTTCCTGGATTTAAAAGCACAACTTGAAAAGTGTAGAAGAGCAGCTTCTGGAGTGAGGGCAGTACAATCTCCTTCAGCCAAGGAGTTAATATGCACTGGCAATGTTGTCCTTATAAGTGGTGGTTCTTGATGGAGGGAAGTACTCCTCCACAAAGTCTTGGGTGAGAGTATCCCCTTGAGTGTAATGGCCAGGTGGCTTGCTATTTAGTCATCTCTTGGCGGCACCGTAGGGAAAATGGGAATGCTTGCAAGCATAGAGTGATTCTTATCCAAATTTCCACTCTTGAATGTGGCGCACATGGCAAGGAAGTCCACCAGATGAGTGCAAGGATTATCATGCGGATTTCTTTCAAACTGGATACCCTGGAGATCATACCCAGGAATAGGATCTTCATCTCATAGCAGGATCTCCATCATTGGTTGGAACATCGATTCTTGACCGAACACTAGTCACACTTGGTTTGTTATAGTTCGACATGGTTCGTTGAGCAGTCATTCTGGGAGGTGGTGGTGGTGGAGCGGTGTGAGGAGTAGGTAGTGGTGAGTCAGAAGACTTAGGGGATGACGACGAATCTCCTTTAGTATCCTCAATTTTTATGGGGGAAAGTGGGTCGGTTGACACATGCTTCTTTCCTGGGTTGGTTACATAATAAGTCACCGAACTTTGGCCAAATAACACGGAAGTCACTAAACAAAAAAATTGCTATTGGCATTACCAAACTTTGAGCCATTTGTCGAAGAGGTCACTGTTAGTTACGGACATCCATTTTTCCATCCATCCGCCTATGTGGACTTGCCAACTCTACTGCCACGTCATTCAAGTTTGCCACATCATACCTAACATGCCTAGTCATCTAACCAAAGAACTCAATCTGATTAACCCCAACCCAATCAAATCTAACCGAAAAGTTAGATACTTCTTCCTCTCTCTCCCCTCCTCCATCCTCAACACCACACCACACTCCTCCTGCCTCCTTCTTCCCACCATCACCGCCGCCACCACTGCCGCGCCACGCCGCCACGCCACCGCCGCCGCCTCTGCTTTCCTCATCTTCCGCCGCGCCGCCGAGCGCCCTCTCTTCATCTTCCTCCTCTACTCTCCAAACCCAGGAACCTCTCTTCCAGATCCCCAATAGCCCAAAATCTCAATCCTTCCTCCTCTCTCTCTCCCTCATCCATCGGAAAATGGGTTGAGGAGAAACCCTAAATTTCTAAACCAAACTCCGGCAAATCTCTTCCCTTCTTCCTACCTGCATCGGAGAACAACCAGAAGCCATTAACGAAGCTGCATCTGAGAAGACGAAGTAATCGACGTCGGTGTAGCGAACTTCCATGTGGGCGTCCTGCCATCGGAGATGAGTCCAGATCTGTAATCCCTGGTGGCGCACTAAGGGCAATCGGGGAAGAGATGTGGCGTGGTGTTCTTGGGGTCGACGAACACTTCGTTTCCAATAGCGATTGCCTCGATTTTGGTGGCTGGGTAGAACTTGGAGATGTTGGCGCGGACCCAGTTGTCGGAGAAGGTTTGGTCGACGGAAGTGTCGGCGAGCATCTCTTTGGGGAGAGCAACGGTGACGAAGATGTCGGTGTGGGAAAGGGAGGTGAGGACTTGGGAGTTAGTGTCGAAGAGCTTAACCTTGGAAGCTTCCCAGCGGCGGGGGGCCGGCGGAGCTTCAAGCGGCGGTGGTGCCCGGCGGAGCTTCCCAGCGGCGGCGACGGCCGGCGGAGCTTCCCCAGCGGCGGCAGCGAGGGTTAAATGACCAGATCTGGTTTGGGAGAGTTTCAGATCTGGTTTTTCATTTGGTTTTTCGGTTAGATTATGTAATTGAGTCGGGTTGATAATTGGTTGGGTGCTTGGGTTAATTTTGGGTAAATAGGATCTGATGTGGCACTTTAAATGATGTGGAGGATGAGTTGGCAAGTCCACATAGGCGGATGGACGGAAAAATGGATGTCCGTAGCTAACATTGACCTCTCCGAAAAATGGCTCAAAGTTTGGTAATGTCAATAGCAATTTTTTTTGTTTAGTGACTTCTGGGTTATTTGGCCAAAGTTCGGTGACTATTTATGTAACCAACCCCTTCTTTCCTTGCTGTTACTTTATTAGTATGGAACTGCCAGGAATGTATGAGCTCATAGTCTTGATTGGCTTGAGCTGAGAACGAGTGGTTGGTCGGTTCATATACTTGCATTCAACCAGTAATTCAACAAAAACAAGAGCAACCGGTGTAAAATCGAAGTGTGATGGAAAATGGAAAGAGGAAAGTAGAAGAATAATTGCCAACTCTTCTTTCAAACGATGAAGAAGAGTACCCGGCAACGGCGCCAATTTGATAGCTGCAAAACAGGGTATCAAATAACTAACCTACTAGAGTAGGATAGATCGTATTCCTCGGGGTTTCTTCTAATCGTTTACTCAAAGAAGTTAACAAATATTCAGGTTTAAATCAAGTTGCGTGGTGTGAGTTCCACAACTTTCTAAACTATTATGAAATGGAAATGAAAGTGAATTAAAAGACAGATTGATTGATTGATGGTTGGTTTCAATTTACAAACAAAAGCTCAGAGTCGAATCCCCTAAGATTACCAAGGCAATGGCAATCACAAAACCAGTGACTTTTCATTCCTAAATCATCCAATTCTTATTCACTGTCATAGCTCCTTACCCTTAGGTCTAAGTCTATGAACATTCACTACTATTGAACTAGCTACCAAGATCGATTATCCATCCGTGCATTCGCTTCTGCAACGGATAATTGTCTGGAGCACCTAAATTGATTCTAAGAGATATTCTTTAAACGAATTAACCCTAACCTATTAGAGGAATGATTCCATTGAATAGGTTCATTTATTGATTTGACGTTCTAAAATAAGGCTGATGTTCACCAACTATCCTTATTTTAATGAGAATCTAATCTAGGTGACCAAGCTAGAAAAGAAACATAAAAGAAGAACAAATCAATTATGTAAAAGAACAATCTTAATTAAGATCTAATTACCGCCAATCCATGACCGCTTTAAAACCCCGGGTCATTTAGGATTCATCTTATCTAAGCCCAACAGGTTTAGCTACTCATATTTAAAACAAGAGAATAAAAAACTATGGTAGAATTCATCTTAGAATTGAGAAACAAAAAATCTCTGAAAACCTAATTGCGATGATTCCACGAAGCTTCGATCTCGAGAAAATCTTCAACTCCTACCGAGTATCTCCGGGATGAAAAGATTATGAAGTAATCTCACCAAGAACTCCATAAAGCACTCTAACCTTTCTCCTTTTTGTGTGGAAACTCTGAAAAACGAAGTATATTAAAGTTGGGGCTGAAGGGGTCCTTAAATAGGGGTTTCACTAATTATGACCCGAATTTTCCCAAGTTCTTGGCGAGAATGTTGAAGTTCTCGCCAAGAACTTCTTTGAATATTTTTTCAAAAATCCCTTCGAACAATTCCCTTCACAATGTTCTCGGCGAGAACATTGAAGTTCTCGCCAAGAACATTGAAGTTCTCGCCAAGAACATTGAAGTTCTCACCGAGAACTTCTTCAAATAATTTCCAAAATTTGGCGGCGAGATGTTTGATGGGTTTGTGAACACTTTCTCGGCGAGAACATCGAAGTTCTCGCCGAGAACTTCATTGCTGGGCAGATTTCTTTACTTCGCTGATCGTTTTGACTTCTCTTGTTGGTTCGGGGTCACTTCTTGAGGTTTCATTGCTTCTCAAACACGTCCGACGACTACTTATTTGATTGTGAACTCCAAGAGACACTAGAAAACACATCAAATAGACCCGAAACTGGTCAAGGTAACTAAAGTGGTAAGAAATAGCGTAAATGAATATAAATCCACTAAACTATCCCTAAAACGTGCTACAAGCAATGAAATTCGCTTAATTGGGGATGATAATCACGATAATTCTAGTGTCATCAACACGAAGGTGTCGAAGGTGCACCGGGAACTAAAGAAGAAGGCCAAGTCCCTTATCAAATTATAACAGGGCATCAAGGCTCTAAGGGTGACACTTTTTTTGTGAAACCGTTCTTCAGTAATGTCATAATTACAAGAATAATGTTTCATACACTCGTAATAAGGACTAGTCTCTATTTTTTCATCTCTTCCTCGACGCCATATTTTCTTAGGTGCGTGGCATTGTAAGTTTTATAGATAAGGGCTCTCCAGATGGGCGTTTCAGTTTAAAGGTGTTTTGGTCAATCACCTCTATAATTTTATAGGAACCTTCCTAATTTGCATTGAGTTTACCGTGTTGAGGGATTGGCCAAAAAACCTTCCTAACGACTAAGTCTCATTATTCTAGGTGACGTGGGCAGAGGTGTGCGTTGTAGCGACGATCTAGTTGTGCCTTCTCGGGTATGAGGTACATGTTGGCCTATTCTCTTTGTTCCTCCAGTGTATCGAGGTTGTCCTTCATGACATCTTTGTTTCTCTAGGATTCAAAGTGTTGAAATATGAGGCTAGGAAGATTGACCTCTACAGTCAAGATCACCTCTGTGTTGTACACCAGCGTGTAAGGCATTTTGCATGTGGCGGTGATAAGCTGCAGAACAACGGTCAAATAACTAACCTACAAAAGTAGGATAGATCGTATTCCACGAGGCTTCTTCTTTACGTTTACTCAAAGTAATTAGCAACTATTCGGGTTTAAACAAGTTGTTGTGGTGTGAGTTCCACAAATTTCTACTTCTACCATGCAAGGAAAATAAATTGCTAAGAATAACAGATTGTTTCATTTGGTTTGTTTCAATTAATGAGAAGATAGCTTAGATTTTGAATCCCCCTAAGATCACCAAGGCATTGTCAATCACAAGATCAACAAATGTTCGACTTAATACTTCTTAAAAGGTCTTATTAGGTCCACAAACATTCGCTACTATTGAACTAGCTACCAAGATGGATTATCCATCCGTGTGTTCGCTTCTGCAACGGATAATTGACTAGTGCACCTGAATTGATTCTATGAGCTACTCTTGAAACGGATTAACCCTAAACGGCTCCTACTAGAGGAGTGATTCTATTGAATAGGTTAACTAATTTATTTGACATTCTAGAATAAGGCAGACGTTGGCCAACTATCATTTATTCTAACAAGAATCTAATCTAGGTGATCAAGCTAGAAAAGAAACAAAATTGAAGAACAAATCAATTATGAACAAGAAAAGACTGAATTAATATTTTACTTCCAGCCGATCCGTGATTGCTTTAAAGCCCCAAATCTTTCAGGGTTGATCTAATCTAAACTAGAAGAGTTTTAGCTAATCATATCTAATAAACAAGAATAAGAAACCACAAGAGAATTCATCTTTTTTTTTGATGAATTGAGCTGATTTTATTCATCAAAAAGAGTGGAATAACATCACAATAGTTCTATCTTCTAAATACTCAAAAAAAAAAAAAAGATCTAGCTAATAACTCTCAAGATCTCTCTCTCAGCTTTTCTCCCCCTCGCGAAGGTTCGAATCTCATCACCGATTAACTGAATAAGGGAATTAGCTTCATGCCTTGCACCTCCAAATACTCTTCTGCAGCGTTCAATCCATATATGGCATATCATCACTCTCCAAAGGAGCATCTTCGTCTTCCCATTAACTCCATCATTCTTCCAGCTACAGACCTCCTGGATCGCATTAGTCCACTCTTTTCCAACTAAATCACCCAGCAAAGCAGAAGCAATAGTTACATAATATTCACAATCACTGAACATATGACTTTTTGTTTCCTCTGCAACCTGGCACAACACACATGTTTCATCCACAGTTGCATTCCATTGTTTAACTACATCTTTTTTTATAGATCCTTCCTTGCACAATTAACCAAGCCACAACAGACCTCCTGGGATAGTGAATCCCGTCCAGACTGCATCATACCAAGAGACCACTTGGTTCACAGGTCTAATATCATTCCACACATTGCTCACCTTATACTTTTTCATGAACTTCCCATTCCATAACAAGTCTCCTTCGTTGTCACTTGTGATGAAGCTCCTCACCAAGATTCTGAGCTTAAGCAATTTAATCCAATGCCATGATCCAGTAGAGGCTTTAACATTCCAAAAACATCTCCCTTTCAGTCTGTATTTCATAATCCACACGACCCATAAAGAGCCTTCCTGCAGCAAAACACTCCATATATGTCTGACAACATTAGCTTTGTTCCAAGCTCTCATATCTTTTAGACCAAGCCCTCCTTCTTGTTTAGGCCTTGACACAACCTTCCAAGCTACCTTAGCTCTAGTTTGCTTATCTGTTTTACCCCACAAAAAATCATTACAAATCTTCTCCACTTCTTTTATGATACCTGAGGGAAGGATAAAATGAGACATCCAGAACTATAGTGTGCCACCCATAACTCATTCAATTAACTGACACTTCCCACATAGGATAAATGAGGAGGGGGAGATGGTGGAAAGTTTTGAACTTAAACATTTACCTGATGACTACTCCCTAACAGTTTCGATCCAATTTCCTTGCAATAAGCTCCCCTTCCTCTCTATTATTGATCCATGTAAACAGGGGTCCACTAGACACATGATCAGTCAAACAACAATCCCTAACACAGTCTTTAAAATCTTCCATGCTATCAAAAGATGCTGGAACATTTAAAGCTTCACTAAGGGAGAGGAAAGCATTAAAATCCCCTTGCACAATCCAAGGATCATTATCTTGCTTGAGACTTTCTAATTTAGCATATAACCTTCTTCTTTGATTGTTATCATTAGCAGCATACACAAAAGTGCAGAAGAAAGGAGTTGGGAGCTCTACCTTTACATGGATAAATTGTTCCCCAATATCAATGACCTTGATAGGCACATCTTTTCTCCATATCAACCAAATTTTCCCAAGAGTGCCATCAAAAGCAAAGGCCCCTAACCAATCAGGAAAACGGGCTCTAAACATCTCCAAAGTTTTGTCTTCCCTAACACGAGGCTCCAAAATAGCTAGAACATCTATATTATAATAACTAATGTCGTGAACATTTCCGTCCGCGGCGGGCTGGCACCTCCGAAGCTTTTCGCGTTTATTTTTGGTTATGGAGTCGCCACCAATCGTTAGAGCGGATTGGACGCTTAGGTGTCCAAATCGGGTTATCCAACCGAATTTGGACTAGATCTGCGAAACAGAGAACGGGATTCGGGGACGGTTACGTGTGGGGAAGGATTAGCACCCCCACAACGCCCGGAAAAATTGGTACTACTGATCACGATAAGGTTATTTTCTTGACGGCTTGATTAAGGAGATATGCGTTCACGCTCCCTATTTAGGGATTGCGTTGCTAATTCAGATTTTATATTTTATTGATTTAGTTTATAAAATTTTAACGAAAGGTGGATTTTAAAATCGGACTCGAGTCGAGTGACTGCCAACGTATCCGGGGGCCGGAATCAAACTCCACGTAGTTCTTCGTGTTAAAATCGGGTTGGTTTGAGGTATTTTTTATCCTTCAAAGTTTTATTGCTTTATATATATATATTACTTTAAGGAACAATTTACTTTTTAAGATTTTATTACCTTATTTAGCGTTATTTATATTTAAAGGGGAGAATTTTCACGGGTCATATTTCGTTTCTAATTCCAGGGGATTTTAATGGTTTCGGGTAATTTAGGCTCGGGATTCCCATGGTGTTTCGCGAGTACGAAATGATATCGATTTTGATTTTGAAAGCTTGGATGGTTTATTTTTAGCTCGGGATTTCCACAATACCTCACGAATGTGAAGTAGTCGCTACTAATTCCTAATGACAAGCACAATTGACGGCCTTAAATCTTATCGATGATTAGCATACAATCCACGGAAACGACCGAATTTTTGATAAGAAATTAGTTAAGGAATTTTATCAAACCCAATTCTTTAATTAACAAAAATATTTGAATTTGGACATGAAAGAGTTTCTTTGTCCTTAATTAATCTAGACCACTTTAATTGTGGACAAATTTACATTAACATGAACAAACAAGAGATTAGTATTAAAATTAGGGCCTATTTTAATTAAATGGACCAAAGGCTGAAATGGGCTCAACCAATTTCGGCCCAACAGGCAGAAAAATCGGTCAGCCCACCATTTCATTAATGGCAAAATCGTAAATACATGGGACGGTGGCAATTTTATAAATTAGGAAACCCTAATGCGCCATATATAAGCTTAAAGGGGCTGAAAAAGCAGCCCCATTATACTATTCACTCAGCCGCCCCTCTCTTCTCTCTCTCTCTCAATTTCTGGAACCAAAAACTCCTCTCTTCCTCTTAACTTTCGAAACCCTAAACTAGACTAAGCACCGCCGCCGCTCCTCTCTTTCTCTCTCTCTCGAATTTTGGAACCAAAAACTCCTCTCTTCCTCTCAAACAAAAAAACCTAAAATGAAAGTAACCTACTCCTAAAGCCGTCGCTGCTACCCTCCTTCTCGAAAGCGGTCCTCTATCGAAAAGGAGCGATCAGGGAGAGGGGATCCCCTCCTCATCTCCGACGATGAGGAGGGTGCGCGACTCATGGTGACGACATCGAGGCGGCGGCAAAAACGGGTGCGGCGCGGTGGCGTAGCGACAGCGGCTGGACGACATGCAAGGAAAGGTAAGTAACCTCTTCCCTCTCGATTTTCCTAGTGACAAAAAAAAACCCAAATCCAACTCTTAATGAGTACAAACCCTATATCTGGACTCCTCCCCTTTTTTGTCTCTTTCCACTGATTTAGCCCTTTCCTTTTTAGATATCAATCCAAGAAGGAAGCGGCGGCGAAGGGGGAAGGCTCGACGAAGGACAGCACGGGGCGCGGCGGCGACAGCGATGACACGGCGGCGCAGCGGCGCGGCGGCGAGAAGGTAAAAAGGGTACAACCCTTTTTTTTAAAACGTTCATACCTCCCTTTTTATTTATTTCGCTTTTTATTTATCAAGTGACTTTATTATTTTTAGGACTCGGACGGCGACGGGACCAACACGGACGGCGGCGGCAAGACCCGTCGTGGTGATGGCGCGACGGCACCGGCCGAAGAGGGGCAGAAGCAAAGGTAAGAAAAAAATGAAACCCTATATTTTTAGAAGTAGAAAACTAATACAATACAGAAAGAAGAACACAAATACTAATCGCACCCACTCTTTGTTGTAGGTCCTCCCCAAAGAAGACTGAGTCACAAGAGTGGTGAATCTTAAATCCAGATAAGTGAGACTGGAACTCTTTTTCTATTACTGTCACTTTTAATTTGTTGATTTATAGTAAGTAGAACAAGATTAAGGTTATTGACAAGATAGGATTAAGAGCTTAAAAAGGTGGTCACAAGTTAAAACATCTCTTTTTGTGTCTCATCTCCTACTTTTAAAAACCAAACTTAGATTATTACATGTTTTAGTGTCCAAAGTTAGAAGGTGGTAGATTTGTGTTTTAAGAATAGAGAGTCAAGACAAGCTTAATGAACCCAACACATATGCTAAAAGTACAACAGATCTAGAAAGATTTAGAACAAGGAAACTTGAACAAATGAGAATATGTGTACAATATGTTTAATATGGATGTCCATGGTGCAGGTGCAATAAATGGAGAAATGGAATTAAAGAGGATTGAAGTTTCGAAGAAGTGGGTATGCTCACTTTGCATTCTGTAGAACTTAGTGGTAGGATGAGGGAATGAGTGAGGACCTTAGCTTGATGACCTCTTCTTTCCTTGGCTTTGTAACTTCAGATGATGTATGGTGGATGTATGAACTTTTGGACTCTTTTCCCTCTTTTGGAACCTTTCTATTTCTGATTTTTTTTTGGATTGGAGCAAAGAAGACAGAAGAAGTAGTTTGGGGAAAGTTTCCTCTTTTGGTGTTTTTTTGCCTCTTTCCCTTCCTTTTCCGCTCTCTTCTTTTTCTCTCTGCTCTTTCCTTTTCTGTTCCCTTCCCCTTTTTTCTTTTCTCCTTGGGACCTCCCCCCACCATTCCTTTTATAGCAAAAGGAAACCCTAATGCAGAAATTACTGCTTTGGGTAAAAAAACCCAACAGTCTTTTTATCACACAGCCTTTTTTCTGGATTTAAAAGAGCTGAACGAGTGGGCCTTAAGGCCCACATCACCCCTTGCTAAATTTTAGAAAAAAAAATCCAACACATGCTATTAACAAAATGGGCTAAAAGCCCGATCTTTAGAACATGTGGGCCGAAAGCCCAAATCCCCTTGCTCGAAACCGATTAAAACTAGAAAACTTCGAAACACGAATGCTTAACCCTAAGTTAATCTAGCTGAAAGACAAACTACTGACTATTCGAGATCGATAAACAACGGCCCACTTGTCATCCGGTTATTTGCGAGCTCGGACAAAATTTGGTTACTACAGTTGCCCCCCTTTGTACTACTTTTGTTTGTAACATAAAGTTGTACAAAGGTATCAACCAAATTTTGAGAGGAACTGGCGAAATTAGGACCAAAGCTAAACAAAATGGGGCTCCAATTACGATATATATAAAAACCGGCTACCTATTCACAAATAACATAAAAGCAAATGTACTAGGGTTTCAGCTTGACTTATCACCCGTTCCAAAAGTGCGATCCATTCTGCCCCTGGATGTCGAGGGTTTGTGTACTAGGGTCTCAGCTTGACTTATCACCCGTTCCAAAATATGCGATCCATTCTGACCCTGGATGCCGAGGTTTTGTGTACTAGGGTCTCAGCTTGACTTCTCACCCGTTCCAAAAGTGCGATCCATTCTGCCCCTGGATGCCGAGGCTTTGTGTACTAGGGTCTCAGCTTGACTTATCACCCGTTCCAAAATATGTGATCCATTCTGCCCCTGGATGCCGAGGGTTTGTGTATTAGGGTCTCAACTTGACTTATCACCTGTTCCAAAATATGCGATCCATTCTGACCCTGGATGCCGAGGTTTTGTGTACTAGGGTCTCAGCTTGACTTATCAGCCGTTCCAAAAGTGCGATCCATTCTACCCCTGGATGCCGAGGGTTTGTGTACTAAGGTCTCAGCTTGACTTATCACCCATTCCAAAAGCGCGATCCATTCTGCCCCTGGATGCCGAGGGTTTGTGTACTAGGGTCTCAGCTTGACTTATCACCCGTTCCAAAATATGCGATCCATTCTGACCCTGGATGCCGAGATTTGGTGTATTAATCCTCCAAGTCATTAGGTGTGAATGTCATGATGCATGATTTTCAAATTCCGTATGAACAATAAAGATTTCAGCGTGCGGGATGAAAATTACATGTGATGTTATGATGCATGGCGTTGCAAAACGTGATAACATACTGTAAAAAAGAGTTTTTATTTACACCTCCTGACAAAACAGGCCCGTGACACGTATGGCATTGGCGACTCTCGCATGCTTTCCTCATGGTTGACATCCCTCTAGAGGTCCTCCTAGGGATCCATTACATTGAGCTACACGCCTTATAAATTTCGTCCTTCGTTTAGCCTCTGATCCTTTTCACAAATTTTCATAAGCTTTCAAACGTCATATCCTCTAACTCCCGCATGATTAACAACCGCGTGGTGATGATAACTCAGAGAAGACCTCCTCGAATTAGACCCGGAAGAAGATCTAGAATAAAACACATGGAGTGCCCCCGCTTTCAGACTCTCTTTTCACTTAGCCTCTTTCGCGAATACCCCTTCAAGAATTTCTTATTTATTAACATTAGTTTTTTTTACTCCCATTTTTTTAACGGATGTAACCATGTGAATGCATTGGCACGTTTAAAACCTTATAAGAAAATGACTTTTATGGTATGTAGTGTAGGGTGATCTAAACACTCTGTCTAAGCTAAAATCTGACCACGAGAGATATTTTTGGAGTAAACAACAAAGATTTTTCCACAATTTACGAGGTGACTAAAACCCTCCTTTTTATTAATGGAAACCGGTATTAACGCACCACATCAAGAATCATTAAGTATAGTACTTCTTTACTGAATCTGAATTAATGGGATGTGGCAATTCATCGCCGTCTATATCTGTCAAGACTAATGCCCCTCCTGAAAATGCCTTCTTCACCACGTAAGGGCCTTCATAGTTTGGAGTCCATTTTCCTCTTGGATCGCCTTGTCGGATGGATAGCTTCTTGATCACGAGCTCCCCCTCATGAAATTTTCGAGGTTTAACCTTCTTTTCAAAAGCTCGTATCAACCTACGTTGGTACATTTGGCCATGGTGAATTGCCGCCAGCCTCTTTTCTTCGATTAGGTTCAGCTGGTTATATCTGGATTTACCCATTCTGACTCTTCCAGTTCTGCCTCCATGATAACCCTCAGTGAGGGGATTTCCACTTCTATGGGTAAAAGAGCTTCCATGCCATAGACTAATTGGAAAGGGGTTGATCCTGTTGAGGTTCTTACTGACGTTCTATAGCCATGTAGGGCGAATGGTAACATGTCATGCCAATCGCGGTAAGCGACGACCATCTTCTGGACAATTTTCTTGATATTTTTGTTCGCTGCTTCCACTGCCCCATTCATTTTTGGTCTATATGGCACAGAATTGTGATGCTTAATCTTGAATTGGTCACATAACTCGTCCATCATTTTGTTGTTTAAATTTTTCGCATTGTCGGTTATCAACCTCTGCGGCAGACCATATCGGCATATGATGTCCTTCTTGATGAATCTTGTCACTACACTCTTAGTAATGCTCACATATGATGCAACTTCAACCCATTTAGTGAAATAATCAATGGCCACAAGGATGAAGCGGTGCCCGTTGGAAGCTTTTGGTTCGATCATCCCTATGACGGCAATTCCCCATGCGGCGAATGGCCATGGCGAAGCCATAACATGCAATGATGAAGCGTGAAGCTCATCAGTGTATATTTGGCATTTGTGACACCCTCTAACATATTTTATGCAATCAGTATCCATCCTTGTCCAATAATAACTCATTCTGAGGATCTTCTTGGCCACTGCGTGCCCCCCAGCATGTGTTCCGCAGACTCCATCGTGGACCTCCTCCATTATTCTTTGGGCCTCTCGTGAATCGACACATCTCAGCAGAGTGGAATCATGAATAACTTTATAGAGCGTGATACCATCAAAGTAGAATCCCATTGCGAGTCTGCGCATGGTCCTTTTGTCATTCTCCGATGCCCCTGGTGGGTATTCCTTCCTTTGTATGTAGACCATTATATCATGATACCAGGGTTTCCCATCACGTTCTTTTTCTACATTTGCAATATAAGCGGCTGCTTCTTGCTTCCTTATTTCTATACGGGGGTTTCCTTCTGTTTCATCCAATTTGTACATCGATGATAGAGTTGCTAGAGCGTCAACTATTTGACTGTCAACTCTTGAAATGTGTTCAAACTCTATTGATTTGAACTTGCTCATCCTATCCTTTATGAATTTCTGGTACGGTATGAGTTTGTGGTCTCTTGTTTCCCACTCTTCCCTTAGCTGGTATATTACTAATGTTGAATCTCCATACACCTTCATATGTTTGATACCCATTTCAAGTGCCGCTTGAATTCCAAACGCACATGCCTCGTACTCCGCTACGTTGTTCGTGCATTCAAAACACAACTTTGCAGTAATAGGGTACACCTTCCCTTCGGGCGACAAGAAAACCACTCCTTGTCCCAACGCGTTGGAGGCACCGTCAAATTTCATGATCCATGATTTCTTCACTTGTCCCTCCTTTGATTCCTCGGTATTCATTATATTTTCATCTGGGAAGTTCATCATCATCGGCACTGAGTCTGAGATTGCGTGTTCTGCCAAGTGGTCCGCCACTATGCTCCCTTTGATGGCCTTCCTGGAAGTGTAGGTAATATCATATTCAACCAATAAGACTTGCCATCTTGCTATTCGTCCTGACAATGCGGGCTTTTCAAAAACGTACTTGATCGGGTCCATTTTAGAGATGAGGTAAGTCGTGTGATATAACATGTAATGCCTTAATCTCTTTGCTGCCCAAGCTAGTGCCCCACAAGTCTTTTCGAGTGGAGTGTATAGAGACTCGTAGTCGGTGAATTTTTTGCTAGCATAATATATGGCGTGTTCCTTTTTCCCCGACTCATCATGTTGTGCCAACATGGCCCCAACTGAATTCTCAAAAACGGACATATACAATATCAGTGGTCTTCCTGCTGCTGGCGGTACTAGGACCGGTGGATTCTGTAGGCACTTTTTAACTCTTTGGAACGCAGATTCACAATCCTCATTCCACTCAACTGGTCGGTCCTTCTTTAGCAATTTGAAGATAGGCTCACATGTCGGCGTTAGGTGCGATATAAAACGACTAATGTAGTTCAGACGTCCTAACAACCCTCGTACTTCTTTCTGAGTCCTAGGTGGAGGCATGTCAGCAATGGCTTTCACTTTGTCTGGATCTACCTCTATCCCTTCCTGACTGACTACAAAACCCAATAATTTTCTGGAAGTAACTACAAATGTGCATTTCTCCGGATTCAATCGGAGTCGGTACTTCCGCAGCCTCTCAAACAATTTTCGTAGCACGCACACATGATCATCCCCTTTCTTGGACTTGGCTATCATATCGTCTACATATACCTCTATTTCCTTATGAATCATGTCATGGAACAAAGTGACCATTGTTCGTTGGTATGTCGCTCCGGTGTTCTTTAACCCAAATGGCATAACTTTGTAGCAAAAGGTTCCCCATAGGGTGATGAACGTGGTCTTTTCGCGATCGCCTTCAAACATCTTTATCTGATTGTACCCGGAGAACCCGTCCATGAAAGAAAACATCTGATGACCTGCCGTATTGTCAACCAGAATATCGATGTGCGGCAAAGGGAAATTGTCCTTTGGACTGGCCCGATTCAGGTCCCTATAGTCTACACACATCCTTACTTTTCCATTTTTCTTGAGTACTTGTACTATGTTGGCCACCCATTCCGGATACTGCGACACTTGCAGGAACCCTGCCTGGTACTGCTTTTGCACTTCCTCCTTAATTTTGAGCAACCATTCTGGCTTCATTCGCCGTAACTTTTGTTTGATGGGCTTACAGCCTTCACTTACCGGTAGGTGATGTGTCACAATCTTTTCATCCAGTCCCGGCATGTCTTGGTATGACCATGCGAAGACATCTTGGAAGTCCCGGAGCAAGCTGATGATCCTGATCTTTTCTATTGGATCCAAACTGTCCACAATTTTGACTTCTCGCCGATCATCCTCTGTTCCTAAGTTTATGACTTCCACGAATTCATAGAAAGGCTCTAAAGAATGCTCCTCCTTTTCTATCATCCAATCTGTCTCAGGGATCACGTCCTCTCTACTTTCCTCGGTTTCCATTTCATAAATCGGATAGTCAAAGTCAACTTTTAAACCATGAATCACTTCGTTGTTCTCACATGAATTGGTGGTCCTGTTATGTATGTAAGTAAAATTAATGAATATGAATCCAATCTGAGATGGGCAAATGGACGTATGAAGGAAAGTATTTTATTATAATGATAAAAACGTGCCAAATGCAAAGTGAGGTTACACCGCTAGGAAGCCTATGATTATTTTTTATTATATATCATTGTCTTATTATATTTTAGAGTCATTACATGATCGAAGGCGGTGGACACTCCACAGAAACCCAGTTGTTCAGATCCTCCTCCGGATCAAGCTGGCGTACCCAATTCATACTTTTAACATCTTGTTCACCCACCATGTGGATAGATAGATCTTTCAATCCTGAGTAAATGACTCCTATACCCCGGATGTCGTCCTCTCCCCTTGCATTGATCCTTCCTGCGCTCCTGAAAGTTCTTGTAATATGAGGGATGATGATTCGTTCGCCGTACAGCTCGTTTCCCCCAAATTGTGACATCCTCCTCCTCTTTTTCTCTCTTTGAATCCTTTTCATGTCATCTCCCTTGGGGGCATATCCCAACCCATAACGGTTCTTGTTCTCCTTAAGTTGAATGGGTTCCCTCAAAATCTCTTGCCATTCTGAGTAATGCAAATCCTTGACTAAGCATTTGGCTGACATCAATGTAGCCCGAGCCACTTGGACATTAGGGTTTCCTTCTCGCTCCCCTACATATGAGACATCCTCTATTTCGAATGTTTGGAAGGCGCTCTCGATAGCTTCCTCTGCTGCCTCCACGTATGGTGCGTCAGGAGCTCTAGATATCAACAAGTCTTGCTCTCCAAATACCTCTATCAATTTTCCATCGATGACAAATTTGAGTTTCTGGTGAAGAGACGAAGGGACCACTCTTGCGGCATGCAACCATGGTCGTCCTAGTAAAAGACTGTATGTAGGGTTAATGTCCATGACGTGAAAGTCCACCTTAAAAACTTGAGGTCCCACTTGTATTGGTAGCTCTATCTCCCCGACACCTGACGCTTAGTTCCATCAAATGCCCTTACAACAGTGAAGCTGGGTCGGATGAACGTGTCATCAATGGGTAGCTTATTTAGAGTAGACTTTGGTATAACATTTAGAGCTGAACCTTTGTCTATGAGAACCCGAGCTATCATGAAATCCTTGCACTTTACAGAGATGTGTAGGGCCTTAGTATGACCGGTTCCTTCAGGGGGAATTTCATCTTCGTTAAAAGTAATCTTCCCATTCGTGAGGACTGCCCCTACGATTCCATCCAGCCTTTCTACTGAAACGTTGTGACAAACATGAGCCTGGTTCAACACCTTTAGTAGAGCCTATCGGTGTGGTTCTGAGGTCAGCATCAAGGACAAGAGCAAGATCCTTGCCGGCATCCGATTGAGCTGTTCTACCACTTTGAATTCACTTTGTTTCACAAGCTTCAAGAATTCACAAGCTTCTTTATCCGTAACCCCTGGTGTGAGGCTCTCCCTTTCTTCCTCCCTATGGTTCCCTTCCTGGCGCTTAAAGAAGTCAGGTCCGACCACATCTGGTGATACTCTCTTTCCCCTATTTATCTCTTCCTTTCGAGCTCTTTCTTCCTCTATGGGTTCTTCCGTCAAACCATAGTGCCTTCCCGTCCTGGTGACTCTGCTTAAACCCGTTATATTCGTCACTGTCTGTAAACTTGTGTTTTCATCGCCATTGATTTGGCAAGAGTAATTCCACGGGACTGCTTTGGTGCTCTTAAACTCAAACGGCTGGGGAGTTCTGATAATGAGGGGTTTCATGCCCTGGAGGGGTGCAGATGACTTGACAGATGGTTGATAGCGAATTACATGCTTTGGGAAGCTTGGAATTTCTTCTTGTGACGAGGCCATGCAAATGTCAGTTTCTCCTCCGGTTCCTGAGTAGAATGTGATTAACTTGGAATCCATAAGCTCTTGTAATTTTTCCTTAAATGGTACACACACTTGAGTGGCGTGACCCACCATGTCACAATGATACAGACAAACTCCTTCCTGTTCTAACAGATCACCTCGTCCTTTGATGACTTCGATGTAGTTGTTGTCAATAAGCAACTTACACACATATTTCAATGGTGTCTCAACCTCCGCAACCTTTGTCTTTTCCTGGTAAGGCTCTTCCGTCTCTACTGCATTAGTTCCACGTCCCTCGTGGTTAGGGAGAGGATTTTGATTGACGTCAGGTTGTCTTGGTTGTTCTTCGAATTTAGCCAACCGGCCCTTACTAGCTGTTGTACTTTGTATTTGAAGCTTTTGCAGTTCTCAACTGTATGTCCGGGTGCCCCAGCATGATACTCACAATGAAGATTCGGATCATACCAGCTAGGGTAGGAGGTTGCAAAGTTTCTAGAGGTATGGGGACGATCTGCTTGTTTTGCATTAGTCGCGGAAACAACTCTATGTATGAAATAGGGATAGGATCAATTGGCACTTGGGGCCTGAATTTGTTGAAACCTCCCTGCCCCTGGCTTCCCCCCGGCTGACCACCTTGATAGGCTCTTGGTTGAAATCCCGGGTGTCCCCTTTGCTGGTTATTGGCACCGGTTTCCACCCTGGTTTGTGGAGGGAAAGGTGGATTCTGTACCACGGGTGCAGCAGATACCACATAGGAGCACTACAAAAAAGTCAGTTATTAGTGACCAGATCTTAGCGACGAAAGGTTTAAGTCGTCACTAAACTACTTTTTGTGACGCAAAAATCAAGTAGTCGGAAATGTTTCGTCAAACTACTCTTTATTTATGACATTCATATGTTCGTCGGTGATTTACAAATTTATGGTCGGTAATAACAAGTTTATGCCTCGAATATGTGGCGGGAATTTTTTCCCGACCACACGAAAAGATTTGTCGCTATTAAACGTAAATTATGTGTGACCAACATAAGTTGTCATAAAAATTATTTTAATT
This sequence comes from Linum lewisii, assembly GCA_034768395.1. NCBI lineage: Eukaryota > Viridiplantae > Streptophyta > Magnoliopsida > Malpighiales > Linaceae > Linum > Linum lewisii. Next base: position 49,371,943 of record CM068300.1, on the reverse strand, counting down.
TAATAAATTATCACCTAAAATATTATTTTTAACAATAATAACAATCCTTTTAAGTGTTTTATTCATATATTTGAGATATATGGATTTATTAGGTGGCATAACCTTCGATATCAGTATTTTCCAAACCTTGTAGGTATAAATGATCTGATCAATTAGATCACACTTCTCATTACAATGGTACAATACAACTCCTATATTTTTATTTTTATTTTGCAGACCACATCTCCTATATTAAAGCTCAACTATATAGAAAAATCCATTTATGTTTGTTTTTGGTCAGTTTTCTGTTTAAACCGAAAACCGGGCCATCAACCGAGTTTCAACACTCACCCAACTATGTGAGCCACCCACTCTCACAACCCATGGGGGTCTCATTCTCACACTCAGAAATTAACCTAAGTTCTAATCTCGTCTCCCCTGTCTGTACTCTCCTCGACACTCTCAACATGGAAGGTAAGAAGAAGAAGCGTGGCGGTCCTCTTTGCCAAGCCTGGCTACAAGAAGGCCTACATCACCCTCAAGACTCTGTTATCATTTTCTCCTGATTTGTTCCTGCTCAAGGTCGTCGAGCAGGAGAAGGAGAGGATGAATGAGCAGCAGAGGTTTGATATTGTAAAGGATGGCGGAGGTGAGAAGCACTGGCTCGACGGTAAGAGAGAGGAGAAGGACCGGAACGAGAGCTGCGGAAGCGGATACAGGGGGCGGCGTGATGATGCTATTGCGAAGAGGACTGCTAGGTAGGGTTTTAAGGTTGGTGGATTTAATTCAATTTGGAGATTTGTATAATAATTCAAATCAATGACAATTATATATAAGAAAGAGGAAAGCAGGTAGAAAGGCAGCCATCAGTACATCTCTCTTCTAGCAGCACAGCAATTTCAAGGATCCTTGTATTGTAGCTAATAATCTGTTTACTGAGCAAAGAAACTAAAACACCCATTATTTCAGCTTTCTTCTTCGTTTGACTAGCTTGGATAAAGTTGCGGTGAAGAAGGAAGGATGTGAAGAGCACCTTTCTGTGATCAAGCCAATGTAAAGAAAGGGCCATGGTCCACCGAGGAAGACGCTAAGCTTAAGTCCTACATCGACCAACATGGAACTGGCGGCAACTGGATCTCCCTCCCTCAAAAGATTGATACTCTCTTCTTCTTCTTCTTCTTCTCGTCTCATCAATCTCTCTATACCTCTCTCGGAATATAATTACACTTTTCTTTAATGCTTATGACAGATATGTAGAGATGTGGAAGAGCTGCAGGCTTAGATGGCTTAATTATATGCGTCGAAACCTTAAGCACGGCGGCTTCTCGGAGCAAGAAGATCACATCATTTGGCTTAATAAAGCTGCATAAAACTTTGGTGCTCTATCTTTTTTCTTCTCTTCAGTACTTGTTCAACATGAATGCCCAGGTTTCTGATCTTGCTGGTAGCTGGTGTTGGCTAACTCACTAGTGTCATGTGTTGTACCTAGATTTTTGAAGTGGCCGATTGTAGACTTGGCATTTGGTATTAATTTCCTATTGAAGAGTCTGGTGAGCTTTCCTTGCAATCTTACATCCTCTCTACAATTAGTTTAATTGTATTAATTACCAAAGGTTAATCATGGATAGTGGTGCTGTTGTTTGGGGGGTGGATTTTGTACTACTCTAACCTTGTGCTTAAGTTTCTTCTCTAGCCTTGTGCTGGGAAGTTGATAGTGTGTAATCTGCTCAGTCGCAGAGCTACTGATCTGTTTGTGGGTCGATGTTTTCAGACTTGTGTCTATTCAAAATTGACATTGTCTTGTGTTCTTAGATCTGGAGATTAGTCATTAAATGTTGTTAGCTCAGAGTATGACAGTCTTGTAGTTGTTTAAGATTGACTGTACACCAACATTTATGATTGTTGTGATAAATAAAACATTCATCTACTAAGTTCTTGATTTCCCTCGTGAATCAGCATAGGGCTTCTATTTAGTTCCATGTGAATGCAAGTGATTTACTATCCATCTATGCTTCAACGAGTTATATGACATTGACAAAAAAGTGTGAAGATCCGGAACAAGGTTAGTGTTCTCCCATTCAAGTTTCTAAAGATGCCTGTTTACTTGTGAAGTGTGGTATATTGATTTTCTTCTGCTTGTTTTATTTTCTCAATGTCTCAAGGATATTACTGTGTTTTAAAATAGAAATTGAATTGGTATGAAAGTTACAAGTCTTTATTAGCTAATTAGTTGAATTAGTAATAATCACTTCATTTCAGTGATTGCAAAGAACTTTAAGACTACAAAACTATAGGGATATGCATGATTTTGTTTTGTCTGGTGTACATCATACATTATTACCCTGCTGCAAGAAGCAGCAATAGCAGGGGTCTGCGCATCTTGTTCAGTTCTATGCTCATTTGAAATCTGTCATTTCATTCTAAGTTCTTAACCACAATGACAGTGGGTACTGCTGCGTGGATCTATAGTCGTTCATTCTAAGTTCTTAACCACAATACTTGTTTTTCTTTCATCTCCTAGTCTCTTTGATATTGCTATTTGATACCTTCTTTGTACTTCCTATCAAACCGATAAAGGAGACCATAAACATGCCAACAAACATGAATTTTAAGGTCATTTTGCAGGAAAAACAAACCATGTGGTTTTAGGAGAACTGACGAAGAAGACCAAATCTCTATCTCTGTTAGTTGAAAGTAAGGATCGTTTATGTTATTTTTTGTTTCTAACACTTGGTTTAATTTTATGTTTCAACTAGTTTATATTATTGTGTTTCTGTTGTATATTGTGATATGAAGGTTTGATACTTTAGACTGTTGAAATTTGACAAAAGTTCGGTCATTTTGAAATCTCTGTAAGTTGGAAAGTAAGGACCGTTCTGTTATTTTCTGTTTCAACTGGTTTTTATTTTGTGTTTGTGTTCTATATTGTGATAGAAGGTTTAATACTCTGACAAGTGTTTTCTGTTTACTACAGGTGTTGTCGTACATATATTTTACAATGAGTTTTGGAATCTCAATATGGAACACCGAAGACTCTTCTCTTATTAAATGATGCTCATCTTTTGGAGAGGCTTTGATTCTAGCAGCTTTTGAATTAGGATTCTAATTATGTAATAGAGAATGAAATTGTGTATTTAGATAGGCTATTGACTTCAAATGTATGACAATCAATTGGCGTGCATGTATATGGAACTAGATTAAATTAATATAAGTTTTATATCAATCATTCTATAATTAATTAGAATACAATCTTGTGACTAGATTGTATAAAATCTATAATCAGTGGCATTTAGTCTTGTGATTATTAGTCGTTTATCAATAGAAATCCCATGATTATTGATCCTTTTTATTGTAGTGTAATAAAATATGCATCCACAACCATTCTTGACTCATCGAAAATAATTATTAGCGACGAATATAATTGACGTATTGAAATTTGTCACTAAAGTACTAATTGCGATGACTTTTTATTAATTTGGTCAAGTATTTTTCGATGACCTTAAAAGATATATCGACGAATCATGTTCGTCATAAATAACTATTAGCGACGGTTGGTCACAAATATATTATTTGTGGGGGAGGTTTTTGCGACGACGTCCGACGACCACAGATGGTCACAAATAAATATTTGTGACGAATTTAGCTATTAGTGACGAATTTGCTTTGTCACAAATAACTGATTTTTTTGTAGTGGAGGGTGCTTGATTATTTGGTGTTTGATGTACCCAATTTCTACCCTTTGGAGGTCCAAATGTCGCGGCATTCACATCTTCCTTCCTTCGGGTGGTATTGGTCTTCTTGGAAGCTTCGTGAACCTCCACCTTGCCATGTTTTATCCCCTTCTCAATTCTCTCCCCAATCACCAGTAGGTCAGAGAAATTTGATGTGATGCTTCCTAGCATGTTATTGTAGAAAGGTGACCTCAGCGTTTCAAAAAATATTGAAACTAACTCCTTTTCAGATACAGGGGGTTGTACTTTAGCCGCTTTCTCCCTCCATCTAAGAGCGTACTTCCTGAATGATTCATTTTCTTTCTTTTCCATGTTCCTTAAATCCTCTCTATCTGGCGCCAAGTCTTGGTTATGCTTGTAATGCCTCATGAAGGTATCTGCAATGTCCTGCCATCTCTTAATCTTTGCCCTTTCAAGTTGCATATACCAACGTGTCGCTGTGCCCCCCAAACTATTCTGGAAACAATGCATCATTAATTTGTCGTTGTGGGTGTGGCTTGCCATTTTGTTACAATACATAATCAGGTGATTCCTTGGGCACGTGGTGCCATCATACTTCTCGAAATCTGGCATTTTAAACTTTGGGGGTATCACGACATCGGGTACAAGACATAACTGTGAGGCGTTGATAGTGCTATATGAGTCCATCCCCTCAACTGCCCTAAGCCTTTCCTCTAGGTATTCCCATCGATCATGCCCCTTGGGCGACTCAGACTGCTTCGGGATCTCCCCCACAATGCGTGGGTCGATAATTTCTTCGTCCTCATGATCCCCCTTAGGTCCCTCAGTCTCGCCATGTCCCAATGGGATCTTTCCACTTGATGTCCCTTCTTCATGAGACCCAAAAGCAGTTTTGAAAAGTTTCGCCTTGGATTCCTCCTCCTCCTCATCCTGCTTTCATTTGATTATCATCTTTACTATTTGGCTCATTTGCTCTTTCACCTCATCGATCCCCGTCAGCTTCCCTTTTATCTCATCCAATTCCCTCTGGAGACCCTCAATTACTTGATCAGTCATGGTTTAGCTTTCGAGCGAGTCCAATACTTGTGTGTCGAAACCGATGTTGTTTGTCGATCAATTTCGGGGATGTTTTGATTATGATCTGTGGAAATTAGTTTCGTTATTTAAGATGGGTTTATGTCAAACTTTGGATGATGCATGATATGCATGATGATTTTTTTAAAACATGCAGGAATTCGATATTGTTGCCACAAAATAACTATTTTATAAAGGTAGCTATGCCCAACAGCTTGGCGTATTTAAGTACCATTACAGATAAACCCTCTTAATAACGTGTTGCAGGGGAGGTTTACCCGTTATTTTACAACCCATAAATACATAGTTCTTAATGAAATTAAAGACAATGACCGGTCTCTGCAACACGTCATGACGTCCTCCTGACGACCTATTCCGGGATGGAACACCTCGCATATTGAGCCAACTCTTCCTGAAGAAGGGTAAGGAACTCCCATAGCCTTGGTCCCTCACTTCTCAACCCGAGATTATCTCCCATGTGATCCCTTAAATCCTTGGCAAGAAAATGAGCTCTACCCTTGATTTCAGCTACCAGCTTCTTGGCCGCCTCCATATAGCTCCTTCTCTGGATGAAATCATCTTGTCCCTTGCTATTGTGTGCTCCAGATCCTCTATGGTCCTCTTTCCCATCTCCCAGTTCTGTTGAAGCTCTTCTATCTGTTTCCTAAAATTCATCAGTTCCTTATCATTTCCTGCTAACTGTTTCTCCAAGCTTCTAACTTTTCCCACTAGACTCCTCTTTTCGGCTTCAGATTTCTCCCACAGCTGAGTCTTCTCTCCGTTCTCTAACTGTAGCTCCTTTAACTTGGACTCTAACTCCGCATACCTCTCGGAGCTAACTCGATCTTCCTGCTCGCTAGATGTGCCTATTTTCCTCTTGCAACTCCTTTCATATAAGCTCTGGGTGGGCATCCTTCCTCGTTGTTGCTGCCAGTCGGGGTAGTCATTGGCGACACGATACTGAACAGCCAAAGTTTCCCCAGAACTCCAAGAATGCCCAATCTTCCTTGGATCTTTCCATGCGCCAATTACCCTTCGAAGCTTAACCCCATAATCAGCATCGGAGTATCGGAAGTGAGATCCTCCCATACCTCTTATCGGGGGTATGAACTGCCAGCAATCAACCTGCCTCCTGAACATACTGGGGGCGTATCCTATGCAACCTCTCGGACCAGGAAGAGGTACCCAGAAATAACCTCCACACATGTACAAAATATTCATCCTTGGCATCCATGCCGCTCTCCAGTTTATGTTTTCTGCTTCCAGCTGACAGAAATATCCTCGCCATTGGACTCGGGTCACCCTCAAATACTCTCTCTGACTTTCCAGAAACTCATTCGTGGTACTGCTAGTCATATCATATGCCATGGAGTAACGTATGTAGGGGATGCCCATGTCTGGTGACGGCTTCAGGTGCCCGAATATCCAGATGACCAAGAGTGGAGCACTGGCATACAACATTCTTTCAGAGCCGAGATAACACCTGTCCAAGGCCGCAAATGTTTGAGACAAAATGGAAAACATGGGGTTCATGCCCTGAAGGCCTCTCTCGAACACCTAAACCACACATTCATCGATATAACCAGGGAGCGTAGGAAACAAGACGGTCCCATACAGAATCAAAGCGAACGCCCTCATCTTCAGTTCTTGAGGTGAGCTTCCTTTACAGATGTAACCAAGTAAGAACTTGATAGGGAGGTAGCCAACCCCTTCCATTTCGCGCAACTCTCCCATTAGCTTAACCTTTTTTACCCTCAGGATTTCTGATAGCGCCCCACCTATTTTGGCCTTCGGGTTATGGGCATAAGGCTTTACTGAGTGTATGTTGCCGAAACGCAGAATGGCCTGGTACTCTTCTGCCAGAGGTGAAATGTCCGCGTTATTGAAGGTGAAACAATGGAAATTCGAATCCCAATGGTTAAGCAGCTCTCGGATCATATCCCCTGCAAATGGAACTTTGAGTAAATCAGCCAAACCTCCATATTTCCTTACGAAATCTAGCTTCTCCTGATCAGAGTAAGACGCCCAGATGTCCTCAAGGATCTGAGGTCGATACTCATTTTCCCTGATAGGTCCATCATACAGATTAGGAGCAAGTGTTTCAACTACTGGCTCAACTCCCTGTGCTAAGTTCAAAGCCTCTGCCTCTCTCAAGACACTTCCCTCCTCGTCTATCTGGTAAGTAAAATCTGCGATGCTTTTAGAGCTAAGTACCCTTACAAAACAGATATGTTGTGGCAACAATACCTAAAACAATGAAAGAGCGTCAGAAAGATGAAAGCAAATGCAAATGAGTTGTGCATGAATGCAATGAGTATGTTGCGCGTAGTTGAAACCAAACCCTAAACCTCCCATTTCATGGACGAGACATTACAAGTACATCAACCCTTCTGTTATATAAAAACTTCCTTGAATATCATTACATATGCTTCAAAATACATGCAGGGGATCCGTCAGCGGGGTTACAAGAGAGATTAACAAAATAGGCAAAGCGGTACTAATACCCCAAATAGGCGGGGCGTACATGTGCCATTTCCCCTATCCTACACTACTTCTCCTACTTCATTACAGCCATGCCCCAAAATATATGCGGGCGACCTATAATACCCTTTACAAAAGATGGATCTTACCAGGGCTACAAAATAACAAAAGCAGGCAAAGCGGTACTAATACCCCAAACAGGCGGGGCGTACACGTGCCTTTCCTCTGGTCCTATCCAAACCTACGGGGTTTCCTCCTATACATACTCGGAAACCCCCTACCCAAACCCCTAGTTGTTATCCTCGTCCTCTGCTAGGTCTTCCAATAATGGCATACCGTTCTGGACCCAAGAGACAAACTCCTCTGCAAAAGTCAAGTTGTGCGTGGCTTCGTTGGTGAGGGTCCTAACAACTTGTTCGGGGGGTAAGCCCTCGAACATTCTATGATTCTTCCATCGCAAGAGTAGTTGTGAGAATGTAACAGCTCCGTTAAGGTTGCGTCCTCCTCCCATCCATTGAGCTCCATCATTCTTAACTTCATTGCCTCCCAGAGAAAAGATTCTTTATTCGGTTCGAAGGTCGGGTTCTCGCGGTAGCTCCCCTCAAAGTTGACGAAAGGATCTTCCACGATCTGTGTCTCCCCATTCCCACATTGAATGATTTGGGAGACGTCGAGAGAGATAAACATGTACTCATCTCCAGCATTTAAAAGCAACAGGGCCCTCCATTCAGTTAGAGGCATAAAGCCCGCCAACCAGCTACCGAAACGGGTCACTGACTGAGGGTTATCAATCCACTTAGTCAAGTAAAAACTGAGCTGACCCCTACTAAGGATTAGCCCAATAGTACATTTGCGAGCCAAATACCACAGCAGGTCGCAAACCTCCGCCACAAGCACATCGTACAGGTACATTGGCAGGTAGAAGATATTCATACCTATGTACCGCGGATGCCAGTCGAGATGCCTGAGGGGGGAGTCCAAAAGCCCATACCTGATCAGTATCGACTCTCTTAGCCTCTCGATCTGATCCTCAATTCTACTCTGGATGGTTAACACGACCAAATGCCTTTGTAAATCTTCTGGAAGGGCCCCTCACAGAGGATTGACGACATTTGCAAGGTCCATCTAGTGAAAAGAGGAGACAGCGGGGCTAAGACTCAACTACGCGCAACAGACTCTTTTTTCTAAAACACATGCATGGGATGCTATATGATGCGAGTGTGCTATGTACAATTGTTAATTAAAGATAACAAACTCAATAATCACATAAGCAGGTAGCATTCATAATATAGATACATCACATAGATCCTATTTTCGGGTGATCCTAAGTTTCGTAACACGGGAAAAAGGGCAGGAACCTTGGTCTTGCTATGGGTAGGTATCAGGCGGTTCACTAAATCCAACTATATGACGAGTTGTATGTTGTCCCTAAAGGGACGGTCCCTAAAGGGACGGTCCCTAAATTGGTTAGGACGATTGACGCGCCTCTACGAGTATAAAAAAGCTTGCGCTACTACGTCCAAATTCTATCTAAAGGTGAAGCTCGGGTATAGAGCTATGCAAATGCATGAGTACAGATAAATAAATTGCGCAAATATGGAAAGTAGTGACATGTCAAGAAAATTAAACACATAAACTTATCGCGAGAGAAGGGTAGCTAGTCCATGAGGAACGCTCGGGGTCCCCAGCGGAGTCGCCATCTGTCGTGAACGTTTCCATCCGCGGCGGGCCGGCACCTCCGAAGCTTTTCGCGTTTATTTTTGGTTATGGAGTCGCCACCAATCGTTAGAGCAGATTGGACGCTTAGGTGTCCAAATCGGGTTATCCAACCGGATTTGGACTAGATCTGCAAAACAGAGAACGGGATTCGGGAACGGTTACGTGTGGGGAAGGATTAGCACCCCCACAACGCCCGGAAAAACCGGTACTACCGATCACGATAAGGTTATTTTCTTGACGGCTTGATTAAGGAGATAGGCGTTCACGCTCCCTATTTAGGGATTGCGTTGCTAATTCAGATTTTATATTTTATTGATTTAGTTTATAAAATTTTAACGGAAGGGGGATTTTAAAATCGGACTCGAGTCGAGTGACTGCCTACGTATTCGGGGGCCGGAATCAAAGTCCACGTAGTTCGTCGTGTTAAAATCGTGTTGGTTTGAGGTATTTTTTATCCTTCAAAGTTTTATTGCTTTTTATATATATATTAGTTTAAGGAACAATTTACTTTTTAAGATTTTATTACCTTATTTAGCGTTATTTATATTTAAAGGGGAGAATTTTCAAGGGTCATCTTTCGTTACTAATTTCAGGGGGTTTTAATGGTTTCGAGTAATTTAGGCTCGGGATTCCCATGGTGTTTCACAGTATGAAATGATATCGATTTTGATTTTGAAAGCTTGGATGGTTTATTTTTAGCTCGGGATTTCCACAATACCTCACGAATGTGAAGTAGTCGCTACTAATTCCTAATGACAAGCACAATTGACGACCTTAAATCTTATCGATGATTAGCATACAATCCACGGAAATGACCGAATTTTTGATAAGAAATTAGTTAAGGAATTTTATCAAACCGAATTCTTTAATTAACAAAAATATTTGAATTTGGACATGAAAGAGTTTATTTGTCCTTAATTAATCTAGACCACTTTAATTGTGGACAAATTTACATTAACATGAACAAAACAAGAGATTAGTATTAAAATTAGGGCCTATTTTAATTAAATGGACCAAAGGCTGAAATGGGCTCAACCAATTTCGGCCCAACAGGTAGAAAAATCGGTCAGCCCACCATTTCATTAATGGCAAAATCGTAAATACATGGGACGGTGGCAATTTTGTAAATTAGGAAACCCTAATGCGCCATATATAAGCTTAGAGGGGCTGAAAAATCAGCCCCATTATTACTATTCACTCAGCCACCCCTCTCTCTCTCTCTCTCTCTCAATTTCTGGAACCAAAAACTCCTCTCTTCCTCTTAACTTTCGAAACCCTAAACTAGACTAAGCACCGCCGCCGCTCCTCTCTTTCTCTCTCTCTCGAATTTCTGGAACCAAAAACTCCTCTCTTCCTCTCAAACAAAAAAACCTAAAATGAAAGTAACCTACTCCTAAAGCCGTCGCTGCTACCCTCCTTCTCGAATGTGGTCCTCTATCGAAAAGGAGCGATGAGGGAGAGGGGATCCCCTCCTCATCTCCGACGATGAGGAGGGTGCGCGACTCGTGGTGACGACATTGAGGCGGCGGCGAAAACCGAGTGCGGCGCGGCGGCGTAGCGACGGCGGCCGGACGACATGCAAGGAAAGGTAAGTAACCTCTTCCCTCTCGATTTTCCTAGTGACAAAAAAAAACCCAAATCCAACTCTTAATGAGTACAAACCCTAGATCTGGACTCCTCCCCCTTTCCTTTTTAGATATCAATCCAAGAAGGAAGCGGCGGCGAAGGGGGAAGGCTCGGCGAAGACAGCATGGCGGCGCGGCGGCGACAGCGACGACACGGCGACGCAGCGGCACGGCAGCGACAGCGACGACGCGGCGGCGAGAAGGTAAAAAGGGTACAACCCTTTTTTTTAAAAACGTTCATACCTCCTTTTTATTTATTTCGCTTTTTATTTATCAAGTGACTTTATTATTTTTAGGACTCGGACGGCGACGGGACCAACACGGACGGCGGCGACAAGACACCGGCGTGGTGACGGCGCGACGGCACCGGCCGAAGAGGGGCAGAAGCAAAGGTAAGAAAAAAATGAAACCCTATATTTTTAGAAGTAGAAAACTAATACAATACAGAAAGAAGAACACAAATACTAATCGCACCCACTGTTTGTTGTAGGTCCTCCCCAAAGAAGACTGAGTCACAAGAGTGGTGAATCTTAAATCCAGATAAGTGAGACAGGAACTCTTTTTCTATTACTGTCACTTTTTAATTTGTTGATTTATAGTAAGTAGAACAAGATTAAGGTTATTGACAAGATAGGATTAAGAGCTTAAAAAGGTGGTCACAAGTTAAAACTTCCTCTTTTTGTGTCTCATCTCCTACTTTTAAAAACCAAACTTAGATTAATACATGTTTTAGTGTCCAAAGTTAGAAGGTGATAGATTTGTGTTTTAAGAATAGAGAGTCAAGACAAGCTTAATGAACCCAACACATATGCTAAAAGTACAACAGATCTAGGAAGATTTAGAACAAGGAAACTTGAACAAATCAGAATATGTGTACAATATGTTTAATATGGATGTCCATGGTGCAGGTGCAATAAATGGAGAAATGGAATTAAAGAGGATTGAAGTTTCGAAGAAGTGGGTATGCTCACTTTGCTTTCTGTAGAACTTAGTGGTAGGATGAGGGAATGAGTGAGTACCTTAGCTTGATGACCTCTTCTTTCCTTGGCTTTGTAACTTCAGATGATGTATGGTGGATGTATGAACTTTTGGACTCTTTTCCCTCTTTTGAACCTTTCTATTTCTTGATTTTTTTTGGATTGGAGCAAAGAAGACAGAAGAAGTAGTTTGGGGAAAGTTTCCTCTTTTGGTGTTTTTTTGCCTCTTTCCCTTCCTTTTCTGCTCTCTTCTTTTTCTCTCTGCTCTTTCCTTTTCTGTTCCCTTCCCCTTTTTTCTTTTCTCCTTGGGACCTCCCCCCCACCATTCCTTTTATAGCAAAAGGAAACCCTAATGCGGAAATTACTACTTTGGGTAAAAAAACTCAACAGTCTTTTTATCACACAGCCTTTTTTCTGGATTTAAAAGAGCTGAACGAGTGGGCCTTAAGGCCCACATCACCCCTTGCTAAATTTCAGAAAAAAAAGATCCAACACATGCTATTAACAAAACGGGCTAAAAGCCCGATCTTTAGAACATGTGGGCCAAAAGCGCAAATCCCCTTGCTCGAAACCGATTAAAACTAGAAAACTTTGAAACACGAACGCTTAACCCTAAGTTAATCTAGCTGAAAGACAAACTACTAACTATTCGAGATCGATAAACAACGGCCCACTTGTCATCCGGTAATTTGCGAGCCCGGACAAAATTTGGTTACTACAACTAACATACTGCTTAACTTCTTTATATTTACAAACCTTATTGAACCCTCTTGTATTCCATGTCCAAATTCTCATATGTACTTTGTCTTGATGATTCTGAGCTTCATCGATCTTGAAAATCTTGAAATCTTATGCTCCGAGCGTCTTTTGGAACTCCAAAATATGCTCTTAACTCTCTCCAGGTCGTGGCTCTTCTCAGAAAATCAAATGCGTTGAATCAGGGGCTGAAGAGGTGCTTAAATAGGGCTGACACAGATCCGTTTCTTCGTTGGATTTAGAAAAGGGCAAGTTCTCACCAAGAACTCCTTCACAAATGTCTCAGGAACTTCGATGAGGGTTTGGGATTTCTTCAATACTTTTTTGGTGAAAACGGCCAAGTTCTCGCTGAGAACTTGTGACCTGGGCAGAATTCCTTTTCCTCGTTGTTTCGATGATTCCCGCTCTGTTTGAACTCCAATTTGGTCCCCGTTTGAAGCTCTGGATTCATGAGAGAGTCATATAAAGTATGGTAACATCCACAAAGAACGTTGATTAGTTCTTCCATCCATCTTCCCTTGGCATCATCCACCCTATCTTTTAATTAGACCAAGCAATATCAGCTTGTTGATTGCTTCTGCTTGGCCTATGGTTTGCGGGTGGGAGACATGATATGAACCACCTGCAACCGTGGCAGCGACCCTATAACAATCTATGGCAAACAAAGTTAAGGAGACAAAATCACAGACTTAGATGGAATGGACTTTGACCCACTAGCTATAGAGAAATATGAACCGGAAGTATCAAGAGTCGAATGGTGCCACAAGTAAAAGGGTGATGACCTTATTACCTGATATACCTAACCTATAAAGCCAAGTAATTCATGCAAGAGCTAGAAGGAACAATAAACTAAAAGTTCTGAAATCAAGTTTATTATCAAAGTTGTGTGTTCATCGTAGGCAAAAGACCTTTATTTATAGGGCAAGGGTTTGGCCAAAATTTCTCCAAAGCCTTGTTCTATTCTACTTCTAAGAATTAAGATAATCTAAATTAAACTAACTAAAGTGGAAGAAATCCGACTAAAATAGCAAAAACGACTTAAATAGGCCTAAACCCTAAAACCGACAATCCCAAATTCGGCGACGTGTCCAAATCCGGCAAGGATTGTGTGTCTTCCAGTTTTCCTACTCCTAAAAGGACTTGGAAACCAGAGTTTTGTTCTGTGGCATCAGGTTTTCCTTGTCTAGATCATAATCCTTCACGCGGTCAGATTTCTGAGAAAATCCTTGTCGCGTTCGGATTTCTGGTGATCCGGCCCTGGCGCGGATTCTGTGTATCGATCCGCGATCTGACTTGGTGATCCGTGTCCTGCACCGATCCATGTGTTTTGTTCAGCTCCTACATATTCCTCCCAAGCCTCTCTGCATATTCCTCGTACCCTCCTTTGCTCCAAGCTTCTAGGTATGCATTGATGCTCTGCTTTAAGGTCTTCACTTGGCACCGTGTGAGTGGCAGTTCAGGCCGTGTCCACAGTACAACTGGCTCATCACGATCGATGCTATGCAAATCAATATTTTATATCTTTTACAGAATTCTAGAAAGGACGTGTAATCAAACTGAGTGTCATGATCGCACATGAGTCCCAAGGGAAGGATGAAAGGGGTGATTGTAACAACCCAACTTTTCTGACAAGATAATGTCCGCTTTAGGCCTAAGCCCTCACGTATTTGTTCTTGGGTGTTGGTGGGAGTCGAACCCATAACCTCCTCTGCTCAAGATCAAACCCCCACCACTACACCCCAAAACTCTTTATGTCAGTTAATTAAGGTTGGATTATTCCTCATAACTGATGGATATATCATGTGCTTTTTCGATGTGGGATTTTCCTAGGATTCTCACAATGATGATGTTTCTCGTCATGAACCTCTACTTGCAACATGGTGAAGGTGGAGAGGGCATCTGCTTCCACCCACTTGGTGAAGTAGTCAACCGTCACAATGATATACTTCTCCTTTACAACCACCTCGGGGAAAGGTGATATGAACCAAATGCTCGGTAACCTAGCAATCGAGTAAAATCTCTAAACCAGGATGGAACCGAATTGGACCCACTAGCTATAAAGAGCAAGGAACCCTAAGTATCAAGGTCGAATGGTGCCACGAATTCAAGGGTGGTTTCCTTGGCTACGATAAACCAACCTAAAAGCTATGCAACAACGAGCAAAAGCTAGAAGGAAACAAAGAACAAAAGTTCAGAATTCAATTTGTGTATATCAAATTTGAGTAAAACATGGTACAAGGGTTCCTATTTATAAGATGGGGGTCGGCCAAAGGCTTCTCTATTTCCTTGTACGATTCTAACTCTAAAATATTAAACTATTCTGAAACCTATCTAAAAAGGAAAAACTACTAAAAGTCTCACAAAACCCTAATCCGAGACTAGAGTCCTAGCCCTGTAAGGAAAGTGCATTACTCGACATTTATATTCTGAATTGGACTAGGAATCCAAGGTTCTCAGACGCGGCTTCCGGAATCCTAGCGCGTCGCGAAATCTGGGAATCGGTCAGATTTGCGGTAATCCGTGCGTAGCGCGGATCTCTTGGCCGTTATCCGAATTTGGCATCGCCATGTATCGAATCATCATCACTTGGTCAATCATTCGTGTCCGGCTCGGCATCAGTGCTCAGTCGGGTCTCAGCATCTGACTTGGCAACAATATTAATCTATGGTTCGGCTTCAATGTTCGATCTGGTCTCAACATCCGGCTTGACATCAGTCTCAGTCTCCGATTTATCCCCGATCGGCACTAGAATCAGCAACCTCAGCCTTTGATCTGGCATCGGTTCTGTTTGGCCCTCAACATCGTTGGGTGCAACATTTGGCATTATCATCTCCAACACCAGGCATCCGTTCCTTAGCATCCGACGGTCACCCTCTTCATGCTCGGCCAGACTCCAAGCATCCATGTACGTGGTGACCTTGGTATTGAAGCTCTTCTCCTGGCTTCGTGTCCATGGTTTCTTCGGACGTGTCCACGGGGTGACGGGTGCATCAAAAGGACAGAGTAGGTACAAGCCCCAATATACAAAATGTCAAGACGTATGTGGGACATGACATGATGAATGTTGGCGAAGCTTTGGTATTTATAACAACGCTTAATGAACTCCTTAGCATCAAGGTGGATAGTGGGCCAATAGTACCCTAGTGAAGCACGTTCTTCCCCAACCTCTTCGTCCCTATGTGTGGATTCCTCCTCATCGAGGCACTTCAAGTATGGACATAGACAAGTCAAAGACATGATTGAGAACACTTTATTTACAAGAGGACAATGATTTCGTTTATTTGTTATCCATTCACAATCAAAGCCTTGAAAACGTGTGTTCCATTGAGTTGGATCATATCCCCAATTCTATGGAGTGTAATATTGAAGGGGATGTTGAACAAGTCCATAAACGAGTTTTGGGTTCTAAAGTGTCTCACCTATTCACATGGGCAATACTTTAGGAAATGAGATCTTTGCTTTTAGTTATGCTTTGGGTTAGTAAAGAGTCATCCCTAGGGTGGCCACGGACAACCATGGATCAATGACCAGAAGGCAAGCCAATGCTTTCAAATCAAAGATCACATATTACTTAGATGATTGGAGTAAAGTGGCACACACAATTAAGGGTGGAACCAAGATTAATATACGGTGAAGCCGAAATGTAAATAAAAAATAGGTGCCACCGACATTTTTTTTTCAAATTTAGATAATAGTAGAAATTTTTATGAATTTAATACTACGTAAAAATGGGTCAAATACTTAAAACGTCCCGAAACTATGGGGCGTGTTACAAAATCATCCTAAAACTTTAATTCGTTACAGAGTGGTCCTACTACTATGAAATGGGTTACATAGTAGTCCTAATGACGTCATCGGTGTACTTTTCCAGCCATTTTGCCACGTCAACATTGACATGTCATCGAAAATATAATTTAAAATTCATCTTAAAATAATTCAAATTTAAAAATTAAATCAACCCGACTCACTATATTTAGTTTTGAACCATATTTTATAAGTTAGATGAGTTTAGATTTAGATTTGAATTAGATTGTTGAGTTTTTTTATGACATGTCAATGGTGATGTGGCGAAATGGCTGAAAAAGTAGATCGATGACGTCATTAGGACTACTCTGTAACCCATTTCATAGTTATAGGACCACTCTGTAACAGATTAAAGTTTTAGGATGATTTTGTAACACACCCCATAGTTTCGGGATGTTTTGAGTATTTGACCCAAGTAAAAATACACAAGAATTTTTTTGATTATATACGTTGCCTATGTAGTAAAAAAGAATTATATGTGCCGCCAGGAATTTTTTCATTAAATTTGGATAATTTATGATAACATATTGCAATTTTTTTTTGCCAAGGCAAACTCCCTTGGAGGGGAGAACCAAAGAAAGCAAGCCAACCTAGGAGATACAAAAAAGGAAAGAGACAGGAGAGGGGGAAAGGCTTAGAGAGGGGAGGAGAAGACACAAAGTACCACGCTTATACAAGCTTTAATAATTATTAATTGACGCAAACAAAGTAAGATTAATCAGAGGAGATGACGAAGGGAGAAAACCAAGTGCGAATTTTGCTAGATCATTAGCCTTTTGGTTTTTCATTCTTGGAATTGCGTTATATTTAATTCTAATAAATTTTTTCACAAGAATTCTTATTTCTTGAATAATGGCTCCTACAATAGGATGTAGAGATTTATTAGCAAGTACTCTTTTATTCACGGACTCGGCATCCCCCTCCACTAGAATCTCACATAGCCTAAGTTGGAGACACCATTTAAGCGATACTTTCAATTGTGAAGGGATCTAAGATTCCTTGAAAACTTTTACCTCCAGCAAAGAAAATACCCCCAAAGAGTCAAATACCACAAAGCCAATAGCCCCTCCAATTTCCTTAGTAATTGCTCCATCCACTTTAATAGAAATTCAAAAGGAAGATGAGAGTCCCTCAAAGAAATTTGAAGAGGTCGGGGAACTTTTTGACTAATTTTGTGGTCTTGGTTTCATCCAAACCAAACCTCAAATTCATTAAACTGAGCTAGAAATTGCTTAGCAAGAATTTTCGGATGTAGTTGAGCTTTTTGGAATAGGACAATATTCCTAGATTTCCACAAACGCCACCACATAAAAACCACCCTAATTTGAATTCTTTGATCCAATTTAAACAACTTTCTCCATGAGTAAGCCACACAATCATACTCAAATGTACCGATTTGCAGATTAATAAGCCTAGCTAACTTTCTTGCCATAATACATTTCATAAAAAGATGTTCATTAGATTCAACTTCCTCTAAACAGACTGGGCATTCAGATTGGATAGTAAACTTTTTCGCCAAATTTTCTCTAATAGGTAGTACCCCCTAAAAAAATTTCAAATAGAAATTCTAAGATTTGGTTGCACCGGTAGGTTCTAAATTTTCTTCCAGAAACATTCGTCATATAAGAAGTAGGCCTAAAGACCTGTATTGTAGAGAACTTCCCACTCGCAACTTCATATCTTGAGTGGACGGTATATGCTCCTGAAGTGAAAATTTTCCAAATTAATTTGTCATCCACTCCCTCAAAGGAAAGAGGAATAGATAAGATCTGCTGAATGGTATGTTTATCGAAAATAGAGTTTATTGTTCGAGGTCCCATCTGCCACAATTGAAAAGATCTGCCACCGTGCTTGGGATGAAGGAAAATGGGTTTGAAAAATTAAGCACTGACCGAGAGTTTAAGGTATTAGGAATCCAAGGATCAATGAATGGATTTATCATACAGCCTGAACCAACTTGCCATCTGAGGCCCTGTCGTACCAATACTCTACCGTGAAGAATGCTTCTCCACCCCCAACATGGCCTTAAACCAGCCACACCTTCTAAGAATGTAGATTTAGGATAATATCGTCCCTTTAGTATACGAGCCAAAAGTAAATCAGGCTCTTGCACGATTCTCTAGGCCTGTCTACCAAGTAGTGCTTGATTAAAAGCCTCAAAATCTCTAAAACCCAGCCCTCCTTCATATTTTGGCACGCACATTCTCTTCCAAGATAGCCAATGTAATTTCCTAGTTTCATTAATTTGCCCCCACCAGAAAGTTTGCTAATAGTTGTGTTAATTTTTATATCGTAGTCTTTGAAAGTTGGAATGACGCCATCGTATAAACCGACATTGCCGAAAGAACTGATGAAACAAGTACCTCCATTCCTGCCAGCGAGAGAGATTTCCTTTCCAACAATGAATTTTCCTAATAACCAAGTCCTCCAAGAATTTAAAGACGCCGTCTTCTTCTTTCTAACTCGTGATTGGAGTCCCAAATAGATATCTAAGGAAGTTGAGTGTAACATCCATCCCGAACCGACCCGGGTGAATCCGTGGTCGAACCGGTTTGAACATCACTCGAAGATACAATAGAAAAAGTAGAAGGGAAAACAACATTGGAATCGAATTAAAACTTAAAACAAGCGTAAGTCGGAAGCGCCTCCATTATTCAAAATCCAAAACTTGTTACAAAGATACAATTCGAACCAAAATTCCTTTACAATCCCAAAGTTCAAATCAATCGATACAAAATAACCCAATCCCAAAATAGCCAACAAAATCAAAACATGGTCAACTCCTGGTCCAAGCCTTCAAGAATCTCCTCCACGCCAATAACACACTGACACTCGACACACAAGGAAACTCCTGAACTTTAACTCACTCACTCTAACCACGCGAACCTGAAAAGAGGAACTGGAGGGGGGTCAATTTCCTATTGAAATTGAGTGAACCCACTGGGTTTAACTATGCGCCGAACCTAGCCTGAAAGAGCGGTTCCAAACTCCGCACACACAACCACAATGGAACCAGACACATTCATACAATATTTAATTCCCTAAAAACAGTTTAAGTGATCACATAGGTGCAGTTCTCAATTCAACACTTACCATCCACGATAACATTCATGAATAATAGAGAATCATAATTCACACATCTCGACATCACATCACAATACCACTCAAGATCATAGCTAGCATTTCTACACCCACAACAGTCACACACATTAAGTGAGCTATTAGACATCTCTAAGCAGTCCATGTTACCATTCAAGTGCATAACTCCAAACTAACCATTCACAATTCATATCATCATCATAATCATCAACCTATCACATCTATCCCACAACTTATCACATTACACAACTCAATTCATAGATCAATCCAACCTAGTTCACAACACATTGCATAACAGATCATCAACACATATCACACATCACATATACACACTCAACACATCACATTTCAGCTCGCAATCAAATCCAACACAACACACGCACGATAGTTCATAATTCATTTAACTAGGTGAGTTAATTAGGCGCCATAAGGAGTTGTTCCCCCGCTACCCGCCGGCCATCACATCCAGACGCATCCTCAACGGATCCTTCCCCGAAGGAGTATACATTCCGACGCATCCATATAGGATCCTTCCCCGAAGGAGAAAATCAACCAACCTTGGCAACCCAACCAAGGGATTCACCCTAGTGAATCGGACTCAATCTCAACCAGTATTTCGGGTGGGGTAACGTTGGCTCCTTCCAGTTCTATCAATTAATTCCATTAAACATAACTACATCAATCACACACATCAACAATTCAATTCCATATTACAAATCCACAATTCAAGTTCACCACATAATTCCACAATCCAAGTCCACAACACAATTCCACATCACCATTCCATGTACCAATTCCACGTCCCAATTCCAAGTTCCAATTCCAATCAACCAATTCCACATAACAATTCCACTTGACAATTCCATCCAACCAATTCCACGTACCCATTCCATATCACAATCGTACAACGCAATCACGTTATAGACCCCCATTACACATATCATCCACATCACCCCAAAACAACACATAGCATTCAATTCATCCAACACTCATAGCATCAAACCATCAAATCTCACATTCACAGTCACATTCCAATACATTCCTCATTTCACCCAACTCTATTGTCTAAATCCACTATCTAATTCCATTAGCCAATTCCACGTACCATTTCTATTGTCCATTTCCATGTACAAATCCCCTTACCAATTCTATTAGCCAAATCGAAGTCATAAGTCTACAACCCTAAACACATTAACAACCACCTTCACACACATCATCAATTCCACTCAAAACGGCACCTAGCATCAATTCTACCAATGCACGTAACATCAATCCATCCAAAACACCACGTAACATCATCTCAATCCAATATCAAATAACATCATCTAATCCATTCACACATTTATAATCACATGACACTTCATCCAATCATTCCACATTACACACACAGTTTAAGGGTAAACGGCTAGCTCACCGGCCACCCCCACCTGCAAGTACAGGGATAGCCATGTCGTGAGTCTTAGGGTTACCCTCCTGTTCATCCTTTATTGGAGGACCCCACATTGGCAGGGCCATCCACCTGTTCACCATTTAAAGGGCGACCCCACATTGGCAGGACCACCCTCCTGCAACCACAACTGTCAGCACAAAGTATAGATACAATTTACAAGAATCACGTCCCACACCTCCTACACTCATTGCTAAGTCCGATCCATTTAACATCATCGTTAATCATTTCCCCAATCCAACCACATCACATCAGCCAACAATTATCAATCAATGTAGCAATTAACATTCACACAACAATCATCAAACATCACAATTTACATAACAATCCAATGCAGAACAATTTCCCCTTTTACTCTCTTTCA
Organism: Linum lewisii; assembly: GCA_034768395.1. Classification (NCBI taxonomy): domain Eukaryota; kingdom Viridiplantae; phylum Streptophyta; class Magnoliopsida; order Malpighiales; family Linaceae; genus Linum; species Linum lewisii. The sequence goes on along the minus strand of CM068300.1, from coordinate 49,350,926 downwards.
ATTCCATGCAAAACCTATATTCATCTAAGTCAAGGTTGCAACTCCTCACATCGACCAATACTACCTATCGTACGCTAAACCCTCACCTTAGCCTAGAAGCAGCCCCTGAATTATGTCCTAGAACGTTCATCTCGCTGTCCTGAATACACAGGTCCTTACGGTTCGTCGTTTGGACTTCAAACGAGCAAGCTATGGCCGAATCTCTGATTCCCCCAATAATCATCCTGCCAAACAGGTCCTTAGTTCCGAATTTCCAATTGATCCCCAGAATTATAGAAACTTCAAAACGGTCACTTAACCTTTCTAGAGTGCAGAAGGCGCCTGAACTTCTAAAAAGTGACAATCCAGTTCATCTTCTTCCCCGGCGATCCCAACAGCCGCCGACAGGACTCCGGCCGCCGACGCCGCCTCCCAGAACCTTGGAACCCTCCCTAAACTCGTTGTTGCTATCCCTAACCTGATCATCGAAGCCTCCTTCCCCTCCAGTGGCCTCCAACGAGGCTTCCCTACGATCGTGGACTAAGCGGATGTCGATCTCCGATCTCCGACCTCCCTTCTTCATTCGAATTCCAACTCCGACGAGCCAAATTATCGTCTTCCTCTCCAAAACTCTCCAATGCTGCCAGCCACCTCAACACACGACCGCCGCCCCATCCCCATCATTCCGACGAGCCCAGACCACGTCTTTGCTCAGCCGCCGCAAGTCCCCTCTCTCTTCTTCATGTTGCCGAAACTGAAACCATGACACAACCCCCACTCTTTCTATTTTCCCCCAGCCAAACCCTTCTTGCATCACCTCTCTTTCGTTAGGTGATAGGGCCGAAGCCCACACTCCCTTTGTTAACTTGTTGAACGGAATTATGGCCCAATTCCCAACTCCTTCCACTTAACAAGTCCAACCCAAGCCTAAGCCTTCTTCTTTATTATGAACATAGCCCATCTTCCAACTAATGGGAGGCTCCAACAAACTTGGGTTTGGGTCGGACCTACCTTGGTCCGACCAATCGCTTTAGGTCACCGACTTACAGTTAACTCGAAACTCCTTTACTCGAAAAGTTAAATTTCTAACGCTCAGGGTAAAATTTAATTCAAGAACTAAATAATTTAATTTAAATTAAATTCCACCGACCTTTAACCAACGAAGTACCAACCAAAGTTTTTAAATCAACCCGTTACTCAGAACCGGGATGTTACAAGTCTCCACAACTTCAAAATATTTCATCCCCGAAATCACAATCCAACTCATCCTAGTAATGTAACCATAAATCAAATCCAAAACGCAGCCGTTCAAGGATCACATCACTACCCGAAACTCTCTCTTAACGGTTCTAGCAACACACACACCTCCTATCATACTTCACTTACACGAACTCGGACATCCACTTAACACACACGCACAACCGAACACATAAGCCACAACATGCCACAAGAGCACAATCAAATGCACAACTCAACAAAGCAAGAAACTACTTAGCTAACACTTTCGGCTAGACCTCACAGCCTTCAAGCATTCTACCTAACTTAACCAAAGTCTACAATGACCTCACCCCTCCAACCAACCTCAAATTTCCAGCTATTATTCTCAAGCCGCTCGAGCACCAACTAACCATCTAAACTCTGTCATTACATAAACCTTTCTTAATCTAGTTTTCAAAACCCAAGCACAATTTTCAAAGAAAGGGAAAAAAATGAAACTTTAATAAATTTTTTTTTAAATCGAAACCAAGTTCCTCTTATTTAAAATCAGACTCATATAACCTTCAAACTCACAATTCGGACTCTATCTTAGTTTAAAATACTCAAATGCTTTCAACTTCCTACGCACTAGTACCATTGAAAACACTCACCAACTTCCGAAACAAGAACGCTTGAACAAATTGAAAGCACAGTATCTCATGACTCAACTTTGAAAAGATAAAAGTGATTTCAAACTCCTTTCAAATCAATCAAGAACCCAAGACAACAATTTCCCACTCAAACCAAAATTAGTAAAATCCGACTTTATCTCAGTTAAAATACCAAATCGTTAAATGCTCTTCAAATCCGCTACACCAATTACTCAAGAAACTAATTTCAAGACTCGACAATAAGATCCCATTGACAAACAGACCAAGAAATACTCACTTCCCAAAATTCAAAATCCTTAAATCCTTCTAACTTTCTTAACATGGAACGAAAATCACAACTTACCCGATAGGTTAAAAATCTTAACCAACCCACATTTTAAAACAAAAATAAGACAAAATTCTCACGAACCAAAACCTCCCTTGAAATTTCATTTCAACAGACAAGATAGGTTCATGTAACACTCCTTGACTCTTCTCCTCAAATGGCTTCCAACTCTCTCACAAAACAAACATTTAAGCCTTCCAACTCAAGCTAGCATCCATCTTTCGTTTCTATTCCAAATACCAAACAACTCTCCTAACCCGACACTTTATTCTAACTCAACCACTGCTCAGCATTACAGCTTCTCATCCCATGACTTTCTTCGTGGCTCAGGAGGACCGAAAACAAACCACTTCAGTTGGCAACTTTCAAAACACTTTCATTCTTCAAAACTCGCTTTCACTTTCAAAATCCCATCCCGGTTAAAACATTTGAAAACTCCTGGAATGCCAGTACTGCATCGATGTTCCGTTCTTTCCGTTAAGAGGGTAGCTAATCCCCTAGATGAAAGAACAGTTCACCTATACAGCAGAGGCAAACCAGGCTCTGATACCACTTGTAACATCCATCCCGAACCGACCCGGGTTGAATCCGTGGTCGAACCGGTTTGAACATCACTCGAAGATACAATAGAAAAAGTAGAAGGGAAAACAACATTGGAATCGAATTAAAACTTAAAACAAGCGTAAGTCGGAAGCGCCTCCATTATTCAAAATCCAAAACTTGTTACAAAGATACAATTCGAACCAAAATTCCTTTACAACCCCGAAGTTCAAATCAATCGATACAAAATAACCCAATCCCAAAATAGCCAACAAAATCAAAACATGGTCAACTCCTGGTCCAAGCCTTCAAGAATCTCCTCCACGCCAACAACACACTGACACTCGACACACAAGGAAACTCCTGAACTTTAACTCACTCACTCTAATTACGCGAACCTGAAAAGAGGAACTGGAGGGGGGTCAATTTCCTATTGAAATTGAGTGAACCCACTGGGTTTAACTATGCGCCGAACCTAGCCTGAAAGAGCGGTTCCAAACTCCGCACACACAAACACAATGGAACCAGACACATTCATACAATATTTTAATTCCCTAAAAACAGTTTAAGTGATCACATAGGTGCAGTTCTCAATTCAACACTTACCATCCACGATAACATTCATGAATAATAGAGAATCATAATTCACACATCTCGACATCACATCACAATACCACTCAAGATCATAGCTAGCATTTCTACACCCACAACAGTCACACACATTAAGTGAGCTATTAGACATCTCTAAGCAGTCCATGTTACCATTCAAGTGCATAACTCCAAACTAACCATTCACAATTCATATCATCATCATAATCATCAACCTATCACATCTATCCCACAACTTATCACATTACACAACTCAATTCATAGATCAATCCAACCTAGTTCACAACACATTGCATAACAGATCATCAACACATATCACACATCACATATACACACTCAACACATCACATTTCAGCTCGCAATCAAATCCAACACAACACACGCACGATAGTTCATAATTCATTTAACTAGGTGAGTTAATTAGGCGCCATAAGGAGTTGTTCCCCCGCTACCCAGCCGACCATCACATCCAGACGCATCCTCAACGGATCCTTCCCCGAAGGAGTATACATTTCGACGCATCCATATAGGATCCTTCCCCGAAGGAGAAAATCAACCAACCTTGGCAACCCAGCCAAGGGATTCACCCTAGTGAATCGGACTAAATCTCAACCAGTATTTCGGGTGGGGTAACGTTGGCTCCTTCCAGTTCTATCAATTAATTCCATTAAACATAACTACATCAATCACACACATCAACAATTCAATTCCATATTACAAATCCACAATTCAAGTTCACCACATAATTCCACAATCCAAGTCCACAACACAATTCCACATCACCATTCCATGTACCAATTCCACGTCCCAATTCCAAGTTCCAATTCCAATCAACCAATTCCACATAACAATTCCACTTGACAATTCCATCCAACCAATTCCACGTACCCATTCCATATCACAATCGTACAACGCAATCACGTTATAGACCCCCATTACAAATATCATCCACATCACCCCAAAACAACACATAGCATTCAATTCATCCAACACTCAAGCATCAAACCATCAAATCTCACATTCACAGTCACATTCCACTACATTCCTCATTTCACCCAACTCTATTGTCTAAATCCACTATCTAATTCCATTAGCCAATTCCACGTACCATTTCTATTGTCCATTTCCATGTACAAATCCCCTTACCAATTCTATTAGCCAAATCGAAGTCATAAGTCTACAACCCTAAACACATTAACAACCACCTTCACACACATCATCAATTCCACTCAAAACGGCACCTAGCATCAATTCTACCAATGCACGTAACATCAATCCATCCAAAACACCACGTAACATCATCTCAATCCAATATCAAATAACATCATCTAATCCATTCACACATTTATAATCACATGACACTTCATCCAATCATTCCACATTACACACACAGTTTAAGGGTAAACGGCTAGCTCACCGGCCACCCCCACCTGCAAGTACAGGGATAGCCATGTCATGAGTCTTAGGGTTACCCTCCTGTTCATCCTTTATTGGAGGACCCCACATTGGCAGGGCCATCCACCTGTTCACCATTTAAAGGGCGACCCCACATTGGCAGGACCACCCTCCTACACTCATTGCTAAGTCCGATCCATTTAACATCATCGTTAATCATTTCCCCAATCCAACCACATCACATCAGCCAACAATTATCAATCAATGTAGCAATTAACATTCCACAACAATCATCAAACATCACAATTTACATAACAATCCAATGCAGAACAATTTCCCCTTTTACTCTCTTTCAATTCCATGCAAAACCTATATTCATCTAAGTCAAGGTTGCAACTCCTCACATCAACCAATACTACCTATCGTACGCTAAACCCTCACCTTAGCCTAGAAGCAGCCCCTGAATTATGTCCTAGAACGTTCATCTCGCTGTCCTGAATACACAGGTCCTTACGGTTCGTCGTTTGGACTTCAAACGAGCAAGCTATGGCCGAATCTCTGATTCCCCCAATAATCATCCTGCCAAACAGGTCCTTAGTTCCGAATTTCCAATTGATCCCCAGAATTATAGAAACTTCAAAACGGTCACTTAACCTTTCTAGAGTGCAGAAGGCGCCTGAACTTCTAAAAAGTGACAATCCAGTTCATCTTCTTCCCCGGCGATCCCAACAGCCGCCGACAGGACTCCGGCCGCCGACGCCGCCTCCCAGAACCTTGGAACCCTCCCGAAACTCGTTGTTGCTATCCCTAACCTGATCATCGAAGCCTCCTTCCCCTCCAGTGGCCTCCAACGAGGCTTCCCTTCGATCGTGGACTAAGCGGATGTCGATCTCCGATCTCCGACCTCCCTTCTTCATTCGAATTCCAACTCCGACGAGCCAAATTATCGTCTTCCTCTCCAAAACTCCCCAATGCTGCCAGCCACCTCAACACACGACCGCCGCCCCATCCCCATCATTCCGACGAGCCCAGACCACGTCTTTGCTCAGCCGCCGCAAGTCCCCTCTCTCTTCTTCATGTTGCCGAAACTGAAACCATGACACAACCCCCACTCTTTCTATTTTCCCCCAGCCAAAGCCTTCTTGCATTACCTCTCTTTCGTTAGGTGATAGGGCCGAAGCCCACACTCCCTTTGTTAACTTGTTGAACGGAATTATGGCCCAATTCCCAACTCCTTCCACTTAACAAGTCCAACCCAAGCCTAAGCCTTCTTCTTTATTATGAACATAGCCCATCTTCCAACTAATGGGAGGCTCCAACAAACTTGGGTTTGGGTCGGACCTACCTTGGTCCGACCAATCTCTTTAGGTCACCGACTTACAGTTAACTCGAAACTCCTTTACTCAAAAAGTTAAATTTCTAACGCTCAGGGTAAAATTTAATTCAAGAACTAAATAATTTAATTTAAATTAAATTCCACCGACCTTTAACCAACGAAGTACCAACCAAAGTTTTTAAATCAACCCGTTACTCAGAACCGGGATGTTACATTGAGATTTCAACTCCCAGTTTTTCACTCCATTCCACTCTTGAGTCATTAGGTGTACCATTGCAAAACGTAATAGCTATTTTTCCAAGATTAATTTTCTGTCCACTATATGTTTCATAATTCTGGAAAGAAAGAGCAGATTATAAATTTTCGGCGAGGACACACAGAGGAATATATAAGTATCATCTGCAAACATCAAATGTGTTATAACAGGACAATACGCGTTTAACTTCAGGTCTACCAGAACTTTATATGCAATTGCTTTTTCAACAGCAGGGTAAGACCTTCAGAAAAATAGCAAAAAGAAGGGGAGATAAGGGATCACCTTGTCGAAGCCCCCTCGACGGCACAATAAGGTCTTTACTTGTTTGACCATTAAAAAGTAGAGTCATAGAAGACGTCATAACACATTGTACTATCCACGCTATCCATCGCTCCCTAAATCCAAACCGCCTCATCATTGTGAATAGAAAAGACCATTCCACCCTATCATATGCTTTTTCCATGTCAAGTTTGAGGGCCATAAAGCTCATCTTTTTTTAAGAACGACCGTACAAATAATGCATTACGTCGTGAGCAATTAAGATGTTATCTGTAATATCTCATCCTTGGCCATTTTGAGTTGGGCTGATAATTAAAGGAAGTACTAATCCAAGTCTCCGAGCCAGGATTTTTTTAATTGTTTTATAAAGTACTGAACACAATCCAATTGGACGTAATTGCTTCAGAGATTCAACTTTCTTAACTTTTGGTAATAATGAGATCCACGTGTGATTCTGTTCCAATATCAAAGATAGCTTCCCTGATTTCCTCATTAGAAACCAGGGCCGTAAGATTAATATTCATCTCATTAGAAACTTTTCTACCTTGAGACCGAGGAGGAAACCAGCAATGTACTCCAGTAGGGGGATTTGAGGATTCAAAAAGATCTTTATAAAAGGAGACTGCAATCTCCCCCATTCTCTCCTCTGAGGTTTGAATATTACCATTATCATCCAAAAGAGATTTCACTGTATTTCTTTTTCATTGTTGCGCCACTGAATGATGAAAAAACTTCATGCTCTTGTCACCAAGATCCAACCACTTGGTACGATTTCTAGCTTTCCGATATTGAGCTTCTCTATGAGCATCAACCGCCAACTCCGATTCGAGGGTAGCAATAATCTCCCAATCTGGTTCTTCTTTAGACAGTTCTTCATCAATCGCATTTTCAAATTTCTTAAATTTTTTTGCAGAATTGGTCATACCCGAGTTCATTAGGCTGAAAAGTTTGTGTCAGATCTTTTTTAATCCTGGTTGAGGTTCGGACCAGACCGTTAAGACTAACTCACGGACTTCTTGGAGTTCCAACCATCTAGTATCAAACCGGAAAAGGCGTTTTGAAGGTGAAGAGGTTGGAACTTGTTGTAAAAAGATTGGCAAATGATCTGAACCTCGTGCTTTTAAATGACTAACTGACGATTCTGGCCAATTTTCAAGACATTCGCACGATATTAAAAACTTGTCAAGCCGACTCGAGATTTTTTCACCTTTAACTTTTTATATTCGTCCAAGTGAAATCTGGACCATTAAACTCAACATCGATAAGCCTAAGATCCGAAATGAAGGCATTGAAGTCTGCCATAGATCTTGCGTCTGATGGATTCCCACCTTTTCTCTCCATTGGACTTGTGAGCGCATTAAAATCACCAAAGATGGTAAAAGGGCCATCAAGTGCGAGTAATAGGTTCCTTAAATTTTCCAATTCCACACATCTTTGCGGAATAAGATTCGAGAGGTAAACACCAACAAGGAAATACTTATTATTAGATGAAAAATCCCAACGCACACAAACTGAGTAAGGTAATGCAAAAATGACACTACAATTCAAATCATCTTCCCAAGCCATGACAATGCCCCCTTTCTATCTAACCGAACAAGTTCAAACTTACGAAAACCAACCCCGAACAACTTATCTCTGACGTCCTTAGAAGGAACATGAGTTTCACATAAAATAGAAAATTAGGACTAAAACAGTTCACAAGCCTTATTAATTCTTGAATTGTTAGGTCTGGACCAAGACCACGACAATTCCATGCAAGTACACTCATTTATCCTTTTGGGGCCATTCCAAGCTGGCTTCCTCCACTTCTGAGTCGCGACGCTTTCCAGTACCTCCTTCTTTAAAGACTTCATGATTAATTGGGCCCATAAAGTCTTCTGAAAACAAATCACATAAATAAATCATGTGAAATCCCAAAATACGACAAAATCAAAGAGATGAAAACCAAACTGATTGGACAAAACAAAGTAAGACCTGACTGATCCAACTCAGCAAACTTAGATTCTGTCCAAGCAGATTGATCACCCTCCATTCCAAAAGCATTGATTTCCAAATCATTGTTATCACCTAGTTCCTCATTAATCAGTCCAAAACCATCTTCATTATCTGATTCAAGTCCCGGAAGTGGATTATTCTGCAGAAAGGAAAACACATACTCAAAATATTAGAATAAATCCAAAAAAGTATGTTTAGAAGGAAGAACATGGCTCAAGAGAAAAACCTGATCAAAATCCTGATTAGCTCCATCATTCTCAGTCTCCACCATCCTTTCATGAGGTACAGTCTCCATATCAATACCTACATCCTTAGCCATCAATTTTTCTCCATGAAAACCTGCTGACGAAGCCAGATCCGAATCTTCAATTGCCCCTTCTGAAATTGTCAATGGATTTCCATTTGTTCCTTTTAAGGCTTTTTGGACTCCTCCTACAGCCTTAGTACAACTTGCACCAAAAGAGCCAAACACCAAACTTTGCTTTCCTTTCTTGGAAGACTTCTCAGAAAGCATAACAGCCAACTTATTGTTCTCTTTCTCTCGCAAGTTAGCCATCTTTTTGGCCAATTTCATTGAAGTAGATGGCCTTTCAAAATGCTAATGCGACATTAGTTCCAATGGGCACCCATCTCTTCCTTCTTCCTCCATTTGAATAGGTGCAGAAAATGCCATCTCAACACGCTTCTTAGGAAAAATTCCAGGAACATCAACACTTCTTGACTCCCCATTATAATGAGCTTCACATTGTCTTTCAGGTACCGACTGATCTCGGATCACAATTCCTTTATTCTGCATTGGAAAAACAATGGTAGGGACCTGAGACTTCATTGGCATCTTGCCTTTTCCTTTCTCCTGATAAGTAACTCGATGTTTAGACAGCGGAGAGGAAGCAAGATGGTTCCCCCTCCCCGCACGGAAAGAATCCGTTGACTTATCCCCTGCCCGATCACAAAAAGAAGCAGAACTGTTAGTTGACGAAAGAAGTTTTTTATTTTGAGTAGAGATCGAACCCGGTCGAGCTACTAATGAGCTATGTCCATTCCCTGCCCCTTAGCTTGTCCTACGGCTTCTTGAAGCAGAAGCTCTGTCCCAAAGAATTGAGTTTGAGGCAGCCTCGAGGAAGGTAGGAGGTAAAAAATCTTGGCTTTTCCGCGCCCACTTCTTTTCCTCTGACTTTTTGAGCAGGTAAACATCATCAATCTCTTCACCACTAGTTTCAACACATATCCATTTATTCCTTGCCTCCAAATCCAGGTGAAGATGAGGTGAGGGACATCTTCCTAGCACATGGCCAATTAATCCGCAACGATAAAAGATAGCTTGAACCTGCTCATACTGAAAATACACCCAAAACTCCCTACCATCATTAGTAATAGCTTTCTCTCTTCCCAATCTAGGAACTAATAAATCCATAGTCACAAACCTTTAGAGCAGACCTTCAACATCAGTACTAAACAGTTTAACATCCCTAACATAACCCAATGGTTGTAACATAATTAATCCAAACGCAATTGGATGCATATCAATTAGAACACAAGTCAGTTTAACGACAAGCTCCATGAATTGCATATCCTAAAAAATCTCACGAGAAGGTGTGACAAACTTTCTCATATTCATAATTGATAAATCATAAGACCAAGGCTGATGATTCAAAACCCAATCCTTCTTACTAAGAGTAGGGAATTGGAAAACATACAATCCAAAACCAACATCAAAGATTCTGAGAGTACAATGGCACTTCCAGAGGTTATCCAAAGTTTCTTGCACGAAGTTCAGAGGTCGAGGCTGATCCCAGAAGATCCTTACCAGCATGAAGTATTCCATTCGATCCTCTGCATCAATGATATCCTGCTTACAGAACCTAATTGGACCTCCAGCGGGAGATTCTGCATGTTTCCTTCCATTGAAATTATTACACAAAGTAATAGTTGATTATGAGTAACTATTTCGTAAAATTTAAGACAACATTTCACTGAAACAACGTAGCGGGGGGAGCCGAACTTCAAATACCCCGACGCGAAACTCTGAAAATACAAAATTTTACACTCGATACCGAGGGAGGGGGCGCAGCGGCTCCCCACAGCTCCCCCTAACATCGCCCCTACACACAATACTGGAAAAAGATAATGCAAGATTGTTGGACAGATCTTAGGGCGATAACGGATGATCAAACCGGCCCCCGGTGGGTGATCACGCGTGGCTACACCATGCTACGACCAGTCAAGGTGATGTCAATGCCTTAAGATATGATTTCAAGCCTTGGGAAGAAGATGTGGAGTTGGAGATAAGGGGACTTGAAGATGATCGAAGGATGCTGATGTTGATATCGAGTACCAGGTTGATGTCGTTCTTCAACGTGTCGAATGTCGAGCCACTATCGGCCCGCATGATGTCAGATTGGGGCACAAGGCCGAGATCCAACCCATGTCATTCGAGGAGGACCGTGCCAGAAAGATGTCAGTAGTCTGAGACACCCCAAACACCATGTTTGAGAAGAGATTAGACACGGAGTCGCGCCCGACGGATGAATCTTTGTTGGACACAAATTTCGGGTCTCAAAGCACTGCAAAAAATCCTAATTTGTGCAAACATGGATTTCTATATCCGAGCTTCCTACCACCTGACGCCACGACCTAATGACCATTTTGTGTCTCTTTTATTTATTTAAGTCATTAACTAAATAAGTCATGTCCTAGTTAGATTTCACACCTTTATTATATTAGTTTCCTAGTTGTTTTCGGCTTAAGGTTTATAGAGGCTTATGTCGACCCCTCCTTCAATATAAGGAGATTGATTGTAACCTTTAAAACTCAACTTTGCTCACTTAAATATTATATCTTTGGTGCATTAGTTTATTAAATTGTTCTAACTTTGACAACATTCACCTTGATATTTAGGGTTCATACACTACAAGAAAAAGTCATATTAGTCACGGATTTTTAGTCACGATTTTAGAAACCGTGACTAATTACTCACGGTTATTAGAAACCGTGACAAATTAGTAACGGTTTCATTAAAACCGTGACTAATTTTGTCACGGTTTATTGTGAACCATGACTAATTTGTCACGGTTTAGGTAAATCGTGACTAATTTGTCACGGTTTATGTAAACCGTGACTAATTTTGTCACGGTTTATTGTGAACCGTGACTAATTTTGTCACGGTTTATTTAAAATCGTGACAAATTTAGTCATGGTTTACAAAAACCGTGACTAAATCTATCACGGTTTTTAATAAACCGTGACAAAGTTGAAACCCAAACCAGCCCACAATGCCACGCTGGCAATCCCATTCTCACCATTCTCTCACGAGGATCGATGATCATCACTATTCTCACCATTCTCTCTCATTCTAATCATGTTCATTCTTTCTTCTTCACTCTTTCTTCTTTACTCTTTCTTTTTTCATCTGATTCCCCTCCCAAACATCATCTTCTTCTCTTCTTCAACCACCATTATTCATCATCTTCCCGTGAACCGTAGGAATCAGATTGAGACGCGGATCATAAGCTCCTACTGCTTGGTCTTCTGCTTTAGGGATTTGAATGAGAGCTTTGAGAGCAGATCTGATTTGAGATTGGAGGTGGATGATGATGACGGAGGAGGAGGAGGCATGGATGAGAGTTTTGAGGTGTCGTTGGCGACGGCGTTGGTGGTGATGGATCCCGACAAATCCAGCTCGACCGGTGACCACAATCCGCAACCTCCGGCGGCCTAGATCCACCGCGCGTGGAGGCTTGAAGAGAAGTTCCATCGATGGGGATGACAGAATATCGTCGCCGTCCTTCTCTTTCTTTCTCCGGAGCCACCGAATGACAGACCAAATCACCACCATCGTTGTCCTCCTCCTCGCCGCAGTCCTTCTCTTTGTTTCTCCGCCACCGCCAGATCCAGATCCAAACGACGGTGCTGCTGACGACGACACTAACGACGATGCTGACAACGGCAACGTCGATGGCGATGCCTAGGAGCCATTTTATTTTTAATTAAAATTTGTATTTTTTTATTTGTTAATTAATTAAAATTGTAATTTCTGTTATTTTAAACCAATAAATAAATTAATGACCTATTAGAAATCGTGTAAAATGGAGTAACTAGTTTGCATAACTTTAGGAGTTTAATTGGGACATTTTGTTAACTGTCAAAGTATTTGGATTAGTTTGCATAACGGAAGGAAATGAGGGTGTGTTTCTATAATTCGAGAAAATTACAAATTGAATCACTGACAATTTGCACTTTGGTCACTACAAATATTAGTCACGGTTTCCTTATTAACCGAGACCAATATTAGTCACGGTTTTTCTATAAACCGTGACTAAATCGACCAAAATTAGTCACGGTTTTTGAATAAACCGTGACTAACCTTTGTCACGGTTTAAAAGAACCGTGACTAATTATGGTCGAACCGTGACTAAATTTTTTTGTCACGGTAAAAACCGTGACTAGAGTGCTGTTTTCTTGTAGTGATAATCCTTGCTTGCTATGGCTCCAGATCCATTTTCCATCCTCGTTTGGCTGTTTGGGTTTGATTTTAATATTTTTTTTATCACTAATCATAGTTGTTTGGTCACGATTCTCTAATAGTCTTTGGTTCACATCAATGAACTCCATAACTATAAAGAGAACAAGAAATTCAAAAGCTCATATCGTTGCTGAATTTGCACTAACTTTATGTCAAAATATGTATGTCATGCATAAATGACTCAGTTCACAACCCTACATAGAGACAGTGAATAAGTTAGGGTTGTTCTTTAACGTAGAAGTATTTCAATAACTCATCCCCGATTTTCCTCTCCCATATTTTGTCGTTCTTTGTTTCTTTTTCTTTAGTTATGATGGTACTACTATCCATGGTGTTTTGGCTTATTATCTATTGTGGCCACTAATGTATTGGATTTGTAACATAGTGGTCATCAACGTTTCAGTGTTGTCATTAACCTATTGGTTTTGTAACGAGTTGGTCATTCCATTAAGTCTCCATCCATTTTTTCGTTAAGTGCTAATATTAGCAATCCAACTCAGTTTTTTCGTCCATGTCACCTATTGCCACGTCATCCAATCATTCCCACATTCAACCCAATTACCAATTCAATCCACCCTAACTAGGGTGGCGATTACCCATCCGCGGATTATTTTGTCCATATCCAACATGATCCATATTTAAATGGATCGAATATGGATCAACACTAAATGGATCAAATTTTATTTGGATCAGATCGAATATGGATTTTACATTCAATTCAAGTTGGATTTGGATAATCCATTTACACTATATTAGAAAAACCCAACAAATCATTGTGATCCACGATGAACAACAATTGTAGTGACTTTAATCAAAATCACATATTTTTTTCTATAGATTTTCACAACCAGCTTTTTAATCATAAATTTTCAAAATTCGTTTAAGGTTTAGGATTCTGTCGTCAATATTTTTCTACTGAATTTTTGTCGAGATTGACGGAAATCTGCCGGCAAAGAAATTTCGGCGATGTTGATGAAAATCTGGCGGCGGAATTCTGGCGACATTGATAAAATTTCAGTGGCGGATGTTCGACAACATATACGAAAGTCTGATGAAAAATATCTGGTGGCGGAGAAAGTCTAGCGACGTAGATGGAAATTTAGATGCATTTGCAGAAATTCGGCAATGAAATATGGCGGTAGAGAAAGTATGGCGAGGTCGATGGAAATTTAGTGGTGGAAGTTCGGCGACATATGCGAAAGTCATACGGGAAAAATCTAGTGGTAGAGAAATTTTGGTGACATTTTCGTAATTACTACAACAAAAATCTGGTGTCGAAAGTTTGGCGGTGGTGACGGAAATCTGGTGATGGAGAGGGTTTGTCGATGTTGATGGAAATCTTGCTGTAGAATTCTGGCGACATCATTGAAAATTCATCGATGCAAGTTTGGCGACATATACGTAAGTTCGATGATGAAATACGGCGACAAAATTTTGGCGATGGTGACGCAAATCCAGCAACGGAAGCCTAGTGACGTCAACGAAAATTTGGTGGCAAAAGTTCAACGACATCTACGGAATTCTGACGACAAAAATTTGGTGACAAAAGTTTGGTGGTGGTGATGGAAATTCGATGATGGAAATCCGAGGACAATTTTTTTATGAAATTCCAAAGACGTTGATGAAAACCTGACGGCAGAAGTCCAGCGACATTGAATGAAATCTGACGGCCAAAATTTGGCGGCATCGACGGAATCCTATAATAAATGTGATAGTATGATTGGGGAGGTCCGATAGTGACAGAGATCAAATCGTGCTCATGAAAGAAATGTGAATTCTCACATCCAAAATGACTTATTAATTAATTGGATAATTGGATAACATCCATCCAAATAAGTCCAAATCCTAATTTGATCCATTTAAATGGATTTGGAGGTTGATCCATCCATTTAAATTGGATATCCATTTATATGAGATCAGCTCGGATGGATATCCACAGATTCGGATAAAATCGCCACCCCTAACCCTAACCCAAATTAAACCAACTAGCCCACTAACCCAACTTCAAACTCTTCTTCTTCCCTTCCTTCTCTTCCTCACTTTCCCACTGCTTTGCCGCTCCTCCACCACTGAACTTGACAAGCGATGCATATAGTCCAAAAACTGTAGAGCCCATGGAAAACTGATGGTCAAGTAAAAGCATTGCAGAAGAAACTCGACAATTAGGTGGTGAGGTTTCATAAAGATATGGATGCTAGTACTTGGCCAAAATTCAGGAAGAACAAAGAGCCATTCAAGCAGAAGAGGCCTTGAAGAAGCTTTCACAGTCATGGTTGGTAAAATTGATGAGAATGAGAAGTTTATGATGAATGTTGTCACAGAATCAGAAAAGTTCTGAAAAGAGAATATAAACATGAAAGAAAAGCTTAATGAACCTTATGAAGAGATTACATTAATAAAATACCCCAATTCATCATCAGAAACCTATTGAACTCCTTCGCCAGCCTCCTTCATCCTCCACCGTCAGATCGTACTTTGGAATCTGATCAGCGTCCACCAATACAAGCGAGATGAGGTCGAATCCAAGAGTCCCTGTCATCAGTGGCTCATCCCGAACTCTCATAGCTTGCCTCCCATCTTTCTTCAAAATCTCCTTCTCGTGCAGGAGCTCTTTACTCTCCAACCCTAGCTTCTTCCCCTTTGTCATGATGTGGGTTATTTAGTATGTTTTTATATTTCTAGTGACTAAATAGTTATAGTGACAGGGAGGACTATTTTGTAATTTGGCAGTGTCTGTTAACACTATACCAACGGTCAGCAACTGGTATCAGAGCTGCTCTAGAAATGTCTAACCAGCAACGTTTGCTAGACTTAGAGGCGGTTGTCACTACCATCAACGCCACCTTAGCCACCATCCACGAACGCCACACCACCACAGAAGCCAACACCAACGAAAGATTCAACCAAATCCAAGCCATTGTGCCAACGAATCATCGAAGGCCAAGCCAACCAACCACCACCAGCACAACAACCACCTCTGCTCCCAAACCAAAACCAACGGCCACATATTCATAACCACTACCCCGGATTTGACTTCCCTTACTTTTCTAGTTCCGATCACACTTCATGGGTGAGGAAATGCTCCAAGATGTTCATAATACATGCCATTCCTGTTGAGGAGCAAGTGGGGTTAGTCTCTCTGTACCTAGAAGACAAAGCTCATGTCTGGTTCCAAGGATGGATTGCTGGAAGACCACAACCTAACTGGAACGAGTTTTCTACTAAGCTGATTCGTCGCTTTGGAGACACCACCAACATTAATGTAGTGGGAGCCTTCAACAATCTCAAGCAGACGGGTACAGTGTTGGAGTACCAAGAGAGGTTTGAAGATTTATGCTCAAGAATGATGAGCCTGAACCCTGCTCTAGATGAACCCTATTTCATTCAGAGTTTCATCAGTGGCTTAGAGGACCAGATACAACCAATATTACTAATGCTAAAACCTCCAGACCTTACCACTGCCATCCTGCAAGCAAGGATGGAGGAGGCTTCCATAGAAGCTAGGAAGAGGAAGGCACGAATCCAACAACGATAGACTTTTGAGCCACCTAAACGGGCCCCTAACCAGATAGGAAAACCATTTTTTCCCATGAACTGCACGTCAGGTTTATGTTTCAAATGTGGTGACAAGTACCATTATGGCCATATCTGCACAAAAAAGAGACTTCATGCTATGCAAGGGAACGAGGAGGAAGGTCAAGAACCTGATGAACACCAGCTGGGGACCACCCTGCAGAAACTGAGGAAACTGAGGAGACACCACCGGGAGAAGAAGAAGAGGTGTTACTCCAAATGGGAGTCCCTCTACGGGACCCTCTATTAAACTAAGAGGAAGAACAGGGAAATCACCTATACTCATCCTCATCAACTCTAGCAGCAGTCACACTTTCTTGAGCTCCAAGTGTACTAGGGAACTCAACTGTAGAACTGAACCAGCAATCCCTATGAGGGTGAAGGTCGCTAATGGTGAGTCACTTATTAGCTCTCAAACTTGCCCTGAATTTACATGGTTTATGCAAGGTCAGAAGTTCATGTTTGAGGCTAGAGTTTACCTCTAAAGGAAAATGACATGGTACTGGGCTGCAACTGGTTGAGAACCATTAGCCCCATAGAAATGGAATTTAACAACCTCAGCCTAGCATTCTCTTGGGAGGGCAAACCATTGGTACTGTAAGGAATCCCAGAAAATGGCCATTGTAAGCTAATGAGGGGCAGTGAATTCCTGAAGTGCATTTCTAACTCCCACCACTGCTCCATGGTGGCATACCTAGCTGCTGTAAATCCTAACCCTTCTATGGATGTTGTTCTAAGTTTTCTAGAACCTATCCTAGATGAGTTCTAGGATGTCTTCTCAACACCAACTACACTGCCACCTCCTAGGGACTATGCCCACCCCATTCTTTTGATACCTGGCCATAAGGCTACCAATCTCAGGCCCTACAGATACTCTCCAGCTCAGAAGGATGAGATAGAGAGTTTGGTAACTGAGATACTGACTATATAAGTTATCCAACCTAGCCATAGCCCCTTTGCATCACCATCATTATTGGTTAAGAAAAAGATGGCACTTGGAGGTTTTGAGTAGATTACAGACAGTTAAATGCTATCACTATCAAGGATAAATTCCCCATCCCAAAGATAGATGACTTGCTGGTCGAATTACATGGATCCACTAACTTAACTAAGCTGGATTTGAGAGTAGGATACCACCAGATCAGGATGCAGACAAAGGACCAGCCAAAGACAGCATTCAGAACACACAATGGCCATTGTGAGTTCAGAGTTATGCCGTTTGGCCTTATAAATGCACCAGCTACATTTCAAGCACTGATGAACACAATCTTGGCTCCTTACTTGAGGAAATTTGTACTGGTCTTTTTCGATGGCATCCTCATATACAGCTCAAGCCCTCTACAGCACCAGAAACATTTGTCTCTAACACTCCAATTGTTAAGAGACCATCGGTTGTATGCCAAGAGATCGAAATGCAGCTTTGGACAGCAACAGATTGAGTATTTGGGACACATTGTCACTAACAAAGGGGTTACTACTAACAGCTCTAAGATCAATGCCATGGTTCAGTGGCCACTACCACACAACATCAGATCCCTAAGAGGTTTCCTGGGGCTTACTAGCTATTACAGGAAGTTTATTAAAGACTACGGCCTAATTAGCAAGCCTTTAATAGCACTCCTCAAGAAGGACAAGCTTCAATGGTCTGAAGCAGCAACTAAGGCCTTTACCACCTTCAAACGTGCCATGGTAGAAGCTCCAGTACTAGCACTACCTAACTTCTTTATCCCTTTCACACTGGAAACTGATGCATCGGGATTAGGGATTGGTGTTGTGCCGTCACAACAAGGCAGACCAGTGGCCTACTTCAGCCAAACCTTGAGCCCTTGAAACCAAGATCTCTCCACATATGAGAAGGAATACCTGGTTGTGATCATGGATGTCAACAAATGGAGACACTACCTGGAAGACATGTCATTCACAATAGTTACAGACAATGTAGTCAAAATCCCGATTTTAATCTTAAAATCTTACGGTTTTACTATTTCACTAGTCTCTAGCGATCTTCATTCCACGCAAAATCTATGAGCAGTAAAATCTAGTAAAATCTCGATCAAAATCTTAGAATCTTATAAAATCAACGATTTTTCTTGTATTTTACGATTTCACTTTCTAGGGAAAATTACCAGTTTGTACAACTACAAATAAGCCAGAACAAAGATAATTAAATTAAATTGGTTTTATTTTGAGATTTTGATTAATTAAGTTAGAAGTTATTACTAAAAAATGTCTAAAATCTAATTATTACTTCCTCAAATGACTACTTAAGACCGACATTCTCTTTTTTTCTTATCTAGACTTTTCAAAATTGGGTAATGGTCTTCTTTTTCGTCTCACCAACTCAAATAACATAGATATGAAACATGAGAATGTTTTAATTACATATTTATTCTTAATATGTTGTTGACTTAAATGTTTCGATAGTAGTTTATAAAATCTTACGATTTTACGATTAAAAACTACAATTTCGATTTCACCCATGTTTTCGATTTCACGTGGAATCCCAATTTGGACTACATTGGTTACAGACCATGAAAGTCTGAAGCATTTGCTTGACCAAAAAGTTCATACTCACATTCAGAAAAAAGGATTGGTGAAACTCTTCGGGTTGGATTTCTCAATCAAATACCGGCACGGTAAATTCAACAAGGTGGCAGATACCTTCTCAAGAGTTGTGGAGGACAACGTCATAAAATAGAGCTGCCACAACATTACTTCACACATCCCTAAATGGCTTACTGAGGTCGAGGCGAGCTATCTTGAGGATGAGGATGCTCAGGAGATGATCATCGCCCTAGCAACCAACCATGGAGGTCCAAGTCTCTACTCTTACTCTAGAGGCATCCTAAAATACAAAGGCATCATTTACATTGGTAGTATAGGTGATCTGAGAATGAGAGTGTTGCAACTGTTTCATGATTATCCAGTTGGAGGCCACTTTGGCAGCCAGGGCACTTATATTCGCCTTAAGAAGTTCTTCTACTGGCCTGGAATAAAAAGGGCAGTGGCAGAGTGGGTGGCAGCTTGTCATATTTGCAGGTAGTGCAAGGCTGAGAGTGTTCTTTACCCTGGCCTCTTGCAATCATTGCCAATCCCAGATCAAGCATGGCAGCATATCAACATGGATTTCATTGAGGGATTACCAAAATCTGAGGGAAGGAAGTGATTCTGGTGGTCATAGATTGATTAACTAAATATGGCCACTTCCTAGCCCTCTCCCACCCTTATACAACAATGTTGGTGGCACAGCTCTTCATGGACAACATATTCAAGCTCCATGGCATGCTAACTACCATCGTGTCTGACAGGGATGCTATATTCAGAAGTAATTTATGGAAAAACTGTTCAAACTACAGGGTACCAAGCTGCATTATTCTGCTGCATACCATCCTCAGACAGATGGACAAACAGAAAGGTTGAGTGGTGGTATAACACAAACTACCACACCAGCTTACAACTCACACCCTTTGAAGCCTTGTATGGCTACCCACCCTCACAGTTTTCTCTCTAGAACCCACTCTCTACATCTGTAGCTGCGGTGGCTGATAAGCTTCAGCATCAGCACAGACTCATTGCTCGCCTCCGCGCCAATTTGGCCAAAGCTCAAAACACCCAGAAGCAATATGCAGATAAATATAAGACTGAATGATCGTTTCAGGTGGGTGACTAGGTTTATTTGAAACTCCAGCCATACAGGCAATCCACAATTGCTCTAAGGTCCAACCAAAAGCTATCACCAAGGTATTATGGCCATTACCAAGTGCTGCATAAGATAGGAGAGGTAGCTTACATTATTGACCTGCCCACTGGAACCACAATCCATCCAGTGTTTTATGTCTTTCTACTCAAAAGTAGTGTCAAACCAGCTGTCGTGGTGATGTCTGCACTTCCAATCTTGGACCAGCAGCGGAATTGAAATTAGAGCCACTGGCCATTCTTTACAGATGATTTGTGAAGCAGAACAACACAACAGTCACTCAAGTTTTAGTGCAGTAGACACACCAGAATGAGGAGGATGCCGGCTGGGATGATTGGAATGATTTCAAGCTCCAGTTTCCAGCTTTTAAGGCTTGAGACAAGCCTTTTTTAACCATGGGGGATTGTCATGATGGGGGTTATTTAGTATGTTTTTATATTTCCACTGACTAAACAGTTATAGTGACAGGGAGGACTATTTTGTGATTTGGCAGTGTCTGTTAACACTATACCAACAGTCAGCAACAGACAGCTTTCGGCTACTAGCATATTTTGTTCCCTTCTGTCGTTTCCTCTTTAAGAGATGCAGCCACAGCCCTCTGAGGCATTAATGAAAAGTATCGTACTATTATTCCCTCTAATTTCTTCTTCATCTCTTCCCTCTCAATCTATATTCTAACACTATCTCGCTTGAGCACCAATCTCAGTCACTACAACCCTCCGCTTCTCGCTTCAGCTCCTTGGGCTTCAGGTACCGAACCGGAGTCGGCACGTTTATGCACTAATCGTACAGCATGTTCTTCTCCACGTCTTGGCGAGAAGTTGGAGGATCCAGATCAACGACGCCCTTCCATCCCTTCTTGGTGGAGACCTACATCTGCTTCTTCGGTCCATCTCTCAGCTTCACTTTCCCCTTCGCAGTCCCATTGACGGAGCATTGCTGGATGAATTGGTCCGTCAGTGATTCGAGAGGTTTCTCTCTCGCGATCCGGAACATTTCTACTCTTCGGATTGTTCTCATCTCCGATTGGTGGTGGAGGAGCGGCATAGTAGTTGGAAAGTGAGGAAGAAAAGGAAGGGAAGAGGAAGAGTTTGAAGGGTTGGGTTAGTTGGTTTAGTTTGGGCTAGGTTGGATTGAATTGGATAATTGGGTTGAATGTGAAGATGATTGGGGGCTTATTGTCCATTTTGGTCATAAACCTTTGGGTTTATAACAAACTGATCATAAACCTTTAATTTGTAACCTAGAGGTCATTAACCTATAGTGTATGTAACAATTTGGTCAATCTGTTAAGTTTTCATCCAATTTCTCCGTTAAATGCTGATATCAGCATTGTCATGTCATCCTTTTTTTACCTCACCCCTTGCCACATCACCTATTCGAACCATGACTCAACCTAACTAATCAATTCAACCCAACCTAAATCAATCAACCCAACCGAATTTACAATCTCCTCTTGGCTCCTTCTCCTCCTCTATCTATAATCATCGAATTTACAATCGCGATTCCACCACCATCGCCATGGATCCTCCTAACGCTCTCCCTCTCCAGCAACTGAACTCCTACTCTTCCCGCCAATAGTAGCTCCACAACGTAATCGGCACCGACGACTTCAACAACTGGGCCAACATCCTCTCAATGGCCAGCCCTACATACCCCCCTCTCTCGACAAAGTTCTTCATCCCCGCCGATGAGTCCCTCGTCTCCACTCTAGCCAATGCATTCACCGACCCTCTCATCTTCCCTTACCACATCGTCCCTCAGCAACTCACATTCTCCGATCTTCGCCAGTTCGCTGCTCTCTCTCGCCTCCCAACCCTTATATCCAACAAATCAATCCTCATCACCAACAGCTTCACCTCCAATTTCACCCTCGACGGATCACTTCTCTCTCATCCCAATCTCTTCACTTCCATTGCCATAGTCGTCCACGAAATCTTTAACCTAATGGGTTACTCCATTTACGGCGATGACGCTCTGATTCATACCAATGTTCACCCCTTGCCGCTACAGCAGCTATTGGGAGCGACGGAGGAATTATCCTACACTCTACAGGAGCGCAACGCTCAAAGGAATACATTGAATCGTGGAAGTTCTTGCTATTTGTTTGTTGCTCTAGGGATTTCGAAGGGTCAATCATGATGTATTACCTTGTTGCTTACTTTTTTGATCCTACTCGTCCAATTTGCTTAACCTGTATACGGATGAAGATGACAATTGCAGAGGCGGCGAGGGCATAAACTATAAATTTGCTCCATTTCCTAGTTGTTCATGAGTGTAAATTTCAATTCAATGGTATAGTGGTTGAGCTTTGATCCTGTTAAGTTTTGACACCCGCCATGTAAATGAATGAGTTATTCTTCTATTTTTTATTCTGCTATTTTTCTTTTCCCCTTTTTACTTTTTGCAATATTCTATCCATAGTTATTCTTCTGGTTGGATTCATTGTTTACAAAGAAGCACATCAGTTATCATTCTGCTACACAAGGAGGTGCACCAAATAGGCAGCCGCTTTCATAGTTTGGATTAGACTTTCTATTTGCACAACCGGTAAGTTTACTATAAAGTGAGAGCTAGCGACCGGAGAACAGATGGTGTTTAAGCAGCAAGGGAACGTGTCCTGGACCAGTGGAAGATAGCTGCGAGGCAACGTCTTCAAGAATTTGGTCGTGGATTCAGGGATGGTAAGTTTGAACGTCTCACGCGTCGTCTGAACCATAACGATGACGACTACTTAACCTTCTCAGCTACTGGTGAGTGGAACTTTTTAATCTAGAGGCTAGGACATAATGACGACATCCTAGATTGGAGCACCAGTCGCCTGATTCTCAACGCCAGCTCCTGCGACGGGAACAACACGATGAACGAAGCAGTGGGTTTAGGTTCATTGATTTAGGTTGGGTTGAATTGATTAGTTAGGTTGAGTCATGGTTGAAATAGGTGATGTGTCAAGGGGCGAGGTGGAAAAAAGGCTAACATGGCAATGCTGATATCATCATTTAACGGAGAAATTGGATGGAGACTTAACAGATTGACCAAATTGTTACAAACCCAATAGGTTAATGACCACTAGGTTACAAAATCAAAGGTTTATGACCAGTTTGTTATAAACCCCAAAGGTTTATAATCAAAATGGATAATAAGTCGATGATTGGGTGATGTGGTAATACTTGACATGGACAAAAATGTGAGTTGGATTGCTCATATAAGCACTTAACGGAAAATGGATGGAAACTTAACGAAATGACCAATTTTTTACAAATCAATATGTTAATGACTACACTAAAATGTTGATGACCACTATGTTACAAACTCAGTACATTAGTGACCACTATGGTAAGCCATGGTTATTTAAGGAAAATTTTATGTTGCTGAAACTTCAGCATATATTTGGTGCTGAAGTCTTAATCTAAAGGCCTACGTCTACTTTCATTCAGACGTAAGGATCTGATGGCTCAGATGTATCAAACATGGGGTCACTTGGGGAAGGGGAAGAAGGAGGGACATTTTCGTCTTTGCGCATAGGGTCTGAAAATGTCGCAGAAATATATTAATTTATGTCAACTCACAATCTCTCTCTTACTTTGCACACATATGTATTAGTTTTATTTGGGTTTATTGATTAAAATTAACATAATTACTTCATCCTAAATCCATTTTTAATAATTTAAACGTCAAAATTTTCTTTATTTAAAAACGAATCTAATGATATCACTCTTGCTATATTCTATGAAGAATAGATGATATAGATGTGCGTATGAATAACACATTCATTAATACATACTTACGTCTATGTTAGTTGCCAGATCCATATATAGATTGTTGTAATTCAGACGTATACATGTAATCTTTTCTAAGTTCATACATGATGCAATCAATTAGAGCATTTTTACTCAAACATTGGGTGTATGTCTATGTATAATTCATATATATGTTTCTATTAATACACACTTACGTTTATGTTAGTTGCCAGAGCCGTGTATACGTTGTTGTAATTCAGACGTATGTGTGTCACCTGTCCTAAGTTCATACATGATGCAATCAATCAAAGCATTTTAACTCAAACCTTGCATGTATTTCTATTTATAATTCATACATATGTGTACTTACGTCTATGTTAGTTGTAATTCAGATGCGTGTCAACTGTTCTAAGTTCATACATGAGGTAATCAATTAGAGCATTTTAACTCAAACCTTGCGCATATGTCTATGTATAATTCATACATACTTACGTCTATGCTAGTTTCCAGAGCTGTGTATAGGTTGTTGTAATTCAGACGTATGTGTGTCACCTATCCTAAGTTTATACATGATGCAATCAATTAGAGTATTTTAACTCAAACCTTGCACGTATGTCTATGTATAATTCATACATATGTTTTTGTTAATGCATACTTACGTATGTGTTAGTTACCAGAGCTAGCACAGGGTGTTGTAATTCAGACGTATGCGTATCACATGTCATAAGTTCATACATGATACAATCAATTAGAGCATTAACTCAAACGTTGAGCGTACGTTTTGTGTATAATTCATACATATGTGTTTATTAGTACATATGTACGTCTACGTAAGAGATTGAAGCTTATCGGTTTCATCAAATTAGGTTTTACAGTTCTTCTCTATTCTTCCTACCTGAGATGTATTCCTTGGTTATTTTCGTTTCTTTTGTTTCAAATATGAGTAGCTAAACTCGTAGAGTTTAGATTGGATGAACCCTAAGTGACCCGGGCTTTAAAGCGGTCACGGATCGACGATAATTAAATTCAGATTCAGATAGTTTCTCTTGCATGTTTGGTTTGTTCTTCGTTGTCTGTGTTTCTTTTCTAGCTTGATCGCCTAGACTAGATTCTTGTTCAGCTAAGGATAGTAGCGAACGTTCACCTCACTTTAAAACACCAAATCAACAATTAACCTATTCATTGGAGTGTGCCTTTCGTAGGAACCAGTTAGGCTTAATCCACTACTATAGTAACTCATTAATCACTAGTAATCGCGCTAGTTAGTTTTCCATTGCAGAAGCGAACGCACGAATGGTAATTAATCTTGGGAGTTAGATCAGATAGAGCGAACGTTCGCCAGTCTTAAACCTAAGGGTCAGGAGTTATGGTGGTGTCTGAGAACTGACTGAATTGGGATTGAAAACCGCTGGTCTTGTGATCGCCAATGTTCTGGTAATCTTAGGGGGATTCGAAATCTAAGCTTGTCTGTCGTCTTGTCAAGTCAATCAACCTTTCAATTTGCTTTCTGTTTTCATTTCATTTTTCCTGCTTCATAGATTAGAAGTCGTGGAACTCATACCACGCACAACTTGTTAAACCTGAGTAAATTGCTGACTCATTTGAGTAAACGATTAGTAGAGACCCATGGAATACGATCTAGTCTACTTCTGTAGGCTAGTTATTTGACGACATGCTAAAAACGTGTCATCAAATTGGCGCCGTTGTGGGGGACTCTTCTAATTGTTTGAAAGAAGAGTTGGCATTTTATTCTTCTACCTTTCCATCTTTCATTTTTCCATCACACTTCAATTTTACACCGGTTGTGTTTGTTTTTGTTCTTTGCAGGTTGTTCACAGGTTTATGAACCGCCCGTTCACTCGTTCTCAGTCTAAGTCTATCAAGTCTTCTACTTCAGACAAGCCGGGTGATGTGAACCGCTGCAACCGTGGGCAGACGACCCTTAAACACCGCAAGTTGAGACCGTGCAACGAGGTAGAACCGTCGGGAACCGGGGCGGAAGAGGACTTTGACCCGTCAGCTATATAACAGCTGGGAACCAGAAGTATCAAGTCGTAGACGCCACACCAAGAGATGGATGCTCTTGATGATAAGTCGATCCTTCAGTATCGCAACATGCAGATACAACAAGGGGTTTCAAGAACAAAGTTCTATCAAAAAGGGGGTTTATTTCATAAAAGTCTTGGTTACAATGGGTGGCCGGCGGCCTCTATATATAGGTGAGGGAACAAGCTCTCCTCCCTAAAGTCTAATTTTTAAATAAGAATAGAATAAAGAGTCCTATTACTAAATAGAATCCTAAAACCCCTAAATAATCCTACTAAAAAGGAAAAAACAATTAAATAGTCTTTAAATCCTAAAAAACAACTCAAATAGGACTTAAATTCTTAAAACCCTAATCCGACGGTTTAGGGTTTCCTAGTCCGGGTGGGACTAGGACTCGGCGGGTCCGCCGGGCTCGGTTTGGGCCTTGGCGCCGGGCTTCTTTTTCATTGGTGGTCCTTCGTCGGGCCTTGGGGCCTGATGCTCCGGGCTTGTCCAAGGGATAGGGCCTTGCCAAATTGATTGGGCCACACGGTGACCCGTCCCATAAAATACTCCCGATCGGCCTGGCTCTCGGTCTAGGGCTCGGGTCGGGGCCGGTTTGGGAACTTCTTCATTTCTGCTCGGGGCTTCCTCTCCTAGCTTCGGGCATCTCCTTAGGTAGCTCCAGAGGTGGCTCTCATGGGCTAGGGTCGGGCCATGAATGGTGCCTTGGAACCAGGGGCTCCTCTTCCTCTCACGGCTCAGCTCCGGATCAGTCTCGGGTGGCCATCCCTTCTCGGCCAGGTACTCTCGAGCTCTCTTGTTCCTGTACTCCAGGAAGGCTTCCATTGGGTCTCTAGAGTGTGCCTCATCTTCAGGGCCCTTGGAGGCTTGGCCAGGATCTGACGGAGGCTTGTCCTCAGCCCTAGGGTTTCTACACTCGGCCAGCAGCATGGCCTGGAGTGGCATTTCTTCCTTCTGAGCTTTCCTACCTGCAGGGGGAGGCCTTAGCCTATATTTCATCTCATACCTGGGCTTGAGTTCTTGTAGGTGGTCTGCCCTTGGCTCTACACGCTTCTTGTAGGGCCCTAAGGTTCTACCTCGGACAGGTGACCCTGGTGGGGTGTAGGAGTACCTACGAGTACTAGGGCAGCAGGGCTGGGTCATATCATCCCCCTCTTCTTGCCTTGGATTTGTCCCCCAATCCATCTCGGGTTCTCTTCTAGCACTCATCACCCTCTTCCAAACTTCAACAATCTTGTTGGCCACGGTCGGGGAAGACTCAGCATCACCTTTAGACTTAGGAGTGTCACTTGAGTTAGTGACGGACCAAGGCTCGGATCCTTCAGTGCTTTCTCCATCAGTCTCCATAGCTCCTTCTCCTGAAAAACTATCTACAATAATGTTAAGGCTCGGGGAGGTAGCGAGTGAGAGTTCCTCACTCATTTCCACATCCGGTCAGCATCCGGATCTTCTTCACTCGGGGCAGTCCTCAGAATCCGTCGGGAGGTGATCTCCCATTAAATCTTGGGTGCACAGGGGACCGTCGTGAAGCGTCGGGTCGGGGCACGGGGGTGCCGGAGGTAAACCAAGGCACGTCGGGTAGGGGGCGGCGCCGGGCAGTGGGGAGGCGGTGGCGGCGGGCAGCGGGTAGCCGGCGGCGGCGGCCAGTGGTGAGGCGACGGCGGCGGCCAGTGGGAAGTCGGCGGCGACGGGCAGTGGGGAGCCGGCGGCGGCGGGCAGTGGGGAACCGGCGGTGGCGGCAGTGGGGAACCGGCGGTGGCGGGCAGTGGGGAGCCAGCGTCGGTCATCATCGCGTCAGGGTCGGGTTGGACCGGGATGGAGCGGTGGGCAGGGACGCGCCGGACTCGTTGGGTAGTGATCCGTCGGGGGCCACGTCGGGTGGTGATGCGCCGGGGGGCATCGGGCAGTTACAGGTCGGGGCTGGGTGCTGGGGCGGCCGGGGCCTGGTCGGGCAGGGTAGCGCCGGGTGCTGGGGCGCTAGGACTAGGCGGGTAGCGCGAGTCGGGGCTGGTGTTGGGGCTGGAGCCGGGGCTGGTGCCGGGGTAGGGACTGGCGCTGGTGCCGGAGCGCCGGGTGCTAGGGTTTTAGAGGTGAACCCTGCAAACTTCTCAAGCCCTTCGGGCTTAACTTCTTCTCCTTCATCAGACTCTTCTTCTTCTTCTTTTTTCTCCTCTTCTTCATCATCCGCTAGTTAGGGCAGTCCCTTGAGATGTGTCCTCTACCTTGACACTCAAAACACACAATTCCACTAGGACGTGGGTTAGAATTCTGAACCTTAGAAGCAGGTTGGGCAGATGTTACCGGTGGTGCCGAATCCCTAAGGTTAGGGTTTGGACGTGAGCTTGAGCCTCGGGGCTGTTCGGGCTTCCATGGGGCTTGGCTTGTACTCGGGCCTCCTCTCCATGGGGCACTGGCTGATCTTCTCGTGTAACCCCTCTTCAACTCTCTCTCCACATGGCTGGCTAGGGCCTTGAGATCCTCGTAGTCAACATAGTTAAGTAGCTTGACTTGATGCATGATCTCGGGGTGTAGCCCACCCACAAACCGGGCTATCTTTGCTTCGGGTTCTTCTCTGAGGTCGAGTCTGGATACCAACATCTCGATCTCCTTGGTGTATTGCTCCACAGACATGGTGCCTTGCTTTAAGTTCCGGAGGGAGGTGTGTAGGTCTCCGGTGTAGGTGCCAGGAACGAACTTCTTCCTCATGATCCTCTTGAGGTCTCGCCACGACTCGATAGGGTCTTCCTCATCTCTCTGAATTCGGCCTTTGATTTGGCTCCACCATAGAGCAGCATAGTCAATGAATTCACGGGTGGCGAGGATTACCTTCTTACGTTCAGAGTAGTGGTGGCACTCGAGGAAGTCCTCCATACTTCTCTCCCAATCCAAGTACTCGTCGGCATTGTATTTGCCGGCAAACTTAGGCACAGTGAGCTTGAGGTTGCTCAAGTCATCATCAATCTCCTGAGCTAGCCTTCCGGCTCGTCGGTTCAGACCTTCGGGGCTGTCCTCTCGGCGCTCATCTCGTCCTCTCCCGGCTTGAAGCCTGGCTAGGGTTTCTTGGACGGCGGCCATGGTAGCGTCAAGGTTCTGAAGGTGGCCTTCCATGTTGGCTAATCTCTCGTATGCCGTGGTTAGTACTAGCAATCGGAAGCAATTTTTCTATGCCCTCTTCTTAGAAATAAACTTACAACGAAAGGAAATAACGTGGCAAGGTGGCCTTGCTTTCTTTTCTTTTTTCTTAACTTGAAACAGAAACAAGAATTGAAATAGAAGGGAATTTTCGAAGCTATTTTTCTAAAAAGCAGTAAAGGATATGAATCCAGGTGAACCTGGAGACTGGGATAGATTGTGATCCGTCAGCAGAATCGTGCTCTGATACCAACTGATGTGAACCGCTGCAACCGTGGGTAGATGACCCTTAAACACCGCAAGTTGAGATCGTGCAACGAGGTAGAACCGTCGGGAACCGGGGGCGGAAGAGGACTTTGACCCGTCAGCTATATAACAGCTGGGAACCATAAGTATCAAGTCGTAGACGCCACGCCAAGAGATGGATGCTCTTGATGATAAGTCGATCCTTCAGTATCGCAACATGCAGATACAACAAGGGGTTTCAAGAACAAAGTTCTATCAAAAAGGGGGTTTATTTCATAAAAGTCTTGGTTACAATGGGTGGTCGGCGGCCTCTATATATAGGTGAGGGAACAAGCTCTCCTCCCTAAAGTCTAATTCCTAAATAAGAATAGAGTAAAGAGTCCTATTCCTAAATAGAATCCTAAAACCCCTAAATAATCCTACTAAAAAGGAAAAACAATTAAATAGTTTTTAAATCCGAAAAAAAACAACTCAAATAGGACTTAAACTCTTAAAACGCTAACACGGTGGTTTAGGGTTTCCTAGTCCGGGTGGGACTAGGACTCGGTGGATCCGCCGGGCTCGGTTTGGGCCTTGGCGCCGGGCTTCTTCTTCATTGGTGGTCCTTCGTCGGGCCTTGGGGCCTGATGCTCCGGGCTTGTCCAAGGGATAGGGCCTTGCCAAATGGCTTGGGCCACACGGTGACCAGTCCCATAAAATACTCCCGATAGGCCCGGCTCTCGGTCTAGGGCTCGGGCCGGGGCCGGTTTGGGAACTACTTCATTTCTGCTCGGGGCTTCCTCTCCTAGCTTCAGGCATCTCCTTAGGTAGCTCCAGAGGTGGCTCTCATGGGCTAGGGTCGGGCCATGAATGGTGCCTTGGAACCAGGGGCTCCTCTTCCTCTCACGGCTCAGCTCCGGATCAGTCTCGGGTGGCCATCCCTTCTTGGCCAGGTACTCTCGATCTCTATTGTTCTTGTACTCCAGGAAGGCTTCCATTGGGTCTCTAGAGTGTGCCTCGTCTTCAGGGCCCTTGGAGGCTTGGCCAGGATCTGACGGAGGCTTGTCCTCAGCCCTAGGGTTTCTACACTCGGCCAGCAGCATGGCCCGGAGTGGCATTTCTTCCTTCTGAGCTTTCCCACCTGCAGGGGGAGGCCTTAGCCTATATTTCATCTCATATCTGGGCTTGAGTTCTTGTAGGTTGCCTGCCCTGGCTCTACACGCTTCTTGTAGGGCCCTAAGGTTCTGCCTCAGACAGGTGACCCTGGTGGGGTGTAGGAGTACCTACGGGTACTAGGGCAACGGGGCTGGGTCATATCACCGGGTAGTTCTGCTCCGCCAAAGCAACAGCGAGTTTCAAAGCAAGTCAGAATCAATCCGCCCCCATCCTTTACACCACTTAAGATCGAGGAGCCGAAGGAGAGCTCCTCATCTTCTTCCGCTTCATCCACTGCATCACTTTCACCACCACCCTCTCCCACCACAATGGCTGAGCAGAAGAGCCTTGGGGACTATAATAAGCCGAGCGCGACTAGCATTCGGTCCTCCATCTCTGTACCACGCAATGAAGTTGATCCTGACTATGAGATCAAGATCCCCTTCCTGGGAATGATCTCTAGGGACGTGCAGTTTGAAGGAAAGCCGCACGATAATCTTTGCACACACTTGGCGAACTTCATTGCTCTTTGTGAAACTTTTAAGAGTGGAACCCTCGACAAGAACACCTTGTGCTTGTGAGCCTTTCCATTCTCTCTCAAGGGCCCCGCAAAGAGATGGCTCAATAGCAAGCCTCCTGGTCACTACAACAACTGGGATAAGCTGGCTCAAGAGTTTGTCGAGGAATACTTTCCTCCTTCAAGAACAACAGCCTACAAGGATAACATCGCCAGGTTCAGACAGAAGGAAGGAATGAGCTTGTACGACGCTTGGAATGAATTCCAAGAACTTCTCTACAACTGCCCTCATCATGGCTTCGAGCAGAGGCAACTAGCTGAAATCTTTGCTCGAGGTATGAATGAGTCATCCAAATGGGTTAATTCCTTAGCTGAAGGAGACTGCACTGCTCTCACACCAGAAGCTGATGTGCTTCACTTTTCTAACTATGCATCCAAGTCAAGGAATTGGGAGAGACAATCCGAAGGAGCCAGAAGCAAGCTCAACATAGAAGAGCAGGTTAAAGTAGAAGTCGTAAAGCATTTGAGGAAGTCTAATGCGCCAATCAACCCTCCATCAACCTCTGTCTATGTAGATGACTGTGAATGGTGTGGAGCTTGTGCTCATAGCGGAGGGAGTTTCCAGAAATTTGGAAAAGTATACGTCTGGTCTGTGGATGAGGTGAACTTCTTTACCCATGGCTTCCCTAATAACCAGCAAGGCTATATCAACTACCGCAACTACAAGCCAGCTCCACAACAAGGAAGTTTCCAAGAGCGACCTCCCTACAACTCCGGAGCCAACCAGAACCAAAATCAGAATAGCCGACCATCTGGGTCGTACCAAGAGCAGAAGCCGAACACCCAAACTGGAGGAGTGTATCATCCGCCACATAGGAATCAAGGCAATTACGGTACAGCGCCTGGCAATCGCCAGAATCAGTACCTGAACAATAATTATCAAGGCCCTCCTGGATTCACCGGAGGCCAGTAGTCTCAATGACCCACACCTCATGATAACAAGGAGACCGAGCTGGATAAGAAGCTCAATCAGATCATCTCTAGGCTTGATGATCACGATGGTCAATTCAAAGCCCAAGCTATCTTGAACCAAGAGCAGATTGCACAAGGCCATAGAGTGGAGAGGCAAGTGAACAATATCGCAAGCATGCTCTCTAGTTGTCGTCCCTTCGGTAAGCTACCAAGCGAGACAGAATCAAACCCAAAGAATGAGCATGTTAAGACCATGTCCACTCGAAGTTGCAAGAGCTTAGCTGCTACTACATCTCCCGATCCGGTCATGACTCCTAAAGTTGTGGCTATTGATATACCGGAGATCGAGAAAGAAGAGAAGAAGGCTGCCTCGCCAAGAACTACACAAGCACCGGAGTCACCTCTTGCTCCGTATCAGCCAAGAATTCCCTTTCCCAAGGCATTGCTATCCAAGGGAGAAGACAAGGACAACTCGAAGAAGAAGAAGAAGGAAGCGTCCTCCACTCTCTCCAAGGGAGAATGCTCCACCGTCCAGTCTCGACTGCCACCCATACCGATCCAGCTAAGTGTTCCGATCCTGGCTCTTTTACATTGCCTTGCATCATTAATGACATTGAGGTTGAACGTAGTTTGGTTGATCTAGTCGCATCCATAAATATCATGCCTATGTGCGTTTATGAGAAATTGAACTTAACTGAACTAAAACCGATTAGCATGCACCTAGTTTTTGCTGATAGATCAATGAAAGCACCTAGGGGATTAGTGAAAGATGTGGTTGTTTGTTGCGGCCCGTTTACTTTCTTAGCTGATTTTGTCGTCATGGATACCCGGGAGGAGGACGTTACTCTACTCCTAGGACGACCTTTTATGGCAACGTCCAGCATGACTATTAATGTCCCTAACAGATCGTTGACATTAAGGGTTGTAAAGGATAGCGTAACATTCCGTCTCAAGGACGGTATGAAGTACATTCCTAAGGGGAAGCACACTGTCTATCTGTTGAAACTGTGGAGTTGGCCTTGGTCAACTCCGTCACTATTGTCATTCCAGTGTTTCTTCGAAGATAGCTGCTACAGGTGCTGAATGAACAACCAGATGATAAAGTGATGTTACGCTTTTCAGCGTGTCGTCAAATAACTACCTTACACAAAGTAAGTGATGACACTCAATTTGACGTGATTATAAGCCCCATTTAAGCAACATTTCATACCCTTTGATGCCATTTTGATGAGTATTTGGTGCATTTGTCGTAACTTTGTGATTCTAGGCTCCTAGTGCATACATTGTCCATTTATTGGCTATTTTTACCCTTTTTATGAGCTTTTATGTTGAGCCTCCAGGTTACCACATTATAGAGGACTCTCTCACGAGTCCAGCGCTTCAAACGGGGACCAAATCGGAGTTCAAACGGAGCGGGAATCATCGAAACAAGTTGGAGCTGGTTTTTAACTAATATTTTCGGCGAAAATGTGGTGATATTTTCAGCGAAAATTCCTTTGAAAATCCGGGCAGAAACCCTAATTTTCAGCCTTTTCCAACTTGTAAAGGGTTTCTGGGGGTATATATAGACTTTTTGAAGCCAGATTAGAAACACACGAATTTTGGCTGATTAGCCACGACCTTAGGGTCGATAGATAGAGTTTAGAGAGTTCGAAGATCTGTGGAGAGATCGTGACGCCATCCTTCCACCTCGGAGAACTCGGAGCTTAAAGTTGAAGATCCAGGAGATTGAAGCTTCGCGGGAGTCGTCAGAATTACGTTTTTCAGTTCTTATATGTTCTTCCTCTGTATGATGATCTTCCTTGTTGCCTTTGATTCTTCTGTTATCGTTATGAGTAGCTAAACTTGTAGAGCTTAGATTAGATGAACCCTAAGTGACCCAGGGCTTTAAAGCGGTCACGGATTGGCGGTAATTAGATTCGAAGTTCAATCAGTTTCTCTTTGCATGGTTGTTTTGTTCTTGATTGTTTATGTTTCTCTTCTGGTTGGTCGCCTAGATTATGTTTATGCAAGCTAGGGTTAGTCACCAGACAGCTTCCCTGCTTTGGCGCATAAACTTGTCTTCCTTGATCACCTAGTTTAGATTCTTGTTAAGCTGAGGATAGAAGCGAACGCTCGCCTCTCTTTAAAACATTAATTCAACCAGTTAACCTTATAATTGGAGTGTGCCTTTCGTAGGAACCGGTTAGGGTTAATCCACTGCAAGAGTAACTCATAAATCGTTAGTAATTGCACCAATTAATTAAGTCATTGCGAGAGGCGACCGTACCCAGGCGGCTAGTTAATCTTGGTAGTTAGATCGGATAGAGCGAACGTTCGCCAGTCTTAAACCTAAGGGTAAGGAGTTATGGTGGTGTTTAGAAACCGATTGAATTAGAATTGAAAACCGCTGATCTGTTGATTGCCAATGCTCTGGTGATCTAAGGGGGATTCGAAATCTAAGTTCATCTATCTTCTCGTTAGTCAACCTTTTACTTTTTTGTCTTTTATTTTCCTGCTTTATTAGATTAGAAGTCGTGGAACTCACACCACGCACTAAGTGTTTAAACCTGAGTAATTTGTCAGCTTCTTTGAGTAGTCGATTAGTAGAAACCCTGTGGAATACGATCTAGTCTATTTCGGTAGGTTAGTTATTTGATACCGCTAAAACTGCAGCATCAAATTGGCGCCGTTGCCGGGGACTCTTCTAATTGTTTGAAAGAAGAGTTGGCAAATTATTCTTCTACATTTCCGCCTTACCATTTATTTTCCTCCATATTTTCATGATTTACCTGGGTAGTGCTTCTTAGTTTTCATTATGCAAAGTAACAGGTGGGATGACCGGTACCGAGAGCGGTACATCAATGAAGCACCATATCCCGATGATTATCGAGAAATGCTACATCAACAACAACAACAGACGGCGAGATTTGACTCCCTCTTTGATAAGATCTCTTCAATGCTACAAGGCTACCAAGAGATACACCAACAAGAGCATCGAAGAGGCGCTAGAGATAACCAAGAGATGCTTTATGAACATCAACAATGCTCGTCGAGAACCCAATCTGCCTTGGATAATATCTCTACAATATTACAAGCTCATCTCACGACGGACATCAAGCTCGAGCAACCAAAGCAGTTAATGATAGAAGACGCTCAAGAGCTGTTCGAAGAAAAAGATGAGCCCGTCCATGACTATTATGAGCTGGAGGAATCCGATGAAGAATTCTTGGCGGTGGTGGCTGATGAAAGCGTTAAGCTCGTTTATCTTGAAAGCATGGAATTCACCTGTGTTGAAGTTGAAGCTGAAGAGGAGCACGAAGAAATCGAGGAGATATCCTCAATTGAGCTTCCGCCGAGCCAACCTATGGAAAAAGCCAGAAACGAGCACGTGGGGATCGAAGACGTCAAGGGTTTGGAAGCATACATACTCGATCCTGATAGACCTCTAGATGATCATAAAGTGGAGAAGATGGAGCTCATTGACCATGCCGCGCCGTACTACCTCTTTCCTCCTCCGGTTGGAGAATTCGAGAAGAACTGGTCATCCAACCAGAACCGCAATCTATTGGAGCACTACCGGCTACATCTCCCTTTTGGAGTGCTACATGGCACTCAACCAATGTCCTTGAAGAAGACGATTGACTTCAAGGAACTCCTAAGTTGGGGTCCCTAACATGTACCGTCCGGCTTAAGGACGTTAAAAGAGAGCGCTTCGTGGGAGGCAACCCACGGCTGGAGTCCGTTTTTGAATTATTGAGTCAGTCATTTTTCGTCGTTCGAGTCAGTTTCGGGGAACCAAAGTGTCAGATTCTTTTATTTTCGTCTGCTTTAATTTTCTGTGTCAGATCAAATTTTCACCGAAAACTCCTCAGATTTTTCGGCGAAAACTTTAGTTGGTTCGAGTATGTTTTCCAGTGGGTTTTCAAAGTTTGTTTTCGCCGAAAAACATCCAAAGTTTTCGGCGAAATGTTTAGTCTGTTTGAGTCTGTTTCTGTTTTTGAAATAGTTGTCGCCGAAAACTTCTAAAGTTTTCGGCGAAAATGTTTAGTTAAGTCGTCTGTCTTTGTTTTCAAAGTAGTTTTCGCCGAAAATTTCACCAGTTTTCGGCAAAAACCTTAGTTGGGTCAGAAAACTTTTGAAAACCTTTTCAAAAAAAAAGTTAAAATATTTTCAAAATTCCCCTAACCGTCTTTGTTCGACTTTTATTATGTGTGGATCCGGGGCACTTGTCCCGGTATCCTTTTGATCTTTTTGTTGTTTTTGTTTTTGTAGGAACTTGAGTAGCTACTCCGCTCCACTCCGGACTCTCCGTGCTCATCCGCTACACCAACCATCACCTTTCAGGTTCTTCGTATCTCTCTACTCTAGATTAGTTCTGTGAGGACACAGAACCGTTTAAGTGTGGGGTAGGATGTTAGAATTTGCCTGATCTTGCTTGCTATCTATGTTTCTGTGGTTCAAATTTGAAATTTCTCTAGCATAGAATTGCTCAATTCTTGACTTTTGATGTTAAATTGACTTCAATTTTGAACAATGACGTCTAGACTGTTCCACTTAGAACCTGTAACCAACGTGTCGAAACTGATATTAAATGAGTCTAGGTCAGAACAGATCACAAATCACTTCGGTAGTTGAAACTTGAATTAATTGAATTGATTGATTTGTTAATAACAAAGCTCGATAACACCGTTCTAAGATGATAAATGCTAGCTTCTTCCATGTTTTTCACTCCATATTTGATCACCTGTGATTGTGGCTTGAGATTAGACGGAAATCCAATTCGAAATCTTGTGTAAAAAGTTATAACTAGCTAGGATTAAGTGGATAAATTGTTAAATCAAGTAATTGAGTTGTTCAAATCAATGTAAAGTTCTTTAAAGTGCTGAAAATAAAGCTAGGCAAGCCCGACACCTAAGTGAAGTGTTCGGGTTGAGCACTAGCATAAGCACAAATACTGTGAGCTAGGCAGGTCCAACACCTAAGTGAAGTGTTTGGTATCGAGCACTAGTATGCAGTAAATAAATTAAATGGAAGAAGTCGAAACTTGAAATTAATTGTTGTTTAAATCGGTCCTAGCTAGAACATGTAACGTACAGATCTAGAAACGGATGAAGTCGAGTCGATAGCCACGTCACTTTTCCTACCTTCACATCAACATCATGGCTAGAGCTTAAAGTCTTTTTGATTAGAATTGGTGTTATCGTAGTCGGTTAAGCATAATTAATTGTTTTGCCAAAAAATGAGCTTTGTTACAACTACTACTTGAAGTGTGCAGAAATTAGTGAGATCAAAAACTTGTTTAGTTGATGTTCTTACATGTGTAGGTCACTTTTTCTACGTGGAACAGTCTAAACCAAATCGTTAGAATTGAATCTCAGTTTAATCTCGTGTCATTTGTGAATTTGAGTGTGTTCTAGTTCAGTTTGCTTGAGGACAAGCAAAAGCTTAAGTGTGGGGTATTTTGATGACACTCGATTTGACATGATTATAAGCCCCATTTAAGCAACATTTCATACCCTTTGATGCCATTTTGATGAGTATTTGGTGCATTTGTCGTAACTTTGTGATTCTAGGCTCCTAGTGCATACATTGTCCATTTATTGGCTATTTTTTTCCTTTTTGTGAGCTTTTATGTTGAGCCTCCAGGTTACCACATTATAGAGGACTCTCTCACGAGTCCAGCGCTTCAAACGGGGACCAAATCGGAGTTCAAACGGAGCAGGAATCATCGAAACAAGTTGGAGCTGGTTTTTAACTAATATTTTCGGCGAAAATGTGGTGATATTTTCGGCGAAAATTCCTTTGAAAATCCGGGCAGAAACCCTAATTTTCAGCCTTTTCCAACTTGTAAAGGGTTTCTGGGGGTATATATAGACTTTTTGAAGCCAGATTAGAAACACACGAATTTTGGCTGATTAGCCACGACCTTAGGGTCGATAGATAGAGTTTAGAGAGTTCGAAGATCTGTGGAGAGATCGTGACGCCATCCTTCCACCTCGGAGAACTCAGAGCTTAAAGTTGAAGATCCAGGAGATTGAAGCTTCGCGGGAGTCGTCAGAATTAGGTTTTTCAGTTCTTATCTGTTCTTCCTCTGTATGATGATCTTCCTTGTTGCCTTTGATTCTTCTGTTATCGTTATGAGTAGCTAAACTTGTAGAGCTTAGATTAGATGAACCCTAAGTGACCCAGGGCTTTAAAGCGGTCACGGATTGGCGGTAATTAGATTCGAAGTTCAATCAGTTTCTCTTTGCATGGTTGTTTTGTTCTTGATTGTTTATGTTTCTCTTCTGGTTGGTCGCCTAGATTATGGTTTATGCAAGCTAGGGTTAGTCGCCAGACAGCTTCCCTACTTTGGCGCATAAACTTGTCTTCCTTGATCACGTAGTTTAGATTCTTGTTAAGCTGAGGATAGAAGCGAACGCTCGCCTCTCTTTAAAACATTAATTCAACCAGTTAACCTTATAATAGGAGTGTGCCTTTCGTAGGAACCGGTTAGGGTTAATCCACTGCAAGAGTAACTCATAAATCGTTAGTAATTGCACCAGTTAATTAAGTCGTTGCGAGAGGCGACCGTACCCGGGCGGCTAGTTAATCTTGGTAGTTAGATCGGATAGAGCGAACGTTCGCCAGTCTTAAACCTAAGGGTAAGGAGTTATGGTGGTGTTTAGAAACCGATTGAATTAGAATTGAAAACCGCTGATCTGTTGATTGCCAATGCTCTGGTGATCTAAGGGGGATTCGAAATCTAAGTTCGTCTATCTTCTCGTTAGTCAACCTTTTACTTTTTTGTCTTTTATTTTCCTGCTTTATTAGATTAGAAGTCGTGGAACTCACACCAGCACTAAGTGTTTAAACCTGAGTAATTTGCCAGCTTCTTTGAGTAGTCGATTAGTAGAAACCCTGTGGAATACGATCTAGTCTACTTCGGTAGGTTAGTTATTTGATACCGCTAAAACTGCGTCATCAGTAAGATAGATCGTATCTCTCGAGGTTTCTTCCAACTCACTACTCAAATGAGTCGGCAAATTACTCAGGTTTAAATAAGTTTGTGTGGTGATGTGACTTTATTTAGTGCATTTTGAGCCTATGATTGACCTATGAAATACCTATGTTTGATCGTGAGATGCCATGCTCTATATGCTTTTATTGATATTTTGCGCAAAGTGTTCATTTGTTGTCTGGTCGCCACTTTGGAGCCAAATTCGTGGTGTATTGGAGTTAGCTCTGTGCATTTTCAGGTTATGGAATCAAATTACGGATGACAATGAGCACATAGGAGCAAACGGGAGGTCATTTGGAGTCTGGAGGAGGGAGATATGAACATTACAAGATTGGGATTTCTGCAGAGTGCAAGGGTGCATGTCGTGCACTGCCCCCTGCACTATAAATACTCTTGTTTTTGGCCATTTTGGGGGATTCTTTCATCTCCCTTAAACCCCAAACACATACCCACAAACCCTCAAACCCTAGAACACAATTTTGGAGCAATTTGAAGCCATTGGAGCTAGGATTGAAGCCAACAAACCTTGGGAGAAGTGCTTACAAGTGGAGAATTGAAGATCATCACAAGGATTCATCCATGGAGTTCTTGGTGACAAATCTTCTTTCTCTTCTCTTTACTCCCTTGGCCATGTGTGGCTAAGTTTCTAGGGTTCATCTTTGATGGGTAGAGTAGTTATGTCATGATAGAGGCATGATTGTATAGACTTGCCATGATTGATCTTGGTTGTATGAGAATGATTTCTAGACTTGTTCTTAATGCCATTTTATGCCATGTTTGCTTCATTTGGTCTATTCAATGTGATTTGATGCATGATAGTGCTAGGATTGCATGGATTGTAGGTCTAGGGATTGAAGTGAGTGTGTTCTAAGAGATTAGATCATCTTATTTCAACCATAGTTGCATGATTTCTCTCTTAGAAATTTTATCGAACACTTGGTGTGCACTTGGTTTTTCATTCAATTGAGCTTTAATAGGTCTTTTGGTGATTCTCTTAGTGTTAAGACATTGATATGAGAGTGTTGTGCCTACCCTTGTGGTCATAGAGTTTAGGAGAGGGTTTTGTGACTTGGCATTCATCAAACACTTAGATTGCATCCTTAGTCACTTAGCTTGAGAGCGAGAGCCTAAGTTGAGTGGTGCTAGGATAGGGATTTGGTGCTACGAGAGTGCATTGAGTCTATAGAAGTGAATTGCATGGTCATCCGATTGCAAACTCAACCTTGATTGGCTTGTTTGTTCAATTAGTCCTCTTGAGCATGATGAAACTATCCTTCCAAGTGAACCTCCTTTTGTCTTTGATTTGAACCACTTTGCTCTCTTGTTTAATCTTTGTTAGTATTGTGAGTCTTTGCCTTTGTTTTTGAATTTCTTAATCAAACCAAAACCAATTTCAAATGTCTAGACCATCTATGAGAAGTGTGAGTATTAGCCATTTAGAGAACCCCGTGGAATACGACCTTGAATGTTGTGAGTTGAAATTCACACATCACGTGGTGTGAGTTCCACGACTTCTAAGCTATAAAGTAGGAAATTTGAAATGAAAGCAAAGACAAATTGAAAGATTGATTGACTTGACAAGACGACAGACAAGCTTAGAATTTGAATCCCCCTAAGATCACCAGAACATTGGCGATCATAAGACCAGCGGTTTTCAATCCTAATTCATATGGTTCTCAGACACCACCATAACTCCTGACCTTTAGGTTTAAGACTGGCGAACGTTCGCTCTATCCGATCAAACTCTCAAGATTAATTATCGCCCAGCGTTCGCTTCTGCGTTGGAAAACTAACTGGCGCGATTACTAGTGATTAATGAGTTACTCTAGCAGTGGATTAACCCTAACTGGCTCCTACGAAAGGCGCACTCCAATGAATAGGTTAATTGTTGATTTGGTGTTTTAAAGTGAGGCGAACATTCGCTACTATCCTCAGCTTAACAAGAATCTAGTCTAGGTGATCAAGCTAGAAAAGAAACACTGGCAACGAAGAACAAACCAAACATGCAAGAGAATCTGACTGAATCTGGATTTAATTACCGCCGATTCGTGACCGCTTTAAAGCCCCCAGGTCACTTAGGGTTCATCTAATATAAGCTCTATGAGTTTAGCTACTCATATTCAATACAAAAGAATCAAAAAAAAACAAGGACTACATCTTCAAGTAGGAAGAACAGAGAAGAACTATAAAACCTAATTTCTAATGAATCTGTGAAACTTCAATCTCCTGGATCTTCAACTCCTAGCACCGAGCTCTCCGAGATGGAAGGATGGCGTCACGGTCTCTTTCCGACTCTGCGAACTCTCTAAACTTTCTCTATCGAACTCTGAAGTCTGGAAATTAATCCCTTGAAAAAGTGTATGTTAAAAGTTGAATCTGCCTCCCTTAAATAGGGTTTATCCATAGCGGCGCTGGAAAAGGGCAGACTTCTCGGCGAGAACCTTGAAAGTTCTCACCGAGAACTTCAGTTCAGAGGCTCCTGTGTTGGCTAAGTCAAAACTCTTCGGCGGGAACTTTTCTTTGGTGAACTTCCTGTGTTCTCTGTGCTCAGACTCCTCGGCGAGAACTATGGAAGTTCTCGCTGAAAACTTCAGTGTAAGCAGGGGCAGGTTTGGCTTTTGACTTGTGTGGTTTCTGGATCGATTC
Source organism: Linum lewisii (assembly GCA_034768395.1). Classification (NCBI taxonomy): domain Eukaryota; kingdom Viridiplantae; phylum Streptophyta; class Magnoliopsida; order Malpighiales; family Linaceae; genus Linum; species Linum lewisii. Next base: position 49,309,134 of record CM068300.1, on the reverse strand, counting down.
TGAGTGATTCCTTGAGGTCCCTTCGCTTCCCGAGCACGTCCGTGGCTACGTTATTGATGGAAAAAAACCTGTGTATTTACAAACACACTAGAAAACACGTCAAACTGACCCATAACGGGCCAAAGTAACCAAAATGGTAGGAAATAGAGCAATCGAGTGAAAACACCCTAAAAACCGTGTCTCAAGCAGGGAAATATAGCTTAAATGGGGATAATAATCATGTAAAATCGAGTGTCATCACAAAGCCTCCGGTACAAAAGCAAAAGAAGAAGGAGGAACCAAAGGCGCCTTCTTCTAAATCGCCGCAACTTAAAGATCCTGGCGAAATGAAGAAGAAAAGTTCAAAGAAGCCCAAGACGATGTGGAAGCCAATCACTCCACCACCCACTACCGAGCCAATCCCTCTGCCACTTTCTACCAGGCCACCGGAGAAGAATGATCCTTCGAGAGACCTCTTCGGGCATTTGAAGTCACCGGCTACCTTCCCGACGGACGAACCCAATTGACTCATATCAATGGGAAGCGTTTCTTACTTTCCAAAGGTAAATCGAAGCTGTACTTTGTCAATTCCGACGCGAGCATGGAGGAAATTCTTAATTGGGATACCTCTTGATCGCCAACCAGGTATCGTCCAGCTCAAGGACGTTAAGCAAGAGCGCTTCGTGGGAGGCAACACACGGCTGGAGTTAGTTTTTGAATTTTTGAGTCAGTTTCGTGTCTAGAGTCGGTTCGGGGGAGCTAAAAGTGTCATTCGTGGTTTCTTATTTTTCTTATGTGTGTTGGGTGTTCTCGGTTCGATTTTAGTTTATTTGGGATTTTTCCGATTTTTGTTTTTTTTGTTTTGAATTTTCAAACTAGCGTGCCGGTGTTTTTGAAATTCTATTTTGAACTACCTAGGTTAGTTATTTTCACCGAAAATTTTCAAAGTTTTTGGCGAGAACTTTGGTTTTAAAACCCACTACCTCCTGTCCTTAATTTCGATAAACTCTTCGCCAAAAACTTTCAAAGTTTTCAGCGAAAACTTTTCTCAAATCCGATGCGTTTTGGTCGTTTTACTTAAACCGTTTTAAAAGAAGTTTTTGGCGAGAACTTTAATAGTTTTCGACAAAAACTTTAGTAAAATAAATTTGAAAACTCCCATTATCCCTTTGTTTTCGCGTTCGTACCTCATTTCCTCCATCTGTTCTCGTTGAAACAAACACTGTTTCGCCGCCGCAGATTGTTTTTCGCCCCGCCGCCATTTCCAAGCCACCACCGTCCATCCCGCCGCCCAGTTCCCCTCCCCTCTCCAGTCATTCCGCCACTTAGATCGTCCGAATCGGAGCTCTAGAGCTTCGGTTCCACCCGAAACCCCCACCGTCTGATAATTTTGCCGATTTCTGTGTCTTTCGTCTATTTTTCGCGATCATGTCTTCAAGGTTAGTTGTTGGGTTTTCAATTTTAAGTATTTTGACATATTGATTGTTGAATTTCGTGGAGTTTCATTTCGGTTGACTTTTTGGTCTACCTCGATATGCGTGCCTGCTGTTTCGGTGTGATTTGTGCTTAATTGTTCGAACTTAGATGATCTAGACTGCTTAGGAAGTGCTATGCCATGAGTTGATGATAATTGAACTTAGTTTACTATGCTTAATTGCCAAAATTTGTCGGGTGTTAACTTCCTATGCGATGTCGGTTTGACTTTGACTGAAGGATGTGAATTCTCTGCCCGTACAGTTCCTATGCATGTTTTAGGATCAATTTTGGTTACCGAATATTGAATTAGCTTATCCCCACTCGGTTTCCCTCGTTTCTTTGTGAAATTGAGTTTTTCGACCAAGTGTGGGGTAAGATGTCGGTTTGACTAATATGGTTTCCAAATTTTGATATCTTTTAGGAACGGAGGTAAGAGACCGAGAGTAGCAGCTAACGGTCCAGGATCGACCTCTGCCACTCCAGACACCGGAGCTGGTGCCAGTGCCCCAGCCCTTATCACTCCCGCTCTCGCCGGTCCTCCTCCACTTAACCCTTACCGTCAAGGGATTCACCGCTTCCTCGCACACCTCCCTGACCACTACTTTGACCGCTACTGGAGGATCCGGGACATTCTTCCAGCCGACGTGCGCCCCCTCTCCATGGAAAGTATCCAGGAGCATGATGAGGATTGGCACAACACCGTCCACCAGTCCCTCGACGCGGCAGAACTTCTGGAGCTCACCACCATTGCCAACGACTTCCCGCACGTGGCCCTCCAAGAGTTTTGGAGCACGTTTGAGCTCAACACCCACAAGAGCAGACAGCGCTCAAAGGTGATCACCTTCTGTCTCGCCGGCCGGAACCATGAGCTCACCTACAATGAGTTCGCCAACCTCCTCAGTATTCCAGCTGAGCACTACATTCGCCACCACCGCGGCTGGGAGAGCAACAAGACAAAGGGTCCAATTTTTGATGCCCTCTGGAGCCATATCACTGGACAGCCGGGTGTCAAGTCCACGAACAAGAACTACATCAGTATGGTTTCTCACCCTCTCTTTGGATTTATTCATTACGTTTGGTGTCGTTCTTTGTTTTATGTGCCAGAGAAAGACCGCCACCACATAGCCGCCGAGGAGCTACTCCTCTTCAAGGCCGTCCACGAGGGTTACCCCCTCCATCCGGGCTGGGTCCTTGCTCGCTTATTCCACCAGAAGATCAGCTCTTCCAAGATCCCGCCTTTCCTCCTTGGCGGTGCTTTCATTGGCCGCCTCATCGCCAGCCAAGGCCTCTCTCCTTCCTGGGAGCCTTGGGTCCCACACGTCCAGGTGCACAACTTTTGGAAGAGATCTTGCGGTGGAGTTCGAGCTCGACTTGACAGTCGGGCCAGGAGAGTACGTGTCAGCTCCCATCTTTGAGGATCCTGGGGAAGTGGAAGAAGAAGACGAGGAGGAGGAGCCCCATCAGGAGCATGAGTTCTACTATTAAGAGCCCAGCCAGAGCCGCATGTTGACCACAAGCAGATGCCTCCCCAGCCGTCACAGTACTCTGGCGAGTATGGTGCGGTTCTCACTCGCCTGGAGCAGTGGCAGATAGACTTCTCCTCCGGTTCTCACCAGTGGCAGAAGGACCGGGTGGCATTCGAGACCAGAGCCACGCCTTGGCACGAGGATCAGGAGGCTAGATGGATCATCACTCAGCGTCACCACGCGGAGGAGGCGGCGGCACAACGAGCTCTGCTCGCTCATTTCGGCATCCCACCACCACCCCCCCACCTGAGGGTCAATGATCAGGTCGTATCCCTTTTGATGACACTTGATTTGACGTGATTATCAGCCTCATTTAAGCGACATTTCTTTGCTTAAGACATGGTTTTTAGGGTAGAATAACGAATATTCAATCGATTGCCCTATCTCGTGCCATTTGTGTTACCTTGGCCCGTTTCGGGTCTATTTGATGGTTTTCTAGTGTTTTTGTGTTAGCACAGGTTTTTGCCGTCAAATAAAGTAGCCATGGACGTGTCTAAAGCGTAGGAACCTCGAGGAATCAAACCGGAATCGATCTAAGGAGCCAGTCAAAGTCAAACAAAATCCTGCCCGAGTACAAAGAGATTTTCGCCGAAATTGAGCTTGCATATTCGGCGAAAATATTAGTGCATTCAACTGGTGCCGAGTCAAAGGACATCTTCGGTGAAAACATTATACTCTTCGGACCGAAAATACAAGGCAGAGAAAGCACTCCTGAACACAAAGGAATTTTCGCCGAAATTCTTAAGGAATTTTTGGTGAAAATAATACACTAATCCGGATCAGTTAGGGTTAAGTATAAATACTTAACCCGGCGGCGGGAGGAAAGGAGACAATCATAATTTACAAACACACAACTTTTCGAATCAGAATTCTCTGAAGTTCTGGAGCGAAGAGCTGGAGTTCGAAGAGCCGGATAGAGATCGTGACGCCATCCCTTCCATCTCGGAGAACCGGAGCTAGGAGTGTAACTTACCGAAGATCGAAGTCTGCTAGAGTCGTCTAAATTAGGTTTTTCAGATTCTGTTCTTCCTCTGAATGATGAACTCTTTCCTTGTCTTTGTTTCTTTTGTAATAATCATGAGTAGCTAAACCCTTTAGAGCTTAGACTAGATGAACCCTAAGTGACCCAGGGCTTTAAAGCGGTCACGGATCGGCGGTGATTAGATTCGAAATTCAATCAGTTCTTTTTCATGTTTGATTCGTTCTTCATTGTTCATGTTTCTTGTCTGGACTGATCACCTAGATTAGATTCTTGTTAAGCTAAGGATAGAAGCGAACGCTCGCCTTACTTTAGAACATCAAATTGAACAATTAACCTTATAATTGGAGTGTGCCTTTCGTAGGAACCGGTTAGGGTTAATTCACTGCAAGAGTAACTCATTAATCACTAGTAATTGCACCAATTAATTAAGTCGTTGCGAGAGGCGACCGTACCCGGACGGCTAGTTAATCTTGGTAGTTAGAACGGATAGAGCGAACGTTCGCCGGTCTTAAACCTAAGGGTAAGGAGTTATGGTGGTGTCTTAGTAATTGATTGAATGAGAATCGAAATTCGCTGATATGTTGATTGCCAATGCTCTGGGGAACGAAGGGGGATTCAAAAGTCTAAGTTCGTCTGTCATCCTTGTTTTCAAACCCTAATTCTCAATCTGCTTTAGTTTAATCTTTTTAATTTTTCTGCATTCCTTAGAAGTAGAAGTCGTGGAACTCACACCACGCACAACGTGTTTACCTTTGAGTATTTTGCTAGTTCTGAAGTAACCAATCATAGAAAGCCCTCGGAATACGATCTGCTATACGCTTTTTAGCATTAGTAGTTTTTATTTGGTTGAACCCCGACCAACGACCGGGCGGTTCACCAAATTGGCGCCGTTGCCGGGGACTTCTTTTGATTGTTCGAAAGAAGAACTGGCAATTTATTCTTCTACTTTCCATCTTTCATTTTTCCACCCACTTCGATTTTACACTGGTTTTGTTTGTCTTTGTTATCTGTAGGTTTACAGGTGTATGCCTCACCGTCCTTGGACTCGCTCTCAAACCGAACAGGCTAAGATTGCAGGGAATCCAGGCAGTTCTGCTACACCTCTACGATCACAGATTCTGAAGGAAGGCAGATCCAATCCATTCATCACTCCGATCAAGATCGAGGAACCGAATGAGAGTTTCTCATCTCCATCTTCACCGCACTCTTCATCCGCTTCATACACCGCATCACTTTCACCACCGCCATCTCCTACCATGGGCGATAGATTACCACCAAATGGCGATCAACCGCCGCCACCACCACCTGCACAGAAGAGTCTAGCAGACTATAACAAGCCGAGCGCGACTAGCGTTCGATCTGCCATTGCCGTTCCGCGCATTGAAGGAGATCCTGACTATGAGATCAAGATCCCATTCTTGACGATGATCTCTAGGGATTTACAGTTTGAAGGCAGGCCCCTAGACAACCCGTGCACTCATCTTGCAGACTTCCTTGATCTCTGCAGTACTTTTAAGAGCGGAAACGTTGACAAAAACACCCTTTGTCTGAGAGCTTTTCCGTTCTCTCTAAAAGGCGCTGCTAAGTGGTGGCTTACTAGCAAACCACCTGGCTACTACACTAACTGGGATACTCTGGCTCAGGACTTTGTTGAAGAATACTTCCCTCCGGCCAGAACAACCGCCATCAAGGACAGCATCGCCAGATTCTCCCAGAAAGAAGGAGAAAGCTTATATGATACTTGGAATCGTTTCCAAGAACTTCTCTACACCTGCCCTCATCATGGATTCGAGCAGAGGCAGTTAGCTGAAATCTTCGCTCGTGGACTTCGAGAAGAATCTGCCAAGTGGGTCAATTCTCTAGCTGAAGGGGATTGCACTACACTCACTCCTGAAGCTGCTCTTCTTCACTTCGCAAACTATGCCTCCAAGTCAAGGAACTGGGAGCAACAATCTGAAGGATCAAGGAGCAAGCTAGATCTCGAAGCTACTATCAAGGCAGAGGTAGAGAAGCATTTGAAGAAGTCTACCACACCGATCAAGCCACCGGCAGCTTCTGTCTATGTTGCTGATTGCGAGTGGTGTGGAGCTTGCTCACATAATGGAGGCCGTTGTCAGAATTTTGGTAAGGCATAAGTCTGGTCTGCCGAAGAGGTAAATTTCATACAACAAGGCTTCATCAATAATCAGAATGGTTATGTTGGTTACCGTAACTTCAGACAACAAGGGAACTATCAAGACAGACCCCCCTACAATGCTGGTGCTAATCATAACCAGAACCAGAATAACCGCCCGGCTGGTCCAGCTCAGGATCAGAAGCCTAACCATCCGCTGGCAGGTGTCTACCAGCCGCCGCATCGCAATCTGGGTAATTATGGAACTGCTCCTGGCAATCGCCAGAATCAATATCTTAACAATACCTATCCAGGTCAGCAGCATCAAAGAGATAATAATGTCAGTGACCTGGATAAGAAGCTCAGCCAGATCATCACAAGACTCAATGATCATGACAGTCAGTTCAAGGCTCAAGCTCTTCTCAATCAAGAATAGATAGCATCTGGACAAAGAATTGAGCAAGTCGTGAACAACATCTCGAGCATGCTAGCATCTGGTCGACCATTTGGCCAGCTTCCAAGCCAGGCAGAGCCAAACCCGAGAAAAGAACAGGCTAAAATGGTAACTGCTCGAAAACTCCCGAACTTAATTGCTGATGCTTATTCTGTTTTACGCAGGATCGCTGAAACTCCGGAAGAAGAGGAACAGAAACCGGCGCCTAAGGAGGATCCTCCTCTTGCACCATACATCGTAAAGCCTCCTTTTCCTAGAGCATTGCTGCCAAACGCAAGGATCAAGACTGGCATGAAGGGGAACAAGGAAGGATATCCTGACATTCGTGCTAAAAAACCTGTTTCTCCATATCCAGCTAAGTTATCTGATCCCGGTTCTTTTACTTTGCCTTTGGTCATTAATGATGTTGAGATTGAACGTTGCTTAGTTGATCTAGGAGCATCTGTTAATGTTATGCCTGTGAGTCTATATGAAAAGTTAAACCTAGGAGAACTTGAACCGCCTAGTATGCAACTCGTCTTTGCTGATAGATCGCTTAAAACCCCTAAGGGAGAGATTAAAGACGTTGTCACTAAATGTGGTCCGTTCACGTTCTTAGCTGATTATGTGATTATGGATACTAGTACAGATGATGCTACCATTCTCATAGGTCGACCTTTCATGGCTACTACTGGACTGAATATTAACGTTCTAAATGGTTCTTTAACTTTAAGAGTCGGCAAAGAAACAAAAACGTTCGTCTTAAAGATGGCATGAAATATGACTCTAGGAATGAAGAATCTCACTGCCTAGCTGTTGAAACGGTGGGGTTGACTCCGGTCAACTTCGTTACTAATTCTTCTTTCAGTGTCTCTAGATCAGCTGTTGCTGCAGATATTAAACAGGTCATTACGAAGAAGCCAGAAATTTCGGTTCAGAAGCCGCTTAAGAAGAAGAAGAAGGAACTGCAAGCCTCTTCTAAACCACCGAGCAGACCTCGAGGAAAGAACAAGAAGACGAAGACCCAAATGGTCTAGAGACCAAAAATTCCACCGTCTTCCATCGAGCCAACTGCACCACCATTTCGTTCCGAGAAACCGGCGCCGGAACAAGTATGGAAGGAGAAGCCGAAAGCGTCTCCTAAGGAAGTACTAACGATCACCGATCCTGGTGATAACAAGCCGAAGAAGAAAGAAAAGGAGAAACCGACAGTCCTCATTCCTTCCATCGTCACACTCAAGAAGGATGACCTCTCCAGAGAGCTGTTCGGACCATTCAAGTTCGTTGATCATCTTCCCGGCGGACGTACCAAGCTACTACATGCGAACGGGAAGAGATTCACGTTTACCGGAGAAGTCCCGAAGCTGTACTTCATGAACTCCGACGCGAGCATGAAGGAGAATCTAAGTTGGGATGTCTCCTAATACCGTCCAGGTATCGTCCAGCTCAAGGACGTTAATAAAAGAGCGCTTCGTGGGAGGCAACCCACGGCTGGAGTCTGTTTTAATTCTTGTTGAACTTGGTATTTTAGAGTCGGTTCGGGAGAGCCAAAAGTGTCAGTTTGTTTGATTTATTATTTTTCGTGTAGAGTCTGCATGTCATAGAGTCAGTTGCAAGTTGATTGAGGTCGTTCTGATTTTTGTGGATTTAACTGTCATTTTCTGAAGTTGGCCGAATTTGTGAAAATATTTAAAACCCGAACAGTTCAAAATTTTCGGCGAAACCACCCCTGTTTTCGGCAAAACTGATTTTCAATTTTCGAACTCAATCTCCCTGTTCATTGTTTTCGGTTCGAAAAGTTTTTGTTTTCGGCGAAGCCATTTGAACTGATATTTTCGGCGAAACCGTACTATCATTTTTGGCGAAATCGCCTTCACAAATCCGGCAGTCCATTTTAACTGATATTTTCGGCGAAACCACCCTCCTATTTTCGCCGAAAATAATTTTGAAAATCTCCCAATATTTCCTTTAAAATCCGGTTTAACTCCCTCTCTCTCCTTCACTCATTTTCGTTCATACCACCGAAAACTCCTCCCCTATCTTTTTCAAACAATCGCCGACCACCCCCCTCTTTCAATCCGCCGTCGCTGCCGTTTACCGCCGCCACCGCCGCCACCGACCACCACCGCTCCCTTCCCTTCCCTTTTCCGATCCCAACGAGCCCTAGAACGTTCGAATCGGAGCTTTGCAGCTCCAGTTCTCCGAAACCCTCGTTTTCAACGTTTTTCACCGATTTCTCTCAACTCGTTCATTTTTAGCAGTCATGACTTCAAGGTAAGTTGTATAACTTTTCGATACGAATCTTTTGACATGTGGATTGCTGAATTTCGTCAGGGTTGACTTTCGGTTGACTTTTTGGTTTGCCTCGTTTTGCGTGCCGACTGTTTCGTGTGAACTAGGATTAACTGAACTTATAGAACTGTTCTAGGATGCTTAGGGAGTTTCGTGCTTAATTGCCATATCATTTGATCATATGTTGTTATGCATACGATTAATTCCTCGTTATGTTGACTTTTGAGAGAAATGTCGATTTGACTTTGAATTGCTTGCGATCCTTTGGCTGTCTGATGTGTTCATTCTCGTTCATATTTTCGTGCTTGCCATATGAGATCATATTTTACCGTCATTCTCCAAGTTATGATAGTCTTGCCATGATTAGGGTTCAGTATGCTTAAATGTTGACTTCCAAACTGTCGGTTTGACTTTTTGAACTCTGATTGTGCTTATCCGATTCTGGTTGTTCCTAAGTATGTATTTTACTGTCTTTGATTACCGGTTACTCCGCTTTGCTTACCCCACTTAGTTTCCCTCATTTCTTTGTGAAATCGAGTTTTTCTACTAAGTATGGGGTAGGGTTTTGGTTGACTAATCTGGTTTCATTCTGGTTCTAGGAACACCACTTATGAGCGCAGGACTAAGGCGCGACTTGATGGCGCCTCGAGCTCAGGAGCTGCCGCTCCCGTCACACCTGCTGTTCTGGGTCCACCACCTACCCTACCCCGCCATGCTGGATATCATCCCACCATCGCCCGTCTACCGAATTTCTATCTTGAGTGCTTCCAGAAGATTCAGCACGTTCGGGGAGCTGACGTGCGCCCTCTCTCCATGGAGTCCCTGCACGATCATGATGAGGACTACCACCGGAACGTGCATGACGCCTTAGCACCGGCTAGTCTCCTCGAGCTGACCACCATCGCCGCCGAGTTCCCAGACATTGCCCTCCAGGAGTTCTGGGCAACCTTTGATCTGGATGAGCACAAGAGGAAGCAGCGCCAGAAGGTGATCACCTTCTATCTTGGTGGGGTGTACAGGCAGCTCACCTACGATGAGTTTGCCGCTCATCTCGGTTGGGGCGAAGATGATGACGACGACGAGGAGTACAACGCACTCTGGAGCCACATGAAAGGTGTGTCTGGCGATCGCCTCGGGACGAACAACTCAGTTAAGTCTCTCTCTCACCCGCTCTATAAATTTATTCATATGGTTTGGCGTAGGTCGCTTTTATATGTTCCAGATAAGGACCGCCACCATATCCTCAAGGAGGAGCTCATGCTTCTCTGAGCCATCCGAGAGAGCTACCCTCTCCACCCCGGCTGGGTACTGGCTAGCATCTTCCGCCAGAAGACCAGGAGGAAGACGCCACCTCGCAGACTCTTGGGGGCAACTTCATAGGACAGCTCATCATCTCCTTCGGCATCCGCCATGAGTATGGCCCGCACATTCCACGCCACCCATTTTGGACCGTTGGAGGAGACTTGGCGGTTGAGTACGACTTAGAACTCGACCTCAGTCCCCATGTAGCAGCTGATCCTCCACTCCAGCCTGTGGTCGAGTCAGAGGAAGAAGATGATGCTGAGGAGCAGCCGCCGCCTGAGTTTCATGATTATATACCCTCGCCACACCATCAGGCAAGGTACATCCACCAGTCGCCGCCGCACATCCCCGAGCCATATCCGACGCATACTCAACAGCCGCAACACCACCCCGCGGATGTTGGAGAGTTATACGAGCGACTGCAGGTGTAACATCCCCGCCCAACCGAACGGTTTGGAACTTGAGTTTGGATGGTTTAGACATTGGAAACAATGTTCTTGAGGTTCCATCGAAGTTCGGGACGTTCATAGTTGAGTCGGGTCGAGTATACAAGAGAGTACGTGAAAAATTGTCAATGTGGGCAGACCACGATACACGGCCGTGTATTACAATACACGCCGTGTATCATGATACACGCCGTGTATCATGATACACGCCGTGTATCATGGTCAGACTATAAAAGGCTGATTTTACACGGAAATTCATAACTTCCCCTTCTTTCTCTTTCCCCGAAATTCGTTTTTGACGAACCAAAAACCCCTTAGCTTCAATCCTTGATTCCGGGAGTTGTAGAGCTCCGATTGACGATCCGTTTGTTGCTACGGGTTCGTGGCGATGAGAGGAAGAGATCGCTATTCGTGGTTCTGGGTATTTCGAATCGAGGTTCTGTCAGTTGAAGAAGGAAGAGCTACGTTTTTGGGACTGAGCCATAAATCTCCAAAAACTTTAAACCTCGATTCCGAGAGTTGTAGAGCTCCGATTGGCAATCCGTTTGTTGCTATGAGTTCGTGGTAATGAGAGGAAGAGATCGCACCCAGAATTTCTTTATATTTTGGAGTAAGCTGTTGTCGGTGAAGAGGAGGATAGCTACGTTTTTGGTGTCTGAGAGCTTGGCTGTTCGGGTTTCTAGAAGAGTTTTAGAGCCTCGCCTTCTTGTCAGGTGAGGGTTTAGCGTACGATAGGTAGTCTGGTCGGTGTGAGGAGTTACAATTCAGACCTAGAAAAATGTAGGGCCTTGCATGAAATTGAAAGAGAGTAAAAGGGGAAAACTGTTCTGCAATTGATTGTTCTGTGAAATATGCTGTTTGATGATTGTTGGATGTTTGTTAATTGATGGATTGGTTTATGATTGATGGCTGTTTGTGATGATTTTGATTGGGGAATTGACTAACATGGATGATAAATTGATCGAAACTAGTAAAGAGTGATAGGAGGGACGGGTCTGTGAACATGAGAATTGTGTATATTATGCTATTGTCAGTTTGTGGTTGCAGGAGGGTGGTCCTGCCAATGTGGGGTCGCCCTTAATTGATGAACAGGTGGATGGCTCCACCAATGTGGGGTCGTCCAATGAAGGACGTACAGGAGGGTAACCCTACGACTCATGACATGGCTTCCCCTGTACTTGTAGGTGGGGGTGGCCGGTGAGCTAGCCGTTTACCCTTAAACTGTTTGTGTCGTGGGAGGCGGTGAATGTCTTGTGATGTGTGGTTATGTGTGATGTGGGATTACTGATTGATTTGGATTGTGTTGGTTTATGTGATGTTGGGATTGGGATGATGCTAGGTGTTGATGTATGAATTATGCAACGTGCCTTTAGGTAGAATTGATGTCGTGTGAGAAGATGGTTGTTAATGTGTTTAGGGTGGTAGACTTATGACTTAGAACTGGCTACTGGAATTGGTAGGGAATGTAGGTAAGAAATTGGACAATAGAATACGTGGAATTGACTTATGGAATTGGTTAAGGGAATTGGTGAATGGAATTGGTGAATGGAATTGAGTAATGGAATTGGGTGGTGTGATTGCATGAACTAGCTGAACTGGTGTTGTATGGTTGATCTGAATGAAATTGATGCTATGTGGTGTTGAGTTGACTCGTTTGAGTGGATGACCGACTTGTCTATATATGTGGTTGACTAGTGTGATTATATGTTTAACTAGGTGGTTAGAAATGGGAGTGAGGAGTTGAATAGACTTAGAACAGAATTAGGTCTTGCATGAACCTATGAGAGTAAAACTGAATAATTGTCTTGTGATTGAAATATGATGACTGTGCTGATTTATGTTTGATGTGGGGATTGGGATGAAAGTTGATAGCTAATGTATTTGATCTAGAAATGTGAGATAGGATGGGGTGGATGTGATGAATTTCTATGATTGTGTTTATTATTGCCGTTTGTGGTTAGACTAGAATTGGAACATAGAATTGGTGCTTGGAACTAGAACATGAAATTGTGTTGTGGAATCATGATGTGGGATTGTGTTGTGGTTTTGTGATGTGGCACTGGGATGTGTAATTTGTGTAGTGGAGTTGTACAGTGGAATTGGGAAGTGGAATCGGAATTGTGAAATGGATTTGTGTTGAATGGAACTGTTTTGCGGATGAGTGTGATTGTTGTGGTTGCATTAGAGTATGATTGTTGTGGTCGCATTAAATGGAATTTAAATGATAGAACTGGAAGGAGCCAACGTTACCCCACCCGAAATACTGGTTGTGATTGAGTCCGATTCACTGGGGTGAATCCCTTGGCTGGGTTGCCAAGGTTGGTGTTTTCTCCTTCGTGGAAGGATCCTTTATGGATGCGTCTGGTGGTATACTCCTTCGGGGAAGGATCCTTTATGGATGCGTCTGGTGGTATACTCCTTCGGGGAAGGATCCTTTATGGATGCGTCTGGATGATGTGAAGGCCGGCGGGGTAGCGGGGGAACAACTCCTTATGGCGCCTAATTAACTCACATAGATCAATGATTGTGTGGTATGTGTTAGTGATGAGGATGCTTGGTTATGTGAGGTGGTGTATGCGTGTTTGTGAGTGTCGGTGAAATAAGATGCATGTGCGATTCATGTGTGTGTGTGTGCATTAAATGTGGACGTGGGGTGCCTTGTGTTGTGTTGTGGTCTATGTTGGATTGATCTGTGAATTGAATGGTTCGTTGTGCTGAACTGTGGATTGATGTGAATTGTTTAGGTGTAGGATGGTGTTATGGACTGTGAACTGTTAATATGGGAAGATGCCTAATAACTCACTTAGTAGATTGGAATGTAATTTAGGATTTTGTGTAAGACGATTGTGTATGATTGTTGTGTGACGATTGAGATGACGAGTTGACTTAGGATGCTTCTGATCATTGAAATGTATGCATTGCGTTTCTATTGTTGAACTATATGTATGGATGTAATGTTGAACCGTCTGAATGATGCTCTTTGTATATTGATGCTATTGTGGATTGAGAATGTTGAACTGAGAACTGCACCTATGTGATCGCCTAGACTGTGCATGTTTTAGGGAATTAAAATATGGTATGGTTATGTCTGGTTCCATTGTGGTTGTGTGTGCAGAGTTTGGAATCGCTCTTCTAGGCTAGGTTCGGCGCATAGTTAAACCCAGTGGGTTCACTCAGTTTCATTAGGAAGCTGATCCCCCCCCCCAGTTTCTCTTTTCAGGTGTTCGGTTGAGTTCGGAGGAGTTGCAGGTTGGAGTTGTGAAGTGAAGATTAGGAAGCTATTGTGGAGTGACCATTGTTTTAATTTTAGATTTCGGTTGACACTTTTGGGTTGGGAGATTTGTAATCATTTTGAGTTTTGGTTTTGGATTTCGGATTTTATGTATTGAAGGCCTTCAGTTGTTTTTGGTGAGCTTTTTAATGAAGAGTTGTTTCTGTTTTCGCTGCGTTTTACTCTTTTCTTTTAAAGCTGGTTCTTCCAGTAGCACTCAAACCGGTTCGACCACGGGTGAACTCGGGTCGGTTTGGGATGGGTGTTACAAGTGGTATCAGAGCCTGGTTAGTTGCTGCTGTGTTGGTGATTCGTCTCTTCTTCTAGAGGAGTAATTAACATCGTAGGGGGGAGGGATGAAGCATCGGCACAGGACCAACTTTTTAGGGATTTTCAAATCGTTTTGAAGTGGGTGGGAAGTTTTGAAAGGAAAGTGTTGTGAATTTGAAAGGAAAGTGATTTGAAAAGAAATGTGATTTCTTAAAATTGGTCAACTGAAACGTTTTGTGTCCTCCTGTAGTGAAGAGGGTGGCGGAGTAGTTGAGAGTGGAAGTAGTAGCAGGTTGGGAAATTGGTTAGAGGAGTAGAGCCTTGTAGAATTTGGTTAAGTGAGTAGAGTGCTTGAGGGTGTGAGTTTTAGTCGAAGGTGTTAGCTTCATAGTTCTTGTTGGTGTGAGTTGTGCTTTGTTCTTGCGTCGTGGTTGTGCTCTTGAGTGAGTTTGTTTGATTGTGTTTTGGTTGTGTTCTTGTTGTGAGTGGTGCCGTTGAGGTTCGGTTGTGCGTGTCTGTTAGGTAGAAGTTTGAAGTAGTGTGGGAGTAGTGCCCTTAGAAGGTGTGTGTTGCTAGAGCCGTTAAAAGGGAGTTTCGGGAGGTGATGTGATCCTTGTGTTGCTGCGTTATGCTGTGATTTGTGGATTCGTTGCTAGAGCGAGTTGGGTTGTGATTTCGGGGACGAAATCTTTTGAAGTTGTGGAGACTTGTAACATCCCCGCCCAACCGAACGGTTTGGAACTTGAGTTTGGATGGTTTAGACATTGGAAACAATGTTCTTGAGGTTCCATCGAAGTTCGGGACGTTCATAGTTGAGTCGGGTCGAGTATACAAGAGAGTACGTGAAAAATTGTCAATGTGGGCAGACCACGATACACGGCCGTGTATTACAATACACGCCGTGTATCATGATACACGCCGTGTATCATGATACACGCCGTGTATCATGGTCAGACTATAAAAGGCTGATTTTACACGGAAATTCATAACTTCCCCTTCTTTCTCTTTCCCCGAAATTCGTTTTTGACGAACCAAAAACCCCTTAGCTTCAATCCTTGATTCCGGGAGTTGTAGAGCTCCGATTGACGATCCGTTTGTTGCTACGGGTTCGTGGCGATGAGAGGAAGAGATCGCTATTCGTGGTTCTGGGTATTTCGAATCGAGGTTCTGTCAGTTGAAGAAGGAAGAGCTACGTTTTTGGGACTGAGCCATAAATCTCCAAAAACTTCAAACCTCGATTCCGAGAGTTGTAGAGCTCCGATTGGCAATCCGTTTGTTGCTATGAGTTCGTGGTAATGAGAGGAAGAGATCGCACCAGAATTTCTTTATATTTTGGAGTAAGCTGTTGTCGGTGAAGAGGAGGATAGCTACGTTTTTGGTGTCTGAGAGCTTGGCTGTTCGGGTTTCTAGAAGAGTTTTAGAGCCTCGTCTTCTTGTCAGGTGAGGGTTTAGCGTACGATAGGTAGTCTGGTCGGTGTGAGGAGTTACAATTCAGACCTAGAAAAATGTAGGGCCTTGCATGAAATTGAAAGAGAGTAAAAGGGGAAAACTGTTCTGCAATTGATTGTTCTGTGAAATATGCTGTTTGATGATTGTTGGATGTTTGTTAATTGATGGATTGGTTTATGATTGATGGCTGTTTGTGATGATTTTGATTGGGGGAATTGACTAACATGGATGATAAATTGATCGAAACTAGTAAAGAGTGATAGGAGGGACGGGTCTGTGAACATGAGAATTGTGTATATTATGCTATTGTCAGTTTGTGGTTGCAGGAGGGTGGTCCTGCCAATGTGGGGTCGCCCTTAATTGATGAACAGGTGGATGGCTCCACCAATGTGGGGTCGTCCAATGAAGGACGTACAGGAGGGTAACCCTACGACTCATGACATGGCTTCCCCTGTACTTGTAGGTGGGGGTGGCCGGTGAGCTAGCCGTTTACCCTTAAACTGTTTGTGTCGTGGGAGGCGGTGAATGTCTTGTGATGTGTGGTTATGTGTGATGTGGGATTACTGATTGATTTGGATTGTGTTGGTTTATGTGATGTTGGGATTGGGATGATGCTAGGTGTTGATGTATGAATTATGCAACGTGCCTTTAGGTAGAATTGATGTCGTGTGAGAAGATGGTTGTTAATGTGTTTAGGGTGGTAGACTTATGACTTAGAACTGGCTACTGGAATTGGTAGGGAATGTAGGTAAGAAATTGGACAATAGAATACGTGGAATTGACTTATGGAATTGGTTAAGGGAATTGGTGAATGGAATTGGTGAATGGAATTGAGTAATGGAATTGGGTGGTGTGATTGCATGAACTAGCTGAACTGGTGTTGTATGGTTGATCTGAATGAAATTGATGCTATGTGGTGTTGAGTTGACTCGTTTGAGTGGATGACCGACTTGTCTATATATGTGGTTGACTAGTGTGATTATATGTTTAACTAGGTGGTTAGAAATGGGAGTGAGGAGTTGAATAGACTTAGAACAGAATTAGGTCTTGCATGAACCTATGAGAGTAAAACTGAATAATTGTCTTGTGATTGAAATATGATGACTGTGCTGATTTATGTTTGATGTGGGGATTGGGATGAAAGTTGATAGCTAATGTATTTGATCTAGAAATGTGAGATAGGATGGGGTGGATGTGATGAATTTCTATGATTGTGTTTATTATTGCCGTTTGTGGTTAGACTAGAATTATATCCTAGAATTGGAACATAGAATTGGTGCTTGGAACTAGAACATGAAATTGTGTTGTGGAATCATGATGTGGGATTGTGTTGTGGTTTTGTGATGTGGCACTGGGATGTGTAATTTGTGTAGTGGAGTTGTACAGTGGAATTGGGAAGTGGAATCGGAATTGTGAAATGGATTTGTGGTTGAATGGAACTGTTTTGCGGATGAGTGTGATTGTTGTGGTTGCATTAGAGTATGATTGTTGTGGTCGCATTAAATGGAATTTAAATGATAGAACTGGAAGGAGCCAACGTTACCCCACCCGAAATACTGGTTGTGATTGAGTCCGATTCACTGGGGTGAATCCCTTGGCTGGGTTGCCAAGGTTGGTGTTTTCTCCTTCGTGGAAGGATCCTTTATGGATGCGTCTGGTGGTATACTCCTTCGGGGAAGGATCCTTTATGGATGCGTCTGGTGGTATACTCCTTCGGGGAAGGATCCTTTATGGATGCGTCTGGATGATGTGAAGGCCGGCGGGGTAGCGGGGGAACAACTCCTTATGGCGCCTAATTAACTCACATAGATCAATGATTGTGTGGTATGTGTTAGTGATGAGGATGCTTGGTTATGTGAGGTGGTGTATGCGTGTTTGTGAGTGTCGGTGAAATAAGATGCATGTGCGATTCATGTGTGTGTGTGTGCATTAAATGTGGACGTGGGGTGCCTTGTGTTGTGTTGTGGTCTATGTTGGATTGATCTGTGAATTGAATGGTTCGTTGTGCTGAACTGTGGATTGATGTGAATTGTTTAGGTGTAGGATGGTGTTATGGACTGTGAACTGTTAATATGGGAAGATGCCTAATAACTCACTTAGTAGATTGGAATGTAATTTAGGATTTTGTGTAAGACGATTGTGTATGATTGTTGTGTGACGATTGAGATGACGAGTTGACTTAGGATGCTTCTGATCATTGAACTGTATGCATTGCGTTTCTATTGTTGAACTATATGTATGGATGTAATGTTGAACCGTCTGAATGATGCTCTTTGTATATTGATGCTATTGTGGATTGAGAATGTTGAACTGAGAACTGCACCTATGTGATCGCCTAGACTGTGCATGTTTTAGGGAATTAAAATATGGTATGGTTATGTCTGGTTCCATTGTGGTTGTGTGTGCAGAGTTTGGAATCGCTCTTCTAGGCTAGGTTCGGCGCATAGTTAAACCCAGTGGGTTCACTCAGTTTCATTAGGAAGCTGATCCCCCCCCCCAGTTTCTCTTTTCAGGTGTTCGGTTGAGTTCGGAGGAGTTGCAGGTTGGAGTTGTGAAGTGAAGATTAGGAAGCTATTGTGGAGTGACCATTGTTTTAATTTTAGATTTCGGTTGACACTTTTGGGTTGGGAGATTTGTAATCATTTTGAGTTTTGGTTTTGGATTTCGGATTTTATGTATTGAAGGCCTTCAGTTGTTTTTGGTGAGCTTTTTAATGAAGAGTTGTTTCTGTTTTCGCTGCGTTTTACTCTTTTCTTTTAAAGCTGGTTCTTCCAGTAGCACTCAAACCGGTTCGACCACGGGTGAACCCGGGTCGGTTTGGGATGGGTGTTACAAGTGGTATCAGAGCCTGGTTAGTTGCTGCTGTGTTGGTGATTCGTCTCTTCTTCTAGAGGAGTAATTAACATCTTAGGGGGGAGGGATGAAGCATCGGCACAGGACCAACTTTCTAGGGATTTTCAAATCGTTTTGAAGTGGGTGGGAAGTTTTGAAAGGAAAGTGTTGTGAATTTGAAAGGAAAGTGATTTGAAAAGAAATGTGATTTCTTAAAATTGGTCAACTGAAACGTTTTGTGTCCTCCTGTAGTGAAGAGGGTGGCGGAGTAGTTGAGAGTGGAAGTAGTAGCAGGTTGGGAAATTGGTTAGAGGAGTAGAGCCTTGTAGAATTTGGTTAAGTGAGTAGAGTGCTTGAGGGTGTGAGTTTTAGTCGAAGGTGTTAGCTTCATAGTTCTTGTTGGTGTGAGTTGTGCTTTGTTGAGCTCTTGCGTCGTGGTTGTGCTCTTGAGTGAGTTTGTTTGATTGTGTTTTGGTTGTGTTCTTGTTGGGAGTGGTGCCGTTGAGGTTCGGTTGTGCGTGTCTGTTAGGTAGAAGTTTGAAGTAGTGTGGGAGTAGTGCCCTTAGAAGGTGTGTGTTGCTAGAGCCGTTAAAAGGGAGTTTCGGGAGGTGATGTGATCCTTGTGTTGCTACGTTATGCTGTGATTTGTGGATTCGTTGCTAGAGCGAGTTGGGTTGTGATTTCGGGGACGAAATCTTTTGAAGTTGTGGAGACTTGTAACATCCCCGCCCAACCGAACGGTTTGGAACTTGAGTTTGGATGGTTTAGACATTGGAAACAATGTTCTTGAGGTTCCATCGAAGTTCGGGACGTTCATAGTTGAGTCGGGTCGAGTATACAAGAGAGTACGTGAAAAATTGTCAATGTGGGCAGACCACGATACACGGCCGTGTATTACAATACACGCGTGTATCATGATACACGCGTGTATCATGATACACGCCGTGTATCATGGTCAGACTATAAAAGGCTGATTTTACACGGAAATTCATAACTTCCCCTTCTTTCTCTTTCCCCGAAATTCGTTTTTGACGAACCAAAAACCCCTTAGCTTCAATCCTTGATTCCGGGAGTTGTAGAGCTCCGATTGACGATCCATTTGTTGCTACGGGTTCGTGGAGATGAGAGGAAGAGATCGCTATTCGTGGTTCTGGGTATTTCGAATCTAGGTTCTGTCAGTAGAAGAAGGAAGAGCTACGTTTTTGGGACTGAGCCATAAATCTCCAAAAACTTCAAACCTCGATTCCGAGAGTTGTAGAGCTCCGATTGGCAATTCGTTTGTTGCTATGAGTTCGTGGTAATGAGAGGAAGAGATCGCACCCAGAAGTTCTTTATATTTTGGAGTAAGCTGTTGTCGGTATAGAGGAGGATAGCTACGTTTTTGGTGTCTGAGAGCTTGGCTGTTCGGGTTTCTAGAAGAGTTTTAGAGCCTCGTCTTCTTGTCAGGTGAGGGTTTAGCGTACGATAGGTAGTCTGGTCGGTGTGAGGAGTTACAATTCAGACCTAGAAAAATGTAGGGCCTTGCATGAAATTGAAAGAGAGTAAAAGGGGAAAACTGTTCTGCAATTGATTGTTCTGTGAAATATGCTGTTTGATGATTGTTGGATGTTTGTTAATTGATGGATTGGTTTATGATTGATGGCTGTTTGTGATGATTTTGATTGGGGGAATTGATTAACATGGATGATAAATTGATCGAAACTAGTAAAGAGTGATAGGAGGGACGGGTCTGTGAACATGAGAATTGTGTATATTATGCTATTGTCAGTTTGTGGTTGCAGGAGGGTGGTCCTGCCAATGTGGGGTCGCCCTTAATTGATGAACAGGTGGATGGCTCCACCAATGTGGGGTCGTCCAATGAAGGACGTACAGGAGGGTAACCCTACGACTCATGACATGGCTTCCCCTGTACTTGTAGGTGGGGGTGGCCGGTGAGCTAGCCGTTTACCCTTAAACTGTTTGTGTCGTGGGAGGCGGTGAATGTCTTGTGATGTGTGGTTATGTGTGATGTGGGATTACTAATTGATTTGGATTGTGTTGGTTTATGTGATGTTGGGATTGGGATGATGCTAGGTGTTGATGTATGAATTATGCAACGTGCCTTTAGGTAGAATTGATGTCGTGTGAGAAGATGGTTGTTAATGTGTTTAGGGTGGTAGACTTATGACTTAGAACTGGCTACTGGAATTGGTAGGGAATGTAGGTAAGAAATTGGACAATAGAATACGTGGAATTGACTTATGGAATTGGTTAAGGGAATTGGTGTGAATGGAATGGTGAGTAATGGAATTGGGTGGTGTGATTGCATGAACTAGCTGAACTGGTGTTGTATGGTTGATCTGAATGAAATTGATGCTATGTGGTGTTGAGTTGACTCGTTTGAGTGGATGACCGACTTGTCTATATATGTGGTTGACTAGTGTGATTATATGTTTAACTAGGTGGTTAGAAATGGGAGTGAGGAGTTGAATAGACTTAGAACAGAATTAGGTCTTGCATGAACCTATGAGAGTAAAACTGAATAATTGTCTTGTGATTGAAATATGATGACTGTGCTGATTTATGTTTGATGTGGGGATTGGGATGAAAGTTGATAGCTAATGTATTTGATCTAGAAATGTGAGATAGGATGGGGTGGATTGATGAATTTCTATGATTGTGTTTATTATTGCCGTTTGTGGTTAGACTAGAATTATATCCTAGAATTGGAACATAGAATTGGTGCTTGGAACTAGAACATGAAATTGTGTTGTGGAATCATGATGTGGGATTGTGTTGTGGTTTTGTGATGTGGCACTGGGATGTGTAATTTGTGTAGTGGAGTTGTACAGTGGAATTGGGAAGTGGAATCGGAATTGTGAAATGGATTTGTGGTTGAATGGAACTGTTTTGCGGATGAGTGTGATTGTTGTGGTTGCATTAGAGTATGATTGTTGTGGTCGCATTAAATGGAATTTAAATGATAGAACTGGAAGGAGCCAACGTTACCCCACCCGAAATACTGGTTGTGATTGAGTCCGATTCACTGGGGTGAATCCCTTGGCTGGGTTGCCAAGGTTGGTGTTTTCTCCTTCGTGGAAGGATCCTTTATGGATGCGTCTGGTGGTATACTCCTTCGGGGAAGGATCCTTTATGGATGCGTCTGGTGGTATACTCCTTCGGGGAAGGATCCTTTATGGATGCGTCTGGATGATGTGAAGGCCGGCGGGGTAGCGGGGGAACAACTCCTTATGGCGCCTAATTAACTCACATAGATCAATGATTGTGTGGTATGTGTTAGTGATGAGGATGCTTGGTTATGTGAGGTGGTGTATGCGTGTTTGTGAGTGTCGGTGAAATAAGATGCATGTGCGATTCATGTGTGTGTGTGTGCATTAAATGTGGACGTGGGGTGCCTTGTGTTGTGTTGTGGTCTATGTTGGATTGATCTGTGAATTGAATGGTTCGTTGTGCTGAACTGTGGATTGATGTGAATTGTTTAGGTGTAGGATGGTGTTATGGACTGTGAACTGTTAATATGGGAAGATGCCTAATAACTCACTTAGTAGATTGGAATGTAATTTAGGATTTTGTGTAAGACGATTGTGTATGATTGTTGTGTGACGATTGAGATGACGAGTTGACTTAGGATGCTTCTGATCATTGAACTGTATGCATTGCGTTTCTATTGTTGAACTATATGTATGGATGTAATGTTGAACCGTCTGAATGATGCTCTTTGTATATTGATGCTATTGTGGATTGAGAATGTTGAACTGAGAACTGCACCTATGTGATCGCCTAGACTGTGCATGTTTTAGGGAATTAAAATATGGTATGGTTATGTCTGGTTCCATTGTGGTTGTGTGTGCAGAGTTTGGAATCGCTCTTCTAGGCTAGGTTCGGCGCATAGTTAAACCCAGTGGGTTCACTCAGTTTCATTAGGAAGCTGATCCCCCCCCCCAGTTTCTCTTTTCAGGTGTTCGGTTGAGTTCGGAGGAGTTGCAGGTTGGAGTTGTGAAGTGAAGATTAGGAAGCTATTGTGGAGTGACCATTGTTTTAATTTTAGATTTCGGTTGACACTTTTGGGTTGGGAGATTTGTAATCATTTTGAGTTTTGGTTTTGGATTTCGGATTTTATGTATTGAAGGCCTTCAGTTGTTTTTGGTGAGCTTTTTAATGAAGAGTTGTTTCTGTTTTCGCTGCGTTTTACTCTTTTCTTTTAAAGCTGGTTCTTCCAGTAGCACTCAAACCGGTTCGACCACGGGTGAACCCGGGTCGGTTTGGGATGGGTGTTACAAGTGGTATCAGAGCCTGGTTAGTTGCTGCTGTGTTGGTGATTCGTCTCTTCTTCTAGAGGAGTAATTAACATCGTAGGGGGGAGGATGAAGCATCGGCACAGGACCAACTTTCTAGGGATTTTCAAATCGTTTTGAAGTGGGTGGGAAGTTTTGAAAGGAAAGTGTTGTGAATTTGAAAGGAAAGTGATTTGAAAAGAAATGTGATTTCTTAAAATTGGTCAACTGAAACGTTTTGTGTCCTCCTGTAGTGAAGAGGGTGGCGGAGTAGTTGAGAGTGGAAGTAGTAGCAGGTTGGGAAATTGGTTAGAGGAGTAGAGCCTTGTAGAATTTGGTTAAGTGAGTAGAGTGCTTGAGGGTGTGAGTTTTAGTCGAAGGTGTTAGCTTCATAATTCTTGTTGGTGTGAGTTGTGCTTTGTTGAGCTCTTGCGTCGTGGTTGTGCTCTTGAGTGAGTTTGTTTGATTGTGTTTTGGTTGTGTTCTTGTTGTGAGTGGTGCCGTTGAGGTTCGGTTGTGCGTGTCTGTTAGGTAGAAGTTTGAAGTAGTGTGGGAGTAGTGCCCTTAGAAGGTGTGTGTTGCTAGAGCCGTTAAAAGGGAGTTTCGGGAGGTGATGTGATCCTTGTGTTGCTGCGTTATGCTGTGATTTGTGGATTCGTTGCTAGAGCGAGTTGGGTTGTGATTTCGGGGACGAAATCTTTTGAAGTTGTGGAGACTTGTAACAACCCCGCCCAACCGAACGGTTTGGAACTTGAGTTTGGATGGTTTAGACATTGGAAACAATGTTCTTGAGGTTCCATCGAAGTTCGGGACGTTCATAGTTGAGTCGGGTCGAGTATACAAGAGAGTACGTGAAAAATTGTCAATGTGGGCAGACCACGATACACGGCCGTGTATTACAATACACGCCGTGTATCATGATACACGCCGTGTATCATGGTCAGACTATAAAAGGCTTATTTTACACGGAAATTCATAACTTCCCCTTCTTTCTCTTTCCCGAAATTCGTTTTTGACGAACCAAAAACCCCTTAGCTTCAATCCTTGATTCCGGGAGTTGTAGAGCTCCGATTGACGATCCGTTTGTTGCTACGGGTTCGTGGCGATGAGAGGAAGAGATCGCTATTCGTGGTTCTGGGTATTTCGAATCGAGGTTCTGTCGGTAGAAGAAGGAAGAGCTACGTTTTTGGGACTAAGCCATAAATCTCCAAAAACTTCAAACCTCGATTCCGAGAGTTGTAGAGCTCCGATTGGCGATCCGTTTGTTGCTATGAGTTCGTGGTAATGAGAGGAAGAGATCGCACCCAGAAGTTCTGGATATTTTGGAGTAAGCTGCTGTCGGTGAAGAGGAGGATAGCTACGTTTTTGGTGTCTGAGAGCTTGGCTGTTCGGGTTTCTAGAAGAGTTTTAGAGCCTCGTCTTCTTGTCAGGTGAGGGTTTAGCGTACGATAGGTAGTCTGGTCGGTGTGAGGAGTTACAATTCAGACCTAGAAAAATGTAGGGCCTTGCATGAAATTGAAAGAGAGTAAAAGGGGAAAACTGTTCTGCAATTGATTGTTCTGTGAAATATGCTGTTTGATGATTGTTGGATGTTTGTTAATTGATGGATTGGTTTATGATTGATGGCTGTTTGTGATGATTTTGATTGGGGGAATTGACTAACATGGATGATAAATTGATCGAAACTAGTAAAGAGTGATAGGAGGGACGGGTCTGTGAACATGAGAATTGTGTATATTATGCTATTGTCAGTTTGTGGTTGCAGGAGGGTGGTCCTGCCAATGTGGGGTCGCCCTTAATTGATGAACAGGTGGATGGCTCCACCAATGTGGGGTCGTCTAATGAAGGACGTACAGGAGGGTAACCCTACGACTCATGACATGGCTTCCCCTGTACTTGTAGGTGGGGGTGGCCGGTGAGCTAGCCGTTTACCCTTAAACTGTTTGTGTCGTGGGAGGCGGTGAATGTCTTGTGATGTGTGGTTATGTGTGATGTGGGATTACTGATTGATTTGGATTGTGTTGGTTTATGTGATGTTGGGATTGGGATGATGCTAGGTGTTGATGTATGAATTATGCAACGTGCCTTTAGGTAGAATTGATGTCGTGTGAGAAGATGGTTGTTAATGTGTTTAGGGTGGTAGACTTATGACTTAGAACTGGCTACTGGAATTGGTAGGGAATGTAGGTAAGAAATTGGACAATAGAATACGTGGAATTGACTTATGGAATTGGTTAAGGGAATTGGTGAATGGAATTGGTGAATGGAATTGAGTAATGGAATTGGGTGGTGTGATTGCATGAACTAGCTGAACTGGTGTTGTATGGTTGATTTGAATGAAATTGATGCTATGTGGTGTTGAGTTGACTCGTTTGAGTGGATGACCGACTTGTCTATATATGTGGTTGACTAGTGTGATTATATGTTTAACTAGGTGGTTAGAAATGGGAGTGAGGAGTTGAATAGACTTAGAACAGAATTAGGTCTTGCATGAACCTATGAGAGTAAAACTGAATAATTGTCTTGTGATTGAAATATGATGACTGTGCTGATTTATGTTTGATGTGGGGATTGGGATGAAAGTTGATAGCTAATGTATTTGATCTAGAAATGTGAGATAGGATGGGGTGGATGTGATGAATTTCTATGATTGTGTTTATTATTGCCGTTTGTGGTTAGACTAGAATTATATCCTAGAATTGGAACATAGAATTGGTGCTTGGAACTAGAACATGAAATTGTGTTGTGGAATCATGATGTGGGATTGTGTTGTGGTTTTGTGATGTGGCACTGGGATGTGTAATTTGTGTAGTGGAGTTGTACAGTGGAATTGGGAAGTGGAATCGGAATTGTGAAATGGATTTGTGGTTGAATGGAACTGTTTTGCGGATGAGTGTGATTGTTGTGGTTGCATTAGAGTATGATTGTTGTGGTCGCATTAAATGGAATTTAAATGATAGAACTGGAAGGAGCCAACGTTACCCCACCCGAAATACTGGTTGTGATTGAGTCCGATTCACTGGGGTGAATCCCTTGGCTGGGTTGCCAAGGTTGGTGTTTTCTCCTTCGTGGAAGGATCCTTTATGGATGCGTCTGGTGGTATACTCCTTCGGGGAAGGATCCTTTATGGATGCGTCTGGTGGTATACTCCTTCGGGGAAGGATCCTTTATGGATGCGTCTGGATGATGTGAAGGCCGGCGGGGTAGCGGGGGAACAACTCCTTATGGCGCCTAATTAACTCACATAGATCAATGATTGTGTGGTATGTGTTAGTGATGAGGATGCTTGGTTATGTGAGGTGGTGTATGCGTGTTTGTGAGTGTCGGTGAAATAAGATGCATGTGCGATTCATGTGTGTGTGTGTGCATTAAATGTGGACGTGGGGTGCCTTGTGTTGTGTTGTGGTCTATGTTGGATTGATCTGTGAATTGAATGGTTCGTTGTGTTGAACTGTGGATTGATGTGAATTGTTTAGGTGTAGGATGGTGTTATGGACTGTGAACTGTTAATATGGGAAGATGCCTAATAACTCACTTAGTAGATTGGAATGTAATTTAGGATTTTGTGTAAGACGATTGTGTATGATTGTTGTGTGACGATTGAGATGACGAGTTGACTTAGGATGCTTCTGATCATTGAACTGTATGCATTGCGTTTCTATTGTTGAACTATATGTATGGATGTAATGTTGAACCGTCTGAATGATGCTCTTTGTATATTGATGCTATTGTGGATTGAGAATGTTGAACTGAGAACTGCACCTATGTGATCGCCTAGACTGTGCATGTTTTAGGGAATTAAAATATGGTATGGTTATGTCTGGTTCCATTGTGGTTGTGTGTGCAGAGTTTGGAATCGCTCTTCTAGGCTAGGTTCGGCGCATAGTTAAACCCAGTGGGTTCACTCAGTTTCATTAGGAAGCTGATCCCCCCCCAGTTTCTCTTTTCAGGTGTTCGGTTGAGTTCGGAGGAGTTGCAGGTTGGAGTTGTGAAGTGAAGATTAGGAAGCTATTGTGGAGTGACCATTGTTTTAATTTTAGATTTCGGTTGACACTTTTGGGTTGGGAGATTTGTAATCATTTTGAGTTTTGGTTTTGGATTTCGGATTTTATGTATTGAAGGCCTTCAGTTGTTTTTGGTGAGCTTTTTAATGAAGAGTTGTTTCTGTTTTCGCTGCGTTTTACTCTTTTCTTTTAAAGCTGGTTCTTCCAGTAGCACTCAAACCGGTTCGACCACGGGTGAACCCGGGTCGGTTTGGGATGGGTGTTACAGCAGGAGTGGCACATCACCGACAACGCCACTCAAGAGGCGCGATGGACTATTATGCAGCAACATATGCGCCGCGCCGACCGGCGATATGAGGCACAGATGGCGTGGCAACGCCAGCTCGGCGAATTTCTCCACTTTCCACCTCCCGGCTCACCAGACCAGCCGTGATCGGGTTGTATTCCTTTTCTGGTGTCTTCTTTTTATTTATTCTTTTCGGATTTCTATCCAACTTTTTTCTGTGTGGATCCGGGACACTTGTCCCGGTTTCCTTTTTATGTTTCGTTTGCTTTTGTTTTGTAGGCAATCGGTAGACTCCCTTTGCTTCAGGTTCTGTTACACTTCCCTCCGCTCTCAGGATCCGTGCTTACCCTCTGAAATCAACCGTCCTCATCCAGGTTCTTACATTCCACTCTGAACTCTAGAATTAGTCCTGTGAGGACACAGTCCGATTTAAGTGTGGGGTAGGATGCTAGAGAACCTGAACCTTGCATGAACTTGATTGCCCTTGATTGTGTTTTATGTGTGCCTCGTGATTCCATTCCAGTCTCTCTAGCATTAGAATGGCTCAGTTCTTGATTTTTGATGTTAAGTTGTTATTCAAACTTTCATAATGATGCTTAGACTGCTTAACCTAGAACTTGAGAACCAACTTGTATGCTTTGATGCTAAATTGCCTGGTCAGAACAGAATTTTAAAATCACACTTGTAGTTTGTAGCCTTGATTGCATGAAAATGACCGAATCCGACTAGCAAACCAACTGTGAGCTTTTGATCCATTGCACGTAACTTGCAATTTTAATTCTTTCTGAGTGGTTTTCTGTTTACTTGAATGAGTTAGAATTTGCATGAGACCTACTCGAGACCACACGATGACACGAGTTCTAGAAGGATAGGGGCACCTAGATTCAGCTACTAAGCCAGATAGCCTACCAAACGATAAATCCACTAGGTTTAGACCCTTGAGCTTGGCCTGTTCTTTCGGTTCGATAATACATTACAGCCATTTCCCATTTCTTTCATTCCCCGTTGATCCCCTGTGGTTGTAGTTCTAGATTGACCTACCGGAAGTCGGTTTGTGGTAACCTGCCTATAGCCATTAAACAGGTGGTCTTAGCTAATATGTCCAGACGTGTAAACCCCTCTAGCAACTAAAAAAAAAATCGGCACAAAAGAAAAAAAATTGAAAAGAAAGAAAAAGAGAAAAAAATTTCGAAAAAGAAAATGATTAAGAAAAGAAAATCAGAAAAAGTTCAAAGTGTTGTTCAATAAAACGTTCTTCTCCCTACAAATGGAAGAACGAAGTCAAAAGAAAAGTTGAAAAGAAAAAAAAATCATGTAAAGAAAAAGAATAAGTGCTAGGTTGCTTGAGGGTATCATAGGACGAGCGTTCATCATTTCACCCGTGTTTGGTTAGACGGTAGGAAGCCATAGATTAGATTCGAGGGAAGTTAGTCGAAAGCTACACCGCACAAAGCCATCATCATTCATCCCCATCATCCATCTCATTATAAACCCGAGTAGTGTAGATTTCATTACGGTCCTAGCAGGGAAGTCCTTCTTAACTAGATACTCGTGTTGTCACAGTGGTGGAGATGTGGTCGAAATGCAAACCTATGACAGAATTCGGTAACAGAAAATGATCGAGAGCAGAAACACGTCCCTAAACACAGAGAGTGAAAGTTCCCATTGTACTATATACATCCCGTGTGAGGAGTCTGGTCGGTCAGGTCAAATTCGTGCATAATTGGTTGCTAATTACTTGTCGTGTGCAGTTTATTAGTGAGACCAGGTAGTTTGGCTGATCTGTATGCATGTTAGGTTTCTTGTTCTAGGATCGAGCTGTCTAATAATTCATTGTGTTTGATTGAGCTCCAATTTAATCGATCTTATCATTTATGAACATGAGCGTTTCTATTCAGTTTGCTTGAGGACAAGCAAAAGCTTAAGTGTGGGGTATTTGATGACACTTGATTTGACGTGATTATCAGCCTCATTTAAGCGACATTTCTTTGCTTAAGACATGGTTTTTAGGGTAGAATAACGAATATTCAATCGATTGCCCTATCTCGTGCCATTTGTGTTACCTTGGCCCGTTTCGGGTCTATTTGATGGTTTTCTAGTGTTTTTGTGTTAGCACAGGTTTTTGCCGTCAAATAAAGTAGCCATGGACGTGTCTAAAGCGTAGGAACCTCGAGGAATCAAACCGGAATCGATCCAAGGAGCCAGTCAAAGTCAAACAAAATCCTGCCCGAGTACAAAGAGATTTTCGCCGAAATTGAGCTTGCATATTCGGCGAAAATATTAGTGCATTCAACTGGTGCCGAGTCAAAGGACATCTTCGGCGAAAACATTGTACTCTTCGGACCGAAAATACAAGGCAGAGAAAGCACTCCCGAACACAAAGGAATTTTCGCCGAAATTCTTAAGGAATTTTCGGCGAAAATAATACACTAATCTGGATCAGTTAGGGTTAAGTATAAATACTTAACCCGACGGCGGGAGGAAAGGAGACAATCATAATTTACAAACACACAACTTTTCGAATCAGAATTCTCTGAAGTTCTGGAGCGAAGAGCTGGAGTTCGAAGAGCCGGATAGAGATCGTGACGCCATCCCTTCCATCTCGGAGAACCGGAGCTAGGAGTGTAACTTACCGAAGATCGAAGTCTGCCAGAGTCGTCTAAATTAGGTTTTTCAGATTCTTTTTTGTTCTTCCTCTGAATGATGAACTCTTTCCTTGTCTTTGTTTCTTTTGTAATAATCATGAGTAGCTAAACCATTTAGAGCTTAGACTAGATGAACCCTAAGTGACCCAGGGCTTTAAAGCGGTCACGGATCGGTGGTGATTAGATTCGAAATTCAATCAGTTCTTTTTCATGTTTGATTCGTTCTTCATTGTTCATGTTTCTTGTCTGGATTGATCACCTAGATTAGATTCTTGTTAAGCTAAGGATAGAAGCGAACGCTCGCCTTACTTTAGAACATCGAATTGAACAATTAACCTTATAATTGGAGTGTGCCTTTCGTAGGAACCGGTTAGGGTTAATTCACTGCAAGAGTAACTCATTAATCACTAGTAATTGCACCAATTAATTAAGTCGTTGCGAGAGGCGACCGTACCTGGGCGGCTAGTTAATCTTGGTAGTTAGAACGGATAGAGCGAACGTTCGCCGGTCTTAAACCTAAGGGTAAGGAGTTATGGTGGTGTCTTAGTAATTGATTGAATGAGAATCGAAATCCGCTGATCTGTTGATTGCCAATGCTCTAGGGAACGAAGGGGGATTCAAAGTCTAAGTTCGTCTGTCATCCTTGTTTTCAAACCCTAATTCTCAATCTGCTTTAGTTTAATCTTTTTAATTTTTCTGCATTCCTTAGAAGTAGAAGTCGTGGAACTCACACCACGCACAACGTGTTTACCTTTGAGTATTTTGCTAGTTCTGAAGTAACCAATCATAGAAAGCCCTCGGAATACGATCTGCTATACGCTTTTTAGCATTAGTAGTTTTTATTTGGTTGAACCCCGACCAACGACCGGGCGGTTCACCACCTTTCCTTTCTTTTATTTCTTTTTTTCGGATTTTGATCCAACTTTTTTCTGTGTGGATCCGGGACACTTGTCCCGATTTCCTTTTGATCTTTTTATTGTTTTTGTTTTGTAGGATCTTTTGTAGCTACTCCGCTCCACTCTAGACTCTTCGTGTTCATCCCCTACACCGACCATCTCGTTCCAGGTTCCGTATCTCTCCCTCCTAATTTAGTCTCGTGAGGACACAGAACAGTTTAAGTGTGGGGTAGGAGTTAGAACTTGCATGATCTTGACTTGTTTTCTATGATTTCGTGGCAATTTCCATTCTTCTAGCATAGAATTGATCGGTTCTTGACTTGTGTTGTTAAGTTGTCTTTCAATCTTTCATAATGATGCTTAGACTGCTTAACCTAGAACCTGTAACCAACTTGCCTGTTCATAACAGAAAATTTTATCACTCTTGTAGTATTTCACCTTGAATTGCATGAAAATGACTGAATCCGACTAGCAAACCAATAGTGAGCTTTTGATCCATTGCACATAACTGGCAATTTCAATTCTTTTTTAGTGGCTTTCTCGTACCTTGAATGAGTTAAAATTTGCATGAGACCTATTCGAGATCACACGATGACACGAGTTCTAGGAGGATAGAGGCACCTAGAATCAGCTACTAAACCAGAAGCCAACCTAATGATAAATCCATTAGGTGTAAACCCTTGAGCTTGGCCCTTCTTTCGGTTCGTTATACATTACATCCATTTCCCATGTTTTTCATCACCCCGTTGATCCCTTGTGGTAGTAGTTCTAGATTAGCCTACCGGAAGTCGGTTTCTGGTAACCTGCCTATAGCCATTAAGCAGGTGGTCTTAGCTATTATGTCCAGACGTGTAAACCCTTCTAGCAACTTGAAAAAAATTGGCACTAAGAAAAAAAAGAAGAAGAAGAAAAACAGAAAATTCGAAAAAGAAAGTCTAAAGAAGTTCGAGTACAAAGTCAAGTAGTATAGTTCAATAAAGTTCTTAAGAAAAATAGTTGCAAACTTATGACATCTTTCAGTCGAGAAAGTGATTGAGAGCAGAAACACGTCCCTAGACACAGAGTGCGAGAGTTCCCCTTTGTACCAAATATTATCTATGTGAGGAGTCTAGTCGGTTAGGTCGGATTTGTGCATGATTTGTGATTGCTCCTTGTTGTGTGCAGATAATTAGTGAGACCAGGTCGTTTGGTTGACGTGTATGCATGTTAGGTCACTTGTTCTAGAAGTAGCAGTCTAATAATTCATTGTGAAGGCTTGAATCTTAACTTGATCGATCTTGTCATTTGTGAATCTGAGTGCGTTCTAGTTTAGTTTGCTTGAGGACAAGCAAAAGTTTAAGTGTGGGGTATTTGATGACACTCGATTTGACGTGATTATCAGCCTCATTTAAGCTACATTTCCCTGCTTGAGACACGGTTTTTGGGGTAGTTTAGGGTGTTTCCACTCGATTGCTCTATTTCCTACCGTTTTGGTTACTTTGGCCCGTTATGGGTCAATTTGATGTGTTTTCTAGTGTGTTTCTGAATACACAGGTTTTGCCATCAATAACGTAGCCACGGACGTGCTCGGGAAGCAAGGAAACCCCGAAGAATCACCCGGAATTGATCCAAGAATCATACAAGTCAAAAGCCAAATCTGCCACTACTTACACTGAAGTTCTCGGCGAGAACTACCCAGGTTCTCGCCGAGAAGTTGTTGAGGAAATTCCACAGGAGCATCCAACTGAAGTATTCGACGAGAACTCTCAAAGTTCTCGCCGAGAAGTTTGAAGACACAAGATACAGGGGCCTCTAAACTAAAGTTCTCGGCGAGAACTTTCAATGTTCTGGCCGAGAAGTCCCCCTTTCCCAGTCGTTTTTGGAGAAACCCTATTTAAGCAACCGGCGGCCATCATTCAAAATATACTTTTTCCACGGATTAATTTCCAGACTTAACAGTTCGAGAGAGAGTTGAGAGCATCATTGGAGTTCCCGGAGAGATCGTGACGCCATCTTTCCCCTCGGAGTGCTCGGAGCTAGGAGTTGAAGATTATCGGTTTCATCAAATTAGGTTTTACAGTTCTTCTCTGTTCTTCCTACCTGAGATGTATTCCTTGATTGTTTTCGTTTCTTTTGTTTCGAATATGAGTAGCTAAACTCGTAGAGCTTAGATTAGATGAACCCTAAGTGACTCGGGGCTTTAAAGCGGTCACGAATCGACGGTAATTAAATTCAGATTCAGACAGTTTCTCTTGCATGTTTGGTTTGTTCTTCGTTGTCTGTGTTTCTTTTCTATCTTGATCATATAGAATAGATTCTTGTTAAGCTGAGGATAGTAGTGAACGTTCGCCTCACTTTAAAACACCAAATCAACAATTAACCTATTCATTGGAGTGTGCCTTTCGTAGGAACCAGTTAGGATTAATCCACTGCTAGAGTAACTCATTAATCACTAGTAATCGTGCCAGTTAGTTTTTCGTTGCAGAAGCGAACGCACAGACGGTAATTACTCTTAAGAGTTAGATCGGATAGAGCGAACGTTCGCCAGTCTTAAACCTAAGGGTCAGGAGTTATGGTGGTGTCTGAGAACTGAATGAATCGAGATTGAAAACCGCTGGTCTTGTGATCGCCAATGTTCTGGTAATCTTAGGGGGATTCGAAATCTAAGCTTGTTTATCGTCTTGTCAAGTCAATCAACCTTTCAATTTGCTTTCTGTTTTCATTTCATTTTTCCTACTTCATATATTAGAAGTCGTGGAACTCACACCACGCACAACTTGTTAAACCTGAGTAAATTACCGACTCATTTGAGTAAACGATTAGTCGAGACCTGTGTAATACGATCTAGTCTACTTTGTAGATTAGTTATTTGACGACATGTGAAAACGCATGACCACGTTAAATGGTCATTGAAACGTGAAACGCCCCAAAAACGCAGCTGAAAACGCCCCAAAAAAGCCGTAAAATTCACCCATAAGTACCATAAACCCACCCATATTGTTCGTCTCCGGTGTATTCGCCGTCGGAACTTGCATCTCCGACGTGTTATGATTTTTTTTATAAGGGCATGTTATGAATTCAAACGTGGCTTTTGGGTGAAGAAAGAGGGATTCATGGGAAGAAAAAAGAGAGAGAGAATGGGAGGGGAGATTCAAAAAACAGCATTTATGACCCCTGAAACATGTTTATATAGGAGGATATTTTCTCTTCCCATCAAATCAAAATGTCACATCAGACGACGTCTACCACGTTTAAATTTTGTTTGCCCATTTTACCCATAACATGCATAGGGTCCGGTCTCTCTCTTGTATACCGTCGGATTTAATCTGACGAGTAGGGGGCTTCAACACCATTATATATGGGTGCTAGAAGTCCCCCTCAGCACCCCAGCTAGGGCTGTATATGAGCAGAGCCGAGCCGAGCTTCAGTCTAGCTCGGGGTCAGGCTCGCCTTAATTTTTTCTTGCTCGGGCTCGGGTTCGGGCTCGTGACGAGCTCGGATAGGCTAGCTCGGGCTCGGCTCGTAAACAGATTGTCTAGGCTCAGGCTCGTCTAGAGCCCGGCTCGGTATAGACTCGTTTACTATGTTAAACAAGCTTGGCTCGGATTCAACTCGTTTATAATGATAAATGAGCCAAATTCAGCTTGTTTATAATGCTAAACGAGCCAGATTTAGTCTGTTTATAATGATAAACGAGCCAAATCCTAGTTAGACTCGTTTACCATCGTAAACGTGCCAAACTCAGGATAAAAAATATTGGAAATATAAGAAATTAAATATTCTACAAAAATACGATATAATGCTACAAAATATCGTAAATATAAAAAATCACAAATTCCAAGCCATATGAACGTTTCCAACGTGCATCTGAATAAACAAATTAGCAACCATCAAAAAACAAAAGACGCCAAAGAGGAGAAGAAGAATGATGTATTGTTGGTCGTGGGCTCGTGACTCACGAGGTGGGCATTAAAGTAATCATAGGGCATTAACCATTAGGGTAATTAATAAGTACCTTATTACTTCTTTTAGGGTATCAATTTATTACACTATTAGGGTTGATTATTTTTGTAATTACTATTTAGGAATTAGGATTATACGAGCTACAATCGAGCCAACTCGCGAGTTTGGCTTAACGAGCTAACGAAACCAGTTGGCTCACAAGCTTGCCGAGCCGATCAACATACTGGCTCAAACTCGACACATTTAGGTGACGAGCCTGTTCATGAGCTAGCTCGCTTACGACGAACCGATCTCACGAACAAACTTTATTTAAAAAAAAAAATGAGCCCAAATTCGAGAGACTCGCGAACAGCTCCTGTTGTATACAACCCTAACCCAAGCTATACGTCTTTTAACGGGAGTTTAAAAAGCTGTTGAAAAGATAAACTATAAACAAGTGGGGAAAAGTGTGGAGCTTCTTTTATGGACAAAAATATAAACAAGTGGCCATTCTGGGATAGAAGAAGAGCATAAATAATGGGCCTGGTTGTTGGATCATACGAATCAACCTTGTTGTATTATTTTCCGAGTCTATTTGCCGCCGTTGGTCTCTCATTGACCAATTTCCACCGTCAAACTTTGGTGCACGTTGACGCGTCGGCCACAAGTTAGAAGCAAAACAAATAAATAAAAAAAAACTGGAAACCATTCCCCAATCAAACTCAAACTCAAACAATTAACTCTGTAACTCTGATAAGGTCGTCGGAGCGAGGAATTTGTTTTCCTCAACTGAATGTCATAACTCTGATAACTGAAAACATAAACAACTAGCACTGGATATTTATTTCACAGCAGCAGCAGCAACCGCCGATTCTTCACCCTCCAATACTCCAATGGAGCCCGCATCCACCAACGTCCGACCACAGTCCTTTGGCCAGACCGAGATTAACTGGGACAAGTACGTTTTTCTCTGCTTACTTCTTTTTTTTTTTCCGGCCGGGAAAATTGGACCCTAAAACATTGTGTTGAGCTAGCTGACCTAACTACTATTGTGGGTTTTATGCGGAGTATTCTCATCTCCTGTTATGGAAGAATATATAACCTGCCAATTTGATTGTTTCTTCTTTGTTCCCCAATCCCTTCCCTCCTTTGTGTCCCCTTTGTTTTGGGAATATCTTCCACCTGGTGCTTAGTATCTAGTGTAGGCATTAAATGTTAATTAAGTCATACCAACGACAAATTTGATAGCTTGAGTTAAACAGTATCCAAGTTCAGTTGCGAAAATTGACAAACTGGAATATGGATTGTTTCAGCTTTTTCCTCCTTGTATTGTTCATTGTTGTCTCTCTCAAGTGTTTACTAGCTAATCTCCAATAGAGGAGATAAAGAGATGATCTTTATTATGTGCTCTCTAATTGGACAGAAGGATGGAGTTCCGTAGGTGGACTTTGACATATGATACAAAGTAAGACTGAGAATTGAAATTTGTGGTGCCATTGCGTATCAGTATGCACTTGTTTAGATGGGTTCACGGCTGCCTGTTGGAGCGTTACTTATTGGCTTTACTTTCAAACAGACTGAAGCCACTGATACTGCCTCTTGCAGTAAGTGAAGATATTGTATCATTGTTAACAAAGTCTGTCTATTAAATAACACAAAAACCCTTTGATGGTTGCTGATGAAGTGGCAATTCTTCCTCAATTTGATATCACCATTGATTACTGCATTTCTCTGAGTCTAGGATCCATCTGCCTCACTTTGATTTTATCTTTCCTTCTCCGAAAAGTGTTGTCTAACGTTCATTTCTCTCTCTCAGTTCCAATCTGAATCTCTTATGTGATTATCTTCACCTGTTTTTCCAGGCTCGACAAGACTAAGTTTTATGTTGTTGGAGCTGGCATTTTCACTGGGGTAACCGTGGCATTGTATCCTATGTCCGTAATTAAAACCAGACTCCAGGTTGCTACCAAGGATACCGTTGAGAAAAATGCAGTTTCTGTTATCAAAGGCTTACTGAAGACGGATGGTATTCCTGGTCTATACCGAGGGTTTGGCACTGTGGTAACTGGGGCAATTCCTACCAGGATTGTCTTCCTCACAGCTTTAGAAACCACAAAAGTGGCTTCTTTCAAAATGATTGAACCACTCAAGCTATCTGAAGCTTCGCAAGCTGCTGTAGCAAATGGGATTGCTGGCATGACAGCATCTCTGTTCTCACAGACTATGTTTGTTCCTATCGATGTGGTATGTTGGCCTGTTCCTTCATGGTTTTGTATTCAGTTTAAAGTGTTTTGTCTTGAATGTTTTGTTCTCTGCTGTCTATTTCTTGGGAGGACAGACTGACGTTGGTTTTGCTTCTAAGTTCTAAATCTCTCTCTTTTCGTTGTATCCTTAGAGCATGAAGAAATTAAGATGATAGAAAGTAGATTTCTTATTTGCTTCATGATCAATTTGTTCAGGTCAGTCAAAAGTTGATGGTCCAGGGATATTCTGGTCATCGGAGATATAAGGGAGGTGTTGATGTTGCTCGTAAAGTTATTCAGAGTGATGGAATCCGAGGATTATATAGGGGTTTTGGTCTTTCAGTCATGACTTATGCTCCATC
This sequence comes from Linum lewisii, assembly GCA_034768395.1. Lineage (NCBI taxonomy): Eukaryota > Viridiplantae > Streptophyta > Magnoliopsida > Malpighiales > Linaceae > Linum > Linum lewisii. Next base: position 49,272,132 of record CM068300.1, on the reverse strand, counting down.
TAGTGCTGTATGGTGGGCAAGCTATGGATCAAGCCAACGCATCATATGGAGGTGAAACATGTTCCTATTCCTTTCATTGTACCTTGAAGGAATTCTTTTTCATGTCTTGATTGAGTTTTGAATTCTTTTTGGCATTACGGCCATCTGTTTTATGCTTTCTGTAATATCAAATTCAGGTTTGGTTATCAAGTATGATATTTTCTCGTCTTTTGAAAGTGGTATGGTCTCACACTTGCTTAAGGGTTTGGCTTTGAGGATGTTCTCAGTAAGTTATTCCCAACTGCAGCTTGCTAAAGACCATACTCGATGTATGATTTTTAGTTCCTATCAGTCCTTTAGTCCACTTCATCTTTAGGTTTCATTGTGGATGCTTGATGGTTATAGTCAGATGGAATAATTAGTAAAAATTTATATTCCAGGAGTTTGTTCATTGCATGAATTCTTTTTGAACGACATGTGGGTTGCCCTAAGCAGGTATCTAGGACATGGTACTGATGCGGAGCCTGCTGCCCCTAGTGAGGCGAAGATAGTCCTAGTTCAAGCTGCTGGAGGGATTATTGCAGGAGCAACTGCTTCCTGCATCACAACCCCACTGGACACTATAAAGACACGTTTGCAGGTATAGTTTAAAGTTTATACCTGTAAGAGTTGTGTTGCAGTGTTCAGGTTCTCCTTCCGTTTGGTCTTGTAGCTATTCATTTTTCTTTTTATGCAAAAGTCATTGAACGGTCATTTTCAAAGAATCGAATGCTATATTGAGCGTGAGGGTTCTGAAAGGAACATGACTCATGCATGAGATGCCATTTTGCAACAGTGGCGTTGAATAATTAGTTCTATTTTGATTGTAAAATTGGAGGAGTGTCCTGCGTTTTTACTTAGCTGGATGATGGAAATCTGATATCTGGAACTTTGACTAAGCCACACTTAGCTTGGCATCGTACTCTTTTACAAGCCCAGCAAACTAAATGTATATCTGGTTCAGAAGTATTATAAGGAATCCTGAACTGCAGAAGGGTGTAGAAGTAGAACCCCTAGCTCTGTATTTCTTTTGTGTGTGTGTGTGTTTTCTTTCGATTCAATTTCGATGTAATTACTCTCCCTCTTCCCATCTTGTATTGTGTTACTCATATGCCCAATTGGGTGTTTCCATTGTCCAGGTGATGCGGCATGAGAGGGAAAGCTCTGCTAGACAGGTTGTTAAAAACTTGTTAAAGGATGATGGTTGGGTTGGTTTATACAAAGGGTTAGGTCCACGGTTTTTCAGCATGTCAGCATGGGGAACCTCTATGATATTATCATATGAATATTTGAGTATGTACTTCTGCTCACTTGTTTGCACTATTGTCATTGAGTAGTGCAGTTAATGATTTCTACTCATAAAACCATTATTTTCTAATCCTAAATATGATCAACTGAGAAGTAATTTCTGTCTTACTCTATTGCAGAGCGCTTGTGTGCAAAAGACGAATAGACACCCAACAGATTTATAGGTTTTGGCCTATCATCTGGCCGAAGGGAATGATGATCATAGTCTGCAATTTCCCACTTCCTTATCATAACTGTTTGACATGCATGATTACGTTGTTGTGACTGACGGCAGGTGAGGAAGTGAGGAGCTATACCATTAATTCTGGAATGGTTGCAGATTTTGGGATTGCCACATTGATTCGTATAACATTCTTTGATACTTGGGGGGGAAAGTCATTGAATTCATTCTCCCTGATGAAAGAAATTTGTAATAGGTTGTATTGTGTTCTTCTGGGCACAATAACTGTGTATGTTTTAGCAAAAGATTTGAGTTGGTCTGATGTAGTATATAATATTCTTTATAATGAGGTGATGTAGTAATTAATTGGATAGTAATAATGGGGAAATGAAATGAGAGAAATTGATATGCTTATTTGTTGTTGAATGTGATTGAGCTTCTAGGATGGTTGTCTTCACCGTTCATAGAAAATTATGTTTTCTCCGAACGGTGTCTGCAACTGCATGAGCTGGTTAATATCCTACACTACCGTTGAAGATGCGGGAAGAGGTGATCGACAACTAGGAGTTGAGGGTGGAAGAGTTTGGATGACGACTAGAAGAAATCGAAGAAGAAGTTGATATAGATTTTGGGGTGTGGTGGGACTAAAGAGGGAACAAAATGTTTGTCTTTGTTAGAAACTTGAATATTTTATGATGGTTTAAATTTTTGAGAATTGAATTCATTTTGATGTATTTAGACATGGAAATTTTCTCGATTTCAATCTTATCACGAATTGGAGAGACTATTGGTGAGAGATTTATTTGGAGAACCCTTGTTCTCAAGAGGAAGAAGCTTTGTGGTAATTTTAGACCCCTTCACAATTGAGAACCTTTGTAGTAAGAGAAGCACTAATATTAAAGCATCCGAGCCGAGTAAACTCAACTGAAGTCAAATCAGTAAGAATCTCACAAGAGCTATTATTAAAGATATTAGATTGTTGAGTGATTTCTTTACTTTCTTTGAATACAACAATTATATTCCCCGTGATTTGAACTCAAAGGCTCATAACTTGCTTGTCATACGTTAGAATTTCTTCTTGTTTCGTTAAATATGAGAATTCTTTATTTTGTCACTTAACCTAATTCAATTCGTGTTTATTTTTTTCTCTCTTTTTTTCCCTTCTTCATTTCCCATTTTTTTTCTTTCGATTTATCTTTTTCTGTAACTCCTAGAATTATTCACGATCTACCATGAATAGTTGATCGCAATTCCTAACCCAAAGTTAAAACTTATGTTGGTTTTAGAGGTTAAAGACAGCATTAGTTTTGAGACTTGAGAGTTTCACCAAGCCGATAGAATAAAGTCAAAGTGAGAAAAGTCAAAATCCATAGATACAATACAATACAAGCTTGATTGTTTTCTAGTGTGGTGGAATTCAATAAACAAATACAATGTAGAGGGGACAGTTACAGCTAAACAAGGGAAGGAAAAGGAATTTATAAGGAGGAAGATGATGATGATGATGATGATGACGTCTTCCCCGTCGGGAGCAGCTGTAAGTGTTGGACTCCGAACTCATCTTCTCCATCTACCTTCTTCTTCTTCTTCTTCTTCTTCTGCTTTCCTCCTCTTCTCTCTCTTTGACTCGCTGTAAGAAGTCCAAATTCAAATCACCTTCTTCTCGCCTATATTATTACTCATCATCAGTCAAACCACCATCATCCCCCTTCCTCCTCCTCTTTCCTCCTCTTCCCAGACTATTCTTCACTACTCAGTCTGATCCGATGTCCTCCTCCTCCAATCCCCCCTTCAAAACCACCTCCAATCATCTCCGCCATGTCGAATCAATGAAAATTTCTCCCTCCGGCGCCGGCAAGATTCCTCGCCTCAACGCCCTCATTTTAGGCGAATCTCTTGCTTCCGAGGAGGACGATCTTGTCTTCCCCAGCGATCACTTCTCCCGCGAGGCCCTCGTTTCTTCCCCGGACAAGGTTATTCTTTCTCCTCATTCCCTATTACTCATTACTATTTTGTGAACCAGTTGACTCGCTCATTGATTCATGGATTTATTGGCTGCTTTCAGTACTTGGAAATGTATAAAAGGTCCGTCGAAGATCCTTCTGGATTTTGGGGTGACATTGCTTCCCAATTCTTCTGGAAAACGAAATGGGGAAATACTGTCTGCACTGAGAACTTCGACGTCCACACTGGCAATGTCTTCATCCAGGTTGCCTTTTCTTTTCCTTCATTGGTCCCCTTCATCGCATTCATATACATTCAATTTCGGATTTCGGATAGCTTAATTGACTCAATTGTTATATGGCTGTTTCACTTGCTAATGATGAACTGATCTCTTTGAATACCAACTCTCGTGCAGTGGTTTAAAGGAGGGATCACCAACATGTGCTACAACTGTGTTGACAGAAATGTAGAGTCTGGTAATGGTGATAAGATTGCCATGTACTGGGAAGGCAATGAGCGGGGTACCCAGGACTCGCTTACCTACTCCCAGCTTCTTCACAAAGTTTGCCAGGTCTTTCTTACTTTCCCTCCCCTTACCATTTGGGTTTTTAATTGATCATTGTACCTGGAGTTTGCTGTCCTGTTGACTTGTCTGTTTTCCAAATTTTCATGCTCCCGTTGAAACTTTTCTACTGCAGGTAGCAAACTACTTGAGAGATATAGGCGTAAAAAAGGGTGATGCAGTGGTCATTTATCTGCCCATGCTTATGGAACTTCCCATTGCTATGCTTGCATGCGCTCGCATTGGTGCTGTTCACTCGGTAGTGATGCATCAACTTTTCCTACTAATCTACGGTTCTATTAACCCAGTAGAAGCCTCTTACGTTTAATTTTACACCAGGTTGTCTTTGCGGGGTTCTCTTCAGATTCTATTGCTCAGAGAATCATGGATTGCAAACCAAAAGCTGTTATTACCTGCAATGCAGTCAAGAGAGGTTCCAAGGTTATCCAACTCAAAGACATAGTTGATGCCGCCCTTACTGACTCTGCGAAAAATGGCTTCTCAGTGGGTAGGTCATGTCTACAAAACCATATGGATAGGAACAATGGATGTGACATTTTATCATCATTCTCAATATGCATATCAGATTGTTAGTTATGATCAAAATTCTTGTTACCTAATTTCAGTTCTGATATGACAACTGCTACGAATAACCCAAAATAGAGTAAAGTTTTAAGTTGATGTTGTGGTACTATGTACTGTTTTCAGAAGCCTAACACATTTCAGAGGAGCTGCCACGTACTTCTGTTTGTTATATGTTAAAGTTTGGTTCAACAAGTAAGCATTCTCTCTTTTCCTTTGTTTGTGGTTTTCTGAAGGTGCTTGCTTAACTTATGAAAACCAGTCTGCAATGAAGAGGGAAAGCACGAAATGGAAGGAGGGAAGAGATGTATGGTGGCAAGTAAGTAGCCTACATCTCCTCTTGTATGTTTGCTTCCACTTTAAACAACAAGTCACAGTTGTTATGTTCAGATGTAGATAACGTATGTACTACAAATCTTCTACAGTGATATCCTTGATATCATGCATAACGGATTTATCATCTATTTATCTGCAATCTGATTGAAATTCAGCTTTATGCTATATTTGATTACGCTCCAAAAGTTTGACCAAGAGGTATTTGTCTCCCAGGATATTGTTCCTAAATACCCAACAACATGTGAGGTGGAATGGGTTGATGCTGAAGATCCCCTTTTCCTGCTGTACACTAGTGGAAGCACTGGAAAACCAAAGGTACCCAAAAACTCTGTATTAAACTAACAGGGTATTTTGCTTTCCATTTTGCAAGTTTTCTGACTTGTAACTTTTCTAAGGGCGTTCTCCATACAACTGGAGGATATATGGTTTACACTGCTACGACCTTCAAGTATGCTTTTGATTACAAACCTTCTGACATCTACTGGTACTCACAGATTTTGCTGCATTCTTAGCATTTTTGTCTTTTCCAATGTTATCATGTGACCATAAGTGATGGAGATTTAACTGAAGCGGACTTTAATGGTAGGTGCACAGCTGATTGTGGATGGATCACTGGCCACAGCTATGTGACTTATGGACCTTTGCTCAATGGCGCTAGTGTTGTAATTTATGAAGGGGTAATTCTCAGATTTGTTAGTTTTTTGGACATTTTATGACCACATAATCAATTAGTTTGCTTCACATGCGCACTTTTTGAGCTCCATTTCATTCTGAACGCAATTAAGGAAATTATAGCGACATGCATTATACTTTTTTCACTTCTTCTTTTATAGGAGGTTAACGTTTTCTGCAGTACAAATTGTTAATTACAACGATACATACCGAATGAAGAGTAGAAATGTGGGTGGTTTAGTAATGGAAACCATATGTGCTCATCATGAACTAGGTCCATCTTAATAGGGTACTCCTGGAAACATTTCTTTCTAAACTCATGATTTGGTAGGGCCGTAGGGGTAACATATCTGATACAGCTGTTTTCTCTGAAAGTTGAATATCTTTCTCCAGATGTAACACATTTCCTGAGAGTTGGGTTTGTGGTAGTATAAATATAATGTTTTTCTGCAGGCACCAAATTATCCTGATGCCGGTCGCTGTTGGGATATTGTCGACAAATTTAAAGTCACAATATTTTACACTGCCCCAACATTGGTGCGGTCCCTCATGCGTGATGGTGATGAGGTAAGATCCTGTTTTATATTACATGTGGAGGCATTTGTAACATATACTGTTTTTCAAAATAAGAGACAGTTTCAGTTCCCTTTGTCAATCTGTAGACTTAATCAATGTATTGGATCTATATCCTTGTTGGCATATTTCAGTATCATTCGTTTCATCTTTTAACTTAAGCACATGGCCACTGATATTTGAACTGAACTCTGTGTTATTTTGATTGATTCTGATCCTAAACGTTTTGTGTATTGTGAATTTCATTGTAAAATCCTTCTCTCACCTAGTTATCTTTTCAGCTTTTGTAACTATGACTCTATGATCTTTATAAGCTGATGTTATACATGGTAAAGACGCTATTACCAGGTAAATATCATGAATAGCATATTGATATCAACACTATAACTTGTTATGCAGTATGTCACTCGCTATTCCCGCAAGTCCTTACGGGTCCTTGGAAGTGTAGGCGAGCCTATTAATCCAAGTGCATGGAGGTCCGTATCTTCTTAGAAACCTTGTCACGCTACATGTCTTTATCTGATGAATCTGACCACTTTGCTTCTTGCAGATGGTTTTTCAATGTGATAGGAGATTCGAGGTGCCCGATATCTGACACTTGGTGGCAGACTGAAACTGGTGGTTTCATGGTACTCCAGACTAAGATATATAACTTCAGAGAGCTGTATAATTTTTCTTGCATTCACATCATCCACATATTTTTTAAATACTTGTCAGATTACCCCTTTGCCTGGTGCCTGGCCACAGAAGCCTGGTTCTGCTACTTTCCCTTTCTTTGGCGTTCAGGTATGTTGATTTGATAAGAGATCTCTTAATTTCTGTTTCTGTATTTGTCCATTTGCTAACTTTTCATCAATTCATCTTTGGCTGGTGCGCCATCAGCCTGTAATAGTGGATGAAAAGGGCGTTGAAATAGAAGGAGAGTGTAGTGGGTATCTCTGTGTGAAAAGCTCATGGCCCGGAGCATTTCGTACTCTTTATGGAGACCATGAAAGATACGAAACCACGTACTTTAAGCCGTTCCCTGGTTATTATTTTAGTGGTGATGGCTGTAGCAGGTGTGTGTTGTAGCATCAAATTGTCTCTCATCTTCATTTTTAGGCTTCAGGTCACCTACAATGCAAACCTTTCTATCCCAGCAGGCAACAGTTGTCTGTGGAACAAACAGCTGAAGGTTAACGATTATGTCTTGTGTTTCAGGGACAAGGATGGGTACTACTGGCTTACCGGAAGAGTTGATGACGTCATCAATGTCAGGTGAAGTCAAATATCATTTCAACATCGAACATCCTCCCAATTCCATCTCTTCTTACTTGAGATTTGCGAACAAGACTTCTGCAAAATAATAGTGAAAACAAATAAGAGGAGAAAACAACCAAAAGAAATATTTTGGAGAAAGTCATTGATAATAGATTATGCTATTAATTCTGTGCGGCTTTACCCTCTTTAAATTTGTGATGTTAAGAGAAATGGATCTGAAAAAGACGTGGAAAACGGGATAGATGTTTAGTACATTGTTACATTTGCTAAGCAGGAAAAGTCTCTTTATAACAAGCAAATTAAGAACAGATAAAAAAAACTTGTATGGAGTGAAGATTAAAACCTATTTTTCGGGATGATGATTTAAAACTAGCGTTCATTTTTCATGAGCAGAATTTTTGTTTCCTTTAATCGATCTACTATTTGTCTTTCTAGCATGTGATGACCCTGCGGTTGCTGCATCTAAATTTTTTATTCATTTTGATCGAGGATTGGCATCCTTTTCCAACTTTGAAGTGATGCTTTCATGTTATGCAGTGGACATCGTATAGGGACAGCGGAAGTGGAATCTGCTCTGGTTTCTCATCCTCAATGTGCAGAGGCTGCTGTGGTTGGCATTGAGCATGAGGTACGTCTGTGGTATAGGCAGATTAGAAGTTAAAAGAAGGTTGAATGTCTTTTATCTGAAAAAATCTCCACCGTTTTTTAATTGGCAGGTTAAGGGACAGGGTATATATGCCTTTGTCACCCTTGTCGATGGAGTTCCTTACAGTGAAGCGCTCCGAAAAGACCTAATATCTGCCGTACGAAAACAGGTGCAGCTAAATCCACCAACCAGTTTGATGGCAGGCTTATTGATCTTCTCCTGCATGAAACTCCAGTATTTTCTTTCGTACTGCATTTTGTACAGACAACCTTAGAACCTTTAATGAAGACGAACTTGGCGATGCCTGCATGCAAACGAGTTTATAGAATTTGATGGGGAGAAAAAATTACGGGCCTCCATAAGTTAGATTAATGATGATTTATGTTATAGATCTTGACATTGCATAATTGGATTTGTTTATGGCTCATGCAGATAGGACCATTTGCAGCCCCTGATAGGATACACTGGGCTCCTGGCCTCCCAAAGACGAGAAGTGGCAAGATCATGAGGAGGGTTCTGAGGAAAATTGCGTCCAGGCAATTGGATGAGCTTGGTGACACGAGTACGCTGGCAGATCCCGGTGTAGTCGACCAGCTTATAGCGCTTGCAGATAGCTGATGTATCCTTGGAGAGATTGATGATGGATTCAAAGCAGCAGCAGCAACAAAATATATTGAGGTGATAGGTTAATTCATTTTCGAGCCTGGTTGTGGCCTATTTATTCTAGGTGAAAATAATGTTCTCTGGAAATCATTCAAAGCCCAAGGTGGAAAGGATGTGAACTATATGGTCATTGTCAATCCCCTATTCTGGTTTTGATTACAGCCACATTGATTTCTTAATCAGTTTACAAGGAGGAATAAGAGTCGGGAATTAAGCTTTTATGTACAAGTGGGGTATGGATCTATTTAAAATGATGATAATGGTCTGCAAACTTCAGTACTGAACTCCTACATGTAATCACGACTCAGAAAGACTTGTGCTTTGAGTGCTAGATTTTTTTTTTTTTTTGACATCTTATCGTAGACCGTGAACCATCCTAGGAGCTAAAAAAGAAAAGGAAAAGAGAGCAAAGAAGAGAGAGGGGTGAGAGGGGGAAGGGTGGGGGTTGGGAGTGGAAATTTAACTACCAACTAAATTAATGCCGGAAAGATCTTAAATTGAATAGACCTAAGAAATTTGGGAGACGTGTCAATGCTTTCTTAGCAAGGTTATGTTGCCCGGATATTACCACACATTTTTACCCCGTGTCATATTGCCCGGATATTACCACACATTACTTAGATGTTAATTATTATCTAATCATTCATAAAAAAAAAATTATTATCTAATCCCGCTGAATGCAAGAGTTTCCAAATATCATTTCAGTTCCTCTGATTGCACTCTTTTATGCTATTATCCCAAAAATTCGAAAGTCTGATTTTGGTGTTGTAGGCAAGAGTGGTATATATGGAAGGAGTGGATGATAAGATTCCTAAAGAAAGTAAGAATTGAAATCCCTAAATAATTAATCACGCCATTAGCGTATCAAAGGGAAAGTTGTCAGTCAGCCCAAAAACCCCACTGAATACACCAATTAAAAGCCGTCGTATCACCGAAAAAATGCCCAAATCAATGCCAGGAGTAAATACAGACTGCAATTACGCTATTCTCAAAATTGAAATTAATTATTAGCTACAAGTCCGGACAGCCGGCGAAACGCTGTGCTGGAGGAGCGGGGTCGTCGACGACGAGCTTCCGCTGCTAAAGGGGGATTCGGAGGAAAGTAGTTTCTGGACGACGAGAACCACCGTCCAATACCGCCGTCCTCTTCAATCGAATCAGTACTTAATCGGAGGCTTTCAAAAGCTCCGTCTGTCTTGGACAAAATACACTCCTTCTGATATTGGGCCGAGTTCAGAACAGTTCCAAACAAGCAAATCGTCAAATAATTATAAACGCGGGACTACTACTGATGAAGACAACCCCTTTTCTGAGTTCTAAAAAATCCAGATTAAATCACTTTTGACGATAAAATAGATGAAGATCAAATTATTCTGCACTGACGGAGCCAAACTCAGATCCAAAAAAAATCGGTTCACACCACTCTATTAAATCTCAGGAAGAAACAAAGCTTCCTCTAGTTTTCAATCCGGGATTAAGATCCCTTTCGAAAAGGGTTCTACCCTTTTCAATCTGGGATTAAGATCCCTAACCACTCTGGGATTAAGATCCCTTGAAGCACCGTCGAGAAGACGGGCCAGAAACTCAGGTTGGGACAATCCCAACCTCTAGAATACAAACTTCGGGTCGACGAATCGACAAAAACAAAGCTAGGTGGCCGGAAGGCTCCGGCTGCTCACCAACTCTGCTCCGACTGCTCACGTGCTTTGACTGCTAGTTTGATACTAATGACATATTTCTAACATATTTGACCACATCCTTGAAGAAAAACACCATGAAATTTCTTTTCTCTCTCTTTCAGTTTATTAGTTATTTCCATTTCCTTTCAATCAATTCCATGACACAAACATACACAAGCACAAAATTAGGAAAAAAACCCGCTTCGCTCTTTTTCTGTCCTGCTCCCTCGGTTCTCGCCGCTGCAAATCCTCCTCGCCGGTTCTGTTAGAGCGGCTCCGATCCCTCCCCATTGTCCGCTCCGTCCTCTTTGTCCTTTTCCCCCTCTCCTCCTTTGTTTCCCATCCTCAGTCTCTTTTCTGTGTTTTTCAATTTTTCTCTTCCCTTCCGTTCGGTGGCCTTTAGGGTCATACGGTTGTGACACGATGATAGTCACGGGTTTCCCGTTGTCTGATTTACAGGCTCTGTTGAGTCCTGATGGTACCTTTATGGTGATATTACTTTGTCTCTATTGCAGATTTTGGATCTCTTGTGTTTTTGTGAACATCATTTCTCTGAAGTTACCGAGGAGAAGTAGTAAAGTTGTTGATTCTCATAGGGTCGATCTTTGGATTCCTCAGCATTGGAGGACGTTTCCCGTCCAGGACTGCCGATTTTGGATTGATGTTGTCGTTGATCGGGATGGCGGTTACCGGAGGGGCAGCGTTTTTTCCGTTGGGGACTTTACTAAGGCCCTTCCTCTCTCCTCAATATTTGGTGGTTGGCTTTTCTCCTCTTTTCTGTTGTTTGCCTGTTACCCAATTATTTTCGGTTTGGGTCCTGGATATTTTATACTTCCAGTTGGAGTTGTTTACGTTAACCGGAGCTATCTACGGGTTGTTAAGATTGATTGGTATTTGTGATCATAGCAAACTCTTCCCTAGACCAACAATTGATTCATTATATATTGTAGCTTTCCACCTTCCGCTTCTTATACTCTCACGATTTATTTTCCTTCCGACTAATCCTTCCAAGCTTCCTTTAAGATGTCTCCTGCTTCCCTCTTGTGTCATGGCTGGACTCGGAGCTGATGAAGGCCCTGTCGAGTTTATTCAAGAAGATATTCCGGTCGGGATCATTAATGAGGAGGAGCCGACTGATGCTGATCATGAAACTGTGCCTGCTGACGTGTTTAATGAAGAGGACCCGACTGTCCAATTCACTAAGGAGGATCTGAAGGAGGCACGAGAGAGGGAGGAGCTAAGTCTGTTAGCTCGAATTTTTTGGGATGAACCACGAGAGCTTCGTGTGGTGGAGAATTCATTCATTCAGGTTTGGAAGTGCGGCAGAGTACGAATTTTTGATGTAGGTTCTGGCCTATATCAATTCATTTTTCCGTCAGTAATCAAGCTTAATTGGGTTCTTGATAACCAACCTTGGTTCTTCCAACATTCTATTATTCATTTTACTGACAACATGGTTCCATCTGAAACTTTGTTTCATTCGCTTCAATTTATGTTGATTTGGGTCAAGATCATTGGTTTGCCTTTTTCATATCTCACCATTGTTGTTGGTAGGAAGTTGTTGGCTAAGTTGGGCGAGGTTGTGAAGGTGGGATATTATGATGCGGGCACACCAGAAGGATGTTATACCAAGGGAAGGGTGCAGATGGATTTGTTGGGATCATTTCTTGGGACTGCTCTAGTGATTGGGGTGAATGGTGCGTCTTTTCCGGCCTATTTCCAGTATATCGGATTACCTTGTGGTTGGTTAGGTCACATGATGGCTGATTTCTCCCTCACGGACTTGGTATTTGATGAACACGTCTGATCCTCTTGGATTAGCTGTAAAGCTGATCCAGCTAATCCGAACGAGAAGGAAAGTCAAGGCCCACAGTTTCAGCCTCTTCCTTTTGTTCCCCCACCCCATGCAAGAGGACGTGGAGGTCTACCGTCATCAGTTGCTGACAGGTTGTCATCAAATTTGCAAAGACAATGGACACGTGACCGCCAGATGGGTGGGGCGAGGTGACATGCTGGACGGGGATCTGGAGGCCCAAGACCATTCCTTGCACTTCCCGGTCCAGGGCCACTTCACAATTTGGGCCCTGACCGTCCCCCCGTGGCTCGGGCCCACCAGGCCATCGTCCTCATCCGTCCACTTCAGATCATGGCTCCGGGCCATGTGGTTTCAGATGGGCATCCGACGAGATGGGGTTCGATTCTGACTCTTGTGGGCCAAGCCCAACTCTAGTCTTTGTCCGAAGCCTCATTTGTTTCAGCAGAACACGGGTTGGACCGCCAGATGGGCTCCTCTTCTCGTCCGCCATCTCAGGCCCAACTGAAGACAGGAAGCGTGCAGATCCACCCGTCTCAGGTTCGGCAGGCCGATTGGCCCATCCCGGGCTTCCTCTGCTCCTATTCACCCGACCAGGCCTTCAGTAGCGTTTGTAGCCCGTCGTTCGGCTCCTCTGTCCAAGGCCCTAGTAACGCCACAATCTAAATTAAATACTGGGCCAGCTCCTGGTCCATCTAGGCAATCTACTCCATCTTCCGGCTCGGTTAAACAGAAGTTTCTGGCTGCGTTTGAGTCAACGGATGGGTCAGCCTCTCCTCAGTCTATTGGGCCGAGTTCTTTTGAGCACACTGCCAAAACCTATCCTGGGCTTGCCGTGACTACTGGGTCCTTGTTGGGTGATGGAATTGCAGATCAGGGGAGTCGTTCGATCGATTAGTGGACGGAGACCAATAGTGATACTAATTTCGACCCCGATGCCCTTTTGTGTCTGGTTTTGAGGAGGGCGAATTTTCAACATCGGGTCAAGCTGAAGAACCAACTGAGGTGGAGGTAGCCAACCTGGATCGCCCCCCAAATGATAAATGAGGTGCATCGCTTGGAATTGTCGAGGATTGGGGACATCCTTGACAAATCGAAAACTTTTACAGCTTGTCCATCAAGTTGGTCCTACTTTTTATTTTTTATGTGAAACTCGCATGGATTCAGATCATCTTAGGTTAAAATTAGCACCTCTAGGTTTTTCAGATTTTGAACATGTTGTTGGGGTTGGTACAGGGGGAGGCCTCGTACTTGCGTGGCTGCTTCAGTTACCTTGTCAACGCATCTTTGCATTTTCATTTGCTATTTGTATTAGATGGAATTCCCCTAATAATATCGGAATTCACTACAATGGTGTCTATCTCTCAATTGTGGTTTCGGTTTGGGCAACTCAATTAGAGAAACTTTGAAATGTTTTACTCGATTTATCTGGACCTTTCATTGTTTGTGGCGACTTTAAGGCCATTACAATTAATGCGGAACGACAAGGAGGATTGGATCCGATTCCAAGATCACTAGCCGACTTTACTGCATTCATTAATGACGTATAATTAATCGATGTTGGATTTGTGGGTCCAGATTATACATGGACGAATTGTGCCCGCTCGGATGACGCCCTTATTAAACAAAGATTAGATCACTTTTTAGTTAATGATGAGTGGCTTTGGCTTTGGCCAGAAACTATGGTCACACATGTTGATTGTGCTGGGTCGGATCATTTACCTATTATTTTAAGACAAACTGCTCATAACCCTACCTTTAAACGACAATTTAAATTTGATGCCCGTTGGGCTCGACTCCCTGACGTTAGAGTCATGATTCTACATGAATGGAAACGCCCGGTGACTAGATCACCACAATTTCGAATGCATGATAAGTTAAAACGCATTCGTCACAAGTTATTCCAGTGGTCTAGGAACGTGACCACTAATTCAGCCAGACAAATGAAAGAATTGGAAGCAGAAATTGCACGGGCCAAACTAGAATCTCCCGTCTGCTGGGACCATGTGTACTCCCTACAAACAGAACTGGCGGAGGCATCCTATAGAGAAGAACTATACTGGAAACATAAGGTGGTAGCCAGGTGGGCTAAACTTGGGGATCAAAATACAAAATTCTTCCACAAGGTTATCACGCAAAAGCGCCAAAAAAACACCATCTTGACCCTCGAGGATCCTCACGGTCAAGCTTTTATGAGTTTGGTGGATATGAGTCGTATTGCGATTGATTTCTATAATCTACTTTTCTCTATAGATAACCCTCCAAATGACTGCATGCATAGAGTTCCTCCTATACCGGCTAACCGTCGGGTTTCGGACTTGAAGTCAAAGATGCGGTTTTTTATATAGGAGCTCATCAGGATCCTGGCCCCGATGGCTTCCCAACAATTTTCTAGCATGAATTTTGGGACTTGATCACACCAGACTTGATTGCAGCTGTTACAAATTTCTTTGAATCCATTGACCTCCTCCCTTCACTAAATCATACGTGGATAGCACTACTACCGAAAGTGGCCAAAGTCAAAATCATGAAGGAAATTCGCCCCATTGGTCTTTGTAATGTACCATATAAGGTCATAAGTAAGATTCTCACCAAACATCTTGGTCGCATTTTACCGGTCATAATAAGTCACACACAAAATGGTTTCGTTCTAGGACGCGCAATTGCAGACAATATTCTTATTGCTCATGAAATCATGCATTTTATGGCTATTAGGACGTTGGTGCGGACAAAATATATGGCTTTGAAACTTGACATGGAAAAAGCATATGATCGGATTGAATGGACCTTCTTATTCACAATGATGAGATTGATGGGATTCGGTGAGCTCTGGATTTCGTGGATCCGTAAATGCGTTTCTACCACGTCATTCGCGGTGTTGTTAAATGGTCAGAAACATGGTTTTTTCCATTAATTGAGAGGCCTTCGACAGGGCGACCCCTTTGTCACCGTTGTTGTTGCAATCTGTTCGGAAGGTCTAATAATGTTATTGAATCAGGCTCAAGCAACTGACTCTTTGGCGGGAATCCGACTGAACGCATATACACCCATTCTAACTCTCCTCATGTTCGTAGATGATACATACTTGTTTTTACGTGCCTCTCTCGAGGATATTGCTACGCTGCTCGAAATTCTCAGAAACTACCAAACCGTGAGTGATCAAAGAGTTAACTTACTAAAATCGGCTGTATCGTTCTGTAAAGTTACATAGGATCCTGATTTGTAATGACTTTTTCCGTGCCCTGGGTGTTCGGGTGTCCACAGTGGAAGATGAATATCTAGGCTCCCTATGACCATGAAGCGATCTAAAGTCGAAACGTTTAAATATGTGGAAGATCTGGTCCTCAATAAGCTACAAGCCTGGAGAGGAAAATTCCTTTCCCCCCAGTATGGAAGTCCTCGTCAAGTCCGTCTTAATTGCTCACCATGGGCTAGTTGAGGTTACTGAATTTGGCCCAGTTTCGCCCATGGATACCGACGCTTGGAACAGGCTTTGGTCATTCCCGGTCCCTCCCAAGCTACATTTTTTTATCCGGAAGTGCGTGTTGGGGGTTCTTCCCACGAGGAAGTGCCCTGTTTGTGAGAGCTCAGAGGAGTCAGTGTCTCATCTGCACTTGTTCTGTCCGTTGGCGGTTCATTTTGGAGCCATCATGAACATCCCCCTTCACCTTGTGTCTAGTACAAACTTTTGCATTGTTTGGCGTAAGGTACTGAGATTATCGCCAACACTTGGGAAGAAAATCATTTTCTTCTGGTGGAGACTGTAGAAATCCCGTAACACTGTTGTCTTTCTCACCAAACAATTCTTACTGCCAGAACTTAAGGCACAAATGAAAAAACACATGGCCAAATCTGAACTGGATCTGGATCAGGAAGATGTGATGCGACAGATCCCTAGGAGACAGTTGGTATCTGCTCCCCATAGATGGCGGCCTCCCCTTCCGGGTAAGGTGAAAATTAACGTCGATGGTGCTGTCCGTCGGGCGCAGGGTGGAGGGATTGGATTAATTTTGCGGGATGACATAGGAGATGTGCTTTTTGCTGGAGGACGAGCGCTCCCGCATCACTGATCCTTTCACTATTGAGGCGTTGGCTTTCCGAGAAGCATTACGCTTGTGTACAGCTCGTTCTCTTGTTGACGTGGATCTTGAAGGCGACGCATCGATGGTTTCTTCGCACATTTTGGACAAACAACGCCTTCATCCACGAGCATGGGCTATCGTTCAGGAGTGCAAACTCATTTTAAGTCGTCATCCCGCCATTCATTGTTCTCCAGTCAAAAGAGAAGCTAATTCAGCTGCACATAATTTGGCCAAACACTCCCTAACAATGTTACCGCTCCGTACAGGCCTGCTTAATCTCACTCACTTTGCGTGTCTGCACCTTGATAAGATGGAATTCTTACACACTTTACTCAGGATCAGCTATGGACTCGTGGTCCCAAATCTACTCCTCAACCCCACCCAAACCGTCCCTACCCCTCTCTCCCCCCTTTCTGTTTAGTCTAGGCGATCTTGGTACTATCTTCCGTGGGAATGCTCGAACAAAAAAAATCCATGACACAAACAACTCCTTGGATTCATTTCTTGAGTTAATAAAATTTAGTGAGTCAAACACATAGGTGGTCAGTTAACTTAGGGTTCCATATCAGTGTGACCACTTATTTCACTTGTAACGTAACAATCATTTTGACATGTTATGTCAAAAAATACAACTAAGCCAATCGAAAAGACTCTGATTAAAATGGAAGAATTGGTGAAAGAATCGCAACTCAAAATAGAAAATCTCATATATGAAATCTAAACAAGCATGACAATGAAAACATAAGTAATTTTGGTAGGTCAAGAAATTCATTTAATATTTTTCCAATGATGTATCAGACGAAGTTACAATTTTGGATGGAAAGTCTTACAAAAGTTGACAAAATATTTAACACTCATCAAATTTAAGTGACTAGTATGTTACAAATGAGAGGTAGGTGACTATATTGTCACAAAACATTTACTTTATTTGATAAAATATGTAGTTTCTTTGCTCACTAAACTACCAACTGAGTGTTGAGGAACTGGATCACCTCTCGGCAGGCCGACCCCTCATCAGGTCCCAGTGCTTATGATAAAATTGGCTTGAGAATTCGTTGGCCTCGGGGACTTAAACGTACCCATCCCAAAAATTGATTTCTTGATCTATGTTGGGACGAACGGGGCACACATGTCTAAGTTCATTTGCTTGGTAACAATAGAGGGAAAGTCGTCAAAGTCGTTAGCGAAGTGAGGGGTCGCCACCCTTCTTGAAAACACATATTAGAAGAGATTTGAGGCCATGCTAGTGAGATGTGCGTCATTCTTGACCCAAGAACCATTAGAGTCCTTAAGGGCACCGCTTGTATTCCTTTGCTTCCGGAAAACAGTGCTCACACGAAAGAAGGAATTATTCCTATAACCATTTTTATACCAGTTCAAGCAAAATCGTTGCCTTCAGAATGAGTCGTCGCTCTTCTAGAAAACTTTCAACCCAGTCAATACTACTCTTCTTTCTTTATCAATAATCTCATGTGAACGAGGGGCTAATCGGAGAGAAATCAGTTCCTGGTTTAACCAGAGCTCATTCCGAGTTCTGTTCTTGTGCTCATTTCTTGCACATTCTTGTAGGCTATTTTCACAATCTAAGAGGTTCTCATGAACCCAACTAGAGAGATTCCAAAGATTCGTAACAATCCTTGTGTATTCCTCACTATCATGCCACCGGGAATCATACCGAAATGAGGTGCGACAGACCTGACGTGAACCATTTAATTCGATCTGGACCAGGCAGTGATCTGACCTAGTAGGCTCATCATGATAGACCACTGCATTATCGAAGAGAGTTCTCCACTCAATTAAGTCGTAGCTCTGTCCAATCAAATTTTAATAAGACTATTCTGTTCGTGGTTATTGGACCAGGTAAAAGGTTCACCGACGAACCCCAAGTTTTTAGTTAGTTGTCGAACATAAATCTTGAAAGGCCGAGATGAGTTATAGCAAACGGGGAGACCACCAGAATTCTCATATAGTCATATAAAAGGGCATTAAAATCTCCCAAAACAAGCTAGGCATTGCCCCTACCTGGGCCTATCCTACTAATTTTGTACCAATGAAACTGTCTATTCCTAGCATCCGTGAAAGCATGGAAAACGTACAAAAGAAACCTAAAGCATAGTCTACAAAAAGGTGAAAGAAATTACTACCAGACAACAAAATGGAAATCCTAAGGTCGGCAACCCACCTAGGGTGCAAGGTTGTCGGCTCTACCGATGGGGTCCACTATATGCCCATTAGAAAAGTAACACAAAATACGCTTCCTATCTACGAAAGTAGCTACATACGTAGTTTCAGAAAGAAAAATAACAGAGGGTCTTAATCTATGGGAAAACGCTGGATATGGTCACTTGTAAGAGGGAGGCCCAACCCTCTATAGTTCCACCCGATGAGACTCATGGTTGGCTAGGTGGCTTAGGGTTAGCCTCTGATGCCTCTGGAGAATCGGGATCCTCTTGACTCCCACGTAGCAAGAGGGAATTAAGGATATACTTGTCCTTAATCTTTCTTGATTTGCTCCTGGATTTGCTGGAGATCCTACTGGTAGGGGTGTTCACGAACTGAGCAGAGCCAAACTTTACTGTAACAACCCGTTCCAACTATTCCAAAAATATTGACTGATTTGATATAATACTAATTATTATGCATCACTTATATGATATACAAAGTTTATTATATTTAATATAATTATATTTGTGACAAAGCTTATGGGACTATGTAGGCTGACATAAGGGGGGGTTATGTCCCTTGGACATAACCCCTAATAGTCCTTAGATCACCTTCTTAAAGATCCAATGGTAGAAGATATAATATTATTAAATTATTAAAACCCATAATAAATTTCCCTAATTAATTTAATATTTTTACCATATGTGGAGCCTTTTTTTCTACTCTCATTCTTTCATCTTTGTTTCAATTTTTTACCAAACCCGCCGCCGGAAACTTCCTCTCAAAAATCTCCATCCAAAATGGATGTTTACAAATTATTTTAGATATGAAACAATGTTAGCATGTTTTTGGGGTTCAAGTAATGTGATGTAATACTAGTATTACTGATGCTAGTATTGATGGATTATATTAGTATTATATGGAATAACATTCATATATCTATTACGTCTCTTTAACTTTTATTTTTTTGGAACACTTCCCTTTTGGCTGATTCCTCTAGCGATGTTATCATGGATGTTTAATTTTTATTTTAGATGTGCTATTGTCATAAGCTTTGATTTTGTGTGGTTTAAATACTTTAATTTAATACTAGTATTGATATTTATACTAATATTATATGGAGAAAACCATAGGGTTCTCATTTCCCTGTTTGCTGGTGCATCCAGAGATGTTATCTTGGTTGTTTAAATATTTTATTCGATGTGATTTTGAGCATTTTAAATACTTTGATTTAATACTAGTATTAACAATACTAGTTTCATATGGAACTTCAACACAATATGATATCGTGGATGTTTCAAGAATAATAGAAACAACCTGGAAACAAAGGAAACCACCCAGCCTCTGAGAACGAATGTAACCCACATGATACTTTAATTTTTAGAGCTTAAAATATAATATGGTATACATTTTGTAATACTAGTATCAGATTCAGATGTTGTTTGGGTAACCTATAAACACAGAACAAAAAACGTGAAGTTTGAACAATATTATTAAAATCTGTATCAGAGAAAGGAAACCCACAATAAAATAATTTTTTATGCATCCAAATGAGAGTCATTATTAGTAGGAAAATCTGCAAATAAAATCATTAAATATAAGAATATTTGATTTAATGTAAATTAGGTAATTAAAATATTGAAGATAATTCATTAAGATATCTATTAATTAGAAATAACTACCTATTAACTATTCTATCTTATAACAAACAAAAGAGGTGATGTGGAGGCTCATCATTGGTTATGTCTAGGGGACATAAGAATTCCTTATGTCACCCTAGAAGTTCCCCCTGCCACCACGGTTACTTTGTGGATTAACATTGAAAAGATAATCATGAACTTTTCCTTTAGTTTAAGTAAGTGGAATGATTTAATAAAATGGGGGGATAAAAACGATAGAGAAAAGGGAGGCGTTATACAGAGGGGAGTGTGTTCTGTGGAAAAGAAAGGAAGAGAGCAAGAGAAGTCGAGGGAGGAAAAATAGAGGAGAACAGGGGAGCGGGAGCAGAGAGGAAAGAGTAGAGCGTGAGGGAGATAAAATTAAGCTTGGCGTTGTACACGGTTCGTGATACGGAGGTCGTTCTGAATTAGAGTGCCGACAAAGAAGTTAGTATCGAAGTTTCGTCGTTCCGAATCGGTGAGGGATTAGCACGGCATATCGGGTTTGTTGTATCGTGTTATTTACGTTTATTCTTAGTATGAACCTAGGAGAACTAGACCGACTGCTTAGGGGTGTATGGAATTACATGTTATATGTGGAACCATGATTGATATGTGTTTTAATTGTCGTGCTTATCAATAAGTGATTTATATGATTCCATGTTTCATGCTTCCTGTGATATCGTTATTATGTGCTACGATATTTATGATTATTAATGTGCTCATATTGCCGTTATTTGCGATGTTAGTGTTGGTTGCTAAATTGGATTCATGATTAGGAGAATGACCCGGTACGAGGGCTAGACCCGATGAAGTACTACTATGGGACTCCTAAGTTATTATGAGTCAAGTCAAGTATTGTTATGTCGAGATTATACAAGTCAAGTGTATTAAATGATCGAGTTAAGGTTAAGGAATATCAAGTTAAGAATCATGAACAAGAACACAAGTCATGTATGGTTTGGTTTCACGGTCATTCACGTAGTAATTAGGGCTCCCCATGCTATTACTCAATTATCAAGTCAAGTTTATAGTCGCACCCATGGTATGGTGTAGACTTATTCATGAAATCAAGTTTATAGCCTCACTCTTGGTATGGTGAAGATTCTTTTACAAGTCATGATCACACCCTTAGTGGTGTTGAATAACAAGCAAGCAAGCCCGAGAGAGTTAATAGCATGGGAATAGCCAGGCGCCAAATAATTAAAATATGATAAGACGCATGTGCATAAGTCAAGGTGGTTGAGTCCTTTGCCTATTGGGATGTCATGATAGCTGAGATTCGATCCTAGTGTTTTGGCTTATGTGCTAGATACGTGTTAGGGGTATGCTTTGCTTTGAAATCACGATGCTATGATTACACTGACTCAGCTATGAGCTGACCCTTTTCTTTATTATCTTTTCCTCTGCTTATCCTTGTGGGTGAGCAGACCAGCAGCAGCAGTAGAGATCCTTGCAGCTTCCAGTAGGTCTAGGTCTAGGAGTTGAAGGCTCGATGAGGTACGGTCTTCAACTACTCCATGCTTGGACGTCTACGGGGGAGCACATTTTGGCCAAAGATCCATGTTTTCACTTACATATGTTTTTGACACATTTTCATGCATTTGTTAGACCCTTATGCAGGTGTGGTATGTAAAGGCACGTTGTAGTTATCATGTAATCTATGTGTATATAGTGCAGATGTATGCTTTACAGGATTGTAAGGATATATACATAGTGGTAATGTGTCTATAGTAGTGGCATGAGCTAATAACTGAGTTGGATGTTGTGTGTAACCATGGAATGTATATGTAGAAGTATGTTATGTTTTATGCAGGTATGATTAGAAGAACAGTTAGGTCCATTATACGAATAGTTCATGTCGAATTTTCAAGAAAAATATCAAGCTATTAATGTAACACCCAAATCATGTTCTGCTGTAATTATGTTAATTCACCGGTTATGTGTCATGTATAGGTTAGGGTGTTACAAGTTGGTATCAGAGCCCGGTTTGCCTTCTGCATTATAGGTATGCTACCTTTTTCTCTTGGGACGTCGCGAACCCCAAAAGAGGGAAGGTATTCCATACCCGTACTTGCACTGGCGATCGAGCGGTCATGACCTATGTGGTGTACTGTTAGTGGTCCACACGCATCATGGTTTTGAATTTTCAACCTCTTTTTCAAGTAATTTCATTAAGATTTGTTTCAAGTAGTGCGTGGATCAAGTTAAGGCCAATGTTGTCCCTTGTAGTTCGCATGGAAGCGCAGGTAGTCCCCCTACCGATCAGTCGAGAGGTATGGTGGTTGCTGAAGTAAAACTAGAGGTCTTGGATTATGCTAAGATGAAAAGTTTAGGTGGTAAGGAGTTTGATGGCATGACTGATCCGGAGAAGACTGTGGATTGGTTGATGGAGATTGAGGATGTGTTCGAGTATATGTATGCTACCTCAGAAGAGAAACTACAATATGCAGTTTTCTTGTTGAAGGGGTATGCAAAGAGTTGGTGGTTTTCAGTATCAAGAATCAGTGGACAACGAGTGGAGTTTACCTGGGATCAGTTCTTGGCTGCCTTTAAGACAGAGTTTCTTCCTGAGGCGTTTGTTAGAGCAAAGACTAATGAATTCGCCAGCCTTAAGCAGGGAGATATGACGGTAACCCAATACACTATCAAGTTTGTTTGACTTCTTTATTTTGAGGATGGGTTGGCTGACACGGAGAGGAAAAAGAAGCAGAGGTATTTACATGGTTTGCGACTAGGATTGAAGGAGAAGATCCATAGGGTGGACGAGGAGAGCATGGCCACTATTAAGGAAGCAGCACTTAAGTGTGAGGCATACGAAGCTGAGGGACGTGAAGAGCAGAAAGCTAAAGAAGAAGATAGGAAAAGAAAGGCACCAATACAAAGTGGGAGCTATGGTGGACCTCAATATTCTATGAAGAGGGGTCCCAATACTAGTTGGAGGATGCCAGCTCAATCTTCTACTGCATCCTCTTACCAGAGACCAGCAGGTTCGGTTCCATCCTTTCCAATATGCGAAGTTTGTCAGAAAAGACATCTTGGTGAGTGTAGGAAGTTTTCTAGGGAATGTTTTCAATGTGGAAAGCTAGGGCATCGTGTGTGGGAATCCCCTCATAGAGGAGGAGGTGGTTCTACACATTCAGAAGCCTCAGTGCAACAATCTAGAGCTCCAGCCAGAAGCAGTTTTCAAGGTGGTCGCGGTGGATTTCAAGGTGGCCGAGGAGGATTTCAGGGTGGTCGTGGTCATCAACAAAGTAATAGACTTGGTGGTCAGAACCAATATCAGGGTACCAGACCTCAGGGTACCAACACAGAGGGTACTAAACCTCAGGCAGTGCCGAGAGTTTATGCTATGACTAGGGGCGAGGCAGAGGCAGCACCAGAGGTGGTGACTGGTATGCTTTCTATCCTTGGCAAGCAATTATATGCATTGATTGATACTGGTTCATCACATTCCTTTATGTCTTATATGTTTGCACATATGCTACGCTTAGTACCTGATAAGTTAGGATATACCTTATGTGTTAAGACACTAGTGGGTGATACTTTGAGTGTGGACTCCGTAATTAGAAACTCTTCCATTTGTGTGGGAGGAGCTTTTCTGGCAGCAGATTTGATCCTTTTACCATTTGATGAGTTCGATATCATTCTTGGAATGGATTTCCTTGCTACTCATGGAGCAGTAGTGGATTGTAGTAAGAAGGAAGTTTACTTTAACACTCCAAAGGGGGGACAAGTAGTGTTCAAAGGTATTAAGAAACAAGGGATGAATGTGTTGCTTTCACCCATGGAGGCTTTTGCTTTAGTGCGAGAAGGTTGTGAAGCATATCTCGCTCATGTGATAGTGGATAAGGAAGTAAGGTTAGAAGATGTAGAAGTTGTGAAAGAATTTCCGGATGTATTTCCTGAGGAATTTCCTGGTCTCCCACCTGAACGGGAAATTGAGTTTGACATTGACCTCGTGCCTGGAACGGCACCAATTTCAATTGCACCATATAGAATGGCACCGGTAGAACTAAAGGAACTCAAAGAGCAATTGCAAGATGATGACACTCGAATTGACGTGATTATCAGCCTCATTTAAGTGACATTTCTTTGCTTAAGACATTGTTTTTAGGGTAGAATGACGAATATTCAATCGATTGCCCTATCTCATGCCACTTGTGTTACCTTGGCCCGTTTCGGGTCTATTTGATGGTTTTCTAGTGTTTTTACGTAAGCACAGGTTTTTGCCGTCAAATAAAGTAACCATGGATGTGTCTGAAGCATTGGAACCTCGAGGAATTGAACCGGAATCGATCAAAGAAGCCATTCAAGTTCGAACAAATTCTGCCCAGTTTATACACATATTTTCGGCGAAACTACCCTTTGGTTTTCGCCGAAAATGGAAGAAGAAACCACTGGCCGATTGAGAGGAAGATTTCGGCGAAGATACCATGGAGATTTCGCCGAAACCGTAGGAAGGAATCAACCGCTTCGAGTATGAAGAAATTTTCGCCGAAATCCCTTCACTATTTTCGGTGAAAATCCCAGTTGAATTCAGGAGAATATCGGGTTGGTATAAATAGAGAACTCGGGGCTATTATCGAAAAGGACGAACCATCATTTAACACACATCACTTTTTACAACATACACATAAACGACGAGAGAGAGAGAGACAGGACGGAGTAACTAGAGTTCGAGGAGCAGGAACGAATCGTGACGCCATCCATCCATCTCGGAGAGCCAGGGTTAGGAGTTGAAGATTCAGCAGATTGAAGCTGTCAGGAAGCATCGAAATTAGGTTTTACAGTTCTTCTCTGTCTTCCTACCTGAGATGTATTCTTTGTCTGCCTTCGACTCTTCTGGATTGGATATGAGTAGCTAAACTTGTGTAGCTTAGATTAGATGAACCCTAAGTGACCCAGGGCTTGAAGCGGTCACGGATCGGCGGTGATTAGATTCGAAGTTCATTCAGTTTCATCTTACATGTTTGTTTTGTTCTTCGTTTTCTGTGTTTCTTTTCTGGTTTGGCCACCTAGATTAGATTCTTGTTAAGCTAAGGATAGAAGCGAACACTCGCCTTACTTTAAAACACCAAATCGAACAGTCAACTTTATAATTGGAGTGTGCCTTTCGTAGGAACCGATTAGGGTTGATCCATTGCTAGAGTAACTCATTAATCACTAGAATTTGCACCAGTTAAGTTAAGTCGTTGCGAGAGGCGACCGTACCCGGGCGGCTAATTAATCGTGGTAGCTAGATCGGATAGAGCGAACGTTCGCCAGCCTTAAACCTAAGGGTCAGGAGTTATGATGGTGTCTGTGAACTGAATGAACTAGAATCGAAAATCGCTGGTCTCTGACTGTTGTTGCCCTGGTGATCTAAGGGGAATTCGAAATCTAAGCTTGTCTGTCATCTTTCTAGTCAATTAATCAATCTTCAATCTTTCTTCGGTTTAATTTTCATTTCTTCTTATTTTTGCATTCTTAGTATAGAAGTCATGGAACTCACACCACGCACAACTTGTGTTTGAACTTGAATTAAAACTGTCAACTCCCTGGAGTAAGGAAGTAGAGGAAACCCTGGAATACGATCTGCTATAGCCTTTTATTAGCATTAGTAGTTATTTGGTTGAACGCATCACAACGACACGCTCACCACAAGACTTATTGGATAAAGGTTTTATCCGGCCCAGCATTTCACCTTGGGGTGCACCAGTGTTATTTGTTAAAAAGAAAGATGGCACAATGAGGATGTGTATTGATTATAGGAGGTTGAACAAGGCAACAATTAAGAACCGTTACCCTCTTCCAAGAATTGATGATTTGTTTGATCAATTGCAAGGTGCATGTGTCTTTTCTAAGATTGACTTAAGGTCCGGGTATCACCAACTGAGGGTGGCTGAAGAAGCAATCCCCAAGACAGCGTTCCGAACCAGATATGGGCATTATGAGTATGTGGTAATGCCATTTGGACTCACGAATGCACCTGCAGCATTTATGGCTCTCATGAATAAAATCTTCCATGAATATCTTGATAAATTTGTCACTGCATTCATTGACGACATTCTCATTTATTCTAAGAGCAAGGAGGAACACAGTGAACACCTCAAAATTGTGTTACAAACCTTAAGGGAGAAGCAACTATATGCCAAATTTTCAAAGTGTGCTTTTTGGCTAGAAGAAGTCTTATTTTTGGGGCATGTGATATCAGGAAAAAGGATTGAGGTGGATCTTAAGAAGATAGAAGCTGTAGTGAATTGGGCTCCACCAAAGGACGTGTCGGAGTTGAGAAGTTTTCTTGGAATGGCAGGGTACTACAGGAGATTTGTTGAAGGATTCTCAAAGATTGCAGCACCTTTGACCAAGTTGTTAAGAAAGGATACCAAATATGTATGGAATGAGGCATGTCAAAGGAGTTTTAATGAACTCAAGGAGAAGTTGACTACTGCACCTGTACTTGCTCTACCTTCTAACTCAGGACAGCTCGTGGTGTATAGTGACGCATCATATCAGGGTTTAGGATGTGTGCTAATGCAGGATGATAAGGTTATAGCTTATGCCTCAAGGCAATTGCGACCCCATGAGATCAATTACCCTACTCACGATTTGGAATTGGCAGTAGTGGTGTTTGCCCTGAAGATATGGAGACATTACTTATATGGTGAAACTTTTAAGATTCTTACTGATCATAAGAGTCTTAAGTACTTAATGGACCAAAAAGAGTTGAACAGTCGACAAAGGAGGTGGGTTGAGTTATTGAAGGACTATGATTGCACGATTGATTATCATCCTGGTAAGGCTAATGTGGTTGCTGATGCTTTAAGTAGGAAGGGCAAGAAAAACATGACTGGTTTAGTGGATTTGAGAGCAATGAATGTAGAAGTGAAAGTGGATGGTTTATCAGGGTTATTGGCTCGGTTGAACATTCGACCATTACTTCATGATAAGATACGTGGGAAACAAAAGGAGGATGACAAGTTAGCTAGAATTATTTCAGATATTAAACAAGGTAAAGAGAGCCCATTTGAGTTTGTAGATGGCATGCTACGGTACAATGGTCAGGCATGTGTACCTAATGTCGAAAACTTAAGAAAAGAGATTCTTGATGAAGCTCATTCTTCCGCTTATGCTATGCACCCACTACAAAAAATTAGCTATTTAGCGTCGGTCAGAGACGCAGCATAGCGTCGGTCACTGACCGACGCTAAAGGTTTTGGCGTCGCTCAGACAAAGCGACGCCAATTCCTCCGACGCTAAAATTTAGCGTCGCTCGTACACCAAGCGACGCTAAATCCGTATAACGAGCGACGCTAAATCCTTGACCGGTTGGGTCGCTGACCAACCCAATTTTTTTTGTTTTCGTTTTTTTATTCGTTTTTTATTTTCATTTTCTATTTTGTCACTCTATTTTCTATTAATGTCCAATCAGTCACTCCATTTTCCAGTTATACAATTTGGTCACTTAAATTTATTAGGTCACCCTTTTGGTCACTACTTGTCCAATCAGTCAATCCTTGACCGATCAACGTGATGATGGTGGTGGCGGCGGCGGCGACGACGATGACGGCGGGGGCGACGACGATGACGGTGACGGATGACTGGATGAGAAGAGGAAGAGGAGAAGAAGAGGAAGAGGGAAGAGGAAGAAGAGGAAGGTTGGATCTGGAGATCTGAAAAAGGAAAAAGAGGAAGAGGAAGAAAAAGGTGGAGGAGATCTGGAAAAGGAAGAAAGAAAGAAGAAGAAGAAAGGAAGAAGAAGAAAGATGAAGGAGATCTGGAAAAGGAAGAAGAAGAGGAAGAAGAAGGTGGAGGAGGAAGAAGAAAGGAAGAAGAAAGATGGAGAAGATCTGAAAAAGGAAGAAGAAGAATTTCATAAGCAGAAGAATTTCAGAAAAAGAGAAGAGGAAGAAGAAGAAGGTTGGAGGAGGAAGAAGAAAGGAAGAAGAAGAAAGATGGAGGAGAGAGATACAATTAGGGTTAGGGTGGCGGCTGAGAAGTTTAATTATATATGTGTTTTTAGCGTCGGTCGCCGACCGACGCTAAAACATGTCGACAACCGACGTCAAAGCTGGTTGGTTTCGTTTCTAACCGAAAACCACATTTAGCGTCGGTTATTGGTCAAATTTAGCGTCGGTCGCTTGTCGACCGACGCTAAACCCTTGGTCAAACGCGAATCAAGGGTTTAGCGTCAGTTTTTAATCGACCGACGCTAAATCCTTCCCGGTAAGCGACGCTAAAGAGCCTTTTTTTTGTGGTGACCCAGGAGCAACTAAAATGTATCATACGATCAAACCTTATTATTGGTGGTCAGGGATGAAGAAGGAAGCAGCTGAGCATGTCTTCAAATGCCTAGTATGCCAAAAGGTTAAGGCAGAACATCGAGCACCCGCAGGAAGGTTACAACCACTACCAATTCCCGAATGGAAATGGGAAAGAATTACCATGGATTTTGTCTATGGGCTTCCACCAGCTAAGGGCAAAGATGCAGTTTGGGTAATAGTTGACCGTTTAACCAAGGCGGCTCACTTTATACCTATTAAATGGAAAGCCACAACTTGAAATGTTAGCTGATTTGTACATCAAGGAAATTGTAAGGTTACATGGTGTTCCATTGTCGATTGTTTCTGATCGAGATCCAAGTTTCACATCTCGATTCTGGGAAAGTCTACACACAGCTTTGGGAACAAAACTTCATTTTACTTCATCCTACCATCCCGAGTCAGATGGTCAAACGGAAAGAACCATTCTTACATTGGAGGAACTACTTCGATCTTGTGTGACGGATTGGAAGGGATCATGGGTGGATCATTTACCATTGATTGAGTTCGCTTATAACAACCAATACCATAGCTGTTTGGTGTTGCTCCTTATGAAGCACTTTACGGGAGAAAGTGTAGGACACCTTTATGCTGGGATGAGGAAGGTTTGAGACAAATTGAGGGACCCGAGATTGTCCAAATTACGGTGGATAAGGTTAAAATGATTAAGGATCGCTTAAGAGTGGCTCATGATCAACAAAAAGTTTATGTCGACACTCATAAGCGTGAAGTGAGCTATGATGTGGGTGAGAAGGTATTTCTCAAGGTTTCTCCTTGGAAGGGTGTGATGAGGTTTGGAAAGAAAGGCAAGTTAGCACCTAGGTTCATAAGACCTTATGAAATCATTGAGAAGAATGGACCAGTGGCGTATAGGTTAGCGCTACCTCCTGAATTGTCATTAATCTATAATGTATTTCACGTAAGCATGCTAAAGAAGTATTGTGGAGATCCTTCACATGTGTTAAGACCTGAGGAAGTGGAGTTGAATCAGGACCTTACATATGAAGAGATCCCAATTGAGATAGTTGATCGTACTGTTAAGACTCTTCGTAAGAAGGAGATTCCAATGTTGAAAGTGGTTTGGAGGAACCAAGGTAGTGAAGGTGCCACTTGGGAAACAGAGATGAGTATGAGAGAGAAGTACCCTAAGCTTGTAGAGGCCTACTTAGCAGGTTAACTTGTTGTTTCATGTTTTGATTGATGTGCTTATGATATGATCACATAGGATAGGTGCCATATAACTAAAACATGAAAAACTAACATGCTACGTGCTGCTTGTTCGATGTGAATCACCTAAGTAAGAAACAACAACTGGTTAGATGAATGATAAGCTAAGTTAGAAGTTAATGTTAGAGAGTTAGATAGAGTTCCAGAGCTAAGACCAAGATAGATTTCGGGGACGAAATCTTTTAAGGGGGGAGGAATTGTAACAACCCGTTCCAACTATTCCAAAAATATTGACTGATTTGATATAGTACTAATTATTATGCATCACTTATATGATATACAAAGTTTATTATATTTAATATAATTATATTTGTGACAAAGCTTATTATATTTGATCTAACTATATTTGTGTATAAGACAAAAATAACTAACACTTGACAGATGTACTCATCTCCCCTGCCACCACGTTTACTTTGTGGATTAACATTGAAAAGATAATCATGAACTTTTCCTTTAGTTTAAGTAAGTGGAATGATTTAATAAAATGGGAGGATAAAAACGATAGAGAAAAGGGAGGCGTTATACAGAGGGGAGTGTGTTCTGTGGAAAAGAAAGGAAGAGAGCAAGAGAAGTCGAGGGAGGAAAAATAGAGGAGAACAGGGGAGCGGGAGCAGAGAGGAAAGAGTAGAGCGTGAGGGAGATAAAATTAAGCTTGGCGTTGTACACGGTTCGTGATACGGAGGTCGTTCTGAATTAGAGTGCCGACAAAGAAGTTAGTATCGAAGTTTCGTCGTTCCGAATCGGTGAGGGATTAGCACGGCATATCGGGTTTGTTGTATCGTGTTATTTACGTTTATTCTTAGTATGAACCTAGGAGAACTAGACCGACTGCTTAGGGGTGTATGGAATTACATGTTATATGTGGAACCATGATTGATATGTGTTTTAATTGTCGTGCTTATCAATAAGTGATTTATATGATTCCATGTTTCATGCTTCCTGTGATATCGTTATTATGTGCTACGATATTTATGATTATTAATGTGCTCATATTGCCGTTATTTGCGATGTTAGTGTTGGTTGCTAAATTGGATTCATGATTAGGAGAATGACCCGGTACGAGGGCTAGACCCGATGAAGTACTACTATGGGACTCCTAAGTTATTATGAGTCAAGTCAAGTATTGTTATGTCGAGATTATACAAGTCAAGTGTATTAAATGATCGAGTTAAGGTTAAGGAATATCAAGTTAAGAATCATGAACAAGAACACAAGTCATGTATGGTTTGGTTTCACGGTCATTCACGTAGTAATTAGGGCTCCCCATGCTATTACTCAATTATCAAGTCAAGTTTATAGTCGCACCCATGGTATGGTGTAGGCTTATTCATGAAATCAAGTTTATAGCCTCACTCTTGGTATGGTGAAGGTTCTTTTACAAGTCATGATCACACCCTTAGTGGTGTTGAATAACAAGCAAGCAAGCCCGGGAGAGTTAATAGCATGGGAATAGCCAAGCGCCAAATAATTAAAATATGATAAGACGCATGTGCATAAGTCAAGGTGGTTGAGTCCTTTGCCTATTGGGATGTCATGATAGCTGAGATTCGATCCTAGTGTTTTGGCTTATGTGCTAGATACGTGTTAGGGGTATGCTTTGCTTTGAACTCACGATGCTATGATTACACTAACTCAGCTATGAGCTGACCCTTTTCTTTATTATCTTTTCCTCTGCTTATCCTTGTGGGTGAGCAGACCAGCAGCAGCAGTAGAGATCCTTGCAGCTTCCAGTAGGTCTAGGAGTTGAAGGCTCGATGAGGTACTGTCTTCAACTACTCCATGCTTGGACGTCTAAGGGGGAGCACATTTTGGCCAAAGATCCATGTTTTCACTTACATATGTTTTTGACACATTTTCATGCATTTGTTAGACCCTTATGCAAGTGTGGTATGTAAAGGCACGTTGTAGTTATCATGTAATCTATGTGTATATAGTGCAGATGTATGCTTTACAGGATTGTAAGGATATATACATAGTGGTAATGTGTCTATAGTAGTGGCATGAGCTAATAACTGAGTTGGATGTTGTGTGTAACCATGGAATGTATATGTGGAAGTATGTTATGTTTTATGCAAGTATGATTAGAAGAACTGTTAGGTCCATTATACGAATAGTTCATGTCGAATTTTCAAGAAAAATATCAAGCTATTAAGCATGTTAATGTAACACCCAAATCATGTTCTGTTGTAATTATGTTAATTCACCGGTTATGTGTCATGTATAGGTTAGGGTGTTACATATTTACTGTGCTCAAGTTTGGCTCGTTGCTTTTTAGATGAGCTTGAACTCGAGCTAGAATTTTTAAGCTTGTGATGAGCTCGATCCTAGCTCGTTAACTACACATGACGAGTAAAGCTCGAGTTCAAGTCCAAGTTAAGTCATTAAAACCATTTGATGCGTCCAATTTTAGCCTAATTTGAAGTTTATGCGACAAAAAACATTAATGAGTCAAGCTATCCTAAAATTTACAAGTTTTTATTGTATATGGAAAATCACATGTTTCATTATTGAGTTTATAATAAGTCATATAGTGGTGCTAGTATTCGAGTTGGCTCTCGAGCTCGAGATCAAGCCAGCTTGCAAGCCTACCGAGTCGAACATACCCTGGCTCAAGCTTGGCTCGTTTAAGATCGAGCCGAGTCACAAGCGAGTTTTTCTAGAGCCGAGCGCCAAGCCGATCGCGAGCGGCTTGGTTCGTCAACGGCCCTACCTACTGATGTGTTCCCTGGGGCAATTGTTGTCCGTAGTTGGGCTTAAAGCAGGAGAGGACAGGAAAGAGGCCTGCTCCACAGTGATCCGTATCTTTTTTAAGGCTAGCTGGAGGCCCGAGTTCAAGTCCAGAAAATAGCCATCTTCAACAGGGAAGGGATTCTAGGCAGGTCTTAAGCCCGCGTCTCCGGATGGACTCAAACCTACTCCACATTTCTCCACTACAATCCTGAGCCCAAGTATCACAACCCCACTCCTACTGTCCGATCCAAACCCTATCACTCCATCAGCCCTAACGTCGTCCTCCCCAAAACCTGCTTCCCTTCGACTTTTGCCCTTCAACCTTCGTACCTCAATCACCCCATATATAGTTGTTTCGTCGACAACGAGAGGTCTCTAGATAGGAAGGTTGACCTGTTATGGGTAGTCCCATCATCTGTGGACCATCGTGAAAAGAATTTTGAGAATTTGGGGGGTTCTCATGGATGGCGAGGATTCCCAATTTTGCTCGTTGAAATCTGGTGCCCGATAGACGTTCGAGCTTAGCTAGGGACCGTAGTGCAATGTTTAAATCCCAAGCCCGAAGAAAAGAGCTCATCGGTTAGAGAGCCTGTACTCGGGGATCGCGCCACCTCTGAAACCAGCAACACTATGGTTGGTGTTGGGGGGGGGGGGTTTCCGACGGCGAGTTAAAGCCAGGTAATAGAAATTTTATAAGTCGGAGCTCACACCTCCTTACACTACAAGAAACTATTAATTTAATGGCGACAATTTAACAGCGGCCACTTAAGTGGCCGCTGGTAAAAATATTCAAAAGCGGTCTTTTAACAACGGCGTAAGGCCACTGTTAAATTAAATAGTTTAACAGCGGCTAAGTGGTTGCTGTTAAATTAAATGCACGGATCGCCTCTCTGCACCGTCAGATCTAATGTAAGAATGATTTCGGGCCGTCCGATCACAAAAAACACACGAAACCCTTCCCTTCAACCCTAAACCCTTCATCCCTTCTCCATCGGCGACCGCTCCCTTCATCCCTTCTCCATCGGTGGCGGATCCTTACCTTCAACCCTAAACCCTTCATCCCTTCTCCATCGGCGACCGCTCCCTTCATCCCTTCTCCATCGGCGACGGATCCCTTCCAGTACTTCTTCCTGAATCATTCCGGCGAAAACAAGCATTCTCAGCCGCCGCGGTAGGTAAGAGTATTACTCTCTTTTTTCTTCCAATCGAAACCCTTTTGGGATTCTGAAACCAAGCCTCATATGTCCTCTGTTTCTTCCTTGATTTAGGAACCCTCCGACGATGACGCTCGCTGATTTGAAGCCTTCACTGCCGCCAATTTAGGATCATGGAGATGTCTAAACCACCGCCACCGATCTGAAGCCTTCACCAGATTCTGGAGACCTTTCTTTCTCTTGTTTTGTGTTGTTGTTCGTTCAGGTGGAAGCGACAGCGGCGAAGGAAGGAGTTGCTTTTTCTTTGTTGGGTGTCGCCGGAGTTCTGGCTCTATCACCAGAGCTCCGGCGAATATTTTTTCCCGACGTAACAAATTAACAGCGGTCTGTGGTTGCTGTGAAATAAAATGATTTAACCGCGACCACTTTTTCGCGCTATTAATTTTTTTCGCATTGGTCAATTTAATAACGGTTGTGGCCACTGTTAAACTCCATTGATGTCGCTGTTAAATGCAGCATTTCTTATAGTGTTATCTTCCTCATGATGAAATCACACCTCCATTTCATGCCCTATGCAGTAGCATTAGAAGCAAAATTCGGAGATTTCCTCATACTTTGAACTTGATTAACTCCTGTTCCCCATATATTTTGATCACCTTGCAAAGGCAGAAAGGCCTTTTCATGTTCAGTTCGACGAGCATACTATCCTAACAGAACTGTTGAATTGATTTCAAAAAGTTGGAACAACTCCCTCATGTTCCCCGCGTTAAAGTGGGAGACTGAAAGGTTATACACTTCAATCTAGAAACTCGATTGGTCAAAGTTCACATTTTGTAGCATACCTCTTCCATTCCACTTCTTGAGCACCATGGTGGTATAATAGATTAACCAAGGGTGTCTATCCCACACTTGATTAGCTTCATGAATGGTGGACAAGGTAAAAAAAGGAGTTACCTCTCAGCTCCTTGATGGATGGCGATACGAGCCCCAAGCCCTCTTGATATCTCCCACCGCCATTCCCATGAAGGCTCTCTTTGAGCGTAAAAACCTTGTCACAATAATATTTTTTGGCAGAATGAAGATTCATATTAGTTGAAGGGATGAGCTTAAGGACCACATCCAGATTGGAAGGGAGACGGGAACTAGAAGGGCCAACCATAATCGCAGGATGAACAGATAGCACTGGGGGTAAGAGGAAGCACCAAATTTGGCGTAAAGCAGAGGTAGGGGGTCCAAGGTGAGGTTCCTAACTGAATATAAGTTATTTGGCGAACAAAAATGGATTCAGTGACTTTACTTGATTTGACCTCTATTAGAGAATTCAGGAGAACTGAGTTGTCCTCATAATGATTTGGAGGCTCGTGGGCTTTGTCTGCAAAAGAGAAGCAATGTATCAACTTAGGTAATAAACTCCATCCAATCTTCCACTGCATCAAGTTGGTAGACTTTAAGTCTTGAGTCCAACGTTGGATAAGACATTGATTGGGTAGGTAGATGTAGGGATGTTAGCAACAGAGCCACTCGTGATTCGCTCGACATTTGAATCGAAAATATTGTTTGCGATGGTTTGATATAAGACGAGTCAGCTATAAAGCTTAACAAACAAAACCCAAACTAGAGGGGGGCCAGCTCAACTTGTTCGCGAACCTATTTGGCTCGGAGGCTCGTTGTGACCAGCTCGTAACATGTTCATTTATCGTTCACAAACATGATTCACGAGCCGACTCACTAGTTGGTTAACGAGTCGGTTCACATAATGTTTATTTAACATGGTTCGTATACAAGATCTCGAGCCAACTTGTTTACGACTCATAGTAAACATAATTACAAACTCGATTTTATGTCACACTGCCATTAATAATAGATATTTTAAAATATTTATGATTAAAAATTGATAAAAATATGTACCTTTTTTATGAATAAATATATGTGCCTTGTTACTATGGTAGCTAGGGATCTACTGTCGTTAGGACTCCTTAGTGTCCTCATTTGAGGACACCTCTTACAGCCATAGGATTAGTTTTTTTTATCTAATGGTATGTAGCAAGTATGGGGCAAATATGGCAAACCTGAATTTAATTAATTGGGAAATATTTGGGTGGATATTTAAAAAAAAATTTGGGAGGATTTTAATTGGCAGTTACCTTATCTAAGAGAGAGACAAAATCCCACATTTATTTCATATTTTGATTTTTTGTAAAACCCCAAAGCTAACTCTTCCTCGATGGTGATTTCTGAAATAACTAAACCACCGACGATTTCGATGAGCTCCAACACTCCTCCCCGCCGCGGCAAACATGTGTTCCTCATGGCGGCGGCTGGTTACAAACGGCCTCGAGATCCGCCACTCGTTGAAGGAGAACGGAGCTCTGGTCCACTTAGGAATCATCTGCCGACTTCGGGTTTGGTAACTCCATCTCTCTCCTGGCGAAATTCCCAATCTAGGTCGGACAATCTTCCCGGACCTACTAGTGTCGACAGCCAGAGCATGAGAAGTTTGAGAAATTAAGTTAGGAATTTCTGGAACTTTCAACTTTAGTTACAATTTTTTCTATTTTGAATTACATGTTTGTTTTTCTTTTTTATTTCGATTTGCATGTTTGCTCCGTGGGCTGCATTGTTTGTTTCATATGTTTTTTTTTTTACTTTGGTTGTGTTGTGTTTAAGTTTATGTTGGAACCTGTTCCGTTTCTGTGATAGTAGAACAATCAAATATCTGTTTCTTTTAGTTCCCTGTGGAACTCAGTTTTTTGTTGCTCCTTCTCTTTGCTGCTACCATTGATTTTTGTTTAGTGTTAGCTTTTAGCTCAAGTTTATTATTCCTCTTTTAACTTGTGACTTGGAGGGGATTATGTGTGATAGATTTTTAGGATTTGAGAAGGGGTTTTGTGATAGTGGAACAATCTAAGATCTTGGTTATGTGCGAAGGGGATTTTTATGATGTGATTGTTGTTCCGTTTCTGTGATAGTGGAACAATCCAAGTTCTTTTTTTTTAGTTCCATGTGGAACTCAGATTAGGTTTGAAAAGTTTTTGTTTCCAGTGATAGAAATCTATGTTATGTTATCTGATCCATTGCTGTAATTGTTCCATTAAGAGGAATACGGATCTGGTTGGATCGTCCCATTTATATAATTGTTACCTGATTTTGATCTCTGTTTCGTTTTTGGTTAAGTGGATCGATTGAATGTTTTTACATTGTTGTATTTAAATATTTTTGGTTAAGTGTTATAGTTGATTGTGGTTTGTGTTGTGGTATTTCCTAATTTAAATTATGTTCTTTTTTTGTAGAATTTGGAATATGACTGCACTACTAGACAAACTATTCCAAAACATACATATAAGGTTGGTTATTTGAAGAATATTAATAAAATATCGGATTAGAGTTTGTTTGTTTTTAACGAGTTTTCCATCATTAATGTTGAACAGAGAAGGAAAGCAATTCCTCATAAATCAGTGAAACCTACTTGGCTCATGATGTCTCGAACATCCAACGTTGAGAATCCACAACCTCAGGTTTGTTGTTTTATTTTTTGTACTTATTGTTATTCTTTATTAAATTTGATTGTTCTCAACAAAGCTATTAATTAGCATTTTAATAACTAATTTACTGTATATTAAAAAAAATGTTTGTTATGCTAAGATTTTATTGTTTTTTAAATGCTCAATGAAGTATAATAAAGAATAGAGTGCAAGAGGAAATGCTCAGAAATTTCTCTACCCTAAGAGTTACTGTTCCATTGCCGATTCGAGTTTCCCATTGTTTCTACCCTTCGGGGAGGCTATTCTTATGGCCTCTTCTTCCTCTCTTGGTGCTGAAAACAAGTCTTGGGCTCAGATAGCTCCGAGTAGTGAAGAATCGGACCTACAGTATGTTGAAATATGGAATCGTCGTATGTGGATGACGTCCTGCAAATTCCTCAGCCGGTGATTGATCTTGGGATTAAGCACCTAGAATCGGCGGCGGTAGCTCAGTTTGTTGGTACAATGCCGCCGATCAAGGTAGTAACCTCGATCCTTAATCATCTTTGGTGTTTTGGTGAGGTTGTCCAGGTATCTCTGCTATTGCCGATTGATAGAGCTTCCGTCGATGGAGACTTGTGACTGGGTCTTAGCTCGATCTTGGCATGTACACCATCACTCGATACTCATCCGGCGGTGGAGATTAGGTATTGAACCATTAGACCTATCACCGAAAGATAAGCCAATGTGGACCACTTTCTGTAAAGTTCCCCTTACCCTGCTCACAGAAGAGGGGGTAAGCTAGATGGAAAGTCTGTATGGGAAGCCATTCCATAAGCATGTGCCAGAGGGATTGAATGTCAAGGTATGCGTTCTGAGAGGGGATTTTAGTAATATGAATACTATTCTGAAAGTTCATCTAGGCAGGGGAGAGGTTGTGCCTATAGATGTGAAGTTTCCAAATGCTAAATCGTTTGGAAGGTCTGAAAGAGTTTACAAGCCAGTTGCCCAGCCTACTACTTTTGCCAATAATGAAGTGCCAAAGGACCTCCAAGCTGAAGCTTCTTTTGAGGTGGAGGTAGAGGGGCCTGGAGGTACTCATGAATTGGAGTCTAAAGGGGGGTCAGGTTATGAACCTAAGGCTTCTATGGAAGTGGAGGGTTCTCCTGGCCAAATGAGAGCTGCTGAAACTTCTTCTGAAGTGGAGGTATGTGATACTCAGAGCCCTATAGCTGGAATTCAAGTGCATGCCTCTGCTTTTGAGGTGTTGGTCGAGGACTGTGATGATTCTATTGATGTTAGTGAATGTGTAGGGGGAAGAGTGATGATGATAATGTTGAATAGTATGTTAAGTTACCTGAGAAACCATGTGTTTGGTGAATTTCTGCAGAATGGGACTCATTTCTCCACTCGTGGGAGGGGAAAAAGTAGAGGTGGAGTTAAGACACGCCATCAAACTAAGAAATGATTAAGTTCTGGGTGTGGAATATTCGAGGGTTTAATAAGAAAAGTAAGGTGAAAACTCTCAATTCTTATTTAGCCAAAAAGAGTATTGATGTGGTTGCTATTCTGGAGCCTAGAGTTAGAAGTAGTAAGGATGCATCCCTGTATGCCTCCCATTTTCCTGGATGGCTAGTTGAGTTTTGCTATGACAATGATCTTGGAAAAATATGGTTAGTATGGAAGAAGGATGTCCCCCTTAGTATCTTGAGTAAATCTTCTCAGTTTGTTCATTTCTCTATTCACCTGCCTATTCCTCACCTAGCAACTATAGTATATGCTGTGAATGATATAGGGAAAAGAGCTATGA
Source organism: Linum lewisii (assembly GCA_034768395.1). Lineage (NCBI taxonomy): Eukaryota > Viridiplantae > Streptophyta > Magnoliopsida > Malpighiales > Linaceae > Linum > Linum lewisii. Next base: position 49,233,328 of record CM068300.1, on the reverse strand, counting down.
TATACAGTGATCTTCTTACCTTGCCGACTGTTAATTGTCCATGGTTTATAGCAGGGGACTTCAATGCGATATTGGATGTAACTGAGGCCTCCAATATGCCTTCTTCATTCTCTGGTATGGATGATTTCCAAAAATTTGTACAGGATTCCAGTCTTAGTGAGCATGTATCTCAAGGCCCTTTCTACACTTGAACCAATAATCAGGAACAGTCTCTTATTGCAAGGAAGTTAGATCGAGTATTGGTAAATCAGTGCTGGTTGGCTCAATTCTATAGCTCTGTGACAGTATTCCCCACAGTTGAATCAGACCATTGTGCTTTGGTTATTAACATAGATTGTAAGTCTATCTCTTCCCCAAAGCCATTCAAGTTTTACCCCTGCTGGATGGAGCATAGCAGTTTCCAGGAGGTACTACATTTGGCTTGGAATAGGAGAATACGAGGATCACCATTCTTTGTCCTTTATGCAAAGTTGCTCAGACTGAAAGTGGGTTTGAGGAAACTTAATGCAGAGCATTTTTAGGATATACAGCAGAGGGTAATTGAGAAAAAACGAGTAGTGGAAGATTTGAAGGAGTTATTTACTAATCCTTCATCAGATAATGTGAAAAAGGTAAAAGAGGGGGAAGTTGAACTAGCTCAGTTACTCACCACTGAGGAAAGCATTCTAAGGATGAAAGCTAGAGCTTTGTGGGTTAAGCATGGGGATGGTAATAGCAGCTATTTTGCTAGATATGTTGCATCAAGAAATGGTAAGAATACCATAAGGTAGTTGCAGGCAGAGGATGGGACAATGGTAGATGATACAAAAGCAATGGCTGACATAGCAGTTGGCTTTTATGTTTAACTTCTTGGTGCATCTACACATGCTGGAGATTCATCATTCCAATCCCTGATTAAGAAGAAGTTAGATGATGAGCAGGTGGATATGTTAGATGCTGATGTTACAATTGAGGAAATGAAGAAAGGAATGTTTGATCTTGCTTCTGAAAAAGCTCCAGGCCATGATGGCTTTTTAGCTGCTTTCTATAAGAAATGTTGGAGGGAGGTAGGGGAGGATGTCATTCAGGAAATGGGGAGCTTCTTTGAAACTGCAGAACTGCATCCTTCAGTAAACTCCACTATTATTACCTTGATCCCGAAAAAGGTAAATGCTACAAGTATGAAGGACTATAGACCTATCTCCTGCTGTAATACAGTTTATAAAGCTCTCTCAAAAGTCCTTGCTAATAGGCTCTGCACTGTTCTGCCTTCCATCATTGGTTATGCACAATCAGCTTTCATCAAAGGGAGGATGATAAGTGATAATGTAGTTCTTGCTCATGATCTGCTTTCTAAGTATAATCAGAAGGAGGTTTCCCCTAGGTGTGCACTTAAAATAGACTTGATGAAAGCTTTTGACTCGGTGGAGTGGTCTTTCATAGGTGATTTCTTTAATGCAATGAACTTCCTCAAAGGTATATTAATTGGATTATGGCCTTCTTCAAATCTACAATGTTTTCAGTCAACTTGAATGGCTCTCTTTTTGGCTACTTTCCAGTAAAGAGAGGTTTAAGGCAAGGTGATCCCATGTCACCTTACCTGTTTGTTATGGCTATGCAAGTGTTGGATTGCTTATTTGTTGATGCTGCTTCTAGGGGACTTTATCAATATCATCCACAAGCTAAGGGTATTCAGCTCACCCACCTTTGCTTTGCTGATGATCTCTTGGTGTTCACAAAGGCAAATGTACAAGCTGTGACTGAGGTTAGACAAATAATGGATCATTTTCATAGCATCTCAGGTCTGCAATTCAATTCTGAGAAAAGTGATATGTATGTAGCAAGTGTTAGCAGAGAAGTGGCATCACAGATGGTATCTGTAGTTGGCTTCAGGGAGTGTAGTTTACCTATAAGGTACCTGGGAATTCCCATTTCTGCTGGGAAATTGACTAAGGGGGACTGCAGATGTTTGGTGGACAGGATAACCAGTAGGATTAAAGACTGGAAATCCAAGCTGTTGAATTATGCAGGCAAAATACAGCTTATAAAATCTGCCATTCAAGGCATTTTGCAGTATTGGCTCCCAATGTTTATCCTTCCTAAAACTATTCTGAAGGAAACTGGGGATATATGTGCTCGATTTCTTTGGGGTAAGAGAGAGAGAAGTAGAGTCAAAGTGTCTTGGTACCATATGGCATTTCCTTTTGAAGAAGGGCGATTAGGCCTGAAGGACCTGAGTAGCTGGAATGAGGCTAATGTGATTTGTGACATATAGAACCTTATCCGGAGAAGTGGTTCTATGTGGGTTGCCTGGGTGTGGAAATATAGGAATAAACATGGTGACTTATGGGGCCATATAACAAAAACAGGATCATGGCATTGGAGACGAATTTTGAAACTTAGGGACGTAGCTGCTGGTCACATTACAACAGATGCAGATGGTGATTTGTTATGGGATGGTGAACACATGGAAAGGTATAAAGTTAGTAGAGTTTGGGAAGCCATAAGACCAAGAAGAGATTATGTTGCTTGGTCGAAATACCTGTGGAACTATTTTAAGATTCCAAAGAACAGTATGTCGCTTTGGTTAATTCTCCTTGATAGGATTACTATACTGGATAAGGTGAGTAGGTGGGACAGCAGTGTTAACGTTACTTGTGTATTGTATAATGCAGCACCTGAATCCAGGGATCATCTCTTTGCAGAGTGTCCTTTTTTCCAAAAGTATCTGCATAACTTTTTCCCCGCAGTGCAGTTTGCTACTTGGGACGACCATTTGCAATTTTTGTTGAGCAATTGGGAGACAAATAGCATTGTGAACAAAGCAAAACGTATATGTTGGTGTTCAGTACTGAGTGAAGTACGGAGGGAGAGGTGCCGAAGAGTTTTTGATGCAGGCTCTAGATCAGCAGAAATGATCATTCATAGTTCAGCTCTTGATATTAGTTTGTTCTTTTCGGGTCATAAAGAAGAGGCAAAAGTGACAGGTAGTTATGTTAGTTAAAGAGTCTTCTTGTTCTTAGGTGGGCTTCAAAGGTAGTGTAGATGAGCAAGTCACCTCAAATTGTTAAGGGAGCTTGGAACTCGAACCTGCCCTCTTTCCTACTAAAGGGAATTTTAAGGCTCTTTTAACTACACTTGTATTTTAGTTGGGGTGGGTTTGTTGTTAGTGAGTTTATCTCTTGTATTTGGACTTTCATGTTTTTTTTATGATAAATAAAATCTCTAATTATTAATAAAAAAAGAATAGAGTGCAAAATCGGTAGATGAAGAAACAAAGTTTGATGATTTTGATATTGTCATCTCACATCAAGTCTCACATGTTCACAGAGGCAATCCGCCACCATCTTAATTTCCGAATTCTAAATATAAAATTGGAGGTCCAAGTAGTCAAAAGCGTGCTAAAGTAACGGGATGTACCACCACCATCCCTGATAAGGTATTACATTAAATGAATGACTGCCTACTTATACACACACAGATATGTAGTATTACATTCTAGATTAATTATCTCTTTATTTAACCAATTTGAACAGGCTGATAAAGATAAGGTTGATGGAGCTGGAAAGGGGGAAATGAGACTATCTCCAATAAGGAGGGTCAATTTGCCAATTTGCTAAATAATAGGACTGAAACATCTACAATAGGAAGTCTTAAATTGCCAATTTGCTAAATATTGAGAATTTGAGTGCTATTTCTATATTCTTAAAGTGCCAAAGTGCTAATGGATTAAAGTGGCTGGGCCCCAATTTTAATACAAAAAACGTGGAAGGGGAGTGGGCCCCACCAATGGATATGTGCAACGGCAATGTTTTCTTTCAATTAAACAAATAGTAGTTGTAATGAACGGCTATTTTTTCAAAATTAAACAAATGGTTGAACGGCTATTTTTTCTTGACGTTCACGTTCAAGTTGACACTCGTACTCCCATTGACGCTCATCAGCTTGTCTTCCTGGGGATCCCATGTATAAAAAGGCTTGGAGGAAAGATTTGTGTGAAAATTGAAAGAGAGAAAGAAGTCTAAATGGTGTGATGAAAGAATGGAGGTCAATTTTGTGTTCATTTATACAGAAATGTAAAGATTCTTTGTGCAATAATCCAAAACTTATGATTTAAGTTGGATGAACAGTTGATGGACAATCAAATTAATTGATAAGTTGATCACAATCAATAGTTAAGTTGGATGAACAGTTGATGGCACAACTCAATCTTCCAAATATGTGAAGAATCTATGTCCACTTGACCAAATAATCGATTTGTTGTCATTGATGACATCATAGTAACGAGATTATTTTTTAAAAATCATAATTAAAAAAAATTACATCAAAACGTTCGTTGTAATTAATGAACACTATCTACATAAAAATAGTGAGCAAACTCCGATAAAGAAATAAGAAATTCAACTACATATAAATACTAATAAGATAATTAAAATGCAGTCTTATATTTAAGACTAACACTATTGGAGCAGAACACCTTTCTGCAGTCTTAAAAATTGCACTTTGGCAATTTGAGATAGCAATTTGGAACTCCTTATTGGAGATGGTCTGAGGGTTGATGTGACTGAAATGGTATGTTTGATTCCCTTGCTTAATATAGTGGGTTGTTGAACAAATAGTTGATATGAGTTTTGTTTTCATAGTGTGTATTACTGTTGGGGATTTGTGGAACATATTGTGTGGGATTGTGTAGTTTAGTTATGTTTTAATATAACTGATTTCTGAACAGGCTATGAAAGATAAGGTTAAGGAGGCTAGAAAGGGGAAAATGTGGGTTGATGAAGCTGAAAAGGTATGTTTAATTTGGTGGTGTAAACATTGATTAATATAAATACTGAATATGTTCCATGGTCGTGATTGTATATGTTTTTCATTTACAATTTAGGATGCGGGGAATCCTAACCCTAAACCGAAACCAAAGATGTCCCTTAGAAGTCGATGTTGTTGGGGATTTGATGTGTGAATGAAGGAATGAGCTAAAGTGGTGTTGAATACCACATTGCTAATTGATGGGAAAGTGGAGCTAGATACAAGAAATCAAGCCCACTAAGGTTGGTAAAACGCTTGAGATGGTGATGGGCCCTCGCGCCTTCGTCGTCGCCTCACCTCGGCCTCAGATTCGGATTCGGTCAAAAAAATTGATTTGATTCAATTCTTTTGCTACCCGACCGATTTGGTTTGACCGGAAAAGTCACCCATAATCTGTGGTTCAAAATCCAGTTCAGTCGCGAACCGACACGAGTCAAACTGGCCAACTGCCTAACTGCCAGAAGGCACCCCTTCATTTATTATAAATAGCAAATCAGTCCTTGCACTTTCTCCTACAGATTTTTTTCCCTCTCTAAACTTATTCTCTGCACAAAAAGCTCTCTGCATTCATTGTTTTCAAAGGAATCGAGTCGTGTGATTGCGCTGTTTGTTGAGTTCGCCGATCACTTGCGTTTGCATCACCACTACGCATGTGAGTATCCGTTTTATCATGGGAGAATTGATTCTGTTAACCTTGGGTGACGTAGAGGGGAATAGCAATTCTTAAGGATAGATCGTGAAGTCGATCGACTCAGATTGTCCTTTTGTTTGCATGCTTGTTGTTGTTCTTATTTTTGCAGTTTACGGTTCATATAGATGTGCCCTGAAGAAGATAAGAGAGATAGTACATATGTCGGGGCTGCATGCATCTAAGCTCATGAAGTTAGTTTCTTTGGGATTCTCAAGTACTACATAGGTCCAGATTGGAAGTTTATGCTTAGATTTCCTTAAGTGGGCGTTCGAGTGTTATGAAGTTAAAACCAAGCCGTTCCATTCAAGAAGAATGATCGACTTACAATAATCGAAGGAGACGTGGAGAAAGTGTATGGATTTCCTAGAGGCAATAAGAGTGTGGCCAAGAAGGTATCAGAGTACAAGAACTCATATCTAACCGAATTGGCCATACATAATGGACTTGAGCTTGAGAACAACCCGAGGGAGATGGTACTCCAAAATGACATACAAAGGCGTTCGGAGAACGAGCAAGGCTAGGACAAATGGAAGAAAATGATGATACTTTATATTATTATTGCTCTACTATGTCCGAAAGAAAGATTGCAGGCTAGCCTGAAGTTTCTACCGCTTTTGGAGGAGGATTGTATTGGTGAATTCACCAATTACAATTGGTGCAAATATGTTGTGTAGCACTTCCATAACGAATTCAGAGCCGCAAATAAAAATAAGGAAAAAAGGGACAGCTGCAATGTTTGTTGGTGCGAACATCAATCTCCTAATGGTAAGTAAATATGTCATTTTCTGATTTTTCTAATTTTTTCAGAACCTTATATCATGTTTTGATTTCTTCCACACTTTTCATTTTCTAATTTTTAGTTTCTGATCAAGTTCTAAAATCACAGTGATGTTTGTTTTTAAGTTTCCAATGTGCTTTAAATGGTTCATTCAAAATCTTGTTGAATATTCTTATTTCTATCTCTATTATTGCAATGTGTGAACCAATTTTCGGATCAAATATTTACTTTTAAGTTTCAGATCAAATTTTTTATATTTGATTTTTACAAGTTTTCTTTTGTGAGAAGTATGAGAGTTCATCATCGGACATAACGCCTTTTTGTGCAAGATGGGATAATAAGATGTTCAAAGACACTGCTAGTATGATACGGTATGAAGGAGACAACACTTTTCCAGAAGGACCCGTAGAACCACAATTCAAAATGTCGAAACCCTTTACAGGAATTGTTACTAACTTGGAAAATGGTTGGGTTGATCTGGAGGCGTATGAGGTATATTTGTTTTCATAACATTCATTAACCGAAAATGTGCTTTATCATTTATTTAATTGGTTACGATTTTCCTATTATTATGTACTGCAAGAAAATATTCTTGAGTGGTTGCAAATGGCAAAAGGGGTGATTGATAGTGAAATAGAAATAGTGAAAGAGTCTATGGAGTTGAGATGGATGAGGATAAAGCAACGCAAACTGAAAGACATGAGCAGGGGGATAATGATGATTCAAGTAACTTTGATGCGAACAAGGTATATGATTAAATTAATTTTTTTTATAATTACAATTTGTAAAATTGATTTTGATTTTGTATGTCTTTTATGTTAGGATCAAGAAGGCGAATCAGAAACGAGGAACATGGTATCTGAATGAATTTTTTAGAGTGTTTGATTGTTTTTTTTACATGTTGGATGTTCCTTTTTGTTGATGATGGTACAATTGGACAGTCGAGTTTGTATGTAACTAAGCTAAATTGTTGAACTATGTTATTTGATCTATTTAGATGTAATCTATGCGTTTTAAATGACGATTGTTCTGAATAGGTTAATGTGGATAACAATTCACCACAAAATGCTCCATTTTTCCTGTTCCGAGAAAATAATTTCAGAAGGGTGATAGTTCGAAAGTGACATCCACGTCTACACCGATTCTACCGATTTGTAATTTTTTTTGAATTATTGTTGTGTCAGTTGTAGATTTCTGATAATAGAATGGATAAATTATAACGTTCAGTTATGTTATGAATTTGGTAGGATCCTCAAACCCCAAAAAACTCTTGTCGTACATAAAAATGTTTGGACTTCACCCCGTATGACACCGCAATTTGATCTGGGCATTGACAAACCGTTAACTGAGGTAAAAAAAACCCTTATCATTCGTTGTGGAATTCATTATTTACATTACTTATTTAGTGTAGTAATATGTTTGGACGACTTGTTTCTGGTTTAGGGAGCGACATTACAAGATGACGAGGAAGGTGCTAGTGTTGTTGTTCCCAATAAGGTTGCTAGGAAAATAAATAATGAAAGGAGACCGAAAAGGATGAAACAAAAATCAAAGAAGTTGATGTCGCTTTACACAGCAATCAAGTACGAGAACAAAGGAATGGCTGCAAAGGTGAAAGGGATCCTATGCCACCAATCAGTACTATCACACCTTTTGAGAGGAGGATGATATATTATGCTAGAGACAAAAAAAATGCCAGAGTAAGCTCCTTTCTTTCGAAACTATATAATATGAATTTGATTATGACTATAAATTTATAAATATACATGTTTTTTTAACATCTATAGGGGTGAACATTTACGAACAAGAACTTCCATTGATATTAGCTTGCTTTGGCTTCATATGGCAACATTAAACTACGACGCACAAGTGTGCACAAAAGTGATTGATAAGCACACCCACATATTGAATCTAGAGCAATTGATGGTATATATGGGCAGGCCAAAAAGATGGGTGTGTAGTTTCAACATGGCGGTATGTTGTCGAATATACATATTTTGGATAAAATATTGATTTTCTCTTATAGTTAATGTCCAATGGTTTACAATTAATCTTGATCTGAAAGCAGGGGTGTATACATGCTGGCATTTAAAAAGAAGAGATTCCCATTGATCTGCCTTTGAATGCCTTATTGGACACTCTTGATGTTAAAGAAGCACTAATGGAAGCTGAATTTGTAAGTTTTGAAAATCATATACTGTTAAATTTTTTGATGATCACATAAGATTAATTAGAAAACACTTGTATTAATATTATCCACATGATTGTGAAGCTTTTCTTTCCAATATATGATAGTAGCCATTACAACATATTTGTGGTGAATATGCGGGACAAGCAGTATGAATTTCTGGACAGCAAGTATCCAGATGCCTTGGATACGAAGTGGCAAGATACCGTGGATAGGGTTGTGAAATACGCAATTGCATACTACCAAACATATTGTGGTGCTGATTAGTTGAATGATTATCAATGGTATAGCATGGAGGATGTGCTTCAGCGGAGCGGGACAAATGAATGTGGGATTTACCTACTCAATCTGGTCGAGGCTTGGGAGGGGCAAGTTGAAGATTACATGGCCAATCAGTGGAACCTTGTGGTGTATTGCAACAAGTGTCGTGATTCAATCTGTCTAAAATTGCTCACTTACCAAATAACAAATTGGTGGATGATGTGAAGATAAGAGTGGCAGAATGGAACTCTCTGTAGGGATGATTACATTCATGTTTCATTAGAATTATTGGAGTAGTTGATTTTTGTTTAGTGTTAGCTTTTAGCTCAAGTTTATTATTCCTCTTTTAGCTTGTGACTTGGAGGGGTTTCTGTGTGATAGATTTCTAGGATCTTAGAAGGGGTTTTGTGATAGTGGAACAATCCAAGATCTTGGTTATGTGCGTAGGGGATTTCTAGGATATGAGAAAGGGGATTTCTACGATCTGATTCTTGTTCTGTTTCTGTGATAGTGGAACCATCCAAGTTTTGTTCCCTTTAGTTCGACGTGGAACTCAGATTAGGTTTGAAAAGTTTTTGTTTCTAGTGGAAAATAGAAAATCTCAAAAGTTATGTTCCTTATTGTTTCCAAAGGTTGATTGTTAAACTCTACCCATTTTAGATATAATGTTAAAATCTCAAATCCCTAAGAGGGAATTTCATCAGCCCACGACCACCCCAATAATAACACAAAGCTAAAGCAAAGCATCAAAAGATAAACTTTCTCTGCTCCAAATATGCGGTTTTATAAAAAGACAAAATCCATGACCTATGAAACTGGAGATGTCATAAAAATTGTAAGACATACCAATTTGTTCACTGGAATGGTAAAAAGGTACTAATTTGTAAAAATTATTGCGAAAGAAAAAAAAACAGTTTATTTGTTATAACGACCCATGCACTCACGAACGGTTTCCTCAACTAATTTCTTTTGCTTCCTTTTCTTTTCATTAGTAGATTTGATCTTCTCGTTTCATGATTTCATGCGTTTAGACGACTTTTTTGGGCTGATGCGCATCTTGAATCCTTTAGTGGCAAGCAAATCGTCGTCGTTCGGAGTGGAGGCTGAAGGTACAATAAGATTGTAACAATAAGAAATTTGGAAAAAATTAAATAATTATATTTTAAAAATATTTACCCACACGAAGACATGTGCATTTACCTCTAGATGGAGTAGGGGTTCGATTTGGCTCTACAAATCAAAGATGCAAAAGCTTGGCACACACGTCTTCGTGTAACTGTTTAAGTTGCTCCTCAACAAAATCAGTTGTTTGTAAATATTGGGATGCATTAGTAGCCAATGGTAGAGAAGAACCACATAAACGCCTAAAGCATCCAAACTGAGTTTCCATGTCCAAGCATTCAACTGTGAAACCATGAATCTTCACATTGGTTGACCAGCGAGTAAGTAAGTACTCTTTGGGGATCGTCCAAGCAGCAATAATACCAAATGAGCTTATGGTGTCCATTCTCTTCATTATATGGCGACATAACCATCTAGACGAATCACTACAAGAAAACAACATATTAGTCACAGTTTTTTTGCCCTATTAGACACGGTTTTAACCGTGACTAAAAAAATTAGTCACGATTTTAGCATAAACCGTGACAAAGGGATTAGTCACGGTTGTGGGATAAACCGTGACTAATCTATGTCACTGTTCTGGGACAAACCGTGACTAATCTTTGTCACGGTTTAAGGGAAACCGTGACTAATATCCAATGACCAAAATGTTCTCATTAACTTTCCAGTGACCAAATTGTATGAAGTCTTTTCTCAAATTAAATGATTGGACCCCCAACTCCTACCATTGAAGAACATGTTCTTCCCGAGGACACACCAAGTAACGATGATGTGGGGATAGAAGAACCAAGGAAACTTGAGGATGATGACGCCTTAGAGGAGGTGAGACATGTTGTGAAGACTCTTCAAGAAGAGGTGGTACCGAGAGTGGAGCACGAAAGTGAACAACACCACCCTATTGTGGTGCCACCAAAGATTGTGAGTGCTCTTCAATCTTCTTGCTTGGTCATGAAGTATTTGTGCCAAGAGCCCAATGACGCATGCATCTCTACTCCTCATACAGTGGTAATGGAAGTGGAACCACCTCTCCTTGACCCGGAAGACTCTTCAAGTGGCATCACCAACTTGGAGACGATGGAGCTCAAGGGTGGCCCCCACCTTACTATCTTCCCCAAGTTCCAAATTTCAAAGGTAGCAAGCCACCCCAAGGTATCAAGTGTTATACAAGCATCATTGTTCATTGGCTAGTCTACCCTTTGCTTCTATTGCTACTTGGAGCTCAATCTTCATCATGGAAGAAGCTACTTGACTTGAAAGAGGTACTAAGTTGGACACCCTAACGCAGGTATCGTCGAGCTTAAGATGGTAACTAAGCGCTTCTTGGGAGGCACCCCATGTTATCTTTACCTTTTTTTTTGCTTTTAATTGTTGTTTGAGGTTTTTGTGTTGTTTTAGCTTTTTTTTATTAAGGTTTAGCAAGCAATTGGGATCACTCTTCACCAATGATCGTCATGGAACTCTTTCACCACTATTACCTCCTATGCTCTTCTCTACCAACGCGGTAATTTCGTTCCACCTTACCCTCTCTCTCTTGATCATTGAGGACAATGCTCATGTTAGTCGTAGGGGGAGTTTGAGGTTTGGTGTGATTATTTGTGGTAGAAATGTAATGCTATGCTTTGATGATTTGCATGATCCTGATTGAATGTCAAATTCCTCTATCGTAGAATCATTCGGTTCTTGACTTTTGGTGTTTAATTGACTTCAATCTTTCACAATGATGTTTAGACTATTCCACTTAGAACCTATAACCAGCATGTTAGCACTAATATCAAATGAGTCTAGGCCAGAACAGAGATTTTATCACTCTTGTATGTTGGTTGATTGGTTTGATACATGTTTTTGTACCGCTCGATAACACCGTTCTAAGATGATAAAGGCAGTTAGAATTTCACCACATTCAGCCAAAAAGCCTACCCGTAACAGTTTCCTATAGGATAACCCTTTGAGCCTTGGCTAGTTTGTTGGATCATACACATTTTCACCCTATTCCATGTTTATCATCACCTTTTTGATCCCTCGTGATTGTGGCTTGACCCAAATCGAAATCTTGTGTGGAAGTTTTAAGGGGCTAAGGATCAAGTGGCTAATATGTGAAGAAAATGTTCAAAAGAAAATGCTCAAAAGAAAGTGTTCAAGTTGCTCAGATTCTTGAAGTGCCGAAAGAAAAGCTAGGCAAGCTCGGCACCTAAGTGAAGTGTCGGGTTGAGCACTAGCAAAGGCAGAGGCTGTGAGCTAGGCAGGTCCAACACCTAAGTGAAATGTTGGATCGAGCACTAGTATGCAGTGGAAAAAAAGAAAAAAAAAGAAAACGTGACCCTTGTTATAGTGATCCTAGCTAGAGCGTGTATAGTGCAAATCTAGAGGCGGACGAAGTTGAGTCGATAGCCACGTCACGATCACTCACCACTTCCCAAATACTTCATACCTTCACCTAAACCGCATCATTTCCCAAGTTTAAGTCCTTTTGATTAGAGTTGGTGTTGTTGTGGTCGGTAAGAACTGTGTCCTAGTTAGCTACTACTTGAAATGTGCAGAAAATAGTGAGGTCCAGACTTGTTTAGTTGACGTTCTTGCATGTGTAGGTTAAGTTTGTTCGTGGAACAGTCTAAGCCAAATTGTATTGTTTGAATCTCAATGGGACCGATCTTGTCACTTGTGAACTTGGATGTTTTCTAATTCATTTGCTTGAGGACAAGCAAAGCTTAGTCGTAGGGGAGTTTGATGTGACTATATTTCATGTGTTTTAAGCCCTCGTTTAGCCTAAGGATCTCCCAAGATTGATCTCATTTTGCCATGATTTATATGCTTATTTGGTTATTGTGTGCAAAGTGCTCTTTTGTTGTCCAAGTGCCACTCTGAGGGCAATTTCAGTGCCTATTGGAGTTTTCTCTGTGCATTTTCAGGCCTTGGCGTCGTAGTACTGGTGACAAGGAGCACATAGGATCAAACGGAAGGTCAATCGGAGCTAGGACGGAGGAGATATGGCCGTTGTAAAATCGAGAAAAATGCAGCATTTCCGAAGAAGTTTTCGGCGAGAACTCTCGGCCATTTGCAAACAGGAGGCTGACGTTGTTTTTTTAAAGAAGTTTTCGGCGAAAACTTTCAGATTTTTCGCCGAAAACACATGAAGAAAGCAAAGAGCTGCCAGAGGTTTTTCAAAGAATTTTTTGGCGAAAAACTTATGAAGTTTTCACCGAAAACTTTAAGCGAAATCAGCAGACTATTTAAAGAGGAGGCGGCCGAAATTAAAGAGGAACAATTCATTATTCAGATTTCACACCTTCGACAAAAACCCTTTCCTCTCAACTTTTCAATTACTTTCTTCCCATCTCCAATCCACAACCCTAGAGCAAGGTGCAACTCAAAGTAGAGGAGCTTGGATTGAAGTCCACATCCTTGGGAGAGAAGCTTGCAAGAAGAGGATTGCCATGGAGCTCTTGGTGATCATCTCTCTTTCTTTCTCTTTTGTACCCTTGGCCATGTGTGGCTAATTTCCTAGGTTTCCTTGGATTGATAGATAGTTGTGCTATGATAGAGGTTGATTGTGTAAACATGCTATGATTGATCTTGGATGTAAGAAGATGATCTCTAGACTTGTTGTTAATTCCATTGATTGCCATGTTTGCTTGATTTTGTCTATTCTTTGTGATGTAATGCATGAGAGTGCTTAGATTACATGGATTGTAGGTCTAGGGATTGAAGGGAGTATGTTCTAAGAGATTAGATCATCTCAATTAAACAATAGTTGCATGATTTATTTCTTGTGCATTTTATCGAACACTTGGTGTGCATTTGGTTTTTCATTCAATTGAACTTTGATTAGTCTTTTGATGATTCTCTTAGTGTTAAAACATTGACATGAGAGTGTGATGTCTACCTTGTGGTCATAGAGTCATAGGAGAGGATTTTGTAGCTTGGCATTTCATCAAACACCTCTAGTGCATCCTTAGTCACTTAGCTTGAGAGCGAGAGCCTAAGTTGAGTAGTCTTAGGATAGGGATTTAGTGCTACGAGAGTGCACTGAGTCTACAAAAGTGATTTGCATGGTCATTCGATTGCATCCTCGATCATGTTTGTCTTGTTTGTTAATTGTCTCCTCTTGAGCATGATGAAGCTATCTTTCCAAGTGAACCTCCTTTATCTTTGATTTGCACCATTTTGTTTTGCTTTCTTGTTTAGTTTCCTTTATGTTTTTATTTCCTTTTCAAACTAAAACTCATTTTAAATGAATAGACCGTCCATGAACCGTGTGAGTAGTGGCAATTGAGAGAGCCCTCGTGGAAATACGACCTTGAATGTTGTGAGTTGAAATTCACACATCACTTTTCCAGTTCAGTCACCCAACTTTCTCATCAGTTAATATTCAGTCACTCATCTCTTCCTCTCGATTCTGGATCTCGATCTCCTCCCTGCTTTGGTTTGATTCAATATCAAAATCTGGAATTTGAAGGAGGAAGAATATGAAGAGGATGAAGAAGAAGTTAAGAGAGAGAGGAGGAAGAAGTTAAGAGGAAGAATATGAAGAAGATGAAGAAGATGAAGAGGAAGAAGTTAAGAGAGGGGGGAGGAAGAAGATGAAGTTAAGATGAAGAGGAAGAAATTAAGAGAGGGAGGAGGAAGAAGATGAAGAGGAAGAGAAAGAAGTTAAGAGAGGGAGGAGGAAGAAGATAAAGAGGATGAAGAAGAAGGGTTCAGCATGAGAAGAAGAAGAAGATGAAGTGGGAGGAAGCACACGGATTGCCAACGTGGCAATCCGTGTTTCTTTGGGAGAAATATTTGTCACGGTTTTTAAAAACCGTGACTAATTAGTCATGGTTCACAAATCCGTGACTAATAATCCGTGACCAATCAACAATTTTTTTGTAGTGAATCAAACTTGTCACACGAGCAGTCATAACGAAATGTATCCAGCTTGAAAGTTATATTATGCTCATCAGTGTCAAATGTCTCTTCCCCCATGCTATATTTGAACCAAGTGAAAGCATTATCCACACCTTTTGTAACTACTGGGATCCCGTCTTTCATTATCAAATCCATGGAGTTGGCATACTCTTCCTGGAAGTTGGTGAAAATCTTGGGGTGTAAACCCTACAATGGAAATAAAGAAAATAAGCATAAGTGATCTGTATGTGTAATAATGTAATCCAATTAATTAATTTTTTCCTTATCCATAAATGAAACAAACACCAAAAAGAGGGAAAAGACCAAATAAAAGGTTCAAACAAAGATGGATTAATAGAAAATAAGATCATGTGATGTGAACCGCTGCAACCGTGGGCAGACGACCCTTGAACACCGCAAGTTGAGACCGTGCAACGAGGTAGAACCGTCGGGAACCGGGGGCGGATGAGGACTTTGACCCGTCAGCTATATAACAGCTGGGAACCAGAAGTATCAAGTCGTAGACGCCACGCTAAGAGATGAATGCTCTTGATGATAAGTCGGGCCTTCAGTATCGCAACATGCAGATACAATAAGGATTTCAGAACAAAGTTCTTTCAAAGGGGGTTGTTTATTTCATAAAAGTTGTGTTTACAAGGGTGGCCGGCGGCCTCTATATATAGGTGAGGGAACAAGCTCTCCTCCCTAAACACTACTTCCTAAATAAGAATAAAATAAAGAGTCCTACTCCTAAAAAGAATCCTAAAACCCCTAAATAATCCTACCAAAAAGGAATAAAATATAAAATAATAGTTGTAGTCTTTAAAGCAGAATAAAATACCTAAATTAGGTCAAAAACCCTAATTCGGCCGCGGTTGGGCTGCTCGGGCCAGTTGGGCCATGGTGGCGGTCGCGGGCCTGGTGCTCCGGGCTGGTCTGGGGGCCGGGCTTCTTGGTGGCCGGCCTTGTGAGAGCCCTTGGATCGGCCCGGCTCTCGATCTAAGGCTTGGGGCTGGACCTTCCTTGACGTTTCTTCATTTCGGCTCAGGGCTTCTTCTTTAAGCTTCGGGCAGGTCCTCAAGTAGCTCCAGATACAGCTCTCAGGAGGTGGGGTTGGCTCAGGTGTTATGCCTCGAAGCCAAGGGCTCCAATTCTTCTCAGGGCTCGGCTCGGGGTTGGTCCTTGAATGCCCTCCTTTTCCAGCTAGGTACTCTTGGGCTCTTCTCCTCATGTACTCCAGAAATGCTTCCAAAGGGTCACTCAAGAGGCCAACTTCTTCAGGGCTCTTGGAGGTCAGGCTAGGGGCAGACTGAGGCTCGTCTTCAGTGCTAGGGCTTGTGTCCTCGGCCAGCAGCATGGCCTGGAGTAGCATCCCATCTCTTGGAGTCTTCCTACCTGCAAGGGAAGGCCTTAGTTGATATTTCGTGTTATACCTTTGCTTTAGGGCTTGAAGATGGCCTGTCCTTGGATCTACACGCTTCTTGTGAGGTCCTAGGGTCCTGCCTCAGACAGGTGACCTTGGTAGGGTGTAGGAGTACCGGATGGTACTAGGGCAGCCAGGCTGGGTCATATCATCATGTCATATGAACTAACCTCTGAAGTGTGTTTGACCAACGGGTTTTTTTGGGAAGAAATTCATCACTTTTCTATTTGTCACAAGATAATTTTGGTATAACTCTTCATGTCTCTTGTTGTCGAGCATTCTTGAGAATTCACCAAAAAAGGTAGGAAGGTTTGTTTTGGTATCCAAATAGGCTCGCAGACTACTATTCAATGACTCACTCAACTGTGAACTACGCATGCCACAGGTGAAGTTTTATTAACCCATGCTGATGACCATTGTTCTCGAATTGTAAATGAAATATAACCATGAATGCACCTCGGTCCCTTCACTAGTGAAGGTAGTCTCAATCAACCTGTCCCAATGAAATTGGAACTATTGTACCGTGTAAACCCCAAACATGGCTTTAGTGAAACCATTCTCATACACTTTGGTGGCCAGCTACAAGTGGAGAAACTGTCACTATCGCCAAGAATAAAGAAGAAGAAGAAGTCGTAATTTAAAAAAAAAGAGCATAAAAGGAATTTTAATTTATCAATAAATTAATTGGTCATAAAGAATCTGAATATAACTGAAAATTCGAATTTAAAGTCATAATTATCATTATGGAAATAAAATCAGAATAAAAATCTGCAATATCTCAAACAATGAAATTACCATTATATCCAATTAATATTGACCTTATGATCTCTAAGATTAAATCCTATGGCACTAAGAGGTGTCCTCATATGAGGACACTAAGGGGTGTCATGACAGTAGGAATTTCCTATATGATGTACGACAATTACTAATATGAGGACTCCCTAAGTCTCCTTATATAAGGACACCAATCTACATCATTAATTTATTTAATATGGATGAAATGGGTGTTAGAGTAAATTGTTTAATTGGTACTGCTTTTTTAATTCCCGTTTTGGTTCCACTTTTAATTAATTACCCCATTTTTCCTATATGCCCATACCTAGTTCCTCGCAGTTAGATTAAGATCATCATCCAATGACGTAAAGAGTGTCCTCATATAAAGACTCTTAATGGGGTCCTCACAATAGTTGATCCCATGGTGTACAACTATATATAATGATGTTCATATAACATTCAACAATAAGACTAAAAAATATTATATATATTCATATCTAAAAAATTTATACTTTGTTAGGCGCAAAATATGTATGAGAGAGGTTCTTGTTGTGAATGATTCCTTACATTATTTTGAAAAACCTACAAAATATTAATTTAATTGTTATCTTAGCATATTTTTTAGGCAACATTAAAAATTATTAATTTACAATCTTAAATGAACTTGAATCGAACTCCATAAACGAGCTCGAATTGAGTTCCGTAAACGAGCCGAGTAGAGTGTGCTATTAGTTTTCGAGTTGAATTCGAGCTCAAACTTCGGCTCATTAAGACCTTTAACGAATCGAGCTCAAACTCAATATTTTTAAACGAGCAAGCTCGAGCTTGATTTTCAAAGCTCGAATTGAGCTTGAGCTGAACTTGAGTCAAACAAAAAATAAACGACCTGAGCTTGAGCCGGGGAAAAGTTCGGCTCGACTCGATTGCAGGCCTAGGTAGATGCTTTTAAGGTACCCAACTCATGCTCAATGCTAGAGGGCTGGAATGACACCCATGTAGCTCTCATTAAAGGTTTACAATTCGGAATCTATGAACCAATTTGAGCAATTAGCTGCTGCAACATCAATTATAAGATCATTGCGAAAGTCATGGCGCCACGGTTAAGGATGGATGTTGGTCCTAGTTTCTGAAATGCAAGGCACATTCACTGGTGGGAGAATTATCTAGGACAATATCATTATGGTTCATGAAGTCCTCCACCAACTCCACTCTCGAAAGAAGAGTTGTAAATGCGACATGATGCTAAAACCTGATATGAGGAAGGCCTACGATTTGGTCGACTGGAGTTGTCTTGACGTCCTCCTTCGAGCGTATGATTTCCCCCTCTTTGGTGCGATTGGGTCAAGGCTTACACCAATATGCACTATCAGGTTCTCTATGATGTTTAACGGGAATCCCTCTGAGTTTTTCACTCCTTTTAGGGGTATTCAGCAGGGAGACCCCTTCAGTGAACAGGGCATTATGAGCTTGTTCTCTCTGCTCAAGAGTACGATCAGGAAGATGAGTTCATTTTTATGGTCGGGTTCTATGACAAAAAAAAAGACTATCCACTAGTGGAAGGGTGAAACGCTCTGCAACCCCTTCAGTGAATGGGGCTTTGGCTTTAGGGACTTTGGCTAGTTCAACAAAGATCTTTTGGCCCATCAATATTCGATGTTGCTTACCCAACCTACTTCTCTGTGGGCTCAGTTGCTGAAAAGTCTCTGTGGAATTTTTGTTTGCTAGTAAAGGTAGACACCCCTTTTGGATCTGGTCCAACCTGGTGGAGGGTCGCTCCATTCTGGACCTTGGATGCATTCGTGTTGTTGTAAATGGGAGAGGCATCAATCTCGCTGATGATTCGTTAATCCTCTCTCTTGGGTTTTAAACTGTAGTCACTCTCTGGGCCCTTTTCTTAAGCCTTTGAGCTGGTCGATCAAGCGTCTATAAGCTATTTCTGCTCCCCTGCTGAGAAGGAAGGTATTATTCGTACGTATCCCCATTGGTCCTCATGACGTAGAGGACTTATGGGCTTGGAGTTTTGACATCTTAGGGCGATTCTCGTGCGGTCTACATACCATGCAGCTAGGAGAGTTTGTGTGGATCCTATTAGCCCTGTTGGCGCTTCTCTTAAAGACACCTGAAAGTGGTTGTGGAATATGTCAATTCCTCCTAAAGTGGCATTTTTCCTGTGGCGGTGTCTCAACAACTGCATCACCACAAATTTGAATAAGGAAAAATTACCCCCCTCTCCTAGATGCCCACTCTATGATTTGGAAGAATCCATCACTCATTGAATCTTTCCATGTTCCTATGGCAGAGGGGTTTTGGGCCATTATCAAGCCTTCGCTCTTCCTTCCTCTCTCTATTGACTTCATGTACTGATTTTCTCTCAACAGGCTACCCTCCCACCCGAAGCTTGGCCCCTAGTTGCAGCTGGTTGTTGGAATATCTAGAAGACCCGCAAGGATTACATCTTCAACAATACCTCCCCCTCCACTCGGTTGACTGCTTCCAAGTGCTTTAACGATTTGGAGATATTAAAAGCTGCTTATGCTCCCTCGGTCCCTTCCCTTCATAGGCCAGCCACCCCCCCCCCCCCACATCCGCTGGCATATGAGTTCACCGCTTAGTAATTCTTAGCTGAATTTTACTATGAGGAGTCTTTCCATTTTGAAACCCGGTCGATGGCCTATGGTATCGTTATTTCTGATTCCCATGGAATAGTATGTGGCAGAAAAGCTGGTCCTGCTCTCGTTTCATCCCCGATGGCGGCTAGGGTTGTTGCTATCTCTGAGGCTATCTCCCTAGCTCACCATATTGGTGTCTCGACTTCGGTCCTCTTTGATTGCAAGGTCCTTGTTGATATCCTTAATCTCAAACCAATCTCGCCCCAGGACTGTGCAGCCCGTATTGCATCTTTTGCTGCTTTGCTCCATACTTCATCGTTGATGACAATTAAGTTTATTCCTCGTTCTAGAAATTCTAAAGTGGGTTGTGTTGCTAAAACAGTGTCCCTCTGGGTTTCGTTTTTTAATGGCCCAACTCCGTTTCAGTAATTCATTTACCTTGGCTCACAAGCAATTGAAATGAGAGTTTTTCTTGTAAAAAAAAACTGCCAAGTGGGTCGAATAGCTGATGTGAGCATCTCACTAAGTACGAACTTAAGCTAACGGAAAGACTTGCTTGTTTTTGTTTTTTAAGTAGACTTTCTTGTTAACTTGGTAATAGTAAAAACTGTAAATAAAGTGTTTCGTGACATAGATGACTATATGTTAACTTAGTAAAATAGAGGGTTCAAAATAACAATTTTCCTCATAAAAAAAAAAAAAAAGGAGTATGAGGAGATGGTAAGCTATTATCATCCCATAGCAAGCAAAGCGAGCCAGCCACCGATATTGATGAATGTCATTTTCCATCCATAAGACACCATTAACCATTCTCTGTTCACTCACTCTGAATAGTATTACACAATGGGGGCCAGCAGCGACCCTAATCAGAACCAGGACGGCGCCTCCGACGAGCAGAAGCGCTCCGAGATCTACACCTACGAGGCCCCCTGGCACATCTACGCCATGAACTGGAGCGTCCGCCGCGACAAGAAGTACCGCCTCGCCATCTCCAGCCTCCTCGAACAGTACCACAACCGTGTCGAGATCGTCCAGCTCGACGATTCCAACGGCGAGATCCGCTCCGACCTTAATCTCTCCTTCGAGCATCCTTTCCCTCCTACCAAGACCATGTTCATCCCCGACAAGGACTCCCAGAAGCCCGACCTCCTAGCCACTTCCAGCGACTTCCTCCGCCTCTGGCTCATCTCCGAAGACCGCGTCGAGCTCAAGAGCCTCCTTAATGGCAACAAGAACAGCGAATTCTGCGGCCCTCTCACCTCCTTTGACTGGAACGATGCCGATCCTAAGCGAATCGGCACCTCCAGCATCGACACCACCTGCACCATTTGGGACATCGAGCGCGAGACCGTCGACACCCAGCTAATCGCCCACGATAAGGAGGTCTACGACATCGCTTGGGGCGGAGTTGGGGTTTTCGCCTCCGTCTCCGCTGATGGCTCCGTTAGGGTTTTTGATTTGCGGGATAAGGAGCATTCCACTATTATCTACGAGAGTTCCGAGCCTGATACTCCTTTGGTCCGCCTTGGATGGAACAAGCAGGACCCTAGGTATATGGCCACTATCATAATGGACAGTGCTAAAGTTGTTGTTCTTGATATCCGTTTCCCGACGCTTCCTGTAGTTGAATTGCAGAGGCACCATGCTAGCGTTAACTCCATTGCTTGGGCGCCTCATAGCTCTTGCCACATTTGCACTGCTGGAGATGATTCTCAGGCCTTGATTTGGGATCTCTCCTCCATGGGGCAGCCTGTTGATGGCGGACTTGATCCCATTCTTGCTTACACTGCTGGAGCTGAAATTGAGCAACTCCAGTGGTCATCTTCCCAGCCTGATTGGGTTGCTATTGCTTTCTCCACGAAGCTCCAGATTCTCAGGGTCTGATCGCTTTATAATTTCTGACACTCTTTCTTCTTCTTCCCCAACTGCTTACAATAGCTGGAAACTTTGGCTGGCCATTTCAACCTCCTGGGTAGGATGTTTTCTGTTTTCTGTGTCTTTCTTTGTTGTGAAGAAGAAAACTTGCTTACTTATGTTGTTCATGTTCTTAATACTAACTTGTGCTTAAACATCCGGCACTTCTAAATGCTCAGCTTTAGTTTGTACTTGGTTAGTCTTGCTTGTGTATGGGTTTAAGCTTGTGCTTCTACTCTGTGTTATCTGCTCGTGTGTGTTTGTGAATGAATAATAAAAGCAAGAATACTGAACCCATATCCTCTGTTAGCTGTAGATTAACTTCCAGGTAGATTTCCTACAACTAGGTTTGAGGATCTATGGAAGTAATTCATAGATTTTCATGGTGGGAAACCAGCACAAACTTCTCAGAAAAATGGAAATCTTGCTACTGTTTTCTTAAGGGTTCTGTTCTGTCTATGGCTATCATTTCGTTGAAGGGAATGCACTTTGGTAGTTCAATTTTTGCACAGTTTTGTTCATTCTAACAAAATTCGCCCGTCATTGCATTAGCATTTTGTGGTACCAAGTAACAACAGGAGAAGAAGTTGGCACTCTGATGCAAATGATCAATGTGGCACGACACCGGTATAATCAATTGAACAAATGATTATATGTACCACTTGAGACTTGAACGAACCACTGCACATTGGTTTCTATTAGTTTCTTCTTAAAGCTATTGGCGTATTGTGATGATTCACCTTTTGTGGCCTCAGGTTGCTTGGGGATCGCTTTGGCTGTCCTTGTGCATAGGTTAATGTTAATGCAACAATCTAAAGCATGATTTGGCAAATTTGCTAGATGAACTTATTAGTTATATGTAGACAATTTGCTGGGAAAGAAGCGTGGGTAAGAGAAATGAGCTCATTTGTTTCCTGAATCAAATTCATTTAATTAAGTTTGGTGTTGTCTTGTGGACTAAGAGGTCTTTCTGTGTTATTGATGGAATGTCTGTTTGTAAAGTGGCCATCAGAGACTGTTACTACCATTGATGGGCTAACTGATGAGGGCATGCAAATGTTGGAATTGTTGTTTGTAAGTTGTGGCCTATAGGCTTGTAAGTTGTAACCTACAGCGCTATTTGATGAAATTTGTCTCTGATTAATGGGCAATACATTATATGGGATTCTAACACTTGACTTTGTAGTTGATGGTTCAAGTGATTATTAGCTAAATTCAATATAATATACCTATCCATAGCTAGCTGTATTTGTGTACCATTGTGTACTTGTATTTAAACAATTTGTACTGATATGAACTCAGGTGTATCCTCACATGTACATGGTGTGTGCTTGTATGTACAATGTGTGCATTCATGTGCTCGTAGTGTGTACTAATATTCACTCTATGCGTACCAAGCATGTAAAATGTATGTAACTGGATTTGGATGTATACATGTGTACGCTTGGTCACCAGAGAAAGGACTCCAAAAGATAGCACTGACAATGGAGGTTTGCTAGTCTGATTCTTTTCTGGAATCCTAGTTTAACATCTATTTTGGTTGTATAGAGTTTGTAACATAGTGGTAATCAACATCAACGTTTCAATGTGGTTATAAACCTATTCAATTTGTAATGAGTTAGTCATTCAGTTTTAAATTTTTCGTTAAGTGTTAATTCTCTTCCTTCATATGATCTAGAATCTTAAAATGAATTTAAAATCATTCATCACATCCTAGGAAGAGTTTAGAATGAGAAAATGAACTGGAATCCTATCTTGATCCGCCCAGAAATATACACAAACTAACTATACAGTGAGCTGACTTTGTTTTATCCACAACTGGGTTTTCCCTTTTGTTCCCTCTCCCATCAACCCTTTTCATTCCATCTAGGAGATCAGTGCTTGACATCCACTGCCAAAATCAATCCAAGCTCACTTTGGAAAGTTTCATTGGTCTCCAATCTCAAGGAAGATTCCTCTGAGTTGGATGGAGGCAAATTTGGAGTTCAATAAGATGGAGCCGATTGGCAATTTGGAGGCCAATTGATTTGGATTTGCTCTGTTCCTCTTGGCCGGAAGGGTATTGTCTCCCAGAGCCAGATATTTGAAGATGAACTCGAACAACCTGGAAGTGGTTTCGAGCAATTTGGAGTCTTAATCGCTCCGACTCCAAAACAATAATAATAGATTTTGCATTTGGAAGCTCTTTTTGGGAGGGTAATATCCGCCCTCGTCTATAGGGGTGGGAATCGGTTAATTCCTAAAAGGTTTTTTAGGCTTTTCCTTCGTTTGGCCGGGCTCTGATACCAAATGCTTTTTATCCAATTTTCTTCAAGCGGAAGTATTCCGCTTTTACCCTTTTTCTTTATTTTGTTTTTATTTATTTTTTATAATTTTTCCGACAAACTAATTTTGATAACTTAATTTGTCTACCTTTCTTTTTCAAACCCCTATATTTGACTTCTCCTTATCTACCTTGGTTTTTAAATTAATCTTTTATTTTTATTATAAGAACCAAAATAGTTATTTTTATTATGATGTATATAATAGTATATATCACTATTTCCTTATTGGTTTTTCCTACGTTTTGATTTTCATAAAACGCTTTCAAACTTGATTTGTAGGTTTTACTCTTATTTTTCTTTTTGTCTCTTTTTGCTTTCCTAATACTACGAATTGGTTTTCTGCTCATTTCTTGTATTTTCTTATTCTAATGGGTACTCTCCGTAAGGTCCTATAACGTTTTCCTCGATTAGTTCGATTAGATCTATCATAAACTGATCTTCTCGAATATACTCAGGCATGGTATTGGGATCTTCTTTTAATCCTTCATTTTGATTATTTATAAAATCTTTATATTCAAAAAGTTCCCTTTTAATATTTTTCCAAGTCTCTGGGTTTTCTTTTAATCTGGCGTATATCTTATAAGTAAGTTTGCTGAAGTAAAAGATTATTTTATTTAGATCAGTTTCCATTTTTATATTTTATTACTCAAATCTGTGATCATTTGCTTTAATGTTTCTATTTCACTGTTATCTTGATTTCGATGAATTATCGTAATGTTTTTTATATCTTCTTCTCTTTGGTCTTGAATTTCTGATTCATTTGATTGAAATCTTTCCGATTGGGTTAATCTATCTATCCTGTTTTCTCTGATTTTCCTAGGGTCTTGTTGAATAGATCTTCTACCGGGTTCTGCCTTTACTATTTTCAACGGTGTTTCAAAACGAATTATTGGTTTAAACAAATCTTCTATAGTGATGACTTCTTTGTCTTTAAATGTTAAACTATGGTGACTATTTGTTAAGGCATAATTTATTTGGTAAGTTACTGAAAATGGTTTACTATTTTCTTTCATGAGATCATCTCTTTTTAGTTCATATTTTATTATTATAGATGAATCTAGGTTTTCATCTGATAAACTTAATCCTTGTTGTAGATTTATATCAAATTTTATTATTCCACAACTTAGATTTCCTGATCCCTTAGCGATGATACTTTCTTCCTGGTTTATAATTCTATCGTCTCTAATTTCTAATTCGATGGGAGCCTTAATCCCTAATTTCATGGTGGATTTAATTATGATTTGAATTGTACTAATATGTATATATGCTATTTTTGTTCGTTCCTCTACTTTTAGTTTATTTAATCTTTTCCTGATTTGTTCTTTATTGATGATTTGCACTAAGAAATTTTCATTTGCTTGATTAAAAGGAATTGCTACTTCTCCTATCATTTTACCATATTTTATTATATTATCTCTATTAAAAAGTTTTGATAAAAAGGATTTTGTTACAAAGTTTTGTGTTTCTGATAATGTAAAATTTGTTCTTTCTTTTATTTTCTTAACATCTATTAATCCGTCTAAAAAATAGTTATCTTCTTCGTGTCTTTGAATATAATCAAACATATTATCACTGTTTTCTGCCATTAATTAAAAAGTGGTTTTCTTAAGAACTTCATACCTGAATGGCTCCTGTATTGATTGCTCTTGGTTTACTCCTTCGTCTGATCTTCGTGCTTTTTTATGTGGTTGATTTGTGTGTGGTCGGTGATTTTTTGTTATTTGGTAGTTTGGATGTTGCGTTGTAAGACTCCAGGAACTAAGTTTCCAATCTTACACTTGGCCTCCAGAACTTAAGAGTTCAAGCCAACGAGAGAGTTATAAGAGACTTTCAATTGCTCTGAACTGCTCTGCCTTTATTTATGAATTACATCCTCCTTATATAGGCGGAGGAAAGACACCGAGGGCGTCATTCATTACATCAAGAAAAGAAAACGACAAAAACTAAAAAGTAAAGATTACATTTGCTCGACTTTTTTAGTGGGTGTCGGCTAACCCGTCGTTGTACTCTTTCTTATTACATCTTTTATAATGGAGTCTTGTCTTGATAATGGAACTCCTCCATTATTTGTTTCCTGATGATGACAATCTTGTCTTGATAATGGAACTCCTCCATTATTTGTTTCCTGATGATGACATTTTACTTGTTATTGCCAACTTTTCCTGCTTGCCATTTTCTTCGTTGTTTTCTTCTGTACTTTCTCCGCACTACTCACAAAAGTGGTCTTCGTAATTAATTAATAATCTGCACAATTGTTTCTTGATTGGTACAAGTAATTCCGCAAGGGTTCCACTTATTTCAGTGAAGTCCTTGGTCATCCTGTTTATGGCTTCTAATTCTTCAGCGATTAATTTGTTTCTTGACCTGCTGATGATGATTATGTCCAAGCTACTGTAATTTACTTTCGTTGGACTATCTGGTTCGATGTTTGTTAGTGCTCTGCAAACTGCAAATAATCCTTTTACCAGATGATCTGGCCTTCGTTCATAATTCCTGAGATCATCCCTAGATGGATAATCATTATTTGATACTCCCATGAGAATGACTGCTTTCGTTCCTAGTAGAAGTTTTTCTTCTTCGTTGAATATCGGATAACTACTGATATACTTAAGGAAGATCTCTCTTCCTTTTGCAAATGATTCTGAGTAACTCTGGCTTATTCCCTTCATTTTTTGAGGTAAGTACTTGAATACCTTTGAAGTTGTTGTATAGATGGTGTCTATCAATCCATACTGATGTAGGTCGAATATTAGTTCTGGTGTTGCCTCTTCTGTGGCTACGGCTTTTGGTCCACCTCTGTTGACAGGATAAAATCCCATCGTTGTATTTTGCTCTAATTTTTCTTCGTAATTTATTATCATGCTCCAATGGTTTATGAACCCTTGGAACGTTGGCTTCCTGGCTTCTTCTTTTTCTTGTGTTGTTGGAATACTTCTGATGCTTGGTATTTTTATTACCATTTTTTGTTGCATTTGTTGTTGTTGTCCTGACGGTTCTTTCAAGGCCATTGCCTTATATGATTGCTGAAGTGCCTGTTCTGCTTCTTCTTTTGTCTTGTAGGATTGATGTTGAACTGGTTTTCCAGTAATATGGTGGGACGCAATTGCCCAGCTGTTGTATAATCCTCTGAATGGTCCGTTGAAAATGACGTACCATTTATTATTTTTCCTTTCGTCTTCTTCATATTTTTCCTTTGTTTCTTTTTCTTTTTCTTCATTTTCCACCATGTCTGCCCATCTTGTTGGTTTGCTGGTGGAGGCTTGTTGCTTGACTTCCTTGATGTTGTTGCAAGATTGTTTTTGTTCCTCCATTGGCTTATTTTGTTGTTGTTATTTTTGCAGAATGTTGATGGTGCTCTGTAATTCCTCTTCCTCCCCCCTGCAGAGAAGAACTTGTGCTTCGAGCGCCTGTCGACGCTCTTGTTTCTGCATGAGCTGGTTCATTAATGATTTGATTATTCCTTCCATTCTCTCGTTAGTGTATCCGTGAATGGATTGTTGCTTGATTTGATGTACTTCAAGTAGGGATTGTAATAGTGGAGCTGTTGTTGCCACCGGATTAAACGTCCTTTGTTGAAGTCTGCTTGTAGTTTGTACCTCCAAAAACCTGTTACATATTTTGAATCGTTTGAAGTTCAAACCTTGTTGATAATAATTCTAGCTTCCATTTTTTCAATGTTCTGAGACAAGCTAGTGTCTCTAATTCATGTATTGGATAATTCTGTTCAGTAGTAGTAAATGTTCCAGAAATATATTTACATAATTTCTTAGAATATTTATCACTATTGAATGGAACTGATGATACTCGAGAATCCGAAGATTCAATAATTCTGTCCGAAGACTGATAATCTTTAGGCTTTTCGCCAGAGATATTAACCTCATTGTTCCCAATAATATTACCAAAATTGTCCATTTGTAATAATTCTTTTCCATTTTGAATGACTAACATACAACCTGCACATCTATCTTTTGAGGCATCGGTTTGAATTATTAAAAAGTCTTTTTCACATGGATTATATAATTTTGGTAAATACTGGCATTTTTCTTTCATTAATAAAACTGTTTTTGTATCTTGATCATTCCATGACCAAGGTGTTTTTTCAGAAATCTTTTTCTGTAAATGCTTTCTTTCTTTTGCAAGATCCTTAAGAAATCCTTGTTCACTTATATAATTTAGACATCCAAGAAAACGTTGAATTTGTTTTCTATTTTCAAGTTGATTAGGAAATTTATCAATTTTTTCTTTGGTATTAGGAGATAATTCAATTTCTCCAAAATTGTTTATTTTCATTCCAAGATATTCAATTTCTTCTTGAATGAGTTTTGATTTCTTTTTTGAAATAATTAAACCTTTTTCTTTTATTCGATTTAAAACGATTAATAGCTTTTCACAATGATCTTTCTTGGTTTGATTAGTAAAAACAATTATATCATCAATATAAGCAAGACAAAAGTCTTGTAATCCCTCTAAATTGTGATCCATAAAACGTTGATAAATCGCTGGTGCTTGTTTTAATCCAAAAGGTAAAACATTCCATTCATAATGTTTTTGGGGTGGACAAGAAAAGGCTGTTAATGGTTTTGTGTTTTCATGTAGTCTTAGTTGCCAATATCCTGATTTAGCATCTAGGCTACTAAACCATGTTTTCCCCTTAAGTCTTTCTAATATGTAATCTTTTCGAGGTAGCTTATAACTATCTCCGATGGTATTTTCATTCAGTTTTTTATAATTAATGACCATACGTCTCTTCCCTCTTTTTATTTCATTATTATTTTCTACATAAAATGCAGGTGCACTATGTGGACTTATACTTTCCCTAATGATTCCTTTTTCTAGAAGTTCTTTGCATTCTTTCTGAAATTTTTCTACATCTCTCTGAGTGTATTGAATTTTATTAGGAACATTAACTTCTATTGTTGGATCCTTTAGTTTTATTTCTACTAATTCGATGTTTTTATTTTTCTCTACATCTAGTGGGTGCTCACTACATATTTCATCTAAAGTTTCTTCGATGATTCCATGGCTTATTTGAATATATTCAAGTCTATTTTTAATATTTTGTAAAACAATTTTTAAAGCTTCATTTTTTGTTATTATTTTTGTCGTAATCATTCTAGACTCCTGGTTTTTCATTCGTGGGGCTTTTAAACTAATACTTTTTATTCTTTGAATAAAAGGTTGATAAAGTTTAAGAAAATTATTTCCTATAATTAGATCTAATCCTGAATCATGCTGATATATAGTTTTTGCAGTAAAAATGTATTGTTCTATAATAATTGGAACATAAGTTTTTGCATACCATATTTCATGTATTGATTTATCTGCAACTATGATTTTTAAAGGTTTTTTCTAATTTCTCCCAATTTTTAATAGTTGTTCTTTTAGCAAAACAGAGGGTTGCCCCTGTATCAATGTATGCTAAGTAATTTCTGTTTTCTATTGTTATTTTTATAAATGTTGCATTTGGATTTCCCCTAGCTAAAGTTCTATTCGTTGCATGCTTGCTTATGCCATGCTGTATGCTCCCTACATATGCATGCAACGAAGAAAAACTAAAAGAACAAGCTAAAGTAAAATTATGCTGTGAACAAAGCACAGATAAGATAGGATGAGTCCGAATAGAACTTTAGCTAGGGGAAATCCAAATGCAACATTTATAAAAATAACAATAGAAAACAGAAATTACTTAGCATACATTGATACAGGGGCAACCCTCTGTTTTGCTAAAAGAACAACTATTAAAAATTGGGAGAAATTAGAAAAACCTTTAAAAATCATAGTTGCAGATAAATCAATACATGAAATATGGT
The DNA here is from genome assembly GCA_034768395.1 of Linum lewisii. Lineage (NCBI taxonomy): Eukaryota > Viridiplantae > Streptophyta > Magnoliopsida > Malpighiales > Linaceae > Linum > Linum lewisii. Next base: position 49,203,762 of record CM068300.1, on the reverse strand, counting down.
ATGCAAAAACTTATGTTCCAATTATTATAGAACAATACATTTTTACTGCAAAAACTATATATCAACATGATTCAGGATTAGATCTAATTATAGGAAATAATTTTCTTAAACTTTATCAACCTTTTATTCAAAGAATAAAAAGTATTAGTTTAAAAGCCCCACGAATGAAAAACCAGGAGTCTAGAATGATTACGACAAAAATAATTACAAAAAATGAAGCTTTAAAAAATGTTTTACAAAATATTAAAAATAGACTTGAATATATTCAAATAAGCCATGGAATCATCGAAGAAACTTTAGATGAAATATGTAGTGAGCACCCACTAGATGTAGAGAAAAATAAAACATCGAATTAGTAGAAATAAAACTAAAGGATCCAACAATGGAAGTTAATGTTCCTAATAAAATTCAATACACTCAGAGAGATGTAGAAGAATTTCAGAAAGAATGCAAAGAACTTCTAGAAAAAGGAATCATTAGGGAAAGTATAAGTCCACATAGTGCACCTGCATTTTATGTAGAAAATAATAATGAAATAAAAAGAGGGAAGAGACGTATGGTCATTAATTATAAAAAACTGAATGAAAATACCATCGGAGATAGTTATAAGCTACCTCGAAAAGATTACATATTAGAAAGACTTAAGGGGAAAACATGGTTTAGTAGCCTAGATGCTAAATCAGGATATTGGCAACTAAGACTACATGAAAACACAAAACCATTAACAGCCTTTTCTTGTCCACCCCAAAAACATTATGAATGGAATGTTTTACCTTTTGGATTAAAACAAGCACCAGCGATTTATCAACGTTTTATGGATCACAATTTAGAGGGATTACAAGACTTTTGTCTTGCTTATATTGATGATATAATTATTTTTACTAATCAAACCAAGAAAGATCATTGTGAAAAGCTTTTAATCATTTTAAATCGAATAAAAAAAAAGGTTTAATTATTTCAAAAAAGAAATCAAAACTCATTCAAGAAGAAATTGAATATCTTGGAATGAAAATAAACAATTTTGGAGAAATTGAATTATCTCCTAATACCAAAGAAAAAATTGATAAATTTCCTAATCAACTTGAAAATAGAAAACAAATTCAACGTTTTCTTGGATGTCTAAATTATATAAGTGAACAAGGATTTCTTAAGGATCTTGCAAAAGAAAGAAAGCATTTACAGAAAAAGATTTCTGAAAAAACACCTTGGTCATGGAATGATCAAGATACAAAAACAGTTTTATTAATGAAAGAAAAATGTCAGTATTTACCAAAATTATATAATCCATGTGAAAAAAAACTTTTTAATAATTCAAACCGATGCCTCAAAAGACAGATGGGCAGGTTGTATGTTAGCCATTCAAAATGGAAAAGAATTATTACAAATGAACAATTTTGGTAATATTATTGGGAACAATGAGGTTAATATCTCTGGCGAAAAGCCTAAAGATTATCAGTCTTCGGACAGAATTATTGAATCTTCGGATTCTCGAGTATCATCAGTTCCGTTCAATAGTGATAAATATTCTAAGAAATTATGTAAATATATTTCTGGAACATTTACTACTACTGAACAGAATTATCCAATACATGAATTAGAGACACTAGCTTGTCTCAGAACATTGAAAAAATGGAAGCTAGAATTATTATCAACAAGGTTTGAACTTCAAACCGATTCAAAATATGTAACAGGTTTTTGGAGGTACAAACTACAAGCAGACTTCAACAAAGGACGTTTAATCCGGTGGCAACAACAGCTCCACTATTACAATCCCTACTTGAAGTACATCAAATCAAGCAACAATCCATTCACGGATACACTAACGAGAGAATGGAAGGAATAATCAAATCATTAATGAACCAGCTCATGTAGAAACAAGAGCGTCGACAGGCGCTCGAAGCACAAGTCCTTCTCTGCATGGGGGAGGAAGAGGAATTACAGAGCACCATCAACATTCTGCAAAAATAACAACAACAAAATAAGCCTATGGAGGAACAAAAACAATCTTGCAACAACATCAAGGAAGTCAAGCAACAAGCCTCCACCAGCAAACCAACAAGATGGGCAGACATGGTGGAAAATGAAGAAAAAGAAAAAGAAACAAAGGAAAAATATGAAGAAGACGAAAGGAAAAATAATAAATGGTACGTCATTTTCAACGGACCATTCAGAGGATTATACAACAGCTGGGCAATTGCGTCCCACCATATTACTGGAAAACCAGTTCAACATCAATCCTACAAGACAAAAGAAGAAGCAGAACAGGCACTTCAGCAATCATATAAGGCAATGGCCTTGAAAGAACCGTCAGGACAACAACAACAAATGCAACAAAAAATGGTAATAAAAATACCAAGCATCAGAAGTATTCCAACAACACAAGAAAAAGAAGAAGCCAGGAAGCCAACATTCCAAGGGTTCATAAACCATTGGAGCATGATAATAAATTACGAAGAAAAATTAGAGCAAAATACAACGATGGGATTTTATCCTGTCAACAGAGGTGGACCAAAAGCCGTAGCCACAGAAGAGGCAACACCAGAACTAATATTCGACCTACATCAGTATGGATTGATAGACACCATCTATACAACAACTTCAAATGTATTCAAGTACTTTCCTCAAAAAATGAAGGGAATAAGCCAGAGGTACTCAGAATCATTTGCAAAAGGAAGAGAGATCTTCCTTAAGTATACCAGTAGTTATCCGATATTCAACGGAGAAGAAAAACTTCTACTAGGAACGAAAGCATTCATTCTCATGGGAGTATCAAATAATGATTATCCATCTAGGGATGATCTCAGGAATTATGAACGAAGGCCAGATCATCTGGTAAAAGGATTATTTGCAGTTTGCAGAGCACTAACAAACATCAAACCAGATAGTCCAACGAAAGTAAATTACAGTAGCTTGGACATAATCATCATCAGCAGGTCAAGAAACAAATTAATCGCTGAAGAATTAGAAGCCATAAACAGGATGACCAAGGACTTCACTGAAATAAGTGGAACCCTTGCGGAATTACCTGTGCCAATCAAGAAACAATTGTGCAGATTATTAATTAATTACGAAGACCACTTTTGTGAGTGGTGCGGAGAAAGTACAGAAGAAAACAACGAAGAAAATGGCAAGCATGAAAAGTTGGCAATAACAAGTAAAATGTCATCATCAGGAAACAAATAATGGAGGAGTTCCATTATCAAGACAAGATTGTCATCATCAGGAAACAAATAATGGAGGAGTTCCATTATCAAGACAAGACTCCATTATAAAAGATGTAATAAGAAAAAGTACAACGACGGGTTAGCCGACACCCACTAAAAAAGTCGAGCAAATGTAATCTTTCCTTTTTAGTTTTTGTCGTTTTCTTTTCTTGATGTAATGAATGACACCCTCGGTGTCTTTCCTCCGCCTATATAAGGAGGATGTAATTCATAAATAAAGGCAGAGCAGTTCAGAGCAATTGAAAGTCTCTTATAACTCTCTCGTTGGCTTGAACTCTTAAGTTCTGGAGGCCAAGTGTAAGATTGGAACTTAGTTCCTGGAGTCTTACAACGCAACATCCAAACTACCAAATAACAAAAAATCACCGACCACACACAAATCAACCACATAAAAAAGCACGAAGATCAGACGAAGGAGTAAACCAAGAGCAATCAATACAGGAGCCATTCAGGTATGAAGTTCTTAAAAAAACCACTTTTTAATTAATGGCAGAAAACAGTGATAATATGTTTGATTATATTCAAAGACACGAAGAAGATAACTATTTTTTAGACGGATTAATAGATGTTAAGAAAATAAAAGAAAGAACAAATTTTACATTATGAGAAACACAAAACTTTGTAACAAAATCCTTTTTATCAAAACTTTTTAATAGAGATAATATAATAAAATATGGTAAAATGATAGGAGAAGCAGCAATTCCTTTTAATCAAGCAAATGGAAATTTCTTAGTGCAAATCATCAATAAAGAACAAATCAGGAAAAGATTAAGTAAACTAAAAGTAGAAGAACGAACAAAAATAACATATATACATATTAGTACAATTCAAATCATAATTAAATCCACCATGAAATTAGGGATTAACGCTCCCATCGAATTAGAAATTAGAGACGATAGAATTATAAACCAGGAAGAAAGTATCATCGCTAAGGGATCAGGAAATCTAAGTTGTGGAATAATAAAATTTGATATAAATCTACAACAAGGATTAAGTTTATCAGATGAAAACCTAGATTCATCTATAATAATAAAATATGAACTAAAAAAGATGATCTCATGTAAGAAAATAGTAAACCATTTTCAGTAACTTACCAAATAAATTATGCCTTAACAAATAGTCACCATAGTTTAACATTTAAAGACAAAGAAGTCATCACTATAGAAGATTTGTTTAAACCAATAATTCGTTTAGAAACACCGTTGAAAATAGCAAAGGCAGAACCCGGTAGAAGATCTATTCAACAAGACCCTAGGAAAATCAGAGAAAACAGGATAGATAGATTAACCCAATCGGAAAGATTTCAATCAAATGAATCAGAAATTCAAGACCAAAGAGAAGAAGATATAAAAAACATTACGATAATTCATCGAAATCAAGATAACAGTGAAATAGAAACATTAAAGCAAATGATCACAGATTTGAGTAATAAAATATAAAAATATAAACTGATCTAAATAAAATAATCTTTTACTTCAGCAAACTTACTTATAAGATATACGCCAGATTAAAAGAAAACCTAGAGACTTGGAAAAATATTAAAAGGGAACTTTTTGAATATAAAGATTTTATAAATAATCAAAATGAAGGATTAAAAGAAGATCCCAATACCATGCCTGAGTATATTCAAGAAGATCAGTTTATGATAGATCTAATCGAACTAATCGAGAAAAACGTTATAGGACCTTACGGAGAGTACCCATTAGAATAAGAAAATACAAGAAATGAGCAGAAAACCAATTCGTAGTATTAGGAAAGCAAAAAGAGATAAAAAGAAAAATAAGAGTAAAACCTACAAATCAAGTTTGAAAGCGTTTTATGAAAATCAAAACGTAGGAAAAACCAACAAGGAAATAGTGATATATACTATTATATACATCATAATAAAAGTAACTATTTTGGTTCTTATAATAAAAATAAAAGATTAATTTAAAAACCAAGGTAGATAAGGAGAAGTCAAATATAGGGGTTTGAAAAAGAAAGGTAGACAAATTAAGTTATCAAAATTAGTTTGTCGAAAAAATTATAAAAAATGAATAAAAACAAAATAAAGAAAAAGGGTAAAAGCGGAATACTTCCGCTTGAAGAAAATTGGATAAAAAGCATTTGGTATCAGAGCCCGGCCAAACGAAGGAAAAACCTAAAAAACCTTTTAGGAATTAACGATTCCCACCCCTACTCGTCTAGAACCAGCTTGGAATGAGCACGTGGGCGTCGTCAATCGACACGGGGGGGGGGGGGAGAAGTCGGAGTCAAGACCCGTCATGGATGGTGGTTTTATCAGATTGGAAGGCGCAACAAAGGATGAAGAGCTGCTTAGTAATGGTGTTGAGGTTGGTTGGGAGGAAGAGTTCACGATAATATTTTAAAATAAGGAAAGAAAGTGGGGGATGATGGGTTGAGGAAATATTACGTTATTATGAGTTGTTGGGTTTTGGGTTTGGTTGGTTTATATTGTGTTAGGTTATGTTAAATTGGTTAATTGAGTATGTTTTTTTTTTCTTTTTTGTCGAGCACTCCCACGGAAGAGAGTGCCAATATCGCCTAGACTAAAGGAGAAAGGGGGGGGGGGAGAGGGTTGGGGGTGGGTGGGGGTGGGTTTGGATGACCGAATCGAAAAATTGGATAAACTAGAGCTCCAAAGTCAATTATTAAACAATAACATGGGTTTAGTGGCAATTAAGTAGAGAAAAAGTAGTGGGTTTAGTGGCTATTAAGTAGGGAATGTTATGAATAATATTTGTAGTGAATGTCCATGATTCACATAGGATGCTACCTTCACATAGGGTGCTTCCTTCACATTGATTCTTATTGATCATAAGAATCAATGTCTTCCATGACCCATTCTTCTCCCCATTCATGTGTAATTATATGAGCCTATTCATGACTCATTATTCTCTCTATTCATATGTATTTACATTAGCCTATAGGAGTTATGTATTATGTGCCTATAAATAGAGCACATCCTTGTATCTATTTGGATGAATAAGAAGAAGCAATTCTCTCATCTTTCTATCTTGTCTTTCCTCTCTACTTCATAGTTCATAGTTCTCCATCACTTTCATAACACGTTATCAGCACGAAGCTCTGCCCACTTGGAGATTTATGAAGCTTTACTCTTTGGAGAACAAGATCATCATCTTAAGGTATAAAATCTATCTCATGAAGTTTCAATTAGTTATTGTTCATATATGTTTTATTTTATTGTTTATGTTCTCAAGTATGATTATATCAAAGATGTGATTCATATTGGCACAAGACATTCGTTGAGATGATTTTGGAAACAATAATGGTTGGATGTTGGAATTTGATTTGAATATCAATAGTCTAGAAGACTATTTGTCATTTCTCATAGAGAATGTATCCCACACATATGCTACAATAACATTATGATTGATGTGAGAAAGATTGGTATTTGAACCAATGTTTTGGAATATACAATTGTATTCCATGAGAATAAGTGTATCAAGATACACATGTTATCCAAAGAAAAAGGATTAACTTATATGTCTCAAATGTTGATGATCCATGAGACATGATATCATTCCTTCATATGAATGATTATAATGATGTCCATAAAGTGACAATATCTATGTTCTCACAAGTGAACAAAAGAATACATTCATCTATGATTTTGATGGTCATAAGAATGAAATTTCAAGTGTCTTTCACAAAACTTGAAAGAGAAAATGAATATGATCACATAAATGGTGATACAACTATCAAATTTGTTTGGATGATCATAGTCCGGATGACACTATTACAATTCCCTATATTGGGTAATAAATGATGTATATGATTGAGTCTCAATGGTCCAAAATACAGTATCACATTCCATGAAGTGAATATATAAGATATTATTACAATCCATGATATGAATGTATTAAGAGACATGATATCAAAAGAATTATTGCAAAGGAATGCATCAAATTACATATGGTATATCATTTCAAAGAGTGAATATGACATGATATGATCATTATTTATATATGCAAACAATATTTTGTTTGGATGGTCATAATGTAAGGCGAATTACAAAGAAAGTATATTCCAAATGGAAGTTGAAAATTCTTGATGACTAAAGTGATAAAATTCAACATCTAGTAAGGAGTATGCAATGATTCTAATGAAATAAGAATTGTTCATACATCATATCAGTTGTAAAATTACAAATGGTGGATCAAATTACTATTGATTATTAAGAAAATATCATCTTTACTGATTGTGAAGAGAACAATCGCCACCTATTTGTGATATCGATAATTGAAAATTATGATATTTTATTTCTCGTTTTAAATGAGATTCTTTACAAGCACTATCAACATCAAGTAATATCAAAATACATTATCGATGATGTATCGGCATATATCATCAATAAAGGAGAAATACTCCTTTTATAATATGGCAAAGAAAGGAGCCAAAACTAATACTAGAAAGAGCTCATGTATTATTCAATGGATGAAAAATTTTCATATTGATGAAATTTATAATCTATTACATCCTCAAAAGTTGTTACATAGAGGAAAGAGATTCCATATTGATGGTGCATTATATTCTACAAAATTTTGTATGAATATTAAGTTATAAATATATCACATTAATGGATATCATATTGTGAAAACAAAGACAAAATGATGAATGTAATTCATCACATTCACATATATAGATTATGATGACAAAAATATTGGAAGTATTATAATTTGTCATCCTCATTGAAGCTCACTACAAAAAAAGGCTCTTTCGCGTCGCTTGAAGGGAAGAGTTTAGCGTCGGTCGATTAGAAACCGACGCTAAACCTTTGCTTCGCGTTGACCAAGGTTTAGCGTCGTCGATAAGCGACCGACCTAAAACATGTCGGCAACCGACCTAAATTTGGTTTTGGGTCAGAAACCAAGCCACCCAGGTTTAGCGTCGGTTGCCGACAGGTTTTAGCGTCGGTTACCGACCGACGCTAAATTGCGTATATATTTAAACCTCTCAGCCGCCACCCTAACCCTAATCTCTTCTTCTTCCTCCTCAAGCCTTCTTCTTCCTCTTCCATTTTTGACCAGCATTCTTCTTCTTCCTCCTCCTCCAGCCTTCTTCTTCCTCTTCCATTTTCTGATCAGCCTTCTTCTTCTTCCTCCGCCAGCCTTCTTCCTCTTTCTTCTTCCTCCACCAGCCTTCTTCCTCTTTCTTCTTCCTCTACCAGCCTTCTTCCTCTTCTTCTTCCTATTTCTTCTTCCTCCTCCAGCCTTCTTCTTCTTCCTCTTTCTTCTTCCTCCACCAGCCTTATTCCTCTTTCTTCTTCCTCCTCTAGTCTTCTTCTTCTTCCTCTTCCTCTGCTTCCTTTTCTAGATCTCTAGATCCACCTTCTTCTTCTCCTCTTCTTTGTTTCTCCCCAACCATTCGTCGTCGCCGCCGCCGTCGCCACCTCCGCAGCCACCGTCGCCGCCGCCAGTACGAAATCTAAGTGAATAACTGGAAAATTTAAGTGACCAAAAGGATGACCTAATAAATCTAAGTGACCAAATTGCATAACTGGAAAATGGAGTGACCAAATCTGAAAAAGAAAATATAAAATGAATATTAAAAACAAAAAAAAAAAAAAAACAAAAACATTTTGGGTAGGTCAGCGACCCTTTTCGGTCAGCTCAATATTAGCGTCGGTCGTGGAAGAACCGACGCTAAAATTAGCGTCGCTACTTTTCGCGTCGCTTGTTGTAAGCGACGCTACTTTTCGCGTCGCTTGTTGTAAGCGACGCTAAATAGTTTAGCGTCGGTCAATGGCCGACGCTAAAGAGCGGTTCCGACCGACGCTAAACGTGCTTTTTTTTGTAGTGGCTCTTACAAATGTAAAACTAAGAGTTTACTTCTCCTGGCAAAATTATTTGGCATAACCGGTTAAACCATCCCGGTTCTACAACCGGTTCTACAATCGGTTCTACAATTATGCGAATTGAGAGCTTACGTGGTTAATTTTGAAAGATTCCACACACATAAATAACCTTTTCGGTTGCTTGTTCTCACACTAAGTTGATGGTTGGATAATCATTGACAAAAGTAAGCAATGAATCGCTTACATAAAGAATAAGGGTGATATTTGGATTCATAAGCTACACCCAACATATGATTCATCTAGATATTTTAATTGATGCATCAACTAGACATTCACATGTGTCTAGAGTATATACTCGCAACATCCAATTCACAAGATTACCAGCTCAATTATTTTTATTATGAGCATATTTTCATTATTATCCAATGAGTGAAATACGTCATTGAGAATATTATCCTATATGCATGTATCTTTAGATGAAGAACATGAATTCACATCATGCCAACGAGTTATAATGAGTTCCCCCGTTATAATTGGTTTTGGGTCAAAACCTCATATTTCATATGTAAGAATATTTGGATGTGATATATACATCTCAATTGCTCCACCACAATTGATTAAGATAAGTCTCAATGACAGAAATTGAGAAATTATATATGTTGGGTACGAGTCTTCGTTGATAGTAAAATATTTACACTATTGTCAGGAGATTTATAGATGACTCGTTTAGATGAACACATCATTTTGTGATTCAAATTTCCCAACATTAGGGGGGAAAATCAAAGGTTGGAAAGAGATTAGTTGGAATGAATTATCATTATCTCATTTTGATCCTCGTACTAAACAATATGAACTTGAAGTTCACAAAGATAATTCAATAACATAGGTGAGTTGATCAACTGCCAGACGTTTTTAGTGACCCCAATATAGTGACATGAAAAAATCTCTTATGCCAACTACATTTGCTCCAACATAAGTGTTTTTCCGTACTGGTAAAAACACAAATGAGTCTAAAGCACTCACGAAGCATGAAAAATCAATCGATTCCAAAGATATAAATCCTCAAAAAGTGAAAAGGAGCTTTAAATTAAGATGATCAAAATTGAGGGTAAGATAAATGATATCAAACAAATACATGTGCTCCTGAAGAGCATCAGGTACCTGATAATTATGAACGAAATATACATCAATGTATTTGATGAAAAACTTTGGAATCATGATGAAGTCAACATTGATGAAATTTTTCATTGCAATGCAGCGCTAAATATGATAAGCGAAAATGAGGATCATGAGCCAAATTCATTAATGCATGCAAACAAAGAAATGATTGGCCAAAATAGAAAATGCGATTGCGACAATATTATATTTCCTAGAAAAATGAAAAGTTTTTATATAAAAAGTCTCTACACATGAAGATGTAAGAAAATGAGAAATATATATATTTGTCTCATTACGATTATAATGAAAATCGTAAAATTGCGAGTTATAAGACATCTCATTTTGAAAGGTTTTGTACAATGACAAAAACCTATATAGTATTGATTATGATGAAACATATTTTCATTTGGTGGATGCAATAACTTTTCATTATATGATTGGTCTGGCAGTTTGTGAAGGGAAATATTTGTCTTTGATGGATGTCATTACAACCTATATGTATGGTTTGTCCAATAATGACATATACGCGTATATAAATTTTCCGGAATGATTCATTTTGCTAAATGCAAACAATAAGTCAAGTTCACGTGAATAGTGTTCAATCATATTGAATTGACGACATATGAATTATGAGATTGAGAAAGAATGATATTTTTCGTATACCAAATGTTTTCTATATTCTATTTGTTAATAATTTATATTTAATACTTGATTTTTATCATTAATATTTTTGATTTTGAAACTATATTCGTATCAAAAAATTTATGAATTTCTTAAGTTTTGAAAAAGTGTTTTCTTTATTTCTAAAGGTTAAGATGTCATCGTCTTATTATCTATTTGATTAGCTATTGAGACTCAAGAAGAGTTTTCTCAAAAAAAAAAAAAGCTATTTGATTAAAGAGTTGAGATGAAAGATATGAGTCAATATCGTTGCAAATTACTTGCACATTGTGTACCTCTCAAACACGATTGTTGTTTATCAACAAATTAAGATACACTACTAAGTGTTGAAAATTCGATATGGATATATATTGTCCATAACTATCTTTATGGTAGTAAGATCATTATATTTGAGTAGATTCCGATATATATCGATAAAGTAATGAAGAATCGATTGTCATGAAGTATCATATCTTAGTGCAATCAGAATACTCATGAATCTTGGCTAGTCTCATAAGACTTGATTCATCTATCAATATATATTTTGGCAAGATTATACTCTACTCTCACTCAATGATATTGAGATCAAATTGAAGCATATACTATGTTATGTTCACATAACATAAGATTTCAAGTTATTTTATTTGAGCATATTGAAGACATGTCAATGAGTTATGTGATCTTTGAATATCGATATGATCTTCGTGTTGGTCAATTATAAATTCGGTCAACTTGGCAATACAACTATTTGGTGGTTTGTGAAACAAACTATGAAGCCACATCATAATTCATAAACTAATCATATAGATCATGCACATGCATATATAATATAATATAGATATATCATAATATATATATATATATATATATATATATTATATATATATATAATCCTCGAGTTGTAAGTGGATCGCATTAGAAAAAGCTACAAGAATGTGCATTTGACCAAGTTATTTTCCAACACGAATTTCTAGATACCAGTGGAATAATTATTGAAATTATGATCAAGTGACAATCTAGCATATTTGTTCACAAAAGACACTTCATACAACAAAATCATTCATAAATTGAAGTTCAAAAATTGAACGATTTTGAGTTATGCTATCATGAGGGGGAGTTAATACGCACTGCACTCTTTTTCCCTTAACCATGGTTTTTCCCACTGGGTTTTCCTGGTAAGGTTTTTAATGAGGCAGTATGTGATAGCGTATTATACGAATAATATATTATATCCCTATAGATGTATTGTTCTTCTATTGATTTTTCTCTTGTAAAGTTGTAAGGGGCATATCGTTAACCATTGGACATTCAAGGGGGAGTGTTATGAATAATATTTGTAGTGAATGTCCATGATTCACATAGGATGCTACCTTCACATAGGGTGCTTCCTTCACATTGATTCTTATTGATCATAAGAATCAATGTCTTCCATGACCCATTCTTCTCCCCATTCATGTGTAATTATATGAGCCTATTCATGACTCATTATTCTCTCTATTCATATGTATTTACATTAGCCTATAGGAGTTATGTATTATGTGCCTATAAATAGAGCACATCATTGTATCTATTTGGATGAATAAGAAGAAGCAATTCTCTCATCTTTCTATCTTGTCTTTCCTCTCTACTTCATAGTTCATAGTTCTCCATCACTTTCATAACAGGGAAAAAGTAGTGGGTTTAGTGGCAATTAAGTAGGGAAAAATTGGAATTAAAAAACCAACCAAACAGAAAAATCAAACCACCGTACAACAAGGTCCAAACCGAAACTTCCTGAGAGAAAACTAACCAACCGAAAAGAATTGGAGGAATCGACCAACCAGAATTGAGGGAGGGAGAACGCCGATCGTGGGAGAAAAAGGAAGGGGGGCCGGAATCCCCCCACCCTCGTCGATCTGGACTGAAAAGAGGCTGGCCGGAGGATAATTGGACTAGAATTGAAGCTTATAAAACAAAACAAAAGCTCATCAAACTGTTTGGAGATTAACACGGAAGAATATGAACATACTAACTGAAAAACAAATCTTCTAAAACATTTCACCCAACTCGAAAAACCGTGGGAAGGACCGAACCAGCCAAACCAGAGTGAGCCGGCCGATCCTCCAAAACAGGGAATGCAGAACGTGCCGACCGACGAAGGGGGGAGCAGCAGAACGTTTCTCCACCACCAACCGCTGTATCCAATCACCCAAAGAACGAAGAGATCACCTTGGATTCCGCTGCTTGACAAAAACGTGGATTGGGACTCCCGATTCGACCTTACCGCACGGCACAACACAGGCAATTTCCACGAATGGCCCCGAAAAGAAACAGTCTTCGTAGCCACCGATTGAGACAACAGACACCACCTGCGGACAAAGAGAAAGGAAATCGCCATAAAGACGTACTCAGGACTCCACCGAGCCTGGACTTCAGACAACGGGAAACTCGTGACTGCCAAAAGAACCGCAACCGTTTGACCCAAATGGCCAACCTACGGAAGGGGAAAACCACAGAGTGATCCGAAGCCCCATTGAAGGGGAAGGGAGGGCGGGAAACCAAAGGGAAGGAAAAAAGGGGGGAGATCCGAGATCAAACGGCGAGATCGGCAGGCCGATTGAGCCGCCGGATGAAAAGAAACGACGGAGGAAAAGAGAGCTTTTCTTCGTTTGGTATTGGTTAATTGAGTATGTTGATGTGGCAATAAGTGAAGTGGATAATTTTGATGAGTTGGATTGTTGATATCAGCACTTAACGAAAAACTTGGATGGAGACTTGACAGAATGACCAAATCGTTACAAATTAAATAGGTTTATGACTACACTGAAATGTTGATGACCACTATGTTACAAACCCTATATGTTAATTACCAAAATAGATATTAAGCCCCGAAATTAGAGTTCATGTGTTTGAAATTGAGGATACGACGGTTATGTTTCTGTATCAACGCTTCCTTCAGGCTTGCTGTTAATTGATTTTCCCACTCAATCTCTATGTGATTGAGTTCATGCTAGGCTATGGCACATTCATAATCAACCCCTACTTTTTAGGAGGTGAAAGACTGATCTCATTTAAGTCCCTTGAGTACATAAAAGCTCGTGCAATAATAACTCCAACGAACAAAGTTGTGTCTAAGCTAACTGACCACATTATGTCATTAGCGTCAGGAGAACAAAAGACCTACTTCAGCTTGGATATGTTTGTACCCGAGGAAATTTTTCCCCATCTATTGGAACAACATACCCACTTGAGTTCCTTAATACATTATCCTTCAATGGTGTCCCTCAACATGACATACATAACCTTCAAGGAATACATACCGATCATGATACTATGAAACTTAAATCCTTTGCTTGGATTATGCAACGAGACAAGAGTTCTTATCACCAAACCTGGCCATCATGTCATCCAAGGCATTGTGATTGGCGGCTTCTTTGAAGGTACCATGGTTGCCATTCCTCGAATCGTGCTTGAAATTACCGAACACCAGAAGTCTTTCACACTAAGAAGCATACAATTTCCTGTTATAATATGTTATGCTATGACTATAAATAAGAGCCACAGTCAAACAATGGATTGTGTGGGTATCTATCTACCTAAGCGAGTCTTCTCACATGGCCAATATATGTGGCAGTTTCGAGGATTCGATCTGCTGATGGATTACACATTTTGATAGGAGATTCAGTGACAAGTGCTAACTCTACTACCAAGAACATGGTCTACCGTGAGATATTCAACGTCTTAAATAAACATGTGTTGTCTTTGATCTTGGTTTTAGGTGGAAGGACAAACACATCTGCAGTCATGACACTGTAAGTCCTCAGCTCTAATGTCAGTTAAATGTTCTAATTCTACTTGAAAATTGCAAGCAAGGTGGAAATTATATGATAATATGCACTTATTCCGTAGGTCAATAATAGTAACTTGGTTATGTATGACAAAACAACTAATTACTTTTCTCTACTGACTTTGTATGTTGCATTTCAGTCAGGTAATAAAAGGCCAGCACCATACTGGTGTTTAAAACCTGCAAGCTAACCCTTAAATGTAAATATCAGTAAACCTCAGTGCTTGTAGATGAAATACAATAAAAATTGTAAGGTGCGAGTTGAGAACAACATTCATTTCCTAAACTTAAAATAGTCGCAGAAACAATCTCGTCTGTTTTGTTGTTGTACAAAAACAATGCAGAATATTATACTTTGATGTTGATTTGGGACTGCAGAAATTTATACTTTACCCCATCTCTGAGGCCAAAATCATGGGTTTGGTCGATGCGAGTAAGCTATTGCATGTTTTGTTCTTAGCTAATTACCTTTCAAGTACAAAAAATGAGAACCAGCAAGAGAGAATAACTTTAATTTGCACATCACTGCACCAGTCTGTAAGTTCACCCATGTCCATACACCAGTATTATGTTCCTGTTACTTAATCAATCAAAGTTTCCTCAGAACAGCCAAAGCAGCCATCCTGACCTCGTTAATAAACTAGCTACTTCCCAGTTTCCAGCCAACACACACGATAAACAAGGATCATAAGCAGCCTTATTAACGGATTCATCATCCACAACCACATGCCTCAACTGCACATTGCCTTCTCCAACAATTCCTGAAGTTCACCGCTCTTGTATCCATCTGCAATACCAAAACCCACAAAGACCGAAAAGTATGTTCAGAAATATAAAATGAACGCAGTTGGCTTCTGCGGGCACATGGGCATTAGGCCGATGCTTCCTTTTACCAGCAGCATCCAATATAAACGTCAAATCATATAAACACAGGAAAACTACCAAGACTAACTAATACATGCTTCAAAGGAACTGTTTCAGATGAAGGCATGTTTGAAGACCAGGCTCCATGAACTGCTAAACCGATACCACTAGACAGCGAGACAAATAAAATGGACACTTGTTTATAACGGTTGTCAACAGTTGCTCTAATCAAACAGATTCATGTACGAGCTAGTTGCTACCTAGAAAAATGCCGTATCAGTTATTTCTACTTAGTATGAGCAAGAAGACACTGGACATCAGAAAATACTGACTGCAGATTTTTCCATGACACTAGGCTTATCTAACACTGACCCCAACTCCATTCCTGAAACTGATATCTTGTTTCCTTACAATGGAAGTTCAAGCTCCACCAGCTACCCTAATACCTGATAACGACTGATTCCTCGTTGAAGTTTGACTCTGGGAAATGAGTTCAAATCTGGGTTTTTTTCAGTCACACACAAGGACAAAGTAGAAACATTCTCGGATTCCTCATCCAAGGTTTCACCTTAGATGGGCCACAGATGCAAGAAGCTTGGTCGTTAGTGGTCATGGACTCATGGTGAATCCTCGTCGTGGCATAAAGTTACATTTCTGCTACAATAGAACTTATGTCTCCAGCTAAAAAGAGAACTGCAGTAGGTCCAATGTACATCCTTGCAGCACGTTTCCCATTAACAAATCATTGAGCAGTCAATAACACCAAATTGACCCTAATCAGAAGAATTAGTTCAACGAAATGTTTTCACAAGACATGCACGGCAGGGAATGTGAATTATATAAAAAAATGGTTGAGTCACATGTTCGACAGTAATGGCACACCCTGACCAAGTATGTGATGTTTTAAGCAGGGACAACATAGACTGGAATTAGGAAGCTTACTACATGTCTGAGACATTATGATGTATATAGACCCAAACGTGATAAGACGCAAACAGTAACTGGTCAGTGGAATCACTAACATAGTAATGGAGGGCAATGAACTTGTCTTTATCTCACTGATAGCTGGGAATTCTCATTCCATTCACTATGTATTCAACGAAGTTGACTTACCAACAGTAATATCACAGCCGCCAAAGAATTCTCCATCAATGTAGAGCTGAGGAAAAGTTGGCCAACTGGAGTACTCCTTCAATCCTTGACGAAGAACTTCATTCTCTAGTATATTGATGGTTTCAAAAGGGACGTTGCAAGCATTAAGTATCTGCACCACAGTGTTTGAGAATCCACATTGAGGGAAATCCTTGGTTCCCTTCATAAACAGAAGAACTTTCTGTGATGTAACTACTTTATCTATCG
This sequence comes from Linum lewisii, assembly GCA_034768395.1. NCBI lineage: Eukaryota > Viridiplantae > Streptophyta > Magnoliopsida > Malpighiales > Linaceae > Linum > Linum lewisii. The sequence goes on along the minus strand of CM068300.1, from coordinate 49,186,853 downwards.
TGGTTTTCAGCTCTGACGATAACGCTGCCAAAAATAAACAAAAAATATAATCACAAAGCAAATTCACAGCAACCTTGATCTTCCATACCCAAGTAATTATAAGCAATTGTAAAATGGTGAATTTTGGCACCCCCGATGATCCATCGTGAAATACAGAAAATTGCAGACATCCTATGAATTGAAATCCCAAACAAAATTAAGTTGGAAGGAAAAGGAAAGGATGAATCTTTTACCACATCTGACAGCAGGGAAGTTGGTCTTCTTGGATCCCGGTAAACGCTTATGAACAGCTAGGAAATTGGTTCGTAGGGTTCGCGGGAATCGAGAGGAGACATTAGATGCAGAGGGAATGGAAGCCTGAGCTGGGGAGAAAGATGATGATGGAGTCAACGATGGTCGAAATATTGCCGCCGACGAGGGGGATGCGAAAACAGTTTGGGAAGCCATAACCATATTAATTGGTGTGTTTAGTTGATCAGGTGTCCAAAGTAGAATGAAAGGTGTTGGGAGTTTTGAGTATCCTGGATCGCTGGCTCGCTGGCTCGCTGGCTTTGGGGTCAAAATTGGCTACTTTCACATTTTGATAATCACCGATATGTTCCGATTAGAATTTCTATTCGGGGAAAATTTAATGGTTCAGAGTGGCTGAGGATCTGCGTTAGGGGTGAGAAGTCCAGCTATCCGGGCCGCCCGCATCATGATTCGCCAAACCAGGGGTCCGGCTTAGGGATAGAATTCGGGCTACTCGGAGCCCGATCAACGTGGGTTGGGGTCGGGCCCGGGTACCCGGCAATTTACCCGAACTGTGCAATTCTTAATTTTTGTAATAAAAGGGACGATGCCCATTTCAATCCACTAGCTTTCAGTCGGGAAAAAAATTAGGCCATCCACCGACTCAGCATTCATCCTCTCCAACCTCCCGATTGAACTCATCAGTCGTTTCCGTCGTCGCCCGTTGCAGGGGCGGAGACGGGGGAGATCCGGTCGAGCCCCGATGTATCTTATTTTTGGTCCTGAACGTTAAAATCATGTATAAATTTATTATTATTTGGAATTTGGCTCGGTGCAAATTTTAGTTTCGATTTAGTGTTATATGAACTCGCCTCAGTGATTGCTATAATTTCAAACTTGAAAATCAAATACAACTTTAAAATTCTTGTCATTTTAGGAAAATCTAATATAGTTAATAGACTCAATTATATTAGTCATATCCTTCTCTAATATTAATATCGCACCAACACATGTAGATGGTTGAGTGAGCCCAATATTATTTTATATTAACTTGTGAATAATAATACAATATTTGATGTCAAATAAATTTAAAAAATCATCGGTGGCACATTTCAATTTTCATTTAGCCAAAAGTATTACTAATAATTTTAATAATACAAAAGTAATTAATAGTTTTCACGCAATAATATGTTTTTAATAATAGTATTAAATTCTAGTTAAAATTAGCTCAAATATTTAGTTCGTAATTTTTTTTATTTTAAATTCGACTTAGTGCATCTTTGGTCCTGGTTCCGCCCCTGGCCCGTTGGAGATGCCACACACACTTCTTTGTTTCTTCAATTAGAATATGACAACGACATCAAAACTTAGAGCTATGAGCAACAACCAGAGGATTGAGGCCTTGCTTTGAAAAAATGTTTGATTATATCTGTTTACACCCAAAGAAATATTTGAGCCAATACCACATTGAAAAGATAAAAAGAATCAAATGGCTTTATTAGGCCATTAATTGCCGACTCCATGATGATGATGTCATCATGGCCACCTATCGAAGTCAAGATCACATGTCGATCCACCGAAGTGAGGATCTCATGTCGATCCACCGAAGTGAAGATCTCATGTCGATCCATCAAAGTGAAGACTTCATGTCGACCTATCGAAGTTAAGATCACTTGTCGATCCACCGAAGTGAGGATCTCATGTTGATCCATCAAAGTGAAGACTTCATGTCGACCCATCGAAGTCAAGATCACATGTCGATCCACCGAAGTGAGGATCTCATGTCGATCCACGAAGTGAGGATCTCATGTCGATCCATCAAAGTGAGGACTTCATGTCGACCTATCGAAGTCAAGATCACATGTCGATCCACCGAAGTGAGGATCTCATGTTGGTCCATCGAAGTGAAGACTTCATGTCGACCCATCGAAGTCAAGATCACATGTCGATCCACCGAAGTGAGGATCTCATGTTGATCCACCGAAGTGAGGATCTCATGTCGATCCATCAAAGTGAAGACTTCATGTCGACCTATCGAAGTCAAGATCACATGTCGATCCATCGAAGTGAGGATCTCATGTCGATCCATCAAAGTGAAGACTTCATATCGACCCATCGAAGTCAAGATCACATGTCGATCCACCGAAGTGAGGATCTCATGTCGATCCATCGAAGTGAAGACTTCGTGTCGACCCATCGAAGTCAAGATCACATGTCGATCCACCAAAGTGAAGACTTCATGTCGACCCATCGAAGTCAAGATCACATGTCGATCCACCGAAGTCAAGATCTCATGTCGATCCATCAAGTGGAAGATTCCCCATCAAGAGGGAAACCCTAAGGATGACTCCATGATGATAATGTCATCATGTCGACCTCCTCGCCAAGAGGGAAGCATCATGCCAATCTCCTCATTATGACAAAACCCTAAGGGCTTACGTGATCATATCAAACCCTACCTCATGAGTACAAGCTTCTGCCATCAACGTCACTATTCCTCCAAGCCAGTTGAAGAGAAGAAACCGCAACCACCACGATGACAGCCACGTTCAAGAGAGAGAAAGTAACTTCCATGGCAGTTACTTCCTCCAGCAGCAGTTACCACTCACATTTGTCTATAAATATGAGAGGTATTCGACAAAGACAAGGCCCCACACAAGTAGACACTCTGCCTAAATTTCAACTTTCTCTACAATTTTAATTTCAGTAGCCAAAGTCATCTTTTCTTTTGGAGCTCTCTCAGAACCTCCATCAGAGTAGCAGTAGACGTAGCCAAAAAACATCAAACACACTTGTTTGAACTTTGTTTGGAGAGGTGTGAACCGTGTAATTAATCCTTGTTTCAAGAAGTCAACCGTGCATTTATTGTGTTCAAACATAAAAGTTTCTACCACAGAAACAAATTGGCACGCTCGGTGGGACATTGTGTTTGATATCATGGCTCCAAGGCGAAAAAACCCAGAGGGAGACCTTCCATCTGGATCTGCGGAAGAGCAAGTGGCCAACATTGAACATGGCTAGATAGTTGAAGATGTTGCCGGAATCCATGACGGCGACAAGGACGCTAGGCCACAACTTGTGGCGCCAAGTGCTTATCTAGGCGAGACAATCATATCATTCCGCCAGACAATGGTGGAACACCGCCAACTCATGGAGGCTTCAATGGCAGGGAATTCCCGTCAGGTAAACTCTCAAATTGAGTCTTTAAGTTCTCATGTTTAAAGACGTTTAAGTCAAGTATTTGATGTGGTTAACAAAAATCAAACTGATTTTCAGGAGTTTAGAAAAAATTTAACGACACCTTCAGTTCAGTCTAGAGCCTTACCACCAGATGGTCTAGGATCGATGAACAATGGTGTTGGAAATGTAAGCCCTCATCCTGCTAGTGGTCGGAATGTCCAACCATGGCAGGACAACCTCTCACCTCCGGTGGCAAGTCAACCACCTTCCCATCAACATGGGAATGGCGAAAATTTTGCCACCACATCCAAGACCCACATTGAGCAATTGCCTACCCTAGGTTTTGCTCGACAACATATTCTAGAGACTAGGCCATATGTGGCCCCTGACCGTCCATTCAATATGGATCAAGTACCACCACGTCCTAATGTGGAGGTACCCCTACATGCATATCCACCACCAATACCACCCCAAGTCAATCGACATGGAATGGATCCAACAGGATTCATGCCACCATCCAGGGGGTAACCACCAGGTGTACATAATAATAATAATTTAAGGGAACAGGTGGCACAACTGCTCAATGAGCATCTTGGCCTTGGAGGGAGGCCATCCATGTTGCCTGTGTATCGAAAGTCTTATCCACAGTGGGTGGATAGACACCATCCTTTCCCTAGAGGCTTTAGGGTACCTGAATTTACCACCTTCACAGGGACCAGTGATCAGTCTACCATGGATCATGTTGGACGATTTACTGTCCAATGTGGTGATGTAGGTGACTTCGTGATGTGAACCAGCCCAGCTGCCCTAACACACGCCAGTACACCTACACCCCACCGGGGTCACCCGTTGGAGGCCGAACCCTAGGACCATACAAGAAGCGCCTAGAACTAAGGGCTGGCCACCTACAAGCCCTCAAGCTAAGGTATGAGATGAAGTATAGGCTGAGGCCCCCTCAAGCAAGAAGAAAGACCCCACAAGATGGAAGGATATTCCAGAGCATGCTGCTGGCTGAGGACATAAGCCCTAGCCCGGGAACAGAGTCTCATCCGTTTCCTAACTTCACCTCCATGATCCCACAAGTCAAGCACACTCCAAAAGCCATCTGGAGACAGTTCTGGAGAACAGAAGTCAAGAGGATTCAAGAATACGTGGCCAAGACGGGATGGTCACCTAAGAACACTGCCCAGGCCCCGGCGGATGCGGACAACCAGCCCCTGTATCGGACAACCCTGCTCAGCACTCAGAATCTGGCGGACAAGTTGATGCCAGAAGATTCAGTAGGCCAAAATACTTGGGGAGAACCTCGCTTGACCGAGGAAATGCCAGCCAGAAGGCCGGAACACCCCAGCATCACCAAAACTCTAGCACCGGGTCCGGAGCGAATGATGCCGAGCTGGTCACCACAGCCGAAGGATGCCACCCGACCGCCCGGTCACCTGGAGCCAGCAGTATTTACGGAAATGCCACCGCGCGCGTTCCAGGCACTTGTCCTAGCCGCGGAAGGATTCCTGCCCGCGCCCGGATTGCCCGCCGACGCGCCCGAAGCCCTTTCCTAGTCCCACCCGGACAAGGAAAGCCGGTTTGCCCTAATCCACCCGGATTAGAGTTTTGCTGAATTTTAGCCAGTTTAGGAGTTTTTATTCGGACTACTTAGTTTATTTTAATAGTTTCTTCGGCCTATCTTTTAAGATTATTTTAATCTTTCCTTTTTAGAGTTGGAACCGGCCTTGGCCACCCTTGGTGCTATAAATAGAGGCCTCGGCCACGATTGTAAGACAGTTTACCCCTTAATGAAATTTTCAGAACATTGTTCTTTTTCCTTCAAGTCTTTGCTCGTTGTTGCTTAGCTTAAGGTTTTGGTTTATCATCAAAGGCAATCATCCTTTGTTTGTGGCACCAAATTTGACCGAACACTTGGGGTTCCTAAGTCAATACTTAGTGGATTTCATTAGTTAGGTTCTCGTGGGGCTGATAATATAGTTTTGGGTGTTGAGTCGATCCCTTCCTAGAGGAGGCGGTTCGCATCACTTCGTCAAGCATAGGTTGTTTGGAAACTCGTTGACAGAACCATCATTCGCTTGGTACGTCAACTTGCCTTCAAACTCCATACAAAGTTGGCAACAGATGGAACAGATCTTCCATGCCCAATTCTATAGATCTGAGCCAGAGGTTTCTATGGAAGACGTGGCACGTATGCGACAACAGCCAGGAGAGTCAGTTGAGAGTTTCTTGACTAGTTTCAAGAATGCTCAAAACCGTTTCTTTGTTAACCTAATAGAAAGAGAGTTTGTCAAGCTAGCTCAAGGAGGATTGAACTTCAAACTTAGGAAGAAATTCCAAGATCGAGAGTTCTCTGACTTGTTCCAACTCATGTCATGTGTTGTCAGATATGAGTCTCTTCTTCACGAGGAGGAGAATAGGAGGAGTGCAACAAGGGGGCAATACCTCCCAAATTTTGATTTCGCCATCCACCACATCGATGGTGGGGTTGGTGAAGTTGAGGTTGACTTGGCAGAGATAGTGCCAGGGAAACCCTATGTGTGTAGTTCTTTGTCTAAAGTTGATGCTGGGCCACAAGAGGGGAGACCCAATCGTGCGCCCATCCAACCAGGAAAGTATTCATTCGATGTGGCAAAGGCAGACTTGATATTTGACCAACTTTACAAGGATGGTCAAGTCAAGCTCTCTGGGGGGCATAACCTCCCACCGCTTGATAAGTTAAAAGGAAGGCGATATTGCAAATGGCATAATAGCATGTCTCGCTCTACGGACTCATGCGTGGTTTTTCAAAATATTTTATAGGATGCCATTGAGAAGGGACGCATCAAGTTCCCCGAGTCAAGGAAAGATGCCATGTTGGTGGATACAAATCCTTTTCCCGCCATAATTGGTGTGAACATGGTTAACCCTGATTTCTACGAGATTGAGTTGTCCTGGTTCAACCTGGTGTTGGACACAACGCCGCCTCAAGAGGGCAGTTCGTCTTCGAATGTACAATCCACTCCTGCCTCACTTGGTAGGCAAGATGAAGAGAAGTTGTGTGTTAAGTGCAAGAGGAGTCTTAACTTCAATGAAGAGAAACCAAGCAAGTCCGTCTATCAGAGGCTTGACCCTCCTCCCAATAGACCAAGGTATCCACAATATCAGAGAATGGTGGAGGGAGTGCGACAACCAGTCAGATGGCAGCCAAGGCAATGGTTGGCTCCTGGCCATCCCATGAAGAGGACCTTTCGAATTCCCAAAGTGCCACATGGTGGTTGGCATACCTATGATATTCGACGTCAACAACCAGTAGCATTGGCTGACTTGACGAGGACTCAGAAGAGAAGGTTTGATGTGATCCTGGCCACCAAGCCCGGCTTGGACACGACTGATGCCGACTCGGCCCCAGCACTGATGCCAGGCCGAGAGCACACCGGCACCAGGCCTACACCAGCACCACCACCACCACCGGAGCCTAGGAAAGCTGAAGCCTTGAATCCAGAAGAGACACCTAGGAGGATGCTAATCCTCAGCCAGGCACTCATGCCAGCTTCTAATCAAGCCAAAATTAGGTTGATGACTCGCCAGGAGCTGATGTTGACACCAAGCCCCGACCCGGGCCCCGAACCGAGCCTAGCACCAAGGCTAGGCTCCAGATCGACTCCAACGAGCCCTAAAGCCCAATTTGACCTTAAAGAGACTGAGGAAGCATCCTTGAAGACCTGGAAAAGAAAGACGTCAAAAGGCCCGGACAGAATTGAAGAAGGCCGGGAGCCGAGCCCGTGCCGATGCCATAGAGAAGCACTTTGGGCCCAGCCAACAATTGGCCCGTGCCTTTTGGGAAATTCCAGCAGCCCTGGATAGCTTGAAGTCTTAGGAGCACCCTCCAACAAACGGTGATCAATTTGGAGGAGTATCGAAGGAGATAGGACTAGAACAAGTCCTAGTGATGCTTGGCCTAAGCATCAAGGAGTGGAGCTCGGATGCTGATCCGAGGAAGGCCAATCAAGGAGCTGTGATCAGGCCACAACCTGAGCCTGATCCACGAGGAGAGGATCAAGGAGAATCCAACCTTGGAGGAGAGCCAAGAGTTCAGCCCACGACTAAGAAGCTACGGGCCAGAACTAAAGTGAACAAGGGCGAAACCCGGATTTCTGGACAGATTCCTAGTCCGACAAGGATTGATGAATATGGGCTACTTGAAGACAGAATTTGGACTGATGTCCAACATGAAAGTTGTAGCCCATGGAGTCTACTACGGATCTGCAAAAGATCAGAATTTTAGGAATTTGTTTGGTATTTATTCGGCCCATAATTCCAGAACCCGTTTAGGCTGTTTTTGGGGAAACTTGGCTCCCAAGTTAGGAGTTATTCTCTAAATAGGATTCTTATTCCTTGTGGGATTGGAGTCCGAATTTTACCTTCTTTTAGTCTAGATTAGGATTAGTTTAAGTCCTCTTTAGTATTCTAAATATGACTCCTTTATTATTTATTTATTAGTTATTTAGGAGGATTAGGAGAGCTTGTTCCCTAACTCCTCCCTATAAATAGAGGCCTTCGCCTCTCTTGTAAACACCTTGAATTGAATAAATTACTTAAACTTCGGTTTTTATTTTAGCATGGAATTGCTAATCTCTTCTCGACTTTCATGGAATTGACTGTCGTTTAGACCGGCTTATCGTCTAGGTATCCTCCCCTTGAAGTGGCGCCTTCGACTTGATACTTCTGGTTCCTAGCTCTTTATAGCTAGCGGGTCAAAGTCCTCTCCATCCCCGTTCCTGACGATTTCTACCTCGTTGCACGATCATCAACTTGCGGTGTTTAAGGGTCGTCTGCCCACGGTTGCAGCGGTTCACATCAGTTGGTATCAGAGCACGGTTCAAACACAAGGACCAACTCTATCCCAGTTTCCAGGTTCATTCTTGGATCCATATCCCTTTACTTTTCTTGTTCTTAGAAAATTGCTTCGAAAATCTTCATCTGTTTTAGTTCTTGTTCAAGTGTCGATTGTAAGGCAGAAAAAGCTGGTGGCCATCAAATCCATCAAAGAAAATATCAAAAGAAGTAAGAAAACAGAAAATCAAGCAAGGCCACCCTTGCCAAGTTCTTTATTTTTCGTTGTATTAGTTTGTTTAAGAAGAGGGGATAGACTAGCTTCTGTTGCTTGTGTTAAACCGAGCCACGACCCTAATTTTAGCCACTAAGTTTTTGTTTATCGAGTCTTAGAAAAGAGAGTATAAAAAATCATATTAGAAAAGGTTTTTGGGTGTTCGTTGTTACACTAACCATGGCAGAAAGGGATCTATGTCTGTTGGAGCTTCAGTGCCTGACTGCACGCTTAGTCCTACAAAACATGGAATATTCGTTTAGAAGGTTAGTTGAAGACAGGAGAGCCAGCACCGAGCCGAGCGCCTGCCCAGCACCAGCCCAGTGCCTGCCCAGCACCAGCCGAGCGCCAGCACCAGCGCCCGAGCGGAGCCCAACACCCGACCGGAGCCTAGCGCCCGAGCGACCAGCACCTAGCCCCGGCGCCCCAACGCCCCACCCCGGCCCCCAGCGCCCAAGCGCCCTGCCCAGGCGCCCAAGAGCCCCCAGCGCCCCAGCGCTCCGCCCCGGCCCCCCAGCGCCCAGCGCCCGAGCGCCCAGCACCGCCGCCCCAGCGCCTAGCCCCGGCGCCCCAACGCCCCGCCCCGGCCCCCCAGCGCCCAAGTGCCCAGCCCCGACGCCCAAGAGCCCCTAGCGCCCCAGCGCTCCGCCCCGGCCCCCCAGCGCCCCGCCTAGCCCGGCGCCCGAGCGCCCAGCCCCCAGCGCCCGAGCGCCCAACATCGGCCCTCCAGCGCCCAGCCCCGGAGCCCCCGCTCCCAGCCCCGGCCCCAGCCCCGGTATGGCCCGAAGTCCTCAGGCCCGAGCCTAGAGCACCCGTACCAGCCCCGGTATGGCCTGAAACCCCACGGAGGCCCGATAAAGCACCAGGTCAAGTCCTATACTCCCCTGTGATTATTTTTATTATTTCTAAAGGATTATCAGGCAAGGATTCGAGGACGAATCCTCTTCAAGAAGAGGGGGATGATGTGATCCTGGCCACCAAGCCCGGCTTGGACACGACTGATGCCGACCCGGCCCCAGCACTGATGCCAAGCCGAGAGCACACCGGCCCCAGGCCTACACCAGCACCACCACCGGAGCCTAGGAAAGCTGAAGCCTTGGATCCAGAAGAGAGACCTGGGAGGATGCTGATCCTCAGCCAGGCACTCATGCCAGCTCCTACTGATGCGAACCGCCTTCTCTAGGAAGGGATCGACTCAACACCCAATACTATATTATCAGCCCCACGAGAACCTAACCTTTGAAACCGCGGAGAACACTTGAAATCCACTAAGTATTGACTTAGGAACCCCAAGGTATTCGGTCGAATTGGTGCCACAAACAAAGGATGAATGCCTTTGATGATAAACCAAACCTTAAGCTAAGCAACAACGAGCAAAGACTTGAAGGAAAAAGAACTTAGTTCTGAAATTTCAATAATCAATAATCTGTCCTGCAATGAGGCGTATAGGCCTTTATTTATAGGTGAGGAAGGGAGAACAGGCTCTCCTTTTCCTCCTACGAAACTAACTAATAAACTAATAAAGAATTACAAAAAATAGGACTGAAATTCGTAGCCTTGTTCACCAAGGAAAAGAGTCCTTCCTAAACAAGAACACTAAAAAGGAAAAGCTGGAAATTCCTAAAAAACAGCTAAACGGGTTCTGGAATTATGGGCCGAATAAATACCAAACAAATTCCTAAAATTCTGATATTTTGCAGATCCGTAGTAGACTCCATGGGCTACAACTTTCATGTTGGATATCAGTCCAAATTCTTTCTCCAAGTAGCCCATATTCGTCAATCCTTGTCAGACTAGGAATCTGTCCAAAACCAGGAAATCCTAGCTTGATTAGGATTCCTTGCTTGGATGTATTTGGCATCTCCTCTTCATTTCCCGTATCATAAATTGATATGACCCGGCTCCACCGCCCCGGACCACAAAGGTATACCTACACCCCACCAAGGTACCCCGTAGAAGGCAGCACTCCGGGTCCATACAAAAAGCGCCTAGAATTAAGGACTGGCTACCTACAAGCTCTCAAGCCTAGAAATGAGTTCAAGAACAAGCTAGGTCTGCCCCACAGGGAAGGAAGACACCTCGAGATGGAAGAGAGTTCCAGGCCATGCTACTGGCCGAGAACCTAAGCCCTAGACGGAGCACCGAGTCTCAATCCTTCCCCAACCTCTCTTCAATGATCCCTCAAGTCAAGCACACGCCAAAAGCCATCTGGAGAGAGTTCTGGCGTAAGAAGACCAGAAGATTCGAGAATATGTGGCCAAGACAGGTTGGCTTCCCAAGGACACTGCCCGGGCCCCGGCGGATGCAGTCAACCGGCCCCTGCCTCGGCTAACCCTGCTCCACACTCAGAACCTGGCGGACAAGTTGAAGCCAGAAGATTCAGGAGGTCAAAATACTTGGGAGGAACCTCACTTGTCCGAGGAAATGTTCAGCCAAAAGCCAGAACCGCCCGGCATCACTAAAACCCTAGCACCGGGTCCGGAGCCCTTGATGCCGAGCTGGTCGCCAGCACCGAAGGACGCCACCCGACCGCCCGGTCACCCGGAACCTGCGGTAATTACAGAATTGCCACCGCGCGGGTTCCGGGCACTTTTCCTAGCCGCGTCCGGAGTCCAACACGCGCCCGGAGGGTTTTCCTAATCCCGTCCGGACACGGTCACCCGGCGTGCCCTAATCCGCCCGGATTAGGGTTTTGTGCAATTTTTGCCGGTTTTAGAATTTCACTCTCGGACAACTTTGTGTATTTTAATATTTTCTTCGGCCTATCTTTTAGGATTATTTTAGTCTTACCTTATTAGAGTTGGAGTCGGCTTAGGCCACCCTTGTACTATAAATAGAGGCCTCGGCCATCATTGTAAGACACGTTAAGTCATAATTGAAATTTCAGAACTTTGTTCTTTTTCCTTCAAGTCTTTGCTCGTTGTTGCTTAGCTTAAGGTTTGGTTTATCATCAAAGGTCATCACCCTTTGTTTGTGGCACCAATTCGACTGAATACCTTGGGGTTCCTAAGTCTATACTTAGTGGATTTCAAGTATTCCCCGCGGTTTCAAAAGTTAGGATTCGTGAAGCTGGTAATATAGTTTTGGGTGTTGAAGCCGATCCCTTCATTGAGGAAGCGGTTCGCATCAGCTGGTATCAGAGCGCGGTTCAACTCTTGGACCAACAATCTATCCCAGTTTTCAGGTTCTTTTACTTGAATTCATATCCTTTATGCTTTCGTTGTTTTCAGTTTCAGAAAAACCCTAAAAATAGCTTCATTGTGTTTGCTCTATTCTTCTACCTTTCTTCAAGTTTGTTGTGAGAAAAAGCTGTGGCCGATCATAGAAAGAAAAGAAAAGAAAAAAATCAAAGGTCTAGAAAAATTGACCTAGTTAAAAAAAAAAAAAAAAGAAGGCAAGGCCACGTTCACTATCAAGGTAGTAGACTAAGTTCAAGAAGAGGGGTTTTTCATAGGTTAGCTACTAGATTCCGCACTACTAGCTCTCTTGGTAGAACACCCAAATTTGTATGTCTTGTCATCCCACGTCCTAACTCAAGATTCTGGCCCCTAGAAATCCGAAACCCTAGGTATAAGGTCTTGTTAGTGTCATTGGTAGACTTGGACTGCATAGCTTCGAAGAAACTTGCAACTACTTGAATTGAGATTGACTTTGTTTTGAAAATTTCAAAGAAAACCCTAATTTGAGTGATTTAAAAAAAAAAAAAAATACATACACGAGTGGTAAGAACAAGAGTGTGTGAGGATCATTAGAGAGATTTTGTGAGGTCTTGTTCTTGACTAACAATGGCAGATGAGAGATTCAATGTGTTCGATGCCCGATTGACCGCCATCGCCGAAAACGTGGCCCGAATGGCCGAGCAGTTCGGAGCCGCGAATGGAGAAGGCCCCCGGCGGCCAAGGAGGAATGAGCAGGAAGAAGATGATGATGTGAGCAGCCTGAAGCTCACCGTGCCTAAATTCACTGGCAAAACCAATCCCGACGACTACATCGATTGGGAGAGAGCCATGGAGGATTTCTTTGAATGCCACAACTATTCCGAGAGGAAAAAGGTAACCCTAGCCACACTAGAGTTTACTGACTATGCTGCCTTGTGGTGGTCCCAACTCAGGAATCTGATCAGGAAAGAAGAGGAGGACCCCGTCCTTACTTGGAGGAGTCTTAAAAGAAAGATGAGGAGGAAGTTTGTGCCGAGTAGCTACAACCGAGACTTGCACACCAAGCTTCGATCCTTGAAGCAAGGTAGCATGACGGTTGAGGAATACAACAAGGAGATGGAGATCCTGGTTGCACGGCTTGATCTGAGTGAGGATGAAGATGCCAAGATAGCCCGTTTCACCGGAGGTTGCAAAGAGAGATCCTACATCAAGTCAACATCCTCAACTTTGCTGACTATGATGACTTGATCCACGTGGCTACTAGGGTTGAGAAGGAGCTGAAGAACGGCCTTGGAAGAAGGGCTACCCCGCCGCCACCGATCAGTGCCCCGGTGAGAGGAGACCGAAGCGCCGGCCACACCCCATACCGGCCAAACCCTAACCGGAGCACCGGACCGCGACCAAACCCTAACCAAGGGTCGGCACCACGGGTAAACCCTAACCTTGGTTCAAAAATCCCTACTACTAACGCCCGGCCAAGTGCCATTGTGTGTTTTAAATGTCAAGGTAGGGGTCACATGGCAAGGGAATGCCCTAACACCCGAACCATGGTGCTTAGAGAGGGAGAAGTCGTGACGGACGACGAGGGGGAACCACTTGTTGAAGAATTGGAGGGAGAGTCTAGTGAAGGAGAAGAAGTTGATGTAGAAGGCTTGGAAAAATTTTCAGCCTTCAGCAGTCGAGTGATCACCCCGGCACCGCCCCAGCACAGCGCCCGCACTGCCCCGCACAGCGCCCGCACTGCCCCAGTACTGCCCCAGCACTGCCCCAGTACAGCGCCCGGCACTGCCCCGGCCCAGCGCCCAGCACTGCCCCAGCACAGCGCCCAGCACTGCCCCGACCCAGCGCCCAGCACTGCCCCGGTCCTGCACCCCGCGCTGCCCCGCACAGCACCCAGTACTGCCCCGGCCTGGCACCGGCCCTGCCCCGGCCTAGCATCACGACTGCCCCGGACATCCTGTCCGCGCCGGATGATGTCAATCGGCCCACCCCGGGTCTTTTGAACATTCCTTCGGCCAATCTTGACCAGAAGAAAGCCGGAGGGATCTTTGACGACCTGAAGCCGAGCGCCGGCCCCGACGGCCACCCGGCGCCCCCGACGGTCATGAATCCGACGGCCACCCGTTCCGGAATTCAATGGGAAGTCGCCTCCCGGCGGATTTTAAAAGCTGCCCCGAGCGAGGAAGAGCCAGCAGAAGAATCGGATGAGGAAATGAGTGAAGAACCCTCACCCAGCAACTCCCCGAGCCTTAACATTATTGTTAATGGCATTTATGAAGTGGAAGACATGGAGACTGAAGAAGAAGACACTCAAGAGTCCGAAACATTGTCCAGTACCGACTCGAGTGACACCCCTAGGACTACGGATGAAGCTGAATCTCTCCCGGCCGTCGCCCACAAGATTGCTGAAGTTTGGAAAAGAGTGATGGGATCCAGGAAAAATGCCGAGGTGGATTTGGGGACAAATCCCCGTCAAGAAGAGGGGGATGATATGACCCGGCTCCACCGCCCCGGACCACAAAGGTATACCTACACCCCACCAAGGTACCCCGTAGAAGGCAGCACTCCGGGTCCATACAAAAAGCGCCTAGAATTAAGGACTGGCTACCTACAAGCTCTCAAGCCTAGAAATGAGTTCAAGAACAAGCTCAGGTCTGCCCCACAGGGAAGGAAGACACCTCGAGATGGAAGAGAGTTCCAGGCCATGCTACTGGCCGAGAACCTAAGCCCTAGACGGAGCACCGAGTCTCAATCCTTCCCCAACCTCTCTTCAATGATCCCTCAAGTCAAGCACACGCCAAAAGCCATCTGGAGAGAGTTCTGGCGTACAGAAGACCAGAAGATTCGAGAATATGTGGCCAAGACAGGTTGGCTTCCCAAGGACACTGCCCGGGCCCCGGCGGATGCAGTCAACCGGCCCCTGCCTCGGCTAACCCTGCTCCACACTCAGAACCTGGCGGACAAGTTGAAGCCAGAAGATTCAGGAGGTCAAAATACTTGGGAGGAACCTCACTTGTCCGAGGAAATGTTCAGCCAAAAGCCAGAACCGCCCGACATCACCAAAACCCTAGCACCGGGTCCGGAGCCCTTGATGCCGAGCCGGTCGCCAGCACCGAAGGACGCCACCCGACCGCCCGGTCACCCGGAACCTGCGGTAATTACAGAATTGCCACCGCGCGGGTTCCGGGCACTTTTCCTAGCCGCGTCCGGAGTCCAACACGCGCCCGGAGGGTTTTCCTAATCCCGTCCGGACACGGTCACCCGGCGTGCCCTAATCCGCCCGGATTAGGGTTTTGTGCAATTTTTGCCGGTTTTAGAATTTCACTCTCGGACAACTTTGTGTATTTTAATATTTTCTTCGGCCTATCTTTTAGGATTATTTTAGTCTTACCTTATTAGAGTTGGAGTCGGCTTAGGCCACCCTTGTACTATAAATAGAGGCCTCGGCCATCATTGTAAGACACGTTAAGTCATAATTGAAATTTCAGAACTTTGTTCTTTTTCCTTCAAGTCTTTGCTCGTTGTTGCTTAGCTTAAGGTTTGGTTTATCATCAAAGGTCATCACCCTTTGTTTGTGGCACCAATTCGACTGAATACCTTGGGGTTCCTAAGTCTATACTTAGTGGATTTCAAGTATTCCCCGCGGTTTCAAAAGTTAGGATTCGTGAAGCTGGTAATATAGTTTTGGGTGTTGAAGCCGATCCCTTCATTGAGGAAGCGGTTCGCATCATAAATGGTCATCAATACCTCCATAGATCAGGCTTAGGTGGTGGCCTGATCGTAGCTCCTATCATGTGCAGCTTCGGATCAGCATCCGGGCTCTTCTCCTTGATGCTCCACCCATGCTTTGCTAGGACTTGTCCTAGCTCTATCTCCCTTGATACTTCTCCAAATTGAGTTCCGTTTGTTGGAGAGTAATCCTGGGGCCATAAGGATTCCAGTGCTTTTGAAAAATCCCAAAAGGCACGGGTCAATCGTTTGATGGGCCAAAAGTGCTCCTCTGACGGGCGCTGGCATGGGCCCTGTGCCTGTGGCAGGCTTAGCTTCCGGCCTTCTTCAAATATTTCCAAGCCTTTTGAGTTCTGCTCCAAGCCTTCTTCCAAGAGTACCTTAGGGATGTCTTCAGGTAGTTCTTTGCTCCGGGGGCCCGTGGGAGTTGGTCTGGGGCCTAGACTTGGTGCTAAGCTCGCTCCGGGGCCCGGGTCGGGGCTCGGTGTCAGCATCAGCTCCTGGCGTGTCATTAATCTGGCTCTGGCTGGAGTAGGAGCTGACATTGGTGCCTGGCTGAGGATCAGCATCCTCCCAGGGGTGTCTTCTAGATCCGGGGCTTCGGCTCTCCTAGGCTCCGGTGCTGGCGTAGGCTTACAGCCGGTGTAGTCTTGGCCCGGCATCAATGCTAGGGCCGGATCAGCATAAGCCTCAAGGCTTGATGGTGGGGCTCCTAGTATACGACCTTTCTTTTCCAATAGGGGAAATCCTCTCCGGTTCTCTTCGTTAGTCCCGCCATCCCATGTTAATATGGGGAGGTTCGGGCCTGGCGCCCGTGGTGGCGTGTCCACGCCGGCCTTGGTGACCAGGGTCACGTCATTCCCCTCTTCTTGAAAAGGATTCGTCCTCGAATCCATACCTGGTGCACCATTAGAAAATTTAAGAATAACTACTAGGGTGTGTAGGACTTGACCTGGTAGTTTCTCGGCGCTCCAAGGGTGTTCGGGCCGTACCGGGGCTCGTACGGGTGCTCGGGGCTGGGCCTAAGGTCTTCGGGCCATACCGGGGCTGGTATGGGGGCTCAGAGCTCGGGCGCCGGGCGCTGGTGGCTGGTCGGGCGCCGGGACTGGTCGGGCGCCGGGGGCTACTCGAGGGCTGGGCGCCGGCCGGGCGCTGGTGGCTGCTCGGGCGCTGGGCGTCGGTCGGGCGTCGGTGGTTGGTCGGGTGCCGGGGGCGGGCGGTGGGGCGCCGGGGCTAGGCACTGGGGCGCTGGTGCTTGATGCTGAGTTGGGGCATGGAGCCGGTGCTGGTGCTTGATGCTGAGCCGGTGCTTGTGCTGGTGCTAGCGCTTGGCGCTGGGCCGGTGCGGGTACTAGCGCTGGGCGCTGGACCGGTGCTGGTGCTGGTGCTAGCGCTGGGCGCTAGGCCGGTGCTCGCGCTAGGGCTAGCGCTGGGCGCTAGGCTGATGCTGGCGCTGGCGCTGGTGCTAGTGCTGGGCACTGGGCCGGTGTTGGTGCTGGGCGCTGGGCCGATGCTGGTGCTGGCCCTGGTGCTGGCACTCGGTGCTGTACTGGTGCTGGGCAGGCGCTGTGCCGAGTGCTGGCCTGGTGCTGGACCGGTGCTGGCCAGGCGCTGAGGCTAGTGCTGGGCCTAGTGCTGGCACGAATTTTCTCCTCATCTTTTTCTTAAGACTCAACCAACTAAGGACGGGGTCCTCTTCTTCTCTCCTGATTTGATTCCTGAGTGGAGCCCACCACAGAGCAGCATAGTCAGTAAACTCAGTTGTGGCTAGGGTTACCTTTTTCCTTTCGGAATAATAATGGTACTCAAAGAAATCCTCCATGCGCCTCTCCCAATCAATGTACTCGTCAGGATTTGCTTTGCCAGCAAATTTGGGTACATTGAGCTTCAAACTGCTCACATCGTCGTCGACCTCTTGCAAATTCCTCCTTGGCCGTTGAGGGCCATCTCCATTAGGGGCTCCAAACTGCTCGGTGAATCGGTTCATGTTTTGAGCTAGGGTAGCCATGTGTGCCTCCAAAGCAGCAAGTCTTTCATCTGCCATGATTAGCTACACGAACAAAAGACCTCACAAAAATCACTCTAAGAAATCCTCACACACTCTTTTTCTTACCACTCGTGTTTAGGTTTTCAAGATCACTCAAATTAGGGTTTTCTTTTGAAAATTTCAAAACAAAGACAATTCCAATTCAAGTAGTTGCAAGTTTCTTCAAAGCTTTGAAGTCTAAGTCTACCAATGACACAAAACAAGACCTTATACCTAGGGTTTTCGGATTTCTAGGGGCCAGAATCTTGATGCTAGGTCGCGGGATGACAAGACAACAAATTTGGGTGTTCTACTAAGAAAGCTACTAGCTATACTTATGAAAAACCCCTTTTCTTGAACTTAATCTACTACCTTGATTGTGAACGTGACCTTGCTTCTTGCTAGGTCAAATTTTCTGTTTTTGAAGACCTTGATTCTTTTCTTTTCTTTTTCTTAGACTCTTTTTTTGTATTTTTCTTTGATCGGCCACAGCTTTTTCTCACAAAAATTTAAAGAAAGGTAGAAGACTAGAACAAACACAATGAAACTATTTTTAGGGTTTTTTTCTGAAAACAACGAAAGCTAAAAGATATGAATTCAAGTAGAAGAACCTGAAAACTGGATAGATTGTTGGTCCAAGAGTTGAACCGTGCTCTGATACCAGCTGATGCGAACCGCCTTCTCCAGGAAGGGATCGACTCAACACCCAATACTATATTATCAGCCCCACGAGAACCTAACCTTTGAAACCGCGGAGAACACTTGAAATCCACTAAGTATTGACTTAGGAACCCCAAGGTATTCGGTTGAATTGGTGCCACAAACAAAGGATGAATGCCTTTGATGATAAACCAAACCTTAAGCTAAGCAACAACGAGCAAAGACTTGAAGGAAAAAGAACTTAGTTCTGAAATTTCAATAATCAATAATCTGTCCTGCAATGAGGCGTATAGGCCTTTATTTATAGGTGAGGAAGGGAGAACAGGCTCTCCTTTTCCTCCTATGAAACTAACTAATAAACTAATAAAGAATTACAAAAATAGGACTGAAATTCGTAGCCTTGTTCACTAAGGAAAAGAGTCCTTCCTAAACAAGAACACTAAAAAGGAAAAGCTGGAAATTCCTAAAAAACAGCTAAACGGGTTCTGGAATTATGGGCCGAATAAATACCAAACAAAATTCCTAAAATTCTTATCTTTTGCAGATCCGTAGTAGACTCCATGGGCTACAACTTTCATGTTGGACATTAGTCCAAATTCTGTCTCCAAGTAGCCCATATTCGTCAATCCTTGTCAGACTAGGAATCTGTCCAAAACCGGGAAATCCTAGCTTGATTAGGATTCCTTGCTTGGATGTATTTGGCATCTCCTCTTCATTTCCCGTATCATAAATGGTCATCAATACCTCCATGGATCAGGCTCAGGTGGTGGCCTGATCGTAGCTCCTATCATGTGCAGCTTCGGATCAGCATCCGGGCTCTTCTCCTTGATGCTCCACCCATGCTTTGCTAGGACTTGTCCTAGCTCTATCTCCCTTGATACTTCTCCAAATTGAGTTCCGTTTGTTGGAGAGTAATCCTGGGGCCATAAGGATTCCAGTGCTTTTGAAAAAAATCCCAAAAGGCACGGGTCAATCGTTTGATGGGCCAAAAGTGCTCCTCTGACGGGCGCTGGCATGGGCCCTGTGCCTGTGGCAGGCTTAGCTTCGGGCCTTCTTCAAATCTGTCCAGGCCTTTTGAGTTCTGCTCCAAGCCTTCTTCCAAGAGTACCTTAGGGATGTCTTCAGGTAGTTCTTTGCTCCGGGGCCCGTGGGAGTTGGCCTGGGGCCTAGACTTGGTGCTAAGCTCGCTCCGGGGCCCAGGTCGGGGCTCGGTGTCAGCATCAGCTCCTGGCGTGTCATTAATCTGGCTCTGGCTGGAGTAGGAGCTGACATTGGTGCCTGGCTGAGGATCAGCATCCTCCCAGGGGTGTCTTCTAGATCCGGGGCTTCGGCTCTCCTAGGCTCCGGTGCTGGCGTAGGCTTACAGCCGGTGTAGTCTTGGCCCGGCATCAATGCTAGGGCCGGATCGGCATCAGCCTCAAGGCTTGATGGTGGGGCTCCTAGTATACGACCTTTCTTTTCCAATAGGGGAAATACTCTCCGGTTCTCTTCGTTAGTCCCGCCATCCCATATTAATATGGGGAGGTTCGGGCCTGGCGCCCGTGGTGGCGTGTCCACGCCGGCCTTGGTGACCAGGGTCACGTCACCTACTCAAGCCAAAATCAGGTTGATGACTCGCCAGGAGCTGATGTTGACACCAAGCCCCGACCCGGGCCCCAGACCGAGCCTAGCACCAAGGCTAGGCTCCAGATCGACTCCAACGAGCCCTAGAGCCCAATTGGACCTTAAAGAGACTGAGGAAGAATCCTTGAAGACCTAAAAAAGATATACATCAAAAGGCCCGGACAGAATTGAAGAAGGCCGAGAGCTGAGCCCGACACCCGAGTTGAGCCCGTGCCCTGATGCCACAGAGAAGCACTTTGGGCCCAGCCAATAATTGGCCCGTGCCTTTTTGGAAGTTCCAGCAGCCCTGGATAGCTTGAAGTCTCAGGAGCACCCTCCAACAAACGGTGATCAATTTGGAGGAGTATCGAAGGAGATAGGACTAGAACAAGTCCTAGTGATGCTTGTTCCCTAACTCCTCCCTATAAATAGAGGCCTTCGCCTCTCTTGTAAACACCTTGAATTGATTAAATTACTTAAACTTCGGTTTTTCTTTTAGCACGGAATTGCTTATCTCTTATCGACTTTCATGGAATTGACTGTCGTTTAGACCGGCTTATCGTCTAGGGTATCCTCCCCTTGAAGTGGCGCCTTCGACTTGATACTTCTGGTTCCTAGCTCTTTATAGATAGCGGGTCAAAGTCCTCTCCATCCCAGTTCCCGACGGTTTCTACCTCGTTGCACGATCATCAGCTTGCGGTGTTAAAGGGTCGTCTGCCCATGGTTGCGGCGGTTCACATCAATGTTCCTCCGCAAGAATGCTCATAGTCATAGAGGCCAACATGAGATGGCCCACCATGAGATGAGGAAGATGCAACAGTCCAGAGCAGAAGATACCCTTCAAGATGATATCAAGGTGGACAATTCCATGTCCTCTTGTCTCAAAGTCACTGTGTTGGGAAAGGACAAGTGTGTCCAAGCCCCAAGGGTTGAAGAGGTGAAGATAACCTTCAGATAGATGATGGACTTGGACTATATGACATGGGGTATGATGCTGACACTGATGATGACTTTCATGATGTGATGATCGATGTGGATCATCCAAACCCTAGGTTTGAGAGGAACAATAAGGAGGAGGATGGTGATGACCAAGGCCCTCCTGTAACCATCAAGTTTGGAAGCTTGCCACCCACAGTGGCTACTAACTACATACTCCCAAGGATTTTCCAATCCAAAGAGGAGGACCAACATGTACATATGGAAAGTGGAGAAGCGGATGAGGAAGTAATGGAGGATTAACCTGTGGCACATTTAGTCGAGGAGTTCAATCACCTCGATATGGATGACGAGCCGTGGAGTGTGAAGATGGTTCAATTGGGGTGTAGGATCGACTTGGACATAGAGGCCAAGAGGCAATACAAAAGTTCACAACGATTGTTGAAGGAGCTATATGAAGTAGGCCACAAACATGTGGGTTTTCTCGGTGAAGATGGAGGATGTTATCCTTTCTATGTGTTGTACCAAGAACCAGAAGAGTTGATGACACTTCCAATAGAAAACCCTACATGGGGCCCGAATTTGATGGACCTGAGAGCTCATTGACAAAGGAGGATAGCTTGCCCAATGAGGAGGCTATCATGTCAGTGGTGGCCTCAAAAGGGAAGGGTATAATGGAAGAGAAGTCAGGTGATATACCCAACCACCTTGTGATATTCAAGGAGCCAGAGACAAACATGTTAAGGCATCTAAGGCCACTCTATATTAAGGCAAAATTGAATGAAGTGCCAGTGTCAAAGGCCCTGGTTGACAATGGCGCAGCTGTGAACGTGATGTCAACAAGGATATTGAAGAAGTTTGGTAAGAACACAGGTGACTTGATCCCTACTGAGGTGTTTGTCACAAGCTTCAATGGAGGGTCCACTTCGGCGACACTACAACAGACGGATGATTTAGTGACAGGCCGCGTCGTGCTTTGTGGCAGGCAGCCTGCCACTAAACACAGAGCTTACTCACAGGCGGGCCTGCCACTAAGCACAACTGGGCATGCGAGTAAAGCAGCTGCGAGGAAGCCCAACATGTGGCAGGCCCCGCCTGCGAGTAAGCTTCTCGCAGGCAGGTGGTTAGTGGCAGGCGTGAGGTTAGTGGCAAGCGCCTGCCACAAAGCTTAGCGGTAGGCGTCTGCCACTAACCTTCCGGCCTGCCACTAACCTTTGGCCTGCCACTAAGCTTAATGGCAGGCGCCTGCCACTAACCACCTACCTAGGCTGGGCGGGTTGGGCTGGTTGGTTTGCTGGGCTAGGTCGGTTGGTTTGCTAGGCTGGACCGATTGGTTGGCTAGGCTGGACCGATTGATTTGCTGGGCTAGGCCGATTGGTTTGCTGGGTCGTTGATGGATTAAAAATGAACTACGATACCAAAATTAAAACGATTTCAAATCATTCAACAACAAACATTACGAAATATCAAACACCACACACTGATGACACTCGATTTGACGTGATTATCAGCCCCATTTAAGCAACATTTCATGCCCTTTGATGCCATTTTGACGAGTATTTGGTGCATTTGTCGTAACTTTGTGATTATCGGCTCCTAGTTCATACATTGTCCATTTCTTGGCTATTTTTACCCTTTTTTTGAGCTTTTATGTTGAGCCCCAGGTTACCACATTATAGAGGACTTTCTCACGAGTCCAACGCTTCAAACGGGGACCAAATCGGAGTTCAAACGGAGAGGGAATGATCGAAACAAGTTGGAAGTCTGCCCGGCTCAAAACACTGCGTTTTGGAGCTTACACGCCGTGTAAGCTAAATGCACTATGAGCTTACACACCGTGTAAGCTCCCCAGACGGGAGATTTTCAGCTTTTCCAACAAGGAAAGGGTTTTTGGGGGTATTAATAGACTTTTCGAAGCCAGATTTGTTAACATTCAATTTAGAGAGATCAGCCACGACTTGAGGAGAGTTGAGAGAGTATTCCGGAGCTATCGCAGAGATCGTGACGCCATCAATCCATCCCGGAAGATGCTCGGAGCTAGGAGTTGAAGATTTTCAAGATCGAAGCTTCACGGATCATCTGAAATTAGGTTTTTCAGATCCTTTTCTGTTCTTCCTTTGTATAAGATGAATCCTTATGTCGTCTTTGATTCTTCTTTGTCAGATATGAGTAGCTAAACTTGTAGAGCTTAGATTAGATGAACCCTAACTGACCCAGGGCTTAAAGCGGTCACGGATCGGCGGTAATTAGATTCAAAGTTCAATCAGTTTCTCTTTGCATGGTTGTTTTGTTCTTGATTGTTGTACTGCGTTTCTTGTCTAGTTGACA
Organism: Linum lewisii; assembly: GCA_034768395.1. Lineage (NCBI taxonomy): Eukaryota > Viridiplantae > Streptophyta > Magnoliopsida > Malpighiales > Linaceae > Linum > Linum lewisii. The sequence continues at coordinate 49,163,911 of CM068300.1, read as the reverse complement.
CCTAGATTAGTTTCGTTGTTCTTGTGTTTATTTTCTGGTTGATCGCCTAGATTAGGTTTGTGTTGAGTTAGGGTTTGTCGCCAAACAGCTTCCCTGCTTTAAAACATTAAAACTTGTCTTTTTTGATCACCTAGTTTAGATTCTTGTTAAGCTGAGGATAGAAGCGAATATTCGCCTCACTTTAGAACATCAATTCAACCAGTTAACCTATTCATTGGAGTTTGCCTTTCGTAGGAACCAGTTAGGGTTAATCCACTTCAAGAGTAACTCATAAATCATTAGTAATTGCACCAGTTAGTTTAGTCGTTGCGAGAGGCGACCGTACCTGGGCGATTAATTAATCTTGGTAGTTAGATCGGATAGAGCGAACGTTCGCCAGTCTTAAACCTAATGGTCAGGAGTTATGGTGGTGTATAGAAATTGATTGAACGAGAATTGAAATCCACTGATCTGTTGATTGCTGTTGCCTTGGTGATCTAAGGGGGATTCGAAATCTAAGCTTGTCTGTCGTCTGTCTAAACCAACCAATCATTCTGTCTTTTAATTTCATTTTAATTTTCTTGCATCTTAGTCTAGAAGTCGTGGAACCCACACCACGCACAACGTGTTTAAACCTGAATAAATTGCCTTCATATTTGAGTAGACTATTAGAAGAGACCCGTGGAATACGATCTGCTTAGCTTGTTAGCTTTGTAGTATTTGATCACTGTTCTGCAGCTCATCACACACATAATACATTAATGATCCTACAACAGTAATAATACATAATTCAAACACACAGAGTACCAGATGAATACAATACAATGCAGTATAATACAATAACAGTACAAATAGATAACAAACTACACATCCCAAGGATGCATGTACGCACCATCAACATTACCACCACGATTACCATCACCAGTACCACCATCATTACCACCATTCTACACAGACAAAAACAATATATGTGTGAGAGATATAAAAACATTACATAAAACATTACATAAGTAATTACTGACTTGTACACGTACCATAGCAAGCTGCTGGATAAAATCAGGTCCATCATCCAGGGGCATCAAACCAATGGGAGATATCATCTACATTAGGCACCACTGGAGGCACAACTGGAGCAGATCCACTAGCAGACTGGGGCTGAGTCTCAGACTGGCTCACGAATTGCAACATAATCCGCTCCAGTGATGCCAGCCTGCGATTAGCATCAGCAAGCCCATCCTGTGTGGCAGTCAGCTCTGACCGAGTGGCATCCAGCTCTGACTGAGTGTCAACCAGCTCCCGGTTCAGCTTATCATATGCTGCATCATGCGCACAAGCTGGTGTGGGCCGGGTAGAGATACTACCAGTGGCCGACGTAGATGACTCGACACTCGTCCCAAAGACCTAAAAACATAAAAGTACTTGGTGAACAACACAATTAAATCATATTTCAAGTTTTAGTGTTTAAATATAATTACCTGACTCTTACTAACATGCCGACCAAACATCCTTACTTGCCCTCGGTGTTCTGGCTTGTTAAGGGCTTGGGCAAAGGCATCATTTGGGCCCCACTCCTTCGAAACAACGGCCTCCTCCAATTGGTGGATAGTCTCCTATAATTTCAAATCAAACCAACCAACATTAGTGAAAAGTTCCACTTATTAGAATAGTGGTTATTCAATTTCCTTACCATTATTGCGCCAGCATGAGCACTCTTTGGTTCTCCATTCGGCCAACTATAGTACTTGATAAAGATCTGCCCCCTTGAAGGTCGCTGACCAGTCTTCTCCGCCTCCTCCTCTATGTAGAGACCCCACAGTCTGAACCCTCCAGTGTGATTTTCTTCTTGGCATGCTCGATTAGCCTTGTTTCTTGCAACCGCATCCTAAACCAAAACAATGTGAACGATTCAATATTTAACTAATACGTAATTCACATTAACTTGGTTAAATATGTATGTATTACCTTGAACTCCTTACTATCCACGTGTCTCATGTATGCCAACCAATCAGTTTCTGGACAGCCTGCAGGGGGTTTTGCTTAACCCACTCGTACGGAAGGTTGTTTTCAGCAACATACTTCTTCTTCGCCTTCCACGCGTCAAGCCTCGATCTAGCCCAAGCTAATGAGATTTTGTGATCCTAGTATGTTCGAGCAGCTGGTATGAGGGTTGTATCGCAGTGGAACTTCCCTTGAAACAAAAATCAAGAACTTGTACTTAAATTTTGAAGTACAAAATTAGCCTGTAATTAATTAGCTAGTTGTTTCAAATCTTACCAAAAAGAACTGCTCGAAGGCACGAGTCTTCACCGACTCTGACACATGCTTCTAAGTGGCTGGATAAATGGGGTAGTAGGACCAAATCCTTGAACACTCCCCAACGTACATTCCCATGAATGACAACAATGGTCCACTTGGCTTAGCTCCCATGTTGTTGAGGTTGAACACGATCTTGTTTCCGTCGCTCGTGATACGACGGTGGTCTTTGAACTTGAATTTCACCACCTTTGTTAGACCGCCTTGATCTGCACAATTTTAACCCATAAGCTAAGTACGGATAAAGAATTTTACCAACTAACTATTAGATGTATTGTTATGAACTATTAGTACTAACCGATGATAGTAAGCTCATGAGTGTATCGCTCCCTAGAAGAAGAGGAAGAAGAGTCGGTACCAAGGGAGTCGGGGTAGGGATAGACCGGGTAGGAGAATGAGGCATGCCATCACCACTACCAGAAGCCATCACTAAGAGATCAAATAGGACAAATTGTTATTATCAAAGGAAAAATTCTTTATATTCAATGTCTGAATAATTCATATAATTTGCAATCTCAAAATTAATCCATTAACAAAGGACAAACATCACACAATTCTATTCAATCTCAAAATTAATTATACCACTTCCCACAATTTGCATATCGGGGATGGTGTCAGTTACAGGTAACTGTTGTTGAGCTAACGATAAGCAACACTCGTGCGAAATAGCTCCCTCTTCTCCCATCTCGTATGTATCTCTTGGCTTGTAGTGAACCGGTATACACCATTCAGGCTCAAGTGTGTCATCCACGTAAAAGACCATACGTGCATCACTTGCGCTTACGTACGGCTCATCTTCAACTCTGTCACCGACATCTCGCAAGTGACTGAAGTTGACTATCGTTTATTCGAGTGCATCTCTCCTCACCCATGTTGGAGTAACAATATCAGCCCACTTGCATTTGAATAATGTGATCGTTCGTGAATAATAATCCAATTCCACAATATCGACAAGTTTCCCATAGAACCAGATGTCACTACGTATTGGGTTGTTATCAAATGAGCTGGAGACGCTGTCAGTGCCAAATTTAGCCGCAACACCACTGTTTTGAGTTTTTTTTCCGTGCTCCCGATCAACCGTTCGAAAGCGAAAGTCGTTGATGTCATAAGCAGTGAATCGTCTTGCATGCACGTTTGGTCCCCTAGCTAGTGTCATCAAATCATCATTGTGACTTGCTGATTGGTCCAAAATCTGTTTATGATATGCTATATTATGATTCTAATTTTGTTTATAGCATAAGGAAAGTATTTGGAATCATAAATGAATACCTTTTTTTGGACCCATCCTACAATTCTTTTGTGCACAACTTTATTTATCGCAGTTTCATTTGCACGCCTTCCGCCCATTTCTCTTCTAGTTTCCGCTTCACATTCTCTAAAAAAACAATGATTTTCGCTTCAAATTAATATCAGCGACATTGTAAAAAGGATAAATATGATAATAATTCATATACCTCAACAATGGTTGTGCTACTGGACTATTCACTAACACATAACGAAACGCTTGAGTCCACTCCAATTGTGAGAGTTTGAATGATTCTCCGTTTCCATTAGGAACCCCTCTCGAAACAAGGATAGATGCATTTTCATCAACTGAAATTTCTGGCTCAACCGCGACTCGCTTTGGTCGATTGTATCTGGTCTCAACATCATTGGTAAAATACAATGATGAAAAATTGAACAACTCTTCGGTCAGCCAAACTTCAGCAATTGAACCTTCAGGATGTGCTCTATTTCCAACAAAAGTTTTCAATTTACCCAAGTACCTAAATAGAGGAAATCTTGTCAAGCGCACTCTTAATTAGCAACAATGACAAAGAGTGTAGACCAACAATAAATTACCTTTCAATTGGGTACATCCAGCGATATTGAACTGGTCCTCCACGTCGAATTTCATCAACTAGGTGCAAAACTAGATGCACCATTACCGTGAAAAAGGCCGGCGGAAAAAATCATCTCCATATGGCATAAAGCTATGACAAACCTATCTAGGAGCTTGTCAAGCTCTATTATATTGACCACGGGAGAGCACAATTCCTTAAAACAAGAGCCAACTTCAACTAGAACCCTTGCTACTGAGACGGGTAAGACATTGCGTATCGCAAGAGGTAACAAATCATGTAATAGCATATGCGAATCATGACTCTTCAACCCTAGCATCTTACGATTCTTCAGGTCCACACATCTTGCGATATTGCTAGCATATCCATCTGGAAATGACATTTCTTTAAAAGACTTTAGGACAACTTCAATTTTCCACTTATCCAAAGTGAATGAGGCAGCAGGACAGGTTTTACCATCATCCAAAGGCCACAATTGACTTCTAATCTTCATTTCTTTCATGTCTAGTCGAGCAGCCAAGTGGTCTTTTCTTTTGTTCTTGTCATTGATCAATGTGAACAAAATATTGTCGCATACATTTTTCTCGATGTGCATCACATCGAGATTGTGACGCAACAAATTAAATTCTCAGTAAGGAAGATTGAAGAAGATACTTTTTTTCCTCCATTGTGGTGTTGGTCCTGATTCTTTTGGTTGTGTCTTCCCGAATGTAATATCAATATTTGCCACTTGTCCCAAAATATCAGTCCCAATCAACACCCTTGGTGGATTCCTTTTGTCGACTTTCCCATTGAATTTCAAATTTTGTGATCGAAACCGATGATTCATTGGCAAAAACCTCCGACTACTCATGACACATGGTTTATTACCTGAAGCTTTCAGTCGAAGTGGTTCTGCGTCATACATACATGTCAGGACACATAGTACAGTGTGTGTATTCCATCCTGATAAGTTACACAGACCAGGATAATCACTAATGGTCCAGATCAATGCTGCTCTCAATGTGAAAGTTTCTTTCTTCACCGAATCATAAGCTTCAACTCCAATCCACAATGTTTGCAACTCTTCAATTAGTGGCTGCAAAAAGACATCTAGGTCATTTCCAGGCATCTTAGGACCAGGAACAATGCCAGATAACATAAGGCATGTCTGCTTCATACACAACCAAGGTGGAGTGTTATATGGTATTAGCACAAACGACCAAGTGCTATGACTTATGCTCATGGTTCCAAATGGATTGAAACCGTTAGTTGCAAGCCCAAGTCTCACATTTCGGGGATCAGCAGCAAAATCTGGGTACTTGGCGCTAAAACTTTTCCATGCATCTGCTTCTCTAGAATGTCTACCCATACCATCATCAGTTCTAGTTTCGTCGCATGCCAGGTCATATCTTCTGTAGTGTAAGGGCACATGTACAACCTTTTAACCGAGATATTAAGGGAAAATACCGAAATATCTTCTCAGGTCGAGGCTTTGATTTTTTCTCACCCGCACTGTTTCCTTCATCCTTGAATCGAGCAACCCCACACACTCGACATTCCTTAGCTTCACTATCATCTCCAGTATACAATATGCAATCATTCTTACATGCATCAATCTTGTTATAGGACAACCCAAGACTTCTAATTGTCTTCTTTACTTCATAATTGGATGAAGGGATTTTGGTCGTGGGAAAAGCCTTGCGTAGCAACTCCAGTATCTTCGACATAGCTTTATCACTGATATTGTGTAAAGACTTAATGTGGTATAAGTTGATCGTGAACGACAACTTTGTGAAACTGCACAACCATCATACAATGGTACTTCACCATCCCACAAAGCTCGGAAAACTCATCATCTAGTTGCATGTTGGGTATATCTGGCATTGGTTCATCACCCGTTTGTGGCACTTGATCATCAGCTGGACGTTGTTCAAATGCATCATTCACCATGTTCCGAAACAAGTCTGGCTCAGATACTGGTATATCCTCAACCAGTAATGGAGGAATTGCTTCTTCATGAGCGACTGGTTCAGGTTCAACCATGGCAGTGAAGGCACCAAAGTCTGTGATTAACTCTCCATGCAAATTCCATACATCGTATGATGAGGGAAACGCCTTTGCTAGCAAATGCTGATTAACTTCATTCCGTGGCATCAACTTCTTGAAGTTGCATTTCGGACAAGGACAGATTATATTCACCCCATCTACTGCATTGGAGATTGCAAAGTCTAGGAATTGTTGAACGCCAGCGTAATACTCACGAGTATGTCGCGGCTTTCGAATCCAAGACTTGTCCACTATATATTAAGTGTTAATTAGTATCGATTTGTTTACTAGTCATGATAAAATGTACAAAATAATAATAGTCTATATAACTTAGCTGTAAGCTAAGTTTTCCTAATTATATTAAATACTAAAATATTATATTTACCAACTTAATTTGACATAAGTTGCTAAATATATTTCGTAAAATATTAATATCGTTTATTCATTAAATATTTTGTTAAGTTTGCATATGCTAAATAGTAACTACTTAGTAGATATTTACATGCATATTTTTTTAACAAATTTACATGGTTAAACTCCTTAAAGTGCATAATCAATTACATGCATAAAATTTGTATTAAATTTTGTATATTGATTGAATATTTTGTTAACTTTGCATAACTACTTAGTAGGTATTTACATGCATATTTTATAAACAAATTTACATGCTCAAAATCATAACTCCTTTAAGCATAATCAGTTACATGCATATATTTTGTACACATACATTAATTAATAATAAAAATATATATTTGTGTTAAAATTCATAAATTTTAGTTCTAATATACAAGTAGATAAATATTGTAGTTCAAATTATGTATATTCAGTTTATAGTAATTAGATTTATATATTCTTTATATTAAAATCAAATTCTAACTATCATCAAGTTGCATGCATATCAAACCTTTCACATAATCATGTTCAGGACTTGGAAACTAATTTTATTTAAAGTAGCGTACCTGGAAATAGATGATAAATCGGATAATGAGTCGAGGAATAAGCGGCAAAGACCGACAACCGAAATTTTGCTACAAACAGATTGGAAACAAAAAAAGTTAAAACAATGAATATAATTCAACGAGATCATACACAATCATAAACCGTAAAGAGCTGGTTACACGAACAAGACCTTTAGTCTTTGATATATTTATTGATTCTGGGAGCGAGAGAGCTCAACAACGATTCTGGGTGAACAACTGCCTCCTGAAACAAATATAAAGTGTCATGCAACAAATTACTGGATGAACTCGTTCGGTTCGAGAATCTGAAATGACTAGAAATCAGAAATCAGAAGACAACATCAAGAAACCATGGAAATACCTAGTTACTGACTCTAATCCATTTCGACGAGCAAAGATGAACCATGAATCTGTTGGCTTGAAATCCGTAACCCTAATCCCGAACAAGCAAACGACAGCGGACGTTCAAATCAGAAGACAACATCAAGAAGTAGATGAAATTGAACAAGGAAAAGAGTTTAGATAACAGTTTCGTACCTTAGAAACTTCAAATCCGCGGCGGCGACGCTCAAATTTCAGAGAAAGGAAGAAGAGAAGAGAAGGAGAATGGAAAAATTTTGTTGCACAAATGACAGCGGCGGCTGATTTGGGGGTAGTCATTAGTGGATTTAGTGGCAGGCAGTGCTGTTAGTCGTAGGCGGCCTGTGAGTAATAGCTGGCAGGCTACTGTTAGTGGCAGGCGCGCCTGCGACTAACTGCTGGCAGGCTGCTGTTACTCGTAGGCGCGCCTGCCACTAACAGCTGGCAGGCTGCTGGTTAGTGGCAGGCGCGCCTGTGACTAACAGCTCACAGGCAGCTGTTACTCGCAGGCCGCCTGCGACTAACAGCTGGCATGCCTGCTCTTACTCACACCTGCCACTAAGCCACCCCGCCTGCCACTAGCTTAGTGGCAGGCAGCCCGGTCGCCTGCGAGTAAACCCTCATTATGTTGTAGTGCGAAAGGGATTTTGTCAGTGGTAGTAGGAGTTGGAAGCCAGGAGAAGATGAGTATCTTCTTCGTTGTGGATGGTGTTGTCAGTTACAATGCCCTATTGGGGAGAGACTGGATCCATGCAAGTAAATGTGTTCCATCATCATTACATCAATGCATGATGTTGTGGAACAAGGAAGGGATGGTTGAGGTCATTCAGGCTGACACAAAACCATTGCAGTAGGAGCCAACTGTATTGAAGCCCCTCTATACCATGATGACTTTGTCCCATTGGAGGTTAGGGGTATGGATGGAGGACCATGGTGACTTTGTCGATCCACCGAAGTCAAGATCTCATGTCGATCTATCAAGTGGAAGCTTCACCATCAAGAGGGAAACCCTAAGGCCGACTCCATGATGATAATGTCATCATGCCGACCTCCTCGCCAAGAGGGAAGCAACATGCCAATCTCCTCATTATGACGAAACCCTAAGGGCTTACGTGATAATATCAAACCCTACCTTAGGAGTACGAGCTTCTGCCACCAACGTCACATTCCTTCAAGGCAGTTGAAGAGAGGAAACCACCACCACCACGATGACAACCACGTTCAAGAGAGAGAAAGTAACTTCCATGGCAGTTACTTCCTCCAGCAGTAGTTACCACTCACATTTGTCTATAAATTTGAGAGGTATTCGACAGAGAGAAGGCCCCACACAATCACACAAGCAGGCACTCTGCCCAAATTTCAACTCTCTCTACTATTTCAATTTCAGTAGCCATATTCGTCTTTTCTTTTGGAGCTCTCTCAGAACCTCCATAAGAGTAGCAGTAGCAGTAGACGTAGCCAAAAAACATCAAACACCCTTGTTCAACTTTGTTTGGAGAGGTGTGAACCGTGTAATTAATCCTTGTTTCAAGAAGTTAAGGGTGCATTTATTGTGTCAAACACAAAAGTTTCTACCACCATAAACAATATCTTATCTATTTCGGTCTATGTTGACGAATGAGTCTCCTCAAAGAAAAGAAGAAAGAATAAGAAAGTGGGTTTCCTTATCTCTTTCAGATTAAAGAAGTAAAAGCAAGGAGACTCATGAATCCTCGTCGGTGGAGACCTCCGGTCACCTCTTTTACTTTCTTTGTCGTTTTTGTTGTTGCCAAAGGTTCTGCCAAACGGAGAATACACTAGGTGTGAAACTGCATCTCTAGAGAGTTTACTTCATCACCTTTTACGTGGTTGATTTAGAGTTTCTTTTTTAATTAGTATTAAATATGAATAGATCTAAGAAAATATGAATGCAGAGAAAAGAGATTTTGAGATTGGAGGAGGCAGGTGCTACGTTTAGGTTTTGGAGAGGGGATGTAAAATTGGCATGTGCCAAAATATTAATAACAATAAGTTAGCAGCCAGGGAAAAGATCCGGCTCCAACCCTTTAAGGGTTGGACGGTTCCAACCAATTAAACGGAAGGGCATTTTTGGAATTTCATTAAAATCATTTAACCCACACTTCCCGTGAAAAGCAGTTTCCTCCTCCGATTATCCCTCTCTCTCCGCTTCCTCTTCCTCCGATCCACCATTCAGCCACCTCCTCCTCTGAACCACCTCCTCTCCAAGCCACCTCCTACTCGTCTAGTCCTCCGATTCATTCTCCAGCCGCCTCCTCCTTGTCTTTTTTGCCGCGGCGGAGCAGATTCGAGACAAAATCAGATCTCAACAGCAGAAGGGAGGTCAGTAGAGGCAGAGCAGCTTACTCGCCGGAGTTAGGGGCTGGGACAACGTTGGGAGGGATGACGACTTTAGGGAGTGGTGGGTCAGCTGATTCTTCCCTCGTCGTCATCTACCGGCGCAGCGGAGGAGTTGATTGTGGTGGTGGTTTCGTAGGCAGAGTGGTTGGTGAAGAGGCCGTTGCCGCCGCTGAGGCAGGCGATGGGGTTGATCCCGTGGTAATTAGAGTAGTCCTGGGAGCAATTAAAGAACAAAAAGGGCTGGTCGTAGAGTCCCGGAACGGCGAAGATTGGGCGGCGGCCGACGACGGTATTCAGAGTTGAAGAAGACGAACAGTGGAAAAGGGATGGGATTTTAACAATTGTGAAAATTACATTTTAGTCACTGTTTTTTACATTATAGACAGTTTGATTGTTTAATATTAAAAATTACAATTTTAGTCACTATTTTTTATGTTGTTGACATTGTTGGAATAATATTTGAATTATATAAACGGGTGGTCGAATAACATATTAACTAGTTTGTATTAGATAAGTAGTTAACTAGTTAACTCGATAAGTTAATTAGTTGACTAATTTTGGTAACTAGTTATCACCTAAAAATCTTGTTAACTAGTTATCTAAATCATGATGTTAACTAGTTAAATCGATAAGTTAATTAGTTGACTAATTTTGATAACTAGTTAACTGGATTGATTAACTAGTTATCATCTGAAAAAAAAATGTTAACTAGTTATCTTAGCCATGATGTTAACTGGTTATCATCTTTAAAAAATGTTAACTAGTTATCTTAGTCTTGATGTTAACTAGTTAACTCGATAAGTTATCTAGTTAACTAATTATGCTAATTTGTTAATGACCTGTTAACTAATTTTGATAACTAGTTAACTAATGTTAAGTTATCACCTAAAATTGTTAACTAGTTATCAATAAAAAAATTGTTAACTAGTTATCAATAAAAAAATTGTTAACTAGTTATCAGGTTAAAATATGGTAACAAGTTATCAAACAAAAAACGATGTTAACTTGTTATCAGGTAAAAATGATGTTAACTAATTATGTTAATTTGAAGTTATCACCTAAATCTGTTAACAAGTTATAAAAAAACCGATGTTAACTAGTTATTAGGTAAAAACCATGTTAACTTGTTATCAGTTAAAAAAACATTGTTAACTAGTTAACAGAAAAAGGTGGTAACTAGTTTTTTTTGAAAGCAAAAAAAAAAAAAAAACCTCGTCGGAGTCTCGCCGGAAAAGTCGCCGGCGACGGCGGCCGGTCGCCGGAAAAGTCGCCGGTGCCACGGCCGGTCGCCGGAGATGAGCTGTGGTCGCTGGAAAAATTAATTAATTATTTATATATAATAATTAAATTATATGAGTAAAGTCTAAAATACCCCTAACAATCTAGACCATTGGATTGGTCAAAGGGTCAAAGGTGATCTAATGGTTAAGATGAAAGTTGGAATTTCCAACCTTGGAAAGGGTTGGATGGGGATCCACATTAGCAGCCAACCCATGAACTCTTTCTTTTAACAGATCTATCATCTGATTCTATTTTATTGTGTTACCGGGATGGGTCGGGCTCATTTTCACAACCCGGAACCACTGGATTTCGGGCTATCTTGCCTGGTTTGACCGGTCCGGCCCGGGTCTCCCACCCCTAATCTTCTTCCAAACCTTCTGGGTTTGGAACGTTTCAAACCCAAATTCGAAGGGATAAAATTGGAAATCGAAAAATATCCACCCCTGCCTTTTCCTTCCCCTTCTGCGTAGCTTCGGTGTAATTACCAGTAGTTCGAAAAAGAAAAAGAAAATTCTTCTTCGTAAAGCAATCCTAATAATATCGTGATGTTGAATTCATTGCTATATAAATTTAGAATAGGTCATGGGCGAGATATTGTTCTTTGGTGTAATGGGCTTAATGTAAAGGACTGTCCCCTTTTTTACTATAAGAAATCTACACTCTAACACCTTAGATTCTCTAACGAGCAGATACTTCACAGGAGCTATCTATTTTCTGGTTAAATACATTAGAAGATGCTTATCCATACTTTCTGCATTCAGGTCTTGCTATTTATGCGCCTTTTGATCGACCTGAACAAAATATACGGTCTCACCACCGATTTCACTGATCACACCTCTGCCTCCCCCCTTACTCTTCCATTCTTCCTCAGTTGATGACCTGACAATCAACTCATCACCGCCGGTTCCCGCACCTTGCTACAGCGTCGTCATCATCACCTCGTTTACCACAACTATAATAATCCGAACAAATTTCATAAGAGACTTCCGTCCCAAATTCTCTAAATAATAACCAGTATCCCAAAAATGGAAACCAATAACCCAAATCCGGCTTCCGACGATGAAATCCAGATATTCACGTCGAATCTGACGGTTGTCCCTCCATCTTACCCCAATCTCGCGGTTGTTGCCTAAGATCGGCGACAACGAAAGTGGTGAATCACCTCCGATGAGCTCACTCAATCTGTTCCTATTGCGGCAACGGAAGCGGTGACTCACCCCCGACTAGCTGGCTCAGTCTCTACTCGATGACGAGGTGCAGGCGTCATGGTACTCGACGGCGATGATAAGGGAGTACAATCGCCCCGGATCCTATCGCTTAAGCTTTACTGAAAAATCAAAGTTAACATTTTCAGTCACTGAAAATATGTTACTAACAGTTTGCTATTTTCTTTTACTATTTTGTAAATTTTTTAACATATTAAAATAACCTATACCTATATAAGTTGGACATCGAATAACGTGTTAACTAGTTTAACTAGTTATTAACAACATTACTAGTTAGATAACTTGTTAACAAAAAATCTAGTTAACTGATCATATGGTAATTTGTTAACTAGTTATCAACAAGATAACCCTGTTAACTAGTTATTTGATCATGATGTTAACTAGTTAACTCGATAAGTTAACTGATTTTGATAACTAGTTATCAACTAAAAATCTAGTTAACTAGTTATCTAAATCATTATGTTAACTAGTTAACTAGTCAAAAACAACATATAGTTAGATAAGTTATTAGCAAAAAATCAGTAACTGATCATGGTAATTTGTTAACTAGTTATCAGCATAATTACCTATTAACTTGTTCAGTTAACTAGTTATCTGTTGATAACATGTCAACTAGTTATCTGTTTATAACATGTCAACTAGTAATCAGTAAAAGAATCATGTTAACTACTTATCAATAAAAAAACCAGGTTAACTAGTTAACTAGGTGTCAACGGAGTTTGGTCGGTCGTCAGAAAATTCAGTCAGAGTCTCGCCGGAGACTGTGACCGGTCGTCGAAAAAGTTGTCGGAGAGTCATTGCCAGTCAACGAAAAATATTAAGTATTAAATTTAAATATAATAATTAAATTATGTGTGTAAAGTCCTAAATACCTCTAACAAATTTAGACCATTAGATTGGTCAAAGGGTCAACCTAGATCTATTGATTGAAATTGGGTTGAAACTTTCCAAACCTTGCAAAAGTTTGGACATGGACCCCTTCCCGTTCAAAGTAGAGTAGATGATTATTAGGGTAATTTAGTTATTTATTAACTTTTTTTTTCAAATTAATATTTAATTTAATATAGACATACTTTTGGGATAACTAACCTATGTTTACTAACAATTTTCATAAAATTTTAAAATTAAGCAATTTTATAATTTAAGAAATTGACATTCGAAATTAAAATTCTGTTTAGTTGGTTCTTATGTAAAGTTTGAATTTATGAAATTTTGAAATTGTGTTCATTAGTCAAATTACTGACTATTTTGACATTTGTCTAGTATTCAAATGATTAACATATATATATATAATAATAGTCCAAATTTGATTAATTACTAAAATTATAAGCACTCTAATGTGACACATGTCTATAAGCGAGTCAAGAACCAACACCTTATATCGATCAAAGATCAAAGAATAAAAAATAAACCCAAGAGACTTGATGAAATAGGACCCAAACCCAATCGGTAAAGAGCTATTAACCCTAGGTATCACGTGAATGGTGTCACAGACTTAGGGGGTGATAACCTAAGCTTGATAATCCTTATCTTTCTAGCATAACAACAACACGCCAAAGCAAGAAAAGAATATAAAACGTAACCGAACATGCTTAAAACTACTGTAATCAAGGAGTCAATGCTGATTTGAAAGAGTTATAATGGTCCCTTTATATAGAGGAAGGAACCACAAAATTAAAGAATAAATTACATAAAAGCATCATGTTCCAACATGAAAAAGGTAGCTAAAATAAATAAGGAAAACAAGTCATATTGTAAAAGGAAAATGATTCTCTATTCTGCCTATCACATTGAAACGTGCATATTTCCTTTGTTTTTACGAATCTGACGGCCCATGACCTATGGATTATCTTTCCAACGTCGTTGATCTTGCATCAATAAAAGTTTTGTAGAAGAAGTTATGACCGAAATACTAAAACTTGGCAGAATATATACAAATCCTTCTAGGACAAGGATAACTTGACTCAAGATAAATAAGAATTAAGTAATTTTAAATAAGGAGTCCTCTACGAAATTGAAGTTAATGGATGAGGGGTGGAGGCCATGGAACCCTAATTAGGGGTGGCGGATCAGCATGGGGTCGTGGCAGACCAACATTGGGCCTTCGCGGCCCGACAACAATCTGACATCAATATTAGGTGTCGACTATGATCGACCTTCAAACCCGATTTCTCTTGTTGTCTTCAAGGTTCTTCCCAAGAGTTTCTTGGGGTCTTCTATGGTAGTGGGATGGTTTGGATGGAGGTGGCCACGCTCGAACGGGTGGTGATCATCCATGATCACCCAGACTTTGTGAGCATGGGCTGCCTCATTTAATATGGATGCACCGTACACGATGTCGACATGATGCTTGAATTCTTGCAAAATAGGGACAACAAACTAGGAAGACGATAGGTTATGTTAGTTTCAAAACAATCATCCTTGAGTAGTGCTCGAATGAGCAAGGGTTTATCCTCACACGGTTTAGCTACTTGGTTTTCTCTCCTCTCTCAAGCTCTTGAATTTTAAATTTCTGTTTGGGCTCTCTTAGGGGTAACACTCATTTCTTCTCTCAACTCAGGTTTCTTGAGCTCAGAGTCTCTCATTTTGTGTCTTTGTAGCATATCTCGGACCACCAAAGTTATAATTTCAAGCATGTGTTGGATCTCATCAAGTGCCGCTTGAGTGGCGGTTCCTTCTCCTTCCATTGTACAGAAAGAATATTTTGAGGGTGTGGCGGCCATGGTCGACTGTGGTGCCCATGACTGGGGTGGCGGGCGGTGACTGGTGTCGCGGCAATCGTGGTGCCCAAGCTGGGTGGTGGTGGGCGACGGTTGGTGTCATGGCCATGCAGAATGTAGCGCCCAAGACAGGTTGACATCTCTTTAAAAAAGTGGTTAATAATAACGGCCTCACAAATCTCTCGACCCATGATAGATAATCCTCACCAATCTTTATTTTTCTGATCGTGTATCACACAAAAATTTAGTGAAAGAAAATGTTTCTGCTGGTAGAAACTTTTGTGTTTGAACACAATAAATGCGCTTGACTTCTTAGAACAAGGATTAATTACACAGTCCACACCTCTCCAAACAAAGTTCGAACAAGGGTGTTTGATGTTTTTTTATGGCTATTTCTACTGCTACCACTACTGCTACTCCTATGGAGGTTCTGAGAGAGCTCCAAAAGAAAAGACGACTATGGCTACTGAAACTAAACTTGCAGAGAAAAGTAGAAATTTCGGCAGAGTGTCTGCTTGTGTGATTGCCTTTTGTCTCTGTCGAATGCCTCTCATATTTATAAAAAAATATGAGTGGTAACTGCAAGTGGAGGAAGTAACTGCCATGGAAGTTACTTCCTATCTCTTGAACGTGGCTATCATCGTGGTGGTGGCGGTTTCCTCTCTTCAACTACCGTGGAGGAGTGGTGACGTTGGTGGAAAAAGCTTGTATTCCTGAGACAGGGTTTCATATGATCATGTCATCCCTTAGGGTTTCATCATAATGAGGAGATGACACCGTCCCTTGAAGTTGGCCTTAGGGTTCCCTCTTGATGAGGAGCTTTCCACCTTGCTTCCCTCCTTCTCTCTTAACGAGGAGGTCGTCATGATGGCCTTAGGTTTCCATCTTGATGAGATGGCTTCCCTCTTCCCTCTTAGGAGTCTCATCATGACATCATCTCATGAGTGGCCTTAGGATTTCCATCTTTGATGAGATGGCTTCCCTCCTTAGTTTCCATCTTGATGAGGATGGTTCTCATCATGACATATCATCATGGAGTCGGCCTTTTGTTTTCCATCTTGATGAGATGGCTTCCCTCTTAGGCTTTCCCATCTTGATGAGATGGCTTCCATCCTTAGGGTTTCACTTGATGAGATGATCTCCTCTTGCATTCTCTTCGAGGAGGTCTTTATGATGCTTCTCCATCTGATGATGAGCTCTCATATGGATCGGCTAGGTCCTCTTGACTTCCTGCATTGATGGCAGAGTCTCATCATGACATCTCTTTCGTTTGGATGGCAGTCAGGCAGATCTGATGACTCTGGATGTGGTCTTATTCCTATGCACTGATGGATGGTTCCTCCTTAGGGTTTCCATCTTGATGAGATGGCTTCCTCCTTAGGGTTTCCATCTTGATGAGGATGTTCATCTATGGAGTCGCCTAGGTTTCCATCTTGATGGATGGCTTCCCTTGAGGTTTCCATCTTGATCGAGGAGTCGTCATCATGACATCATCATCATGGAGTCGGCCTTATGGTTTCCATCTTGATGAGATGGCTTCCCTCCTTAGGGTTTCCATCTTGATGAGGAGGTCTTAGGTCCATCTATGAGAGTCTCTAGAATCTTCATTGGAGTCGGCCTTTAGGTTTCCATCTTGATGAGATGGCTTCCCTCCTTAGGGTTTCCATCTTGATGAGATGGCTTCCCTCCTTAGGGTTTCCATCTTGATGAGGAGTCGTCATCATGACATCATCATCATGGAGTCGGCCTTAGGTTTCCATCTTGATGAGATGGCTTCCCTCCTTAGGGTTTCCATCTTGAGAGGAGGTCGTCATCTGACATCTCATCATGGGTCCATTCATCTGATGGATGCTTCCTCATCTTAGGGTTTCCATCTTGATGAGATGGCTTCCTCCTTAGGTTCATCTTGATGAGATGGCTTCCTCCTTTGTTCCATCTTGATGAGGGGTTGACATGAATCATCATCTATGGAGTCGTTAGTTTCCATCTTGATGAGATGGCTTCCCTCCTTGGTTTCCATCTGATGAGAGGCTCATCATGAGCGATTCATCAAATGGTCCTTAGTTTCCATCTTGATGGAGGCTCCTAGACTAAATAGTAATAATGGCCTCCGTAATCAATTTTAACTTAATAGAATGATTAAAGGTTAATAAAGCCATTCAAACCTCCACAAACAAGCAATGTGGTATTTTTGGTCGTAATCTTGCAGAGGCCATATCTCATTGGTCCGGTAGAACTGGGTTGTCATCTTTATATGGATGGAAAGATAATTTCGTTATCTTTCCATCGCCACCGATTTCACATCAATCGGAGTTCGTATGAAGAAGTTATGACCAAAATACTACTCTGGACAGAATTAACACGAAAAATAGGCCAAAAGATAACGTCATGGCCTAATTTATGTTATTTAATTACTAAGGCAATTAATGGCCTAATAAAGTCATTTAATTCCTTAATTTCTTTAATGTGGTATTGGCTCAAAATAATTTAAGGTGTAAACAAATGCCCCCCAACAACTTAGTACACAAGAATTGTGTATTAAGTTGTTGATACCAAGTCAAAGTAAGATTTCTTTTTTTTTTCGGGTTACTATTCACGTTTTTTTTTTTTTGAACTTACCTTTTCCTAAATGGACTCTTGTTAAGAGTAAACCCCTCCCTATAAATAAAGAGGCTTCCTCCTCTTTCTTCACATCTCATTCAGAAATCCTCAAATCATTTATCGACCATCCTCCAAAAGTTATCAATATTTGAAAGAGGTAAAAATTCATCTCTCTCTCTTTTTTTTTTATCTCTACTTTTGATTATATTGAACAACTCCTCTTATTATTATTATTTTTTTAGAGATGGCAAAGTCAAGTAAACGAGTTGAAACCGAGGAGATGGACAAAGCTCTTGAAGAGGAGTATGAAGCTTTGTGTCAAGATGAAGGAGTGGAGATGACCATTCTTACGCCAGACAAGCAAGACGAATCAGAATTTCGACTAGGTCCTTATTTCATCAACTCATCAGGACCTCATCTCCAACACATCAACAAGTATCCGTTTGGAGGGGGTACAATACTGTTCAAAACCATCCCACCAAGCTCCTTCTTCCAGCCCAACCTCAAGAATCAGAAACCAATAACCTCATGGCCTTTGAACGATTCAGATTTCAACAAATTGTACATGCGCCTGGCGGCCGACAAAGGCACCACCAAACTCTGGTCGAAGGCTGGCATTAGTCGGTTGTTGGCTCTCTCAGCAAGGATTCCAGAACCCGATATTCAACTTTTCAAGGCGATATTGTGTTTTTGGTGCACAGGGTCTAACTGCTTTATCTTCAGACACCTCATAGGCGCCATGACCATCACCCTCATGGATTTAGCTGCCCTTACTGGTTTTCGTTCACCCTCTGATGATGATGATCAAACGACCCCAGGCGATGAATTTACTCTAAGTCCTAAGTCCTTCCAGACCCTCCGACAACAATACCATCCTAGTGATCCTACGTCCCCTATTACTCGCCAAGAAAGAGTAGGCTTCATACATTACTGGTTGTACAAGTACATCCACTGTCCTACTACCGTATCACCTCGTCTAGGATTAAGCCCTCTTTCGCATCAAATTGCTGATGGGAACACTCCACCTGATTTCCTGGAGATCATCCTTGCCTCTATTTACCATGGCATGCATACCCTCACCCATCAACTTGGTAACGGCTCCAAGCCTACAGGGTCTGGTCCTCTATGGTTGGTTCCTCTTTGGGTCTACGCCTACTTCCCAAAATTATGGAACGGCCCTTTGAAAATCGCCAATCCTTCCTCCTACGGCATCTACTTCTCCAAAGTCGTTCCATCAGGAAAAAGTTTCTCCCACTACTTCAAGTTTTTCTATTGCATGACGAAAGTGGAGGACTTTGCCCCTTTTAGAAGTCGTCTCTACGGTCCAACATCATTCACTAATAAATTCACCCAAAGACCTGGCATAGGTGATCCTAGAGCTGCAGCCTATCGTCGGTATGTCCTTCAATAGAAGAGTTGGATTTCAGCTCGGGACCTCTTCATCAATATTCAGGGCGGCAAGAACACCATATATGCAGAGGTATACAACCCCCACTATGTTGCCCGCCAATTCGGCCTTACCCAGGCATGGCCCGTATTACTACCATCCTCATGTCAACTTGATGCCCCTTCCCAACGCAAGATGTTAATGAACTCAGATGTTGATGTACTAAGTAGATGGCAACGCAAAACCATGGAAGGAATCTCCTTCGTGTGTTTTACCCCAAAGGCTCGTTCTCTCCCTTCATTCGTGCTACGTTTTCAAGAAGCTTTCCGGAGTAATAACATCTTTGATGAAGATGCCATCCCCATTGCCCGACGTTTACTCAATGGAGAAACAGCAAAGACGGGAGCTACTGAAGGAAACAAGGGCTCGAGTGGCACCAATGCTGAAGACACAGATGAGCCCCAATCATCTCATGCCTCTTCTGCCAAACGTCCAACAGGTAAATCCTGTATATCATTGTGAAATCTTTATTTTTTTTTTTTAAATGTTGCCCCCTCCTTGATATGAATTACACTCCTTTCATTTTATCTTACCCAGAAACGGTGGTTGGTAATCCCCCTCAACCAGCTAAACGGCCTCGTAATCAACCTTCATCATCTACCCTTCAAAGCCACGAACAGTCTCATCAGTTTGATGGCCATGTAAGTTTTTTGCCATTCCTTCAATCAACTCATATTGTATGAATTCAATCGTGACACACATTTTTTTTTAGATACATAACTTAGGCGATGATCAACGTCGTCAGTTGGATGATAATGAAATTCTTCCATCAGACGCGGAAGAAACCCATGTCGCCACGGATAATGAAGGCCACTCAACTTCAAGCAATGACACATCTCCCGAAGCTGATAGTCCTCATGGCTACACGACAGTCGATGGTAATGATACTGAAGATGATGCTGAGTTCTCCAACTTCCCTTCAGAACTCACCGAACCTCTACCATCCATTCAACTTGGCTTTCAACAATATGCCTTTAAAACTCCATTGGATTTTAGCATGACATGCGGGGTTGCTTCATCGGTCCCAACCAAGAACTTGGTCTCTCAAGGCCAAGACCCTTTTTCCTTGTCCCTGACCCCCACCTTCCTTGGAGATAATGATGGTTTTCCTCATAGTCAACCCATGTCTCCCTTGCTTGATGCCGCTAGAGGAGATTATCATCCCACCAATCCTGATCCAACTCCACGACCTGATGACGTCCTCTCAAGCCTCAATAACATGGCTACACAAGCCAATTTGCCACCCACTCCGTTTCCTAGTATTCCTACTGATTCCTCATTAGGAATTAATAACTCAAACGAGCAAGTAAGTTCCCTTTGCAAATTTTTTTTTATATAATATATGTTTCTTTCTTTTTACTCATGTTACTCTCCCTTTATCTGTTTTTAGGGCATGGCCAGCCTTGAATACAATCTCGAGTACTTGGCCGCTTTAGACAACCATTTCTCGAGTTCAATCTCTCCTGCCACATCTGTCCCTCAGTCAGTTAAAGATGCGCTTATCCTTCTTTTCCCTACCACTAGAAGATATGCTCAGATCATTTGAGACTGAATGGCCTATCAACGCTTTTGATCTCCTCTCAAGCCCCGACTTATGCCTACCTTTTCCAGGATCAGACAACAAGCGGAAACAGACCCTCCAAAGCTCATCATCAAACATCAAGACTTGTTTTGATACCATCAAGCAAGGCAATGAGCCCCAAGGTGTTGTGTCTCACCACGATCGTGAAAGAGGGGTTGCATACAAACTCATGCGAGACATGGTGACCAAGGGAAAGGACAAGTCCAATATGCTAAAAGATGTGAGCGCAGAAGAGGTGGCTTGCCGTGATGAAGTAGCGAGGTTAGAGGTGGCTCCTATCACTGAACAAAGAAAGATGGCTGAAATCCTAGTTCGAAAGAATACTATAACTCTTGACCTCAATGAAATTATGAAGCAGGCACGGTCCATTCAAGACAAAGAGAAAACCCTTATGTCCGTGGAGGAGATTACCCTCAAGAAAGAGCAAGTCTTTCAGACTTGTGCGGCCAACATAGCCAATATTATTAACCTGAAGACCATCGTCGAAGATATCCTCCAGTCTCTCGATGCTTAAGTTACCCCATTTCTTTTCCTTAGTTTGAAGCATAGCCATTTGTTTGGCCTTTGTTTACTTTTCTTATCTTAAATTTCGGATTTTATCAACCTTCTTTCATATTTCTTTTGTTTGGCAAGACATTTTTGTATTATCCACATTAATTATACATCATGCCATTCGTTAAAGAATATAATATGTAATTACTTTGCTCATAATGGTCTCTTCAGTAAGACCATTGAGTCCCCACGCCAATATCAACATAAGTGAGCTATGCATGGTTCATCACCTTTGGTTTCAAAATTGAAACCCTTTAACGTCCCACAAAGAAGGAACGTAAGGCTTCAGATACTTGCCATTGATAAGACGTTCATGTAACACCCCATCAAGGTCCTTCAATAGATATGCTCCGTTGGGTCGAGTAGTATGGATGATAAAAGGCCCTCGCCAATTTGGTGACCATTTACCAAACTTAGGATCCTTATCACCAATAGGCAAATGAACTTTCCAGACTGACTCTCCCTCTTCAAATGACTTATGTTTGACTTTCTTGTTGTAGGCACGAGCAACCCTTTCTTTTTGTACTCGTATGTTGTCCAACGCCTTGAGTTGTACTTCATCCAAGTCAGATAGCTCCAACATCATAGACTCATAGTATTCTGAGGGAGTCATCTCATGTTGACGTAGATACCGTAATGACTTCACAGTCACTTCAACCGGTAGGAATGCCTCATGGCCATATGTTAAAGTAAAGGGTGTCACCTTGGTGCTACTTCGTGGTGACATCCTGTATGCCCATAAGGCTTCTGATAACAACATATGCCATTCCCTTGGATTGTCTCCGATCATTTTAGACAATATTCCTTTCACCACCTTGTTAGAAGCCTCAGCTTGTCCATTGGCCTGAGCATAGTATGGCGTGGAATGAATAATCTTGATTCCTAATTCTTTGGCAAATTCCATCACTTGCTCCCCCGTGAACACGGTCCCTTGATCCGCTGTTATAGTAGCAGGAAGACCAAACCTATGGACCATTTTTTCCTTAATGAAAGTAATCACTTCCCCTTGATTTACCACTTTCATTGGCTTAGCTTCCACCCACTTGGTGAAGTAGTCTGTCGCTAGAATAACAAAAGTGTGTTGTTTAGAGGATGGGGGTAGATCTTCCCTATCAAGTCCATTGCCGACCCAAAGAAAGGGCGAGGCTTGATGATGGACTTTAGGTCGACAACAGGAGCTCTTTGCACTGGACCATGGCGTTGGCAAGCTTCACAACCTTTGGCATAGGATGCACAATCTTCTCCAATGGTAGGCCAATAGTAGCCATACCTATGAAGTATCCACCTCATTGAAGGGCCAGCTTGGCGGGCTCCGCATATTCCTTCATGAACTTCAGCCATGGCTTGTAGAGCCTCTTTGCCCCCCAAGCACTTTAGTAGTAAACCATATGCCCTCTTCTTGAATAAGGTCTCGTCTATCACTACATAATTTATTGCTTTGAATTTGGTAGTATGGTCAGTTTCCCCATTTGGGTTCTTTAGATATGTTAGCAATGGGACTCGCCAATCATTAGAATCTTCCTCAATCATGTATACCTCTGCTACTTGTTCTAAACGGTCTCGTAATGGAAGGAGGGATTTCACAAATATTTGTCCTCCTCCCTCATGCGAAAACTCTCTAAAACCAGAAGCCAACTGTGACAAGTAGTTAGCTTTTCCATTGTCTTGGCGAGGAATGAACTTAATTGACACGTTATGAAAGTGGGAGATTAAATCTTGGACATGGTTGAGGTATGTCTCTAACACATAGTTGACACATCGGAAGTCACCAAGTACTTGGTGGACTACTAATTGTGAATCTCCTTTGATATCTATGTTCTTTGCCTTTAATTCAACAAGGATCTCCATGCCAACCACCAAAGCCTCATATTCAGCTTGGTTGTTGGTACAAGGGAAGTCAAGGGTGAAGGCAAAGTGCATGGAGTGACCACTGGCGAAGTTAGTACCACTCCAGCTCCTGCCCCATAACGTGTCTTTGAACCATCAAAGAACAAAGACCAAGGAACCTCTCCTATCATCCCAATCTCTACTGCTTCGCCTGGCACGTCCACACATGGGTGGTCTACCAAGAAGTCAGCGAGAGCTTGCCCTTTAACGGCTTTTTGTGGAACATATTGTAAATTAAATTCAGATAGGGCTAGGGTTTACTTGCCAATCCTCCCATGGATGATTGGCCTTGATAACATATATTTGATAAGGTCATTCTTACAAATGAGTTGTACTTGAACAGGCATCAAGTAATACCTTAGCTTCATACAAGCAAAGAACAAAGCTAGACATAACCTTTCTATGGGAGAGTACTTCCTCTCTGCTTCATTTAAAAGCCTACTTAAATAATACACGGCTTGTTCATTTCCCAAGTCATTATCCTGGGCTAACAAACATGCTACTGACGTGTTAGTGGCTGAGAGATACAACTTCAGAGGTTGATGTGGGATGGGTGAGTTGAGTACTGGCGGGTTCGCCAAATACCTCTTGATGTCATCAAAAGCTTGTTGGTGCTCTTCGCGCCATGCAAACTCTTCTTCCTTCCTCAACTTCAACAAAGATGAGAACACTTGGGTCCGGCCAGCACAGTTTGAGATGAAGCGCCAAATATAGTTGACTTGGCCAAGGAACCTCTGCAACTCTTTCTTATCACGAGGTGGCATGGCCTCGATGATGGCCTTGGTCTTGTTTTTATCGACCTCAATGCCACGTTGGTTTACAAGGAAACCAAGGAAGTTTCCTGCACTCACCCCAAAAGCACATTTAAGAGGATTTAATTTCAAACCATGACTTCTCATGCGTAGGTGATGACACTCGATTTGACGTGATTATCAGCCTCATTTAAGCAACATTTCTTTGCTTAAGACATTGTTTTTAGGGTCGAATAACGAATATTCAATTGATTGCCCTATCTCGTGCCATTTGTGTTACCTTGGCCCGTTTCGGGTCTATTTGATGGTTTTCTAGTGTTTTCATGTTAGTACAGGTTTTTGCCATCAAATAAAGTAGCCATGGACGTGTCTAAGGCGTTGGAACCTCGAGGAATCAAACTGGAATCGATCCAAGGAGCCAATCAAGTCAAACCGAAAATCTGCCATTCACACTTACAGTTTCGGCGAAACCAGGCCTCCAATTTCGGGGAAACCAGCAGTTCAAATCAACTGATGCCAACAGAAGGATGGTTTCGGCGAAATAAATCAACTGCTCGGACCGAAGACATTGAACAGCCGGCGGAGCCCTGAACTCAAAGCCAGTTTCGCCGAAACTATCCCTATGGTTTCGGCGAAAACATCAGCTCAGCCCGGCCCAACTAGGGTTAAGTATTTATACTTAATCCGGCGGCCCGAAAAAAAAGGAGATCATAATTAATCATAATACAACTTTTCGAGATCAGAATTCTCTGAACTCTGGAGCGAAGAGTTGGAGTTCGAAGAGCCGGATAGAGATCGTGACGCCATCCCTTCCACCTCGGAGAACCGGAGCTAGGAGTGCAACTTACCGAAGATCGGAGTCTGTCAGAGTCGTCTGAATTAGGTTTTTCAGATCCTTTTCTGTTCTTCCTTTGAATGATGAACTCTTTCCTTGTCTTTGTTTCTTTTGTAATGATCATGAGTAGCTAAACCCTTTAGAGCTTAGACTAGATGAACCCCTAAGTGACCCAGGGCTTTAAAGCGGTCACGGATCGGCGGTGATTAGATTCGAAATTCAATCAGTTCTTTTTCATGTTTGATTTGTTCTTCATTATTCATGTTTCTTGTCTGGATTGATCACCTAGATTAGATTCTTGTTAAGCTAAGGATAGAAGCGAACGCTCGCCTTACCTTAGAATATCGAATTAAACAATTAACCTTATAATTGGAGTGTGCCTTTCGTAGGAACCGGTTAGGGTTAATTCACTGCAAGAGTAACTCATTAATCACTAGTAATTACACCAATTAATTAAGTCGTTGCGAGAGGCGACCGTACCCGGGCGGCTAGTTAATCTTGGTAGTTAGAACGGATAGAGCGAACGTTCGCCGGTCTTAAACCTACGGGTAAGGAGTTATGGTGGTGTCTTAGTAATTGATTGAATGAGAATCGAAATCCGCTGATCTGTTGATTGCCAATGCTCTGGGGAACGAAGGGGGATTCAAAGTCTAAGTTCGTCTGTCATTCTTGTTTTCAAACCCTAATTCTCAATCTGCTTTAGTTTAATCTTTTTAATTTTTCTGCATTTCTTAGAAGTAGAAGTCGTGGAACTCGCACCACGCACTAAGTGTTTTTCTTTGAATAATTTGTTAGTTCTGAAGTAGCCAATCATTCGAAGGCCCGTGGAATACGATCTGCTATACGCTTTTTCTTAGCATTAGTAGTTTTTATTTGGCTGAACGTCCGAACAACGACCGGAGGTCTCACCAAATTGGCGCCGTTGTCGGGGACTTCTTTTGATTGTTGAAAGAAGATCTGGCAATTTATTCCTCTACTTTCCATCTTTCATCTTTCCACCCACTTTGATTTTACACCGGTTGTGTTTATTTTTGTCTTTTGCAGGATAAGAAAATTCAGAAGTAAATCACCTCCACTCCACCTTTCCCTACCACGATGGCTGCTAGTGTTCGGTCTCCCATCTTTGTGCCGCGCAATGAAGACGATCCTGCCTATGAGATCAAGACCGCCTACTCGGAAAGGATCTCGAGGGGTCTACAGTTTGAAGGAAATCCTCATGATAATCCATGCACACACTTGACGGATTTCCTTGCTTTTTGCGAAACCTTTAAGAGTGGGGGCCTCAGAGTGGATACCTTCTGCTTTCGAGCCTTCCCATTCTCACTCCGAGGCACCGCAAAGGATGGTTCATTAGCAGGCCACCCGGTCTCTACACCAACTGGGAGGATCTCGCTCAAGGATTCATAGAGGAATACTCCCCTTCTTCCAGAACCACTGCCTATAGGAACAGCATCCCAAGGCTCAAGGAGACCGGAGGAGCTAAGAGACATTAGAGAATAGAAGAGCTTATTGAAGCAGAAGTCCAGGAGCGATTGAAGAAAATCAATGCTTGCTCGGTAGAAGAGGTGAACTTCATTTCTGAGGGCTTCACCAACAGTCAACAGGGCTACCCCGACTACTGTCAGTCCAGACAACCTCAAAGATCTACATCGGGGAACACAAGGGATAACGAGGTAGACATGAAGTTCGACCTGATCATCACCAGACTCGATGATCATGAGAGTCAGCTCAAGGCTCAAGCTCTCATCAATCAAGAATAGATCGCATCCAGTCAAAGAATTGAGCAAGTCGTGAACAACATCTCGAGCATGCTAGCATCTGGTCGACCATTTGGCCAGCTTCCAAGCCAGACAGAGCCAAACCCGAGAAAAGAACAGGCTAAAATGGTAACTGCTCGAAAACTCCCGAACTTAATTGCTGATGCTTATTCTGTTTTACGCAGGATCGCTAAGACTCCAGAGGAAGAAGAGGAATAGAAACCAGCGCCTAAGGATGATCCTCCTCTTGCACCATACGTCGTGAAGCCTCCTTTTCCTAGAGCACTGCTGCCAAACGCAAGGATCGAGACTGGCATGAAGGGGAACAAGGAAGGATACCCTGACATTCGTATTAAGAAACCTGTCTCTCCATATCCAGCTAAGTTATCTGATCCTGGTTCTTTTACTTTGCCTTTGGTCATCAATGATGTTGAAATTGAACGTTGCTTAGTTGATCAAGGAGCATCTGTTAATGTCATGCCTGTGAGTCTATATGAAAAGTTAAACCTAGGGGAACTTGAACCACCCAGTATGCAACTCGTCTTTGCTGATAGATCGCTTCCCCTAAGGGAGAGATTAAAGACGTTGTCACCAAATGTGGTCCGTTCACGTTCTTAGCTGATTATGTGATTATGGATACTAGTACAGTTGACTCTACTATTCTCATAGGTCGACCTTTCATGGCTACTACTGGAATGAATATTAACGTTCCTAATGGTTTTTTGACTTTAAGAGTTGGTAAAGAAACGAAAACGTTCCATCTTAAAGACGGCATAAAATATGACTCTAGGAATGAAGAATCTCACTGCTTAGCTGTTGAAACTGTGGAGTTGACTCCGGTCAACTCCGTTACTAATGCTTCTTCCAGTGTCTCTAGATTAGTTGTTGCTACAGGCATTAAACAGGTCACTACGAAAAAACCAGAAATTTCGGTTCAGAAGCCGCTTAAGAAGAAGAAGAAGGAACTGCAAGCCTCTTCTAAAGCACCGAGCAGACCTCGAGGAAAGAACAAGAAGACAAAGACCCAAATGGTCTGGAGACCAAAAGCTCCACTGTCTTCCACCGAGCCAGCTGCACCACCAATTCGTTCCGAGAAACTGGCGTCGGGACAAGTATGGAGGGAGAAGCCGAAAGCATCTCCTAAGGAAGTACTTATGGTCACCGATCCTGGTGATAACAAGCCGAAGAAGAAAGAAAAAGAGAAACCGACAGTCCTCATTCCTTCCATCGTCACACTAAAGAAGGATGACCTCTCGAGAGAGCTGTTCGGACCATTCAAGTTCGTTGATCATCTTCCCGACGGACGTACCAAACTACTACATGCAAACGGGAAGAGATTCACGTTTACCGAAGAACTCCCGAAGCTGTACTTCATGAACTCCGACGTGAGCGTGAAGGAGAATCTAAGTTGGGATGTCTCCTAATACCGTCCAGGTATCGTCCAGCTCAAGGACGTTAATAAAAGAGCGCTTCGTGGGAGGCAACCCACGGCTGGAGTCAGTTTTGTTTTGTTTCAACCTTGGTATTTTAGAGTCGGTTCGGGAGAGCCAAAAGTGTCAGTTTGTTTGATTTATTATTTTTCGTGTAGAGTCTGCATGTCATAGAGTCAGTCGCAAGTTGATTGAGGTCGTTCCAATTTTTCTGGATTTAACTGTGATTTTCTGAAGTTGGCCTGATTTACGAAAATATTTTCACCCGAACAGTTCAAAATTTTCGGCGAAGCCACTACCATTTTTGGCGAAACTGATTCTTGATTTTCGAACTCATTCTTCCTGTTTCCTATTTTCGGTTCAAAAATTTTCTGATTTCGGCGAAACCATCCCAACTAAATTTTCGGCGAAACCGCTTTTTTCAAATCGGTCAATCCATGTTAACTTGTAGTTTCGGCGAAACCACCCCCTACTTTCGCCGAACCTGATTTGAAAAAATCACTTAATTATTCCCTTTAAAGTCTGGACCTCTCTCTCTTCTTTATCCCATTTTCGCACAGCCTACCCGAAACCCCCCTCTCCTTTTGAAATCGCCGACCACCCTCCACTTTAAACCCGCCGTCACCGCCGTTTCACCCGCCGCCACCGCCGACGCACCTCCCCTCTCTTTTTTTCCGATCCCACCAAGCCCTAGAACGTTCGAATCGGAGCTTTGCAGCTCCAGTTCTCCGAAACCCCAGTTTTCAAGTTTTTCACCGATTCCTCTCACCTCGTTCATTTTTAGCAATCATGACTTCAAGGTAAGTTGTATGACTTTTCAATACGAATCTTTTGACATATAGATTGCTGAATTTCGTCAAGGTTGACTTTTCGGTTTGCCTCGTTTTGCGTGCCGACTGTTTCGTGTGAACTAGGATTGACTGAACTTATAGAACTGTTCTAGGATGCTTAGGGAGTTCCGTGCTTAATCTCCATATCATTTGGTCATGTGTTGCTATGCATACAATTAATTTCTTGTTATGTTGACTTTTGTGAGAAATGTCGGTTTGACTTTGAACTGTGTTGATCATTTGGCTGCCCCAAGTGTCCATTCTCGTTCATATTATCGTGCTTGCCAATTGAAATAATATTTTACCGTCATTCTCCGAGTTGTGACAGTCTCGCCATGATTAGGGTCCAATATGCTTAAATGTTGACTTTCTAAATGTAGGTTTGACTTTTTGAACTCTGATTGTAATTATCCGATTCTGGCTGTTCCGAAGAACACCTTTGAGCGCAGGACTAAGGCGCGACTCGATGGCACCTCGAGCTCAGGAGCTGCCGCTCCCGTCACACCCGCCATTCTGGGTCCTCCACCTGCACTCCCTCGCCATGCTGGTTACCATCCACCATCGCCCGTCTACCGGACTTCTACTTTGAGAGCTTCCAGAAGATCGAGCACATCCGTGGAGCTGACGTGCGTCCTTTATCCATGGAGTCACTCCAGGAGCATAACGAGGATTCCTACCGAAACGTGCATGACGCCCTAGCACCGACCGGTCTCCTAGAGCTGACCACCATAGCCGCCGAGTTCCCAGACATTGCTCTCCAGGAGTTCTGGGCGACATTTCACTTGGACGAGCATAAGAGGAGACGGGGCCAGAAGGTGATCACCTTCTTTCTTGGTGGGGTGTACAGGCAGCTCACCTACGATGAGTTTGCCGCTCATCTGGGCATCCCCTACGAGCACTATCACGATCACCACCTCGGCTGGGGCGATGATGATGACGACGAGGAGTTGCACGCCCTCTGGAGCCACATGACAGGCGTGTCTGGCGATCGCCTCGGGAAGAGCAACTCAGTTAAGTCTCTCTCTCACCCGCTCTATAAGTTTATTCATATGGTTTGGCGGAGGTCACTTTTATATGTCAGAGACAAGGATCGCCACCATATCCTTAAGGAGGAGCTCGTGCTTCACCGAGCCATCCAAGAGAGCTACCCTCTCCACCCCGGCTGGGTGCTAGCTCACATCTTCAGCCAGCGGACCAAGAGGAAGAAGCTACCACGCAAACTCTTGGGAGGCAACTTCATAGGTCAGCTCATCCTCTCCTTCGGCATCAGCCATGAATATGGCCCTAACATTCCACGACACCCAATTATGACCGTTGGAGGAGACTTGGCGGTCGAGTACGACTTAGAACTCGACCTCAGTCCCCATGTAGCAGTAGATCCTCCACTCCAACCTGCGGTCGAGTCGGAGGACGAAGATGATGCTGAGGAGCAGCAGCCGCAGCCGCCGCCTGAGTTTCAAGATTATATACCCTCGCCACACCATCAGGCAGGGTACATCCACCAGTCGCCGCTGCGCATTCCAGATCCATTTCCGGCGCATACTCACCAGCCGCGACATCACCCCGCGGATGTGGGAGAGTTATACGAGCGACTGCAGGAGTGGCGCATCACCGACAACGCCGCTCAAGAGGCACGATGGACTATTATGCAGCAACATATGTGCCGAGCCGACCAGCGATATGAGGCACAGATGGCGTGGCAACACCAGCTCCGCGAATTTCTCAACTTTTCACCTCCCGGTTCATCGGACTAGCAGTGATCGGGTGTATTCCTTTTCTGGTGTCTTCTTTTTTTTTATTATTTTCGGATTTCAATCCAACTTTTTTTTTTCTGTGTGGATCCGGGGCACTTGTCCCGGTTTCCTTTTTATGTTTCATTTGTTTTTGTTTTGTAGGCAGTTGGGAGATTCCCTTTGCTTCAGGTTCTGTTACACTTCCCTCCGCTCCGAGGATCCGTGCTTACCCTCTGAAATCAACCGTCCTCTCCCAGGTTCTTCCATTCCACTCTGAACTCTAGTATTAGTCCTGTGAGGACACAGTCCGATTTAAGTGTGGGGTAGGATGCTAGAGAACCTTGCATGAACTTGATTGCCCTTGATTGTGTTTTGTGTGCCTCGTGATTCCATTCCAGTCTCTCTAGCATTAGAATGGCTCAGTTCTTGATTTTTGATGTTAAGTTGTTGTTCAACCTTTCATAATGATGCTTAGACTGCTTAACCTAGAACTTGAGAACCAACTTGTATGCTTTGATGCTAAATTGCCTGGTCAGAACAGAATTTTAAAATCACACTCTGTAGTTTGTAGCCTTGATTGCATGAAAATGACCGAATCCGACTAGCAAACCAACTGTGAGCTTTTGATCCATTGCACGTAACTTGCAATTTTAATTCTTTCTGAGTGGTTTTCTGTTTACTTGAATGAGTTAGAATTTGCATGAGACCTACTCGAGACCACACGATGACACGAGTTCTAGAAGGATAGGGGCACCTAGATTCAGCTACTAAGCCAGATAGCCTACCTTAACGATAAAATCCACTAGGTTTAGACCCTTGAGCTTGGCCTGTTCTTTCGGTTCGATAATACATTACAGCCATTCCCCATTTCTTTCATTCCCCGTTGATCCCCTGTGGTTGTAGTTCTAGATTGACCTACCGGAAGTCGGTTTGTGGTAACCTGCCCATAGCCATTAAACAGGTGGTCTTAGCTAATATGTCCGGACGTGTAAACCCCTCTAGCAACTAAAAGAAAAATCGGCACAAAAGAAAAAAAAAGAAAAAAAAAGAGAAAAGAGAAAAATTTCAAAAAAATGAAGAAAGAAGAAAATCAGAAAAAGTTCAAAGTGTAGTTCAAATAAAACGTTCTTCTCCCTATAAATGGAAGAACGAAGTAGAAAGAAAAGTTGAAAAGAAAAGAAAAAAATGTGTATGCAAAAAGAAAAAGAATAAGTGCTAGGTTGCTTGAGGGTATCATAGGACGAGCGTTCATCATTCCACCAGTGTTTGGTTAGACGGTAGGAAGCCATAGATTAGATTCGAGGGAAGTTAGTCGAAAGCTACACCGCACCAAGCCATCATCATTCATTCCCATCATCCATCTCATTATAAACCCGAGTAGTGTAGATTTCATTACGGTCCTAGCAGGGAAGTCCTTCTTGACTAGATACTCGTGTTGTCACAGTGGTGGAGATGTGGTCGAAATGCAAACCTATGACAAAATTTGGTAACAGAGAATGATCGAGAGCAGAAACACGTCCTTAAACACAGGGAGTGAGAGTCCCCATTGTACTAAGTATATCCTGTGTGAGGAGTCTGGTCAGTCAGGTCAAATTCGTGCATGATTGATTGCTAATTACTTGTCGTGTGCAGTTTATTAGTGAGACCAGGTAGTTTGGCTGATCAGTATGCATGTTAGGTTTCTTGTTCTAGGATCGATCTGTCTAATAATTCATTGTGCTTGATTGAGCTCCAATTTAATCGATCTTATCATTTATGAACATGAGCGTTTCTATTCAGTTTGCTTGAGGACAAGCAAAAGCTTAAGTGTGGGGTATTTGATGACACTCGATTTGACGTGATTATCAGCCTCATTTAAGCAACATTTCTTTGCTTAAGACATTGTTTTTAGGGTCGAATAACGAATATTCAATCGATTGCCCTATCTCGTGCCATTTGTGTTACCTTGGCCCGTTTCGGGTCTATTTGATGGTTTTCTAGTGTTTTCATGTTAGCACAGGTTTTTGCCATCAAATAAAGTAGCCATGGACGTGTCTAAGGCGTTGGAACCTCGAGGAATCAAACTGGAATCGATCCAAGGAGCCAATCAAGTCAAACCGAAAATCTGCCATTCACACTTACAGTTTCGGCGAAACCAGGCCTCCAATTTCGGCGAAACCAGCAGTTCAAATCAACTGATGCCAACAGAAGGATGGTTTCGGTGAAATAAATCAACTGCTCGGACCGAAGACATTGAACAGCCGGCGGAGCCCTGAACTCAAAGCCAGTTTCGCCGAAACTATCCCTATGGTTTCGGCGAAAACATCAGCTCAGCCCGGCCCAACTAGGGTTAAGTATTTATACTTAATCCGGCGGCCCGAAAAAAAAGGAGATCATAATTAATCATAATACAACTTTTCGAGATCAGAATTCTCTGAACTCTGGAGCGAAGAGTTGGAGTTCGAAGAGCCGGATAGAGATCGTGACGCCATCCCTTCCACCTCGGAGAACCGGAGCTAGGAGTGCAACTTACCGAAGATCAGAGTCTGTCAGAGTCGTCTGAATTAGGTTTTTCAGATCCTTTTCTGTTCTTCCTTTGAATGATGAACTCTTTCCTTGTCTTTGTTTCTTTTGTAATGATCATGAGTAGCTAAACCCTTTAGAGCTTAGACTAGATGAACCCTAAGTGACCCAGGGCTTTAAAGCGGTCACGGATCGGCGGTGATTAGATTCGAAATTCAATCAGTTCTTTTTCATGTTTGATTTGTTCTTCATTATTCATGTTTCTTGTCTGGATTGATCACCTAGATTAGATTCTTGTTAAGCTAAGGATAGAAGCGAACGCTCGCCTTACCTTAGAACATCGAATTAAACAATTAACCTTATAATTGGAGTGTGCCTTTCGTAGGAACCGGTTAGGGTTAATTCACTGCAAGAGTAACTCATTAATCACTAGTAATTACACAAATTAATTAAGTCGTTGCGAGAGGCGACAGTACCCGGGCGGCTAGTTAATCTTGGTAGTTAGAACGGATAGAGCGAACGTTTGCCGGTCTTAAACCTACGGGTAAGGAGTTATGGTGGTGTCTTAGTAATTGATTGAATGAGAATCGAAATCCGTTGATCTGTTGATTGCCAATGCTCTGGGGAACGAAGGGGGATTCAAAGTCTAAGTTCGTCTGTCATTCTTGTTTCCAAACCCTAATTCTCAATCTGCTTTAGTTTAATCTTTTTAATTTTTCTGCATTTCTTAGAAGTAGAAGTCGTGGAACTCGCACCACGCATTAAGTGTTTTTCTTTGAATAATTTGTTAGTTCTGAAGTAGCCAATCATTCGAAGGCCCGTGGAATACGATCTGCTATACGCTTTTTCTTAGCATTAGTAGTTTTTATTTGGCTGAACGTCCGAACAACGACCGGAGGTCTCACTAGTAGGAAAGCCATACGTAAATTATCAAGGTGGCAACGCCTTACCTTTGACTTGACGACTATGTCGTCTACGTATACCTCCACAAATTCACCAATCAAGTCATGAAAGATGGTGTTCATAGCTCGTTGATAGGTCGCCCCAGCATTCTTCAAACCAAAGGGCATGACCACCCATTCATAGCATCCAATCGCACCTGGACAACGAAAAGCTGTCTTGTGGATATCCTCATCGGCTATGTAAATCTGATTATAGCCCGAATAGCAATCCATGAAAGAGAAGACTTCATGCCTAGTAACTGCATCAAGCAACATGTCAGCAACTGGCATGGGATACTCATCCTTAGGAGCGGCTGTATTTAAATTTCTAAAATCTACACAAACACGAAGCTTTCCATTTTTCTTCCTAACTGGCACCACATTAGACAACCACTCTACATACCTAGCCATTCTATAAATTTAGCCTTTAACAGGCGTTCAATTTCCTTCTTTATCTCAGGCAATACCTCATACGCAAAACGCCTAGGAGGTTGTTTGAAGGGCTTAAATCCCGATTTAATTGGCAGCCTATGTTCTACCAATTTCCTATCTAAGCCTGACATCTCATGATAATCCCATGCAAAACAATCCTTAAACTCATTTAGTAGATTGATAAGATCATACCTGTCAGCCTCAGGCATGGTGGCACTGATGAAGGTAATACGTTGATCGTCCTCAGTGCCAAGGTTGATCTCCTCTAAAACATCACATGCGGCAATGTGTTTGCAGTCATCTTCATTAAATCCTATCTCTTCGCCTTGTCCAGGCAAATCATCATCTGGAACACAATCAGCCATCAACACAGGCTCATCACATACTAGCCTCTGCTCACATTGGTAGATGGCCAACCTTTCTCTCAAGGCCGTGCCTTCGGCCTCCCTCGCCACCTTGTCTTGAGGTGGTCTATTCATCATCAACAACTTTGGTGGCGTCAGGTGGACCATCCAAAAGAGAACATGGATGGTCTCACTATCTCTGTCAACGGATCAATGCATGCCTTGCTCAAAACTTTGGCACTCGAGATGACCACCGTACATGGTCCTCCATCCATACCTCTAACTTCCAATGGGCCAAAATCACCATGGTATAGAGGGGCTTCAGCACAGTTGGCTCCTACTGCAAATGGCATTGTGTCAGCTTGAATGACCTCAACCATTCCTTCCTTGTTCCACAAAATATGCATTGATGTAATGATGATGGAACACATTTACTTGCATGGATCCAGTCTCTCCCCAATAGGGCATTGTAACTGACAACACCATCCACAACGAAGAAGGCACTC
The DNA here is from genome assembly GCA_034768395.1 of Linum lewisii. NCBI lineage: Eukaryota > Viridiplantae > Streptophyta > Magnoliopsida > Malpighiales > Linaceae > Linum > Linum lewisii. The sequence continues at coordinate 49,128,715 of CM068300.1, read as the reverse complement.
ATCTTCTCCTGGCTTCCAACTCCTACTACCACTGGCAAAATCCCTTTCGCCGAAGTGGATCCTCCATTGAAGCTGGTGACGAACACCTCAGTAGGAATCAAGTCACCTGTATTCTTACCAAGCTTCTTCAACATCCTTGTTGGCATCACGTTCACAGCTGCGCCATTGTCAACCAAGACCCTTGACACTGGCACTTCATCCAATCTTGCCTTAATATAGAGGGGCCTTAGATGCCTTAACATGTTTGGCTCTGGCTCCTTGAATACCACAAGGTGGTTAGGTACGTCACTTAACTCCTCTTCCATTATACCCTTCCCTTTCGAAGCCATCACTAACATGACAGCCTCCTCATTGGGCAAGCTATCCTCCTTAGTCAATGAACTCTCAGGTTCATCGAATTCTGGGCCCCATGTAGGGTTTTCCACTGGAAGAGATGTTGTCTCCTCTGGTCCTTGGTACAACACATAGAAAGGATAACGCCCTCCATCTTCACCAAGCAAACCCACATGCTTGTGGCCTGCTTCATATAGCTCCTTCGACAATCGTTGTGAACTTTTGTATTGCCTCTTGGCCTCTGTGGCCAAATCGACCCTACACCCCAACCGAACCATCTTCACACTCCATGGTTCGTCATCCATATCGAGGTGATTGAACTCCTCGACTAAATGTGCCACAGATTGATCCTCCGTCACTTCTTCATCGACTTCTCCACTTTCCACATGTACATGTTGATTTTCCTCTTTCGATTGGAAAATCCTTGGGAGTATGTAGTTAGTAGCCACTGTGGGTGGCAAGCTTCCAAACTTGATAGTTATAGGAGGGCCTTGGTCATCACCATCATCCTCCTTATCCTTCCTCTCAAACCTAGGGTTTGGATGATCCACATCGATCATCACATCATCAAAGTCGTCATCAATGTCAGCATCATACCCTGCGTCATACAATCCAAGTCCATCATCTGTCTGAAGGTTATCTTCCACCTTCTCATTCACCTCTTCAACCCTTGGGGCTTGGACACGCTTGCCCTTTCCCAACATAGTGACTTTGAGACCAGAGGACATGGAGTTGTCCACCTTGATATCAGCTTGAAGGGCATCCTCTGCTCTGGTCTGTTGCATCCTTCCAGTCTCATGTTGGCCTCTACGACTTTGAGCATTCTTGCGAAGGAACCTTCTCTTTTGAGTCCTCGTCAAGTCAGCCAATGCTACTGGTTGTTGACGTCGGATATCATAGGTATGCCAACCACCATGTGGCACGTCAGGAATTCGAAAAGTCCTTTTCATGGGATGGCCAGGAGCCAACCATTGCCTTGGCTGCCATCCGACTGGTTGTCGCACTCCCTCCACCATTCTCTGATATGGTGGATACCTTGGTCTATTGGGAGGAGGGCCAAGCCTCTGATGAGCGGGCTTGCTTGGCTTCACCTCATCGAAGTTGAGACTTCTCTTGCACTGAACACACAACTTCTCCTCATCTTGCCTACCAAGTGAGGCAGGAGTGGATTGCACATTTGAAGATGAACTGCCCTCTTGAGGTGGCGTCGTGTCCAACACCAGCTTGAACCGGGGTAACTCAATCTTGGAGAAATCAGGGTTAACCATGTTCACGCTAACAGTGGTGGGGAAAGGATCTGTATCCACCAACATGGCATCTTTCCTTGCCTCAGGAAACTTGATGCGTCCCTTCTCAATGGCATCCTGTAAAATATTTCGAAAAACCATGCATGAGTCAGTAGAGTGAGACATGTTATTATGCCACTTACAATATCGTCTTCCTTTCAACTTATCAGGCGATGGGAGGTTATGCCCCCCTGAGAGCTTGACTTGACCATCCTTGTAAAGTTGGTCAAATATCAAGTCTGCCTTCGTCACATCGAATGAATACTTCCTTCGTTGGATGGGCGCACGATTAGGTCTCCCCTCTTGTGGCCCAACATCAACTTTAGACAATGAACTACACACATAGGGTTTCCCTGGCACTATCTCTGCCAAGTCGACCTCAACCTCACCAACCCCACCATCGATGTGGTGGATGGCATAATCAAAATTTGGGAGGTATTGCCCCCTTGAGGCACTCCTCCTACTCTCTTCTTCATGGAGGAGAGATTCATACCTAACAGCACATGACATGAGTTGGAACAAGTCAGAGAACTCTCGATCTTGGAATTTCTTCCTAAGTTCGAAGTTCAATCCTCCTTGAGCCAGCTTGACAAACTCTCTTTCTGTTAGGTTAACAAAGCAACGGTTTCGAGCATTCTTGAAACTAGTCAAGAAACTCTCAACTGACTCTCCTGGCTGCTGGCACATACGTGCCAAGTCTGCCATGGAAACCTCTGGCTCAGATCTATAGAATTGGGCATGGAAGATCTGCTCCATCTGTTGCCAACTCTGTATGGAGTTGGAAGGCAAGTTGACGTACCAAGCGAAGGCTGGTCCTGTCAACGAGTTTCCAAACAACCTAAGTTTGACGAAGTCACCTACGTCACCACATTGGACAGTGAATCGTCCAACATGCTCCACGGTAGACTGATCTCCGGTCCCCGTGAAGGTGGTAAACTCGGGTACCCTAAAGCCTCTAGGAAAGGGATGGTGTCTATCCACCCACTCTGGATAAGGCTTCCGATACACATGCGGCATGGTTGGCCTCCCTCCAAGGCCAAGATGCTCATTGAGCAACTGTGCCACCTGTTCCCTTAAATTATTATTATCATGTACCCTTGGTGGTTGCCCCCCGAGTGGTGGCATGAATCCTGTTGGATCCATTCCATGTCTATTGACTTGGGGTGGTATTGGTGGTGGTGGATACGCACGTGGGGGTACCTCCACATTAGGACGTGGTGGTACTTGATCCATATTGAATGGACGGTCAGGGGCCACATATGGCCTAGCCTCTGGGATATGCTGTCGAGCAAAACCTATGGTAGGCATTTGCTCAACATGGGTGTTGGATGTGGTGGCAAGATTTTTGCCATTCCCATGTTGATGGGAAGGTGGTTGACTTGCCACTGAAGGTGAGAGGTTATCCTGCCATGGTTGGCCATTCCGACCACTAGCAGGATGAGGACTTACATTCCCAACGCCATTGCTCATCGATCCTAGACCATCGGGTGGTAAGGCTCTAGACTGAACTAAAGGCGTCGTTAAAATTTTCCTGAACTCCTGAAAATCAGTTTGATTTTTGTTAACCACATCAAATACTTGAATTAAACGTCTTTCAACATGAGAACTTAAAGACTCAATTTGAGAATTCACCTGGCGGGCATTCCCTGCCATTGAAGCCTCCATGAGTTGGCGGTGCTCCACCATTGTCTGGCGGAGTGACATGATTGCCTCGCCTAGATCAGCACTTGGCGCCACAAGCTGTGGCCTAGCCTCCTTGTCGCCGCCATGAATTCCGGCAACATCTTCAACTGTCTGGCCATGTTCAATGTTGGCCACTTGCTCCTCCACAGATCCGGATGGAAGGTCACTTTCTGGGTTCTTTCGCCTTGGAGCCATGATATCAAACACAAAGTCCCACCGAGCGTGCCAATTTGTTTCTGGTGGTAGAAACTTTTGTGTTTGAACACAATAAATGCGCTTGACTTCTTAGAACAAGGATTAATTACACAGTTCACACCTCTCCAAACAAAGTTCGAACAAGGGTGTTTGATGTTTTTTTATGGCTATTTCTACTGCTACCACTACTGCTACTCCTATGGAGGTTCTAAGAGAGCTCCAAAAGAAAAGACGACTATGGCTACTGAAACTAAACTTGCAGAAAAAGTAGAAATTTGGGCAGAGTGTCTGCTTGTGTGATTGCCTTTTGTCTCTGTCGAATGCCTCTCATATTTATAAAAAAAATATGAGTGGTAACTGCAAGTGGAGGAAGTAACTGCCATGGAAGTTACTTCCTATCTCTTGAACGTGGCTATCATCGTGGTGGTGGCAGTTTCCTCTCTTCAACTACCGTGGAGGAGTGGTGACGTTGGTGGAAAAAGTTTGTATTCCTGAGACAGGGTTTGATATGATCATGTCATCCCTTAGGGTTTCATCATAATGAGGAGATGACATCGTCCCTTGAAGTTGGCCTTAAGGTTCCCTCTTGATGAGGAGGCTTTCCACCTTGCTTCCCTCCTTCTCTCTTGACGAGGAGGTCGTCATGATGGCCTTAGGATTTCCATCTTTATGAGATGGCTTCCCTCCTTCCCTCTTGAGGGGAAGGTCGTCATCATGACATCATCATCGTGGAGTCGACCTTAGATTTTCCATCTTGATGAGATGGCTTCCCTCCTTAGGGTTTCCATCTTGATGAGATGGCTTCCCTCCTTAGGGTTTCCATCTTGATGAGATGACTTCCCTCCTTGCTTCTTTCCCTCTTGACGAGGAGGTCGTCATAATGATGGCTTCCCTTCGATGGATCGACATGAGACCCTGACTTCGATAGGTTGACATGAAGTCTTCACTTCGATGGATGGACATGAAATCATCACTTCGATGGATCGACATGAGATCTTGACTTCGATGGAGTCGGCCTTATGGTTTCCATCTTGATGAGATGGCTTCCCTCCTTAGGGTTTCCATCTTGATGAGGAAGTCGTCATCATGACATCATCATCATGGAGTAGGCCTTAGGTTTCCATCTTGATGAGATGGCTTCCCTCCTTAGGGTTTCCATCTTGATGAGGAGGTCGTCATCATGACATCATCATCATGGAGTCGGCCTTATGGTTTCCATCTTGATGAGATGGCTTCCCTCCTTAGGGTTTCCATCTTGATGAGATGGCTTCCCCTCCTTAGGGTTTCCATCTTGATGAGGAGGTCGTCCATCATGACATCATCATCATGGAGTCGGCCTTATGGTTTCCATCTTGATGAGATGGCTTCCCTCCTTAGGGTTTCCATCTTGATGAGGAAGTCGTCACAATGACATCATCATCATGGAGTCGGCCTTAGGTTTTCATCTTGATGGGATGGCTTCCCTCCTTAGGGTTTCCATCTTGATGAGGAGGTCGTCATCATGACATCATCATCATGGAGTCGGCCTTATGGTTTCCATCTTGATGAGATGGCTTCCCTCCTTAGGGTTTCCATCTTGATGAGATGGCTTCCCTCCTTAGGGTTTCCATCTTGATGAGATGGCTTCCCTCCTTAGGGTTTCCATCTTGATGAGGAAGTCGTCATCATGACATCATCATCATGGAGTCGGCCTTAGGTTTCCATCTTAATGAGATGGCTTCCCTCCTTAGGGTTTCCATCTTGACGAGGAGGTCGTCATCATGACATCATCATCATGGAGTCGGCCTTAGGTTTCCATCTTGATGAGATGGCTTCCCTCCTTAGGAGATGGCTTCCCTCCTTAGGGTTTCCATTCCATCTTGATGAGGAGGTCGTCATCATGACATCATCATCATGGAGTCCGCCTTATGGTTTCCATCTTGATGAGATGGCTTCCCTCCTTAGGGTTTCCATCTTGATGAGATGGCTCTCATGACATCATCATCATGGAGTCCGCCTTATGGTTTCCATCTTGATGAGATGGCTTCCCTCCTTAGGGTTTCCATCTTGATGAGATGGCTTCCCTCCTTAGTATTTCCATCTTGATGAGGAAGTCGTCATCATGACATCATCATCATGGAGTCGGCCTTAGGTTTCCATCTTGATGAGATGGCTTCCCTCCTTAGGGTTTCCATCTTGACGAGGAGGTCGTCATCATGACATCATCACCATGGAGTAGGCCTTAGGTTTCCATATTGATGAGATGGCTTCCCTCCTTAGGAGATGGCTTCCCTCCTTAGTGTTTCCATCTTGATGAGATGGCTTCCCTCCTTAGGGTTTCCATCTTGATGAGATGGCTTCCCTCCTTAGGGTTTCCATCTTGATGAGATGGCTTCCCTCCTTTCTTCCTCTTGAAGGGGAGATCGACATGAGATCCTCACTTCGATGGAGTCGTTAGGGTTTCCATCTTGATGAGATGGCTTCCCTCCTTCCTTCCTCTTGACGAGGAGATCGACATGAGATCCTCACTTCGATGGAGTCGTTAGGGTTTCCATCTTGATGAGATGGCTTCCCTCCTTAGGGTTTCCATCTTGATGGGGAGGCTCCGTGAGGATAAAATAGTAAATACATGGCCTCGCTTAATCAATTTAACTTAATAGAATGATTAAAGTTTAATAAAGCCATTCAAACCTCCACAAACAAGCAATGTGGTATTTTTGGTCGTCATCTTGCAGAGGCCATATCTCACTGGTCCGGTAGAACTGGGTTGTCATCTATATATGGATGGAAAGATAATTTCGTTATCTTTCCATCGCCACCGATTTCACATCAATCGGAGTTCGTATGAAGAAGTTATGACCAAAATACTACTCTGGACAGAATTAACACGAAAAATAGGCCAAAAGATGACGTTATGGCCTAATTTATGTTATTTAATTACTAAGGCAATTAATGGCCTAATAAAGCCATTTAATTCCTTAATTTCTTCAATGTGGTTTTGGCTCAAAATAATTTAAGGTGTAAACAGAAAAAAATGAACGCACAAAGGTTACAAATGATGTGTTCAAGCAGTACTAGGGTGTTTCTTCAACTTTACGAATCACACAAAGGTCCTATTCTTTGCTAACTTTTCAAAACCTATCACACCAAACAAAAAGAGTTAGAATGATCACAATAAGGATACCAAATCAACTTAGGACATAGAGTAGAATGTGGTAGCAGGTGAATTGAATGAGAAGAAACTTTGAGTGGTATTGCCCTTAGTACTACTCGGCCAAAAACCCTAATTTTAGTGAGGGTGGTTTTGCTTTGTTTAGGTCGACCAACACTATTTTATGAGTCCACTTTTAAGTTGATAATTTTTCCACATAGCTTTTATCACCAAATAACAAATGGGTTAGTATAAAAAATAACAAGATACTGAAAGACATAATATTTTTGAAGCTTTTCTAATTTTCTGCCAAAACAAACTATTTAAGAGATTTTCTATTTTTTTTGAAGAGACCAACTCAAAGTAGGAAAGATAAGATGAAGAAAAGCAGAAAAATAAAGATACGTGATAACGTTGTAAATGGGGTATCAAATACTACCAAACTAAAAGCAAGATAGATCGTATTCCACGGGTTTTCTTCCAGTCGTTTACTCAAAGGAATTAACAATTTATTCGGGGTTTTAAATAAGTTATGTGTGGTGTGAGTTCCACGACTTCTAAACTATAACGCGAATGAAATGAAATTGAATTAAAAGGCAGATTGATTGAATAAGGTTGACTAACAAATTGACAGACAAAGCTTAGACTTGAATCCCCCTAAGATTATTAGAACATTGGCGATCACAAAACCGGCGATTTTCGATTCTAATTCATTTTGTTATCAGACACCACCATAACTAGGGCTGCAAACGAGCCGAATCGAGCCGAACTTCCCCCCGGCTCGAGTTCGGCTCGTTTAATTTTTGTTCGGCTCGGATTCAAATCGAGCTTTGATAATTGGGTTCGAGCTCGGTTCGTTTAGAATTTGCTCGATTCGGGCTCGGCTCGAGCTCGTTCGTTAAGGTCAGTAAACGAACCTTGAAACGAGCCAGAGCTCGAGCTTGATTCGAGTTCGTTCATTAAAATTCATAAACGAACCTTTAAACTAGCCGGCCCGTTTCATGTGCTAATTCGAGCTCATTTAAAAAAAGTAGGCTCTTTTATAGTTCGGCTCGTTTCATGTCTTAATTCTATTTTATATATATATATATTATATTTTCAAATTTCCCATAATTAATAAGGTATGATCCTATTTATTTATTTTTTAATTCTAATTTATAATTAATAAAATCATAGACTCACAAAAAATTATATTTTAAATATAAAAGTCTAATCTAAATTATAATTAATGAACACATAAACTTACTAAATTCTTTATTAAAAAAAAACTTACTATTTTCTATAGCGACAATTCATATCAACATAATCCTAAACCCTAAACCCTAAACCCTAAGCTTTACACCCTACACCCTAAACCCTAAAATTAGTAAGATATAATTTCAATTCAGATCTACATAATACTAAGTTCATAACACTAAGTCTATAACGTGTTATTGTCAAACTCTAATTCACTATACTATATAACATATTATCGTAAAACTCAATTCACTAAACTCTATCATTTGTTATGAACCCTAATTCATTAAACTTTATAATATATTAGCATGCCAAATATGCAATAGATAATTCAAATATATCAACAAACCAAAAGCCCAGCTATATATTGATCACGTCTAATTGCCTTGCTCGACAAAAAGTTCTATTCTACACATAATCCAAATTTAGTGGTAAAATTGTGAATCATTCGATTAACCTTTGTAGTAGTTAAAAGATATTATTACAAATATGTTAATTAGCCTTAATTCTATCAATGCGTTCATGAATCATGAACATATATACGTACAATCTTGTTCACAAACCTATATAAACGAATCACTTCACGAACTTTTATCGAACATGTTCACGAATGTTACTAACGAGCTTGTTCGCGAACTCTTATCGAACATGTTCGCGAATATAATTAGCAAGCTTTTCACGAGCCTATAAACGAACCAGTTCACGAACTGTTACACGAATATGTTCGCGAATATCATTAAACGAACTGTTCGCGAATAATAAACGAGCTTGTTCACGAACAAGGCTCGTCGAGCTTCCGAACTGAACCTATTCGCAAACAAGCCGAGCCGAACACCACTTGGCTCGGATTCGGCTCGTTTATAAACAAACATGTTCGCTTCGAACCGAATCGAGTCACGAACGCATTTTTTCCGAGCCGAACGTCGAGCAAATCTCGAGCGGCTCTGTTCATTAACAGCCCTAACCGTAACTCCTCACCCTTAGGTCTAAGTTCTGCGAACGTTCGCTCTATCGGATCTAAATACCACAATTAATTAACCGTTCGTGCGTTCACTTCTGCAACGGAAAACTAACTGGTGCAATTGATTGAGTTTAATGAGTTACTCTAGAAGCGAATTAACCCTAAATGGTTCATACGAAAGGCACACTCCATTGAATAGGTTAATTGATTAATTTGATGTTCTAAAACAAGGCGGACGTTCACCAACTATCTTTATTTTAATAAGAATCTAATCTAGGTGATCAAACTAGAAAAGAAACACAACACGAAGAACAAATCAATTATGCAAATGAAACTGTCTGAATTAAAATCTAATTGCAGCCGATTCGTGACCGCTTTAAAGCTTCGGGTCATTTAGGGTTCATATAATATAAACTTAAACAAGTTTAGCTACTCATGTTGAAAGCAAGAGAATCGAAGACAACAAAGGAGTTCATCATACAAAGGAAGAACTGAGAAGAACTGTAAAACCTAATTCTGACGACTCCGGCGAAGCTTCAAACTCGAGAAATCTTCACTCCTAGCTTCGAGCACTTCGAGACGGTGTCAGGATCTCTTCGGGAACTCCATCTATCAGCTCTGAAGTCTGGAATTTTGTATTAGGAAAAGTGTATCCAGTATATTATCACCATCTCTATTTGCGCCGCTGCTTTATATAAGAACTATCCAAACCTCAGTCGGAAAAGGCTTAAGTTCTCGGCGAGAATATATAAAGTTCTCGCCGAGAACTTTAGCATAAATTAATTGGAAATCGGCAACGAGAACTGATGTTAGTTTCTGAACACATTCTCGGCGAGAACTCCAATGTTCTCACCGAAAACTTCTTTGCAATCGCCAGTGGATTTTCGACGAGAGTTCTGATGCATTTGTTGGACACTTCTCGGCGAGAATAATAAAGGTTCTCGCCGAGAACTCTGGTGCTGGGTAGGTGTATTGATTCTTTGATCGGTTTGACTTCTCCAACTGATTCCGGGTCATTCCTCAAGGTTCCATCGCTTCCCGAAGACGTCCGAGGTTACATATTTGACGGCAAAAACCTGTGTACTCATAGAGACACTAGAAAATAAATCAAATAGATCCGAAACGGGCAAAAGTAACCAAAATGCTAGAAAATAGTGCTAATGAGTGAAAACACACTAAACTATCCCTAAAACCGTGTTACAAGCAATGAAATGTCGCTTAAATGGGGCTGATAATCACGATAAATCTAGTGTCATCAATACGCTTTTCTAAGATTTGAACTGACGCTTTGATACCAAAATGATGTGACTAAGGGCTACAAGCGAGCCAAAAACCAACACCTTTTATTCAGTGATCAAAAAATCGAAAACAAACCCAAGAGACTGGATGGAATGAGACCAGTACCTTATAGCCAAAGAGCTATGAACCGTAGGTATCACGTGAATGGTTTCATGGACTTAGGGGTGATAACCTAACCTCGATAAACCCGGTCTTTCTAGCTTAGCAACAATAGGCCAAACCAAGAGAATAAAAACGTGACCGAACTTGCTTGAAGCAACTTTAATCAATAAGCCAATGTTGATTTGAAAGAGTTACAATAATCCATTAGGGAAAGGAACCAAGAAATTAGAGAATAAAATAACATAAAAACATCATATTCCTACATGGAAAGGGTAGCTGAAACAAATAAGTAAAACAAGTCTTATTGTAGAAGTTAAATATTATGTCTGTCACATTGAAATGTGCTTCTTTTGTCTGGACGAATCTGTGGCCCATGACATAACACCCTACCCTGGAAGACTCGGTTAAACCACTGATTTAACCAATGCATTACTCAACTCGGGTGTTACTGACTCAAAGCAAACATACATTCCATTCACAATACAATTCATAAACCAGTAAATGAAATCAACATTACTCAATATAACTCGAAAATCTATTACCGATACTTCCGATAAACCAATAACCAATAAAACCAATCATGAACATCTAATAAATCCAATAACATAAACTAAAAAGACTCCCAAGAACCCCGATCAAAACTGAAATGCCAAAAGATGGGTCTGAACATCCTGACTGTATCTAGCATGATCCGACTCGTCGGTATGCTGATCAACAAATCTCCTCGTAGCACTCCTAGGTGGCATAGTGACCTGCATACCATACCCCTTAACGAAACCAACAAAGAGCATAGAAAGGAGGGGTCATGGACATGCACTGAGTGAAACAGTAAACCGATAAATACAGTAAGCTTGAAAGAATAAGTAAAACTAGTAAACCAGTAAGATCAATATCAGTAGTCAGTAGGTTGGTAGCACGAGCAATCCCTATATGGCCCGTTAGGACCCCAATAGCCAGTACGGTCTAATGACCACCAGTATGTCGCAAGGGCTCAATAGACGGTCATTAAGACCCCAATAACCAGTATACATCCTAGGGGATTGTGCAATCGAGTGATGGATAACCTGCGCTTACACCTAGTCCAACCCGTATCATTAATCTATCATGCACATAATCCCTACTAATATAAACCAGTAAGCATCTAGCAACCTATACCAGTATCTCAAAGAAAAATGTAAACCAGTAAACCGGATATATGTCGTAATCACTTAGATTATAGCAAAAAATCAATAATCAATAACAATGTAAATAGCATAAAAGCACTGGTATGGATCATAGAATTAAAATAGTAAATTACTAAAAAGCCCCTCATAATTTCCTTGTTGATTCCTAGTCTGAAACTGGATGAGATAGCCTTCTGAGCTTGCACAACTACATTACACTTATCCTACAATGGATTCTCAAGAATCACAAACACTAGAACCAATCTGATTAGCGAAGAATGCGATGAACTACAACCGTAGAACCCTAACTGACAAGGCTAAAATCTCTTAAACGAAGAGGGGTTACCTGAATCCGCGCTCGTTCTAGAATGATCCTTTAAACTTCCCTCAAACTCGCACGATGATCCGAGGCTCCTAGCTCAAGATATCACGATTCTTTTCCGGAAACTTCTTCTGTTTGACACAACCAGCTCAGAGAAAGAATTAGGATTTATGTTCTAGGGTTTTTGTCTAATAAATCACTTAAGTACTACAAAGGGACAACGATCGTTGCACACTCACAATGCTCGTTGTCTACTCAAGACAACGACCATTGGAGACATCACAACGTTTGTTGTCTAATCATGACAATGAATGTTGCTTTAATCACAATGCTCGTTTTGTTGGACTATGTACAACGCCCGTACTACTCATCCAGGAGCAAATCTGCAGAATGGCTGCTACAACTTTCAGCTATCCATCAAATACTAATTAGACTCGAATCATGCCCCATATGACATATGGATGGAAAGGTATACTGAATTATCTTTCCAACGCCGTTGTCCTTGCATCTATCAGAGTCTTGTAGAGGAAGTTATGAATGAAATACTAAAACTTGGCAGAATACAAATCCTTCTAGAACAAGGATAACTTAACTTAGGACTAAATATTATTTAGGTAATATTAAATAAGGAGTCCTCCATTAAATTGAAGTCAATGTTGAGGGGTGGCGGCCATGAAACCCTAATTAGGGTTTCGGGCAGGCGGATGGGTCGTGGGCTGGCCAATCGTGGGGTCCAGGTTGGACCTTCGTGCAATGGGTGTCTTGGGCCTTGGAGGCCTTTCTTGGAGTGTGGCAAAGGTGGTCCGAGATCTGGATTGGTGTGACAGGTCCTAAGGGCTTGAAATATGGAGGTGATAAGCTGCAAAATAGCAGTCAAATAACTAATCTACAAAAGTAGGAAAGATCGTATTTCACGGGTTTCTTCTTTTCATTTACTCAAAGGAAATTGAAAATTATTCAGGTTTCAACAGATTGTGTGGTGTGAGTTCCACGAGATTTATAAGACTAACATGCAAGAAAGAAAATAACTAATTAAGTCTAACAGATTGTCTGATTGATTTGGTTGAATTCAATTAACGAGATAAGAGATTAGACTGAACCCCCCTAAGATCATCAAGGCATTGGCAATCACAAGACCGACAGGTATCAGACTCAATTCAAACAATTCTTAATCACCACCGTAGCTCCTTACCCTTAGGTCTAAGTCCATGAACGTTAACTATTATTGAACTAGCTACCATGATCGATTATTCGTCTGTGCGTTCGCATATGCAACAGATAATTGATTGGTGCACCTGAATTGATTCTATGAGCTACTCTTGAAACAGATTAACCCTAAACGGCACCTACTAGAGGAGTGATTCCATTGAATAGGTTAACTAATTGATTTAACATTCTAGAAAAAGGCGGATGTTTGCCAACTATCTTTTATTCTGACAAGAATCTAATCTAGGTGATCAAGCTAGAAAAGAAACAAAATTGAACAGCAAATCAATTATGAACAAGAAAAGAATGAATTAATATATTACTTCCTGCCGATCCGTGATTGCATTAAAGTCCCAGGTCACTTAGGGTTCATCTAATCTAAGCTAGAAAAGTTTAGCTATTCATCTCCGACAAACAAGATTCAAAAATCACAAAATAATTCATCTTAGAAAGGAAGAACATAGAGAAACTGTAAAACCAAATTTCGATAATTCTGAGCGGTTTTTATCTTCAAAATCTTCAACTTCTAGGCTCCGAGCGTTTTCTAGGACTCCAAAATATGCTCTAAACTCTCTCCAAGTCGTGGCTCTTCTCCAAAAATTGAATGTGTAATGAATTGTCTCCCCAAAAGTCTAATTATACCATCTAAAACATTTTCCTTGTTGAAAAAGGAAAATTTTCCCATCTGGGGAGCTTACACGGGGTGTAAGCTAAACAGTGTATTTAGCTTACACGGTGTGTAAGCTCCAAAATCCATCTTTTTTATAGTTTTCTTCAAAACCGGTCATTTCCTTGTGGTTGAGTCTTCTTCCTTTGACTCGGATCACTCCAAGGGCCCTAAAATCCCATGTCACTCAATAGTCCACTCCCGGTTTCATTCCCCAACGTCAGATATTACCTAAAATCCTTCAAAAATGTGCAAAACGACGTAAAATGGCCCTAAGGCCGAAAGGGGAATAAACTCACTTCAAATCACCCAAACGATATGAAATCATCACAAAAATATCATCTAATGAAAGAAAAAATACGTCAATAATTAGGCACATCAAATCACCCCAAAAAATTGGGGCCCGACTAAAATTAAGGTTCGGTCGGGCGGCTCGGGAAGAGTCTTAGGAACTAATTCTTGCGAACGAGGGCTGAGACTTGGATGTTGTTGTGGTCGAGTGTCTCGGCTGGTCGTGGTCAAGCGTGGCGCCCCGGGTGGCTGGTGTCGTACGTCGGGTTGACTGGGCACTTGGGTGGGCCAGGTGACTAAGGTGTGGAGGATGCTCCTAGAGGTGTCTCTGGTCGTGGCGGATGGTGGCAAGTGCGTGGCATGGTCCATGGATTTGTGGCCACTCCATAGGCGTCGTGATCAAGGTCATGGGTGGCATGATCACGGGTGGTGACGGCACGGCACGGGGTGGCTCGTGTTGTGGTGGTGGCAGAGCCCTAATATTTGTGGCCATGAGTAGGGGCTTCATCTAGGAGTGCTTCGTGGGGTGCCTATGGATGACCTCATCACACTCCACATCTAATTTTCAAAAAAAAAAAATTCTATCATCGTGTCAAACAAGAAATTTTAATAGCTTTGGGCCACACCTCAGTTCCACCAATCTTTGCAAAATCGTCAGATTGTTGCGATACAAAATCCATAGTAAATAACACAACAATCCACTTAAAATTTCTGCTCATTAATTAACCAAAATCAAGTTATAGTGAGTTAGTAAGAACAAAAAATAACATTCTAATGATAAGGAACTTAAATTCTCAAAGCATCTAACTAATATATGTGATATAAAACATCAAGTATACGAATAATGAATATACATAATGATTAAAACTCCTTTACAGGAAAAAACTATCACAAATAACCAAATTTTATACTTTGTATATCCTGTTTGAATCCATAAAGAATTTTATCTATACTTTTAGTTTTAGGTGGACTCTATTAACAATTTCATATTTTGAAAAAAAATTATACAAATATCAACTTGTTCCATCGAATACTAAAGAATAAGAAAATATGGAGAGGTTGTGAAAGGTTATATAAAGCAACAAATTTGGGAATTTTTTCCCTATGTGGGGTCATCCAAAACCTAAATTCCCAAAATGAGGTTGTGTTTGAAACAATTTCAAAAGTGGGGATATTTCTGCCACATCAACCCAATAACGCCACTTTAAGTGGTGATCTCTTTTTTTTTCAGTTTGCTGCTAACTATTTCTTTAATGAAATATGAAAATATATTTTTCTTTATAAAAAAGTTTATATGCTTTTTAAATATTATTATTTTATGAATGTTTAGTCAATATTTTAAAAATTATACCGATAGATGAGTTTAATGATATATGGTTTGATCACTATAATTGTTATAAACTATAGTGGATCTAACTTATTCACCCGCTCTGAAATCTTTCGAAAATACAAGGTTGAGTTTGCTACTTTGACACCTAACACTGAAATGACTCGAACTTGGTAACCCAGTTTTTTTGGGTGGGTTAGATTCGGTTTAGGACTGCCCATTAATTTTCAAATATAGCGACTTGTCACTAAAATAACCCGATCGAATGAGCCGTTACCTGATTGACCTGTTACCCGAATGATCGAGTTCATCGATCATTTAGAGTCAGGTTTAAGGCCAACCAATTAATTTATAAATATTGTGACTCATTACCCGAATAACATGTTACCTAATTGATAAACCCACTGATTTTCAAATACAGCGACTCGTTACCCGAACAATCCTACTAAAAATTAACGGGTCGCTCAAAACCCGAATCTAACCCACCCAGAAAAAAGTTGAGTTTTCATGTTCAGGTCATTTCGTTTTCAGGTGTCACATAGTAAACTCAACTCTATTTTCAGGTCATTTCGTTTTCAGGTATTTTCGAAATATTTCAGAGCGGGTGAACCAGTTAAATTCACTGTCATTTATATTGTAGTAGTTAAACCATATATCATTAAACTCGTCAATTTAACGTAACAGTATAATTTGAAAATAATAATTAAACAATCAGAAAATAATATTTAAAACATAAAGAAAAATAGATTTTCACATTTCATTAAGAATAGTTAGCAGCAAACTGAAACAGAAAAAAAAGAGATCGTCACTTAAAGTGGCGTTATTGGGTTGATGTGGCAAAAATAGTCCCACTTTTGGAATTGTTTCAAACACAACCCCATTTTGGGAATTTTGGTTTTGAATGACCCCATATAGGGAAAAAAATCCCAAATTTGGTGGGTATCATGTAGGTTTATGAGTACTCGTGTTGTAGTTGTTCTTAGGATTTTATGTATATATTCTTAAAATAGTTTGATGAGGTGATATTTGAAGGGTGGAACAAATTTATAATTTTTAAAAATCCCTATCTCAAAATTTTAAAAATATGAATTGCATTATGTTTTTTTTTTCACTTTTTAAAATATCCTAAAATTCCATATATATTTTAAAATTAAATTCTTAATTTACCACTAAATATAATTTTATTTATAATTTGAAGTTAAATGATAAAAGCGGGTTTACCAAGGTCGTATTCCACGGGGTTCTCTCAATGGCCTCTACTCACATTCCTCGTAGACGGTCTATTCATTTGAAAGGAGTTTTGATTTGAAAAAGATATTAAAAACTTAAAGGAAACTAAAAGGAAGAAAGGAAAAAATAAAGTGGTGCAAATCAAAGACAAAGGGGCTCTCTTGGTGGGTAGTTTCATCATGCTCAAGATGACTAATTGAACAAACAAGTCAATCAAGATCGAGTTTGCATTCGGATGACCATGCATTTCACTTTTATAGACTCGATGCACTCTCGTAGCACCTAATCCCTATCCCAATACCACTCAACTTAGGCTCTCGCTCTCAAGCTAAGTGAAAAAAAAGATGCATTCTTAGTGTTTGATGAAATGCCAAGACACAAGACCCTCTCTTAAGACTCTATGCCCACAAGGCTAGGCACAACACTCTCATATCAATGCCCTAACACTAAGAGATTCACCAAAAAGCCTTTTCAAACTCAATTGAATGAAAATCCACATGCACACCAAGTGTTCGATAAAATGCCCAAGAGAGAAATCAAGTGAAAATGGTTGAAATAAGATGATCTAATCTCTTAGAACACACTCACTTCAATCCCTAGACCTACAATCTATGCAATCCAAGCACTCTCATGCATCAAATCACAATGAATGGACCAAATCAAGCAAACATGGCATAAAATGGCATTAAGAACAAGTCTAGGAATCATCCTCATACAACCAAGATCAATCATGGCAAGTTCTATACAATCATTCCTCTATCATAGCACAACTAATCTACCCATCCAAGATGAACCCTAGAAACTCAGCCACACATGGCCAAGGGAGTAAAGAGAAGAGAAGGAAGAATGGTCACCAAGAACACCATGGATGAATCCTTGAGATGATCTTCACTTCTCCACTTGTAAGCACTTCTCCCAAGGTTTGTTGGCTTCAATCCTAGCTCCAATGGCTTCAAATTGCTCCAAAAACGTGTTCTAGGGTTTGAGGGTTCGTGGAAATGTGTTTGGGGTTCAAGAGATATCAAAGAATTGCCCAAATGGCCAAAAAACAAGAGTATTTATAGTGCAGGGGACTGTGCACGGCGTGCACCCCTGCACGGTGCACAGTGCACGGCGTGCACCCCTGCACGGCGTGCACATCTGCACGGCGTGCACCCCTGCACTCTGCAGAAAGCTCGATCTTGCAAGGCTCAAATCTCCCTCGTCCGGCCTCCAAATGACCTCCCGTTTGCTCCTATGCGCTCCTTGTCATCCGTACTTTGAAGCCATAACCTGAAAATGCATAGAGGCAGCTCCAATAGACCACGAATTTGGCTCCAAAGTGGCAACCGGACAACAAAATGACACTTTGCACAAAATCTCAAATAAAAGCATAAAAGTCATGTCATTTCACGAATAAACACGGGCATATCATAGGTCATTCATAAGCTTAAATTGCACTAATTAAAGTCACATCAAATTCCCCTACGACTAAGCTTTGCTTGTCCTCAAGCAAATGAATTAGAAAACATCCAAGTTCACAAATGACAAGTTCGGTCCATTGAGATGCAAGCAATCACAATTTAGCTTAAACTGTTCCACGAACAAACTAAACCTACACATGCAAGAACATCAACCAAACAAGTCTAAACCTCACTAATTTCTGCACACTTCAAGTAGTGGTTGATTGGGACACAGCAAAACCGACCACGACAACACCAACTCTAATCAAAAGGACTTGAAATCGGAACATGGATCGTGAGTCGTGAATGTGGCTATCGACTCGACTTCATCCGCTTCTAGATCCGCACTTTACAACTCTGGCTAGGATCAAGGGCTACATTTGAGAACTCTTTTTCTTTCTTTTCTTTTCTCTTTTTTTTTCTTACTGCATACTAGTGCTCGATTCAACACTTCACTTAGGTGTTGAACCTGCCTAGCTCACAGCCTTTGCCCTTTTTGCTTAGTGCTCAACCCGACACTTCACTTAGGTGCCGAGCTTGCCTAGCTTTTCTTTTGAGCATTTTTTTTTTCACAATTTAGCCACTTGATCCTTAGCCCCTTAACAACTTTCGTACAAGATTTCGAATTGGATTCCGTCTAGTCTCAAGCCACAATCACGAAAGATCAAAAAGAGAATGAAAAACATGGAAGAGGGGAAGAAATTCTGATTGCCTTCATCATCCTAGACCGGTGTTATCGAGTGGTATAAAAACACGTATCAAACCAATCAACCAACATACAAGAGTGATAAAATCTCAGTTCTGGCCCAGACTCATTTGATATTAGTGCTAACATGCTGGTTATAGATTCTAAGTGGAACAATCTAAACATCATTGCGAAGGCTTGAAGTCAATTACACACCGAAAGTCAAGAACCGAACGATTCTACAATAGAGGAATTCGATATTCAATTAAGATCATGCAACACATCAAAACATAGCTTTAGACTTCTACCGACAAATAATCACACCAAACCTCAAACTCCCCTACGACTAACATGAGCATTGTCCTCAATGATCAAGAGAGAGAGAGGATAAGGTGGAACGAATATACCGCGCGGTGAAGAAGAGAAGCCGGAGATGGAATCCCGGGTCAAGTAACCTGTTCAGGACGAGGACCTGAATCAGGGGTACCTGTAGAAAACAAGGGAGGGCACACCACTCAAACACAACCCATAGTCGACAAGATGAGAGTACAGATGAGATGTATGATCCAACAACATGACAAGTTCAAAGCCAGAAATGAAAAGAGAAAATCAAAAGTCAAACACAACAAAACATGCAGTCATAAACAGAAAGAAAAGAAAGGAAAAATCCAAAGTCCTGAGAAGTGGTGAGTGATCCTGCAGCTCTCAGTGGGGTGGTGGTCGTGGGTGCCCAGGCCACTGTGACCATGGATGGTAGCCGTCAAACGGGGGAGGCGGTGGAAAGACTGCCCAAGTGCTGGAGGGGCCGGACTCAGAGTGGAAGCTCTCCTGGTAGTAGTAGGACTGATGCTGCTGCCAGTACTGAGAATGCTGAATCTGAGTAAGCTGGATACCCTGAAACTGCTGAACCTCATGCACCTGAGCAAGCTGCTGTCCATAGAACTGCTGGCTCTCAAAGTCCCTAGCGTTGTACGCCTCGAGGTTCTGAACTCTCCTGTTAAGATCCTGTATCGCCGCACTGTCTCTCCTCTGTCCCTCACGCATATCCTCCACTACGGTCGTGAGGCGACCCATCCCCGAGATAAGCTCATGAAGTGTAGTAGGGTCGATCTCTTAATCCTCCTCATCACTGTCATCATCTGAGATCCGACAAGTCGGAACCAGAAGGTCTGTGATCTGAGCTGTAGGTAGGACAATCCGCAAGAGAACTGGTCGAGGCTCGACAAATGCTGGAGCAGGACCAAAAGCATCAAGGCACTCATACCCACGCACCAACCTGGTCACAAATCCTCCTCCCAGCAGAACACCAGCAGTGTCATTAGCTTACATCTGAAGGAGGGCTCCTAACACTAAATCACCTAGATGCAGCTTGATGCCCCTCTCCAAACAATAAAAGAGAAACAAATCTCTGACTGAGACTACACCTGGAGAGGAGGATGACTTCCTGTGGGTGATGGAGTGCCGGAAGAAGTGATGAAGGAGCTTCAGCATAGGCCGATTCACTTCTGTGACCTTGGATGAGCGAGCTGAATAACCTCTAGCCCTCGGTGCAATTTCCTTGAAGAATGCACTCTTGGCGTCCCCCGCAAGAGAAGATATGAGAGCCAACCCAGAGAGCTCGCCACTTTGAACCTCCGCCCACTCATAGAACCCAAGGCGATATCCAAACTCGTCAATGGAGCACACACGCGCCATCCCGCCGAGCCTAAAGCGCACACAAACCTCACTAGTGGTCTCGTGACACTCCACGGTGAGAGTGCTCAAGAACTCCTTCGTAGGCCACTCATACGCCCTCTCGTCAACCTCCAAGAGCGGCCAAATACCGGCTCCATCAGCCAAAGTCCTCAAAGCATCCAACCAACCATCACGACTCTGCAACCCCTCAAAATCAAATCTACCCTGCCTCGCCACGGGCCATCTCGCCATAACCTGATAACGACTGTAAGCCCGATCTCTGGGGTCGAAGTCGAAGATCCTCTGAACCACTGATTCAGGAGGGTCGACGCCACGAGGAGCTGGAGGCGGCGAAGGTGACCGTGGTGGAGGAGCAGAAGACTCCCCAGTCTGTCCCTTCCGCTTCTTGGAAGCTGGTGCCTTGGATCGCTTAGGGGCGGAGGATGAAGAAGCTGATTTACCCTTAGGAGGCATCCTGCAAAAGAAGTGCAAACAAAGATTCAACAAGAAGGGCACACTCCTAACACAAATCCTATCGAGGCGCCGAATCATAACACATGATCAAAACATTGAGCACAATATCGAGCACGATTCAAGATCATCACGTTCAAATGCAACAACCTATGCTAGCAAAAATCAAATCATTGAATTCCAAGCTTAAGCAAAAGGCATGCATCATGGATCAAAAACACGAATCAAGAACATAGAAGCCTAAGTCCACACAATGTAAGGAGGAATACATAAAAATTAAACCAATGAGTGGTGATTAACCACACCCCTCCTCACACAAAGAACGGAAGTCGGTCCCCGAATTCAGAACCTGCAAGGATCAACTGAAAGACCGCAATGAAATTCATGGAACAAGAATACAAGTCATATCTTAAGAGCATTAGCATCTATACTGAAGTTCACTCAGGAGCACAATCAACACAAATCAAGCCAAACCTGAGACACACCGCACCACAATGATTAAAGCAAACGAATAAGCACAAACGAGTCGGACTATCCAAAATCCTATATTGCTCATTTAGCACTCAACACCACACACCACAAAACCACTGACCCAAAACCAAGCAAGGGATGCAGAACAATCCCATGAATAAGATCAATTAAAGAAGGGTCAACAAGTCAAGCACGAACAACCACACCTAACTCCACCATTCAAATAAATCACGATAAAACAACATTCCGCCCCCATCAAGCCACCACGAATCCTGTGCAACCATCCACCAATCAAGAGTAATCAAAGCAGCCATGACTCAAGAACAATCAATCAACCACCAATCAAGAACAATCAAATCAGTTTCACAAAGCTAAAATCGGCTCAACAATGGATACAAGCAACGCCAGAACCCCAAACTTGCGCACATGAAACCAAGCAAATCCCACACCCTAAACTAAGAAAGTAGAATCTGCCAACACTCAAAGAAACACCACACCACAAGTAAACAAACAAACCAACTCAACAAACCACTCCCCTCACATCAAAATCCTAACAATCAAAATCAATGCCCAACTCCACAAATCAAAGCAAACCAACAAGATCAACATTCAATCAAACCACACTACCAACGGCCAACTAACTCAAGCAATCAAAACTGCAATTCCAAATTAAAATTGGAAACCTGGAGTCGGGGGCAGAGATGGGAGGTTGGCGGCTGGAGTGGGAGAAAGGAGCCGGCGGCGGGATAGGTGGCGGGCAGGAGCTTCGGCGGGCGGGTCCGGTGGCGTCGGGCGGGTGAGGGGAGATGGCTGGCGGCGAGTGGTTGGGCGGGCGGGATGGGCGTCGGCGGCGGGCAGGGCTGGGCAGATGGGAGCTGGCGGCGGCGGCTGGGCAAGGTGATGTGGGTGGTGGCGGCTGGGGGAATGGGAAGTCGGCGGCGGTGGTTGGAGGGAAAGAGATGGCGGCTAGATTGGGAGGGGTCGGCCGATTGGAGTTGGGTGGGGCTGGGCAGATGATTGGTGAGCGGGAGTCGGGGCTAGAGAGTAGGCGGCGGGTAGGAGTTGGGCAGATGGGAGCTGGCGGCGGCGTCAGCTGGGTTGATTGGAGTCGGCGGGCAGGTTGGAAAGTCGGCGGCGGCGGCTGTGGGAAAGAGATTTGAGGGAGGCTGGGGTCGGGGTCGGGGGAGGAAAGGGATAAGGGGGTTCGGTCGGGTTTAGTTGGGTGGGCCAGCCGGTGGATGGGTGGGTTGGGTTGGTTGGTTCGGGCGGGTTGGTTTGGTTTGGGGGTAGGGGGGAGGGGGAAATTTTTTCACACCTCCTGGACAGCCCGTGCACCCAACCGTGCACGGTGCACGGTGTGCACGGTGCACGGCGTGCACCAGGAGGTGAAAATTTTTTCAAACCTCCTGGACAGCCCGTGCATCATGCACGGCGTGCAGTGGTGCACGGCGTGCACCTCCTCAGCTCAAAATCAAATTTTCACCTCGACGAAAAACGACCAAAACACCGACAAATCAACCCAAAACGGACCCCGAACTTCAGAATTTCAACGCCTACAAGACCACAAAGGACACCACAACAACTCAAGGACCTTGAACACCACAAAAACACACAATCATGCAATCAAATCAAGAAGAAAAGACATGAAAAACACTCGGGTTGCCTCCCGAGAAGCGCTTGTTTAACGTCTTAAGCTCGACGAAGCAAGGAACACTCAAGGCACGACCAAAGACAAGACCTCAACAGCACCTATAGTATCACTAACAACATAATGCTTAAGTCTATGGCCATTCACCTTAAAAGGTTCGGTTTGGGATGGAGAGATTACCTCGATGGTGCCATAAGGAAAAACATGAGTTACCGTAAAGGGGCCGGACCAACGAGACCTCAATTTCCCGGGAAAGAGCTTGAGCCGAGAGTTGTATAGGAGAACTTGATCACCAACTTTGAAATCCTTGCCCGGCTTCAAACGGGAATCATGAATGAGCTTCGTCCTCTCCTTGTAAAGCTTTGCATTCTCATATGCATGATGGCGATACTCCTCGAGCTCATGTACCTGAAACTTACGCTCTTCTCCTGCGAGACTCATATCAAGGTTTAGAAATTTCAATGCCCAATAAGCTCGGTGCTCGAGCTCTACCGGCAAATGGCATGCTTTGCCATAGACCATCCTATAGGGAGTAGTGCCTATAGGGGTCTTGTAGGCCGTGCGGTAGGCCCATAGAGCGTCATCAAGCTTCTTCGACCAATCTTTTCGTGATTGGTCGACCGTCTTCTCTAAGATTCTCTTAAGTTCCCTATTGGTCACCTCGGCTTGGCCACTAGTTTGAGGGTGATACGAGGTGGACATCCGATGAGTTACGCCAAACCGGTGGCATACTCTATCGAATTGCCCTTGAAAATGAGTACCTCGATCACTAATGATAGCACGAGGGGTACCAAAACGGGTGAATAACTTAACAAGAAACTTCCCTACGAAACCTTGGTTTAGAGTTCAAGATCCACTAGGCAAGATAGTTAGCCAAATCGGAACATGGTTGCTTGAACTCTAAACCAAGGTTTCGTAGGGAAGTTTCTTGTTAAGTTATTCACCCGTTTTGGTACCCCTCGTGCTATCATTAGTGATCGAGGTACTCATTTTCAAGGGCAATTCGATAGAGTATGCCACCGGTTTGGCGTAACTCATCGGATGTCCACCTCGTATCACCCTCAAACTAGTGGCCAAGCCGAGGTGACCAATAGGGAACTTAAGAGAATCTTAGAGAAGACGGTCGACCAATCACGAAAAGATTGGTCGAAGAAGCTTGATGACGCTCTATGGGCCTACCGCACGGCCTACAAGACCCCTATAGGCACTACTCCCTATAGGATGGTCTATGGCAAAGCATGCCATTTGCCGGTAGAGCTCGAGCACCGAGCTTATTGGGCATTGAAATTTCTAAACCTTGATATGAGTCTCGCAGGAGAAGAGCGTAAGTTTCAGGTACATGAGCTCGAGGAGTATCGCCATCATGCATATGAGAATGCAAAGCTTTACAAGGAGAGGACGAAGCTCATTCATGATTCCGTTTGTAAGCCGGGCAAGGATTTCAAAGTTGGTGATCAAGTTCTCCTATACAACTCTCGGCTCAAGCTCTTTCCCGGGAAATTGAGGTCTCGTTGGTCCGGCCCCTTTACGGTAACTCATGTTTTTCCTTATGGCACCATCGAGGTAATCTCTCCATCCCAAACCGAACCTTTTAAGGTGAATGGCCATAGACTTAAGCATTATGTTGTTAGTGATACTATAGGTGCTGTTGAGGTCTTGTCTTTGGTCGTGCCTTGAGTGTTCCTTGCTTCGTCGAGCTTAAGACGTTAAACAAGCGCTTCTCGGGAGGCAACCCGAGTGTTTTTCATGTCTTTTCTTCTTGATTTGATTGCATGATTGTGTGTTTTTGTGGTGTTCAAGGTCCTTGAGTTGTTGTGGTGTCCTTTGTGGTCTTGTAGGCGTTGAAATTCTGAAGTTCGGGGTCCGTTTTGGGTTGATTTGTCGGTGTTTTGGTCGTTTTTCGTCGAGGTGAAAATTTGATTTTGAGCTGAGGAGGTGCACGCCGTGCACCACTGCACGCCGTGCATGATGCACGGGCTGTCCAGGAGGTTTGAAAAAATTTTCACCTCCTGGTGCACGCCGTGCACCGCTGCACGCCGTGACGTGCACGGTTGGGTGCACGGGCTGTCCAGGAGGTGTGAAAAAATTTCCCCCTCCCCCCCTACCCCCAAACCAAACCAACCCGCCCGAACCAACCAACCCAACCCACCCATCCACCGGCTGGCCCACCAACTAAACCCGACCGAACCCCCTTATCCCTTTCCTCCCCCGACCCCGACCCCAGCCTCCCTCAAATCTCTTTCCCACAGCCGCCGCCGCCGACTTTCCAACCTGCCCGCCGACTCCAATCAACCCAGCTGACGCCGCCGCCAGCTCCCATCTGCCCAACTCCTACCCGCCGCCTACTCTCTAGCCCCGACTCCCGCTCACCAATCATCTGCCCAGCCCCACCAACTCCAATCGGCCGACCCCTCCCAATCTAGCCGCCATCTCTTTCCCTCCAACCACCGCCGCCGACTTCCATTCCCCAGCCGCCACCACCCACATCACCTTGCCCAGCCGCCGCCGCCAGCTCCCATCTGCCCAGCCCTGCCCGCCGCCGACGCCCATCCCGCCCGCCCAACCACTCGCCGCCAGCCATCTCCCCTCACCCGCCCGACGCCACCGGACCCGCCCGCCGAAGCTCCTGCCCGCCACCTATCCCGCCGCCGGCTCCTTTCTCCCACTCCAGCCGCCAACCTCCCATCTCTGCCCCCGACTCCAGGTTTCCAATTTTAATTTGGAATTGCAGTTTTGATTGCTTGAGTTAGTTGGCCGTTGGTAGTGTGGTTTGATTGAATGTTGATCTTGTTGGTTTGCTTTGATTTGTGGAGTTGGGCATTGATTTTGATTGTTAGGATTTTGATGTGAGGGGAGTGGTTTGTTGAGTTGGTTTGTTTGTTTACTTGTGGTGTGGTGTTTCTTTGAGTGTTGGCAGATTCTACTTTCTTAGTTTAGGGTGTGGGATTTGCTTGGTTTCATGTGCGCAAGTTTGGGGTTCTGGCGTTGCTTGTATCCATTGTTGAGCCGATTTTAGCTTTGTGAAACTGATTTGATTGTTCTTGATTGGTGGTTGATTGATTGTTCTTGAGTCATGGCTGCTTTGATTACTCTTGATTGGTGGATGGTTGCACAGGATTCGTGGTGGCTTGATGGGGGCGGAATGTTGTTTTATCGTGATTTATTTGAATGGTGGAGTTAGGTGTGGTTGTTCGTGCTTGACTTGTTGACCCTTCTTTAATTGATCTTATTCATGGGATTGTTCTGCATCCCTTGCTTGGTTTTGGGTCAGTGGTTTTGTGGTGTGTGGTGTTGAGTGCTAAATGAGCAATATAGGATTTTGGATAGTCCGACTCGTTTGTGCTTATTCGTTTGCTTTAATCATTGTGGTGCGGTGTGGTCTCAGGTTTGGCTTGATTTGTGTTGATTGTGCTCCTGAGTGAACTTCAGTATAGATGCTAATGCTCTTAAGATATGACTTGTATTCTTGTTCCATGAATTTCATTGCGGTCTTTCAGTTGATCCTTGCAGGTTCTGAATTCGGGGACCGACTTCCGTTCTTTGTGTGAGGAGGGGTGTGGTTAATCACCACTCATTGGTTTAATTTTTATGTATTCCTCCTTACATTGTGTGGACTTAGGCTTCTATGTTCTTGATTCGTGTTTTTGATCCATGATGCATGCCTTTTGCTTAAGCTTGGAATTCAATGATTTGATTTTTGCTAGCATAGGTTGTTGCATTTGAACGTGATGATCTTGAATCGTGCTCGATATTGTGCTCAATGTTTTGATCATGTGTTATGATTCGGCGCCTCGATAGGATTTGTGTCAGGAGTGTGCCCTTCTTGTTGAATCTTTGTTTGCACTTCTTTTGCAGGATGCCTCCTAAGGGTAAATCAGCTTCTTCATCCTCCGCCCCTAAGCGATCCAAGACACCAGCTTCCAAGAAGCGGAAGGGACGACTGGGGAGTCTTCTGCTCCTCCACCTCGGTCACCTCGCCGCCTCCAGCTCCTCGTGGCGTCGACCCTCCTGAATCAGTGGTTCAGAGGATCTTCGACTTCGACCCCAGAGATCGGGCTTACAGTCGCTATCAGGTTATGGCGAGATGGCCCGTGGCGAGGCAGGGTAGATTTGATTTTGAGGGTTGCAGAGTCGTGATGGTTGGTTGGATGCTTTGAAGACTTTTGCTGATGGAGCCGGTATTTGGCCGCTCTTGGAGGTTGACGAGAGGGCGTATGAGTGGCCTACGAAGGAGTTCTTGAGCACTCTCACCGTGGAGTGTCACGAGACCACTAGTGAGGCTTGTGTGCGCTTCAGGCTCGGCGGGATGGCGCGTGTGTGCTCTATTGACGAGTTTGGATACCGTCTTGGGTTCTATGAGTGGGTGCAGGTTCAAAGTGGCGAGCTCTCTGGGTTGGCTCTCATATCTTCTCTTGCGGGGGACGCCAAGAGTGCATTCTTCAATGAAATTGCACCGAGGGCTAGAGGTTATTCAGCTCGCTCCTCCAAGGTCACAGAGGTGAATCGGCCTATGCTGAAGCTCCTCCATCACTTCTTCCGGCACTCCATCACCCACAGGAAGCCATCCTCCTCTCCAGGTGTAGTCTCGGTCAGAGATTTGTTTCTCTTTTATTGCTTGGAGAGGGGCATCAAGCTGCATCTAGGTGATTTAGTGCTAGGAGCCCTCCTTCAGATACAAGCTAATGACACGGTTGGTGTTCTGCTGGGAGGGGGATTTGTGACACGGTTGGTGCGAGGGTATGAGTGCCTTGATGCTTTTGGTCCTGCTCCAGCATTTGTCGAGCCTCGACCAGTTCTCTTGCGGATTGTCCTACCTACAGCTCAGATCACAGACCTTCTGGTTCCGACTTGTCGGTCTCAGATGATGACAGTGATGAGGAGGATGGAGAGATCGACCCTACTACACTTCATGAGCTTATCTCGGGGATGGGTCGCCTCACCACCGTAGTGGAGGATATGCGTGCGGGACAGAGGAGAGACAGTGCAGCGATACAGGATCTTAACAGGAGAGTTCAGGACCTCGAGGCGTACAACGCTAGGGACTTTGAGAGCCAGCAGTTCTATGGACAGCAGCTTGCTCAGGTGCATGAGGTTCAGCAGTTTCAGGGTATCCAGCTTACTCAGATTCAGCATTCTCAGTACTGGCAGCAGCATCAGTCCTACTACTACCAGGAGAGCTTCTACTCTGAGTCCGGCCCCTCCAGCACCTGGACAGTCTTTCCACCGCCTCCCCCGTTTGACGGCTACCATCCTTGGTCTCAGTGGCGTGGGCACCCGCGACCACCACCCCAGTGAGAGCTGCAGGATCACTCACCACTTCTCAGGATTTTGGATTTTTCCTTTCTTTTCTTTCTGTTTATGACTGCATGTTTTGTGTGTTTGACTTTTGATTTTCTCTTTTCATTGCTGGCATTGAACTTGTCTTGTTGTTGGATCACACATCTCATCTGTACTCTCATCTTGTCGACTATGGGTTGTGTTGAGCGGTGTGCCCTCCCTTGTTTTATACAGGTACCCCTGATTCAGGTCCTCGTCCTGAGCAGGTTACTTGACCCGGGATCCCATCTCCGGCTTCTCTTCTTCACCGCGCGGTATATTCGTTCCACCTTATCCTCTCTCTCTCTTGATCATTGAGGACAATGCTCGTGTTAGTCGTAGGGGAGTTTGAGATTTGGCGTGATTATTTGTCGGTAGAAGTCTAAAGCTATGTTTTGATGTGTTGCATGATCTTAATTGAATATCGAATTCCTCTATTGTAGAATCGTTCGGTTCTTGACTTTCGGTGTTTAATTGACTTCAAGCTTTCACAATGATGTTTAGATTGTCCCACTTAGAACCTATAACCAGCATGTTAGCACTAATATCAAATGAATCTGGGCCAGAACTGAGATTTTGTCACTCTTGTATGTTGGTTGATTTGTTGGATACGTGTTTTTATACCACTCGACAACACCGGTCTAGGATGAAGGCAATCAGAATTTCTTCCCTCTTCCATGTTTTTCATTCTCTTTTTGATCTTTCGTGATTGTGGCTTGAGACTAGACGGAATCCGATTCGAAATCTTGTACGGAAGTTGTTAAGGGGCTAAGGATCAAGTGGCTAAATTGTGAAAAAAAAAAATTGCTCAAAAGAAAAGCTATGCAAGCTCGGCACCTAAGTGAAGTGTCGGGTTGAGCACTAAGCAAAAGGGCAAAGGCTGTGAGCTAGGCAGGTTCAACACCTAAGTGAAGTGTTGAATCGAGCACTAGTATGCAGTAAGAAAAAAAAAGAAAGAAAAATGGAAATGAAAAGAAAAGAAAAGAAAGAAAAAGAGTTCTCAAATGTAGCCCTTGATCCTAGCCAGAGTTGTAAAGTGCGGATCTAGAAGCGGATGAAGTCGAGTCGATAGCCACATTCACGACTCACGATCCATGTTCCGATTTCAAGTCCTTTTGATTAGAGTCGGTGTTGTCGTGGTCGGTTTTGCTGTGTCCCAATCAACCACTACTTGAAGTGTGCAGAAATTAGTGAGGTTTAGACTTGTTTGGTTGATGTTCTTGCATGTGTAGGTTTAGTTTGTTCGTGGAACAGTTTAAGCTAAATTGTGATTGCTTGAATCTCAATGGACCGAACTTGTCATTTGTGAACTTGGATGTTTTCTAATTCATTTGCTTGAGGACAAGCAAAGCTTAGTCGTAGGGGAATTTGATGTGACTTTAATCAGTGCATTTTAAGCTTATGAATGACCTATGATATGCCCGTGTTTATTCGTGAAATGACATGACTTTTATGCGTTTATTTGAGATTTTGTGCAAAGTGTCATTTTGTTGTCCGGTAGCCACTTTGGAGCCAAAATTCGTGGGCTATTGGAGCTGCTCTGTGCATTTTCAGGTTCTGGCTTCAAAGTACGGATAACAAGGAGCGTATAGGAGCAAACGGGAGGTCATTTGGAGGCCGGACGAGGGAGATGTGAGCCTTGCAAGATCGGGTCTTCTGCAGAGTGCAGGGGGGTGCACGCCGTGCAGATGTGCACGCCGTGCAGGGGTGCACGCCGTGCACTGTCACCTGCACTATAAATACTCTTGATTTTGGCCATTTTGGGCAATTCTATGATATCTCTTGAACCTCAAACACATTTCCACGAACCCTCAAACCCTAAAGCACGTTTTTGGAGCAATTTGAAGCTATTGGAGCTAGGATTGAAGCCAACAAACCTTGGGAGAAGTGCTTACAAGTGGAGAAGTGAAGATCATCTCAAGGATTCATCCATGGTGTTCTTGGTGACCATTCTTCCTTCTTCTCTCTTTACTCCCTTGGCCATGTGTGGCTGATTTTCTAGGGTTCATCTTGGATGGGTAGATTAGTTGTGCTATGATAGAGAGATGATTGTATAGAACTTGCCATGATTGATCTTGGTTGTATGAGGATGATTCCTAGACTTGTTCTTAATGCCATTTTATGCCATGTTTGCTTGATTTGGTCCATTCATTGTAATTTGATGCATGAGAGTGCTTGGATTGCATAGATTGTAGGTCTAGGGATTGAAGTGAGTGTGTTCTAAGAGATTAGATCATCATATTTCAACCATTTTCACTTGATTCCTCTCTTAGGCATTTTATCGAACACTTGGTGTGCATGTGGAATTTCATTCAATTGAGTTTGAAAAGGCTTTTTGGGTGAATCTCTTAGTGTTAGGGCATTGATATGAGAGTGTTGTGCCTAGCCTTGTGGTCATAGAGTCTTAAGAGCGGGTCTTGTGTCTTGGCATTTCATCAAACACTTAGAATGCATCCTATTTTCACTTAGTTTGAGAGCGAGAGCCTAAATTGAGTGGTATTGGGATAGGGATTAGGTGCTACGAGAGTGCATCGAGTCTAAAAAAGTGAAATGCATGGTCATCCGAGTGCAAACTCGATCTTGATTGACTTGTTTGTTCAATTAGTCATCTTGAGCATGATGAAACTACCCACCAAGAGAGCCCCTTTGTCTTTGACTTGCACCTCATTATTCTTCTTTCTTCCTTTTAGTTGCCTTTAAGTTTTTAAAGTCTTTTTCAAATCAAAACTCCTTTCAAATGAATAGACCGTCTACGAGGAATGTGAGTAGAGGCCATTGAGAGAACCCCGAGGAATACGACCTTGGTAAACACGCTTTTATCAACTCCCGCGAAGCTTCAATCTCCTGGATCTTCAACTTTAAGCTCCGAGTTCTCCGAGGTGGAAGGATGGCGTCACGATCTCTCCACG